>JAPUBQ010000020.1:6805310-8041126 GCA_035578125.1 Mellilla xanthometata
ATGTGGCTTTAAGGATTTCACTTAACAACTTTAACAGCTTCCACCCGACGTTGTGAGGCCCTTTACTGCGGATTCTACTGGAGTTTAATAGTGGAGGTTTTTTAATGAAGTTTGAGTATGTTTTGCTAGTGCTACATTACTGAAGCCGGGGACTTATAAAACGATGGTATGGTCAAAACTTTGAATTCACAGTTATGTCATTACAAATCTTAAATGCTAAAAATATAATAAATAACCAAAACGTCTAAAGAATAACCAATGACCATTTTTCAATTTGCTATTGCATTCAGATTTATCTTAATATATATCAATCTCGTGTCACAATGTTTGTCCTCAATGGACTCCTAAACCATTTGACCGATTATAATAAAATTCGCACACCATGTGCAGTTCGATCCAACTTGGGTGATAAGATAGTTTAAATCTCAAATTATAGTCGCAATTTTAATTTATTGCTAATTATTGTCTGTTATTATTTGACAATCACAATTATCTGTTAACTCCAAATGATTCTAACAGATGTCGATACCTTTCGACTGGGTTGAGTAAGTAATCAATAGATGGCGCTGCTATGGTAAATCTACGAACGTGTCATATAAGCTACACTATCTATTTTTCATACCCCTAAGTGAGGGAAAACAACGTTTGCCGGGTCAGCTAGTATATATATATACATAACTAAACCGTCCAAAGAATAACCAATGACCATATTTTCAATTTGCTATTGCAATCAGATTTATCAATACATACATATATTTAAAAGAAAACTTTGTGTTCCGTTACTGTATGTGCAGTGTACAGTGCATTGCGCTGTAAACAGATGGGTTGTATGCAGATGACATGTCAAGTGGATGCTTTTCCTTATAGTTACTTGACCCTTAGGATTTGTTGCGTTTCAGTCTGTGTTAGGCAGAAAAAAATAACTTAGTAAGTATTTGAAAAACTTCTTCAGTAAATTGAATTCTAGATTTTTAAACAATTTTTTTGTAGCGATGATTTCATAATAACGAGTTCAACATAACTGACCTATCTATTACAGTAAATAATATTATATGTAGACGCAGGAAGATAATTTGTTTACTTCCGAAGCGACGCAGAATAGTTGACATTGACTCCGATTCATCTTAAATTGCCGATTCCAAAGTCTGCCGCTGCGTCAATATAAATTTCCTGACTGCAATCTGTAAATCTGATTTATTGCCACTTATTGCGTGACTCATGTGCCATTTGGTTTGATACGGTGCTGGGGAAACAGTCATTTTTACATGTACCACAGAATACTCATCAAAATAAATAATTCATTCATTTAAATAAATTCAGGTTTCAAGAGAGCTAGGAAATTCTTACAACATGGGCGGGCATTTGGGCATGTAGTATTTGTATGTAGTTGTTCATAGTTTTTGTTTCTTTAATATATGCAATCTTTTCCTTATAATCTAATCCTAACTAACCCATTGACCCATGCTTCTTAGAATATTAGAAAATTCAATAGGATCTTATTTTATCCTGGTTTCTTCTTATTGGGTCACAACTAAAGTTATTTCTTTAACATTTCCAATCTGTTCCTTATAATCTATTCCTAACTAACTCATTGACCCTTACTTCTAAGAATATTAGTAAAATCAATAGGATCTTATTGTATTCTGGTTTCTTCTTATTGGATCACAATTATAAAAATATTATAAATGCGAAAATTATGTGTGTATGTTTTTTATTTCTTCACGCTCGAATGGAAGAACCGATTTCGATGAAATTTCGTATTGTGATGGTTAAGATACTGAATTAATACATAGCCTACTTTTTATCCCGAATTAACGCGGGTAGGTAACACTAAAACATGTTACCTCAAATTGAAATAAAAAAAAAACGCTCTATTATTACTGATGCATGAGTATAAGTCCAGTTTGTTGTTGTGACTGGACTAATTTCGTCCAATTAATGTCCTCGTCTATACTCTCGGGGAGTTTAATATGTCACCAGCCGTCAAGGGGATAGTAATGTACGTGCTTTCAATGAAGCCGCAGATATATTTAAATCATCACTTTATTGTGAAATCGGGGTCGCCGAGGTTTTTATGAGAGCTTTGGGAACAGCTGTCCATGGGTGATTGTTTACACATTGTGTTATTTGGTTTTCCTCGCATTTTAAGAAAAATATAAAGAATTGAGAATAACAAGGAATATTAGCATTCTGTGCTATGGTATTTTAGTCCTCAATATTCTGAATTTCGTGAATTACCGTGTAAAATACGAAAATGTGCTATATGAAAACATTATCAGCTTCATTTTTTTTTTATTATGATGGATAGGCAAGTGCTTGATCGAAACTCACCTGATGTTAAGTGATGTTGCGATCTAGGGTGGAGCGCGCTTGCCTAGAAGAAACCGATTCACTCTTGCCTTGAAGACAGTAAGATTATAGTTCAGAGGGAACAGGGATTCCGGCAATGAGTTCCACAGTTTACTGGTCCGCACAATAAATGTGGAAGCGAAACGCTTCGTACGGATTTTTGGAACTTCAACTGTGTAGCGGTGCCTCCTAGCCGTCTCCCTGCTCGTCCGATAATGGAAAGGGGCCGGAGGAATTAACTTATGCAATTCAGACGCGCACTCTCCGAAATGCAACCGATAGAAAACCGACAGACTCGCAACATTGCGGCGATGCTCCAAACTTTGAAGCCTCGCGTTGCACATGGACTCATTACCTATGAGCTTCTTGGCCCGGTTCTCAATCGACTCCAACGCCTGAAGCTGATACTTAGCAGAGCCATCCCAAAGGTGCAAAAAATACTCCATACACGACCGAACATGAGCCTGATACAGAGTCAGCAGCTGTTCCGGTGTGAAGTACCGTCGCATCTTCGAGGGCACGCCCAGCTTTTTGGCCGCAAAAATATACGTAAAATAAAACAAATATACGTATATATATATATATATATAAATACTAGCTGTCCCGGCAAACGTTGTTTTGCCTTATAAAATAGATAGTAGCCGATTCTCAGACCTACTGAATACGCATATAAAATTTTGAAAAAGTCGGTCAAGCCGTTTCGGAGGAGTACGGTAACTAACGTTGCGACATGGAAATTTTATATATTAGATAGATGATTCATTTCTTTATTCTCTTTTCTTCATTTTTGCTTATTTTACATTACATTTAAACCTCAATAAAATAAAACAATAACTAGCACTTTATTTGCTTTTCAAATATTCTGTCGTGAATAGTTTTGTACAAAACTAAAGGGTATACTCGTATCTTTAAGCAGCTCTAAAATTGAAAGTCTAACTACATGGATCACCTGAAATTGAGACGTGAAAATCTGAAAAAATAAACTTAAACAGAAAACTTTTTGCTCAACACTTACCATGATCTGTCTGTGTCTGTCTGCAAATCCGTCTAAATCATCCCCAGGAATAGTTTGAGGCGCATGTGGCCATTCAGAACCACATCTGTCATCGTTCTCCGCAAAGTTGAAATGGAACTTTGTTTGATGATGAATGAAAGTTTAGAGTGCGCGCTTTTCCACCAACATTGAAACAGCTGAAAACTCCCACGTTTTGTATATATTTTAAGCAATTTTTTGAAACGATGACAGCTCAGTAAGGTGTGCATTCGGCTAACGTCCCGAAGTTTGTGGGTTCGATGCCCGACAATGAGCATTTAAGTACATTTTCAAGATAATTAATGAATTGATTGACGACCTCGTTGGCGTAATGGAAACCATGCCGGACTGCCAATCTGAAGGTTCCGGTATTGATTCCCGGCCCGGCCAACATCTTTGTGCTGAACTAAATTTTGTTGGCTCTCGGTCTGGATGTTAAATATGTATCTATATCAAATGTGTACATATGTATGTAGTATATCAGCTGTGTTAGCAACCATAATACTAACTAGAAATGGTTCAGCATGGGGTTAGCCAGAAAAAAATATTTTAACATTCCTCTTTCGTTTACCAATAGTTTTAGCAAAACTTTCAAAATGTCACTTACTAGAAATCATTGCTTAAGAGACTGAGATAAGGCGAAGTATAAAACGAAGCACTAAACCTGAGGTAGCGCCACTTTGTTATCGGCAGCGTAACACTCAGTCGTTACGTTAGACTTAAGGCTGTTACTCTGGTCCTTATTAACTTAATAGAGCCTTTGGAAAGTTGACGCTAATTCTACTAATATTTTTTTTTATTTGTTTGTTCCACCTATTATCTCCCTTAACACTGAGTCAATGATGTTGTTTTGGTTGAACAATTGCTTATAATTTTCATTCTTATAATTTTCTACTAATATTATATGTACGAAAGCTTGTATGTGTGTGTTTATGTTTGTTACTTTTTCACGCTCAAGCGTCTCGGGTGAACCGATTGATCTCGGATCAGCTAAATCTGATCCAGAAATTGATCTTGATAATCGAAGTGAATGATTGCTGTCAATTATTCGTGTAGAAGTAAATGGAACATAATAATACAACCATAAATATTTGTATTTCTTTTGTTTTGTGCTGGACCCAAACGTACCAAACTATTAAACGTAAAAAAATAATCACTGCGGAAGGTAGCGCCTGTAGCTCGGTTAGCTAAGGTAATCTGACGCGATCATCGAAGTTAAGCAACAATCGATGCAGACTATTTGAATGGGTCCATGCATAATATTGTCTCTTTAAAAGTGCCATTTTCATCGAGGCGCAACCGTGGGTCGGATGACATGTCAAATCGTAGGTTCCGGCAGTTAGTCTTAGTACAAGCAGTCGGGCGGCTTAAAAACTGTCAATGCTAGAGTTTGGCCACTTAGCTCTTACGAACAATAAGAAGAAGACCGTGGTAAACTGTGCGAGCTATCATAACATTTCATAAGAAAGTTCGTTGCGATCGAAGCTTTCGTTTGTGAACACCTTTACGCTCCTGTTTCCATTAATTTATTAATCTTACACTTCCTGTACAGCCTTAATCGTATCCAAGCAAAAATTAAAAGTGCATCGAGTACAAAATCTGAATATTATTCTCGTTTCTCTTTATTTACGTTTGTTGCGACCGCTCGGCGCTTATCTCGATACTTAAATTTTATCACGGCAGGTCTTGAGCGTAAGTTTAAATTGATCGCTATTTATAGATAAGAAATGAACTTCAATGCAGTTTATTGTGCTATTCAATAAATAACAATGACGAACGGGCTCTGAAGACTTTTGCAGAGAAGAACCGATGCAAGTCAAGCACTCAATGGTCAAACGAATAATGGAGATTGCATTCGATCATATCACTTCATTACGAATGTAGAATATACAGTGTACATACATATATTTATTATTTAGCATCTTCACATTTAAACGGCTTTACAGATATCGTACGTCTTTGTTGATTTGAAATTCTTGTGGAAATATCTTCATACTACGTACGCTAATTGAGGTTCTTCGAAGCTGTTCTTAAAAATGAACTGGTTTCGGCAGCCTCATTGAGAGCCAGTTATTCCAGACTAAGCTTTCTCCACCTTGAGGGCCTTAGTGTGTTTCCACCGAAGAACCTGAAGCCCTCTCCATAAATCATCGAGGCTGAGCACCGAGGGGGTTTTAGTGGGCAAAAATCCCACATAACCCAGCTGCACCACATTGTATCTGCGTATCTTATTGAAGATTTCCCCCTTGTAAAAAAAGGCTTATTCGACCTTAGCCGAGGGGGTTTTAGTGGGGGTTTTAGGCCGTAGAGTCGTGTGGTTTACGCACCTTGCGGTAAAAACCTGGTCATGGCGTCAAATTATCTTAACATAGATCAGTTTACTTGTCAGTAGAAGAAGAAGACTAAGACAGGAAGGCTGGCTTGAAGCCAAATCTTGACCTCTTAACACTTACGAAGAAGTCCTGTCAGAACAAACGTAATCAAGCTCTAGTGTAAAACATGCCTTAATCTTTCAGGCGTTTTCTTCTGACGTTCTGATTGAAATGATCCGTTGAGTAATGTTTATCCGATAGCAATGTCATTCGCAATGCAACCGCCGGCACTTCAGGGTGAGCCTTTATTCTTATTTAAGCTCTGCCATTTATACGGTCATTTATTTATTTGTGATGATCTTGAAGCGCTACTTGTATTTTGGATTGTTTGCCAGCCGTCTCCATCCTGTCGTCAATCTTATCACGTTTATAGGGATTGGTTTGACGGTAGGGCTAATCACAAATTACCTTCCAAAAGTCTTGGTTGATAAGTCTGACGGGGCTACTGAAAATATTTTAAAAATGATTAAATAAGTCTTAGTTTGTAACGTTATCGCTGTTGTTCATTGTTTTGTGTGTATGGTTATACTGTTCTGTTAGAGGTTAAGTATATTTTAAATTGTAAACAGGTTAAATAGGACTACTTAGATTTAGGCCTTGCCTAGTTAAGTAGTCACAAGATAATATGTAATATAGTAATAAGTTAGCAAACAAATATTTTTCATTTTTCAAAAGGTGGCCTTTGTGGTATAAAATCTTCCAAACGACGAATAACAAACCGGTGCAAGTCGAACCAACAACATTGTGATTTCTGAAACGCAATTTCATATCGCACAAATAATACAATTTTATCTTTAACATGACACGCAAACACCGGCATCGGTTTGATAACACTGTTATGTTTGCATGTTGGATTTTTTTATCAATATGTACTTACTTTTTTATTTTATTCTATATTTATATTTTATTTTAGGCTATTCCGGCCATACAATAACTGCGCAACTATTAATTTTAGTTATCAAAAACAAAACATGAAATATACGCTTTTGACGACCTCGTTGGCGTAATGGTTACCATGCCGGACTGCCAATTAGAAGGTTCCGGGTTAGATTCTCGGCACGGCCAACATTTTTTTGGCTTAACTTCATTTCTTAGGAAAATCAACAGCTTTATATTATAATTTACTTATAAATAAGAAACAATAATGGAAACACAGGTGCTTAACAGTTTCTACTTATGGGTTTTCTTTTTTTTTATCTAGAGAAAGGCTTATTCTATGAAAGAATATGTTGCCTGATAAGACTATACTAAAATTATACTATCTAATCTTATATTCTATCTATTAATCTATACAGTGTTCTGGCAGAATCCGAGTTGGGTTCTGCCAGAACACTGTTACAATATCCCACCTGTAGGTTAGGTCTTTCTCTTAAGTTTGCGTTCCGGGCACATTCCATGAGCAAGATAAAAACAAAACAGCAGAACGATGCCGTGCCTGTAGTAGATTTAAAAGTTATTTTTTTAAATGTGTCTATTTGGTGGGCTATTTGGGTCATGGGTCATTAAACTGAAAGATTTGTCGAAATCAGCTTAGAGCTTCAAATCAACCCAAGTCTGTGTCGTCTTTGTAATCTGTTGCTATAAACTGATAACCGTATGTGACTCATGTGCTAATTCAACTAACCGACTGCATTAAAGTGGGATGTTATTAGTTTGTCACATTCCTTTAATTATACCGTGTTGGTCATAGATGTGACTCAGGTCCACACATTTAAGATTTTTAATGCTGAATAGGCTTGTGTTATTTTTTTTACACGCGAATTAGCAACAGTCAGGCCTAAGGTGGAGTATGCCTAGTCTGGAATAAATGGCTCTCAAGCAGGCTGTTTGACCACACCTGATACAAAAAATTACTGTAGTCTACTATGTTTTTCTTTCATGGTGCAATACTCAGAATACAGAAAGTTCTTTCTGTATTCTGAGGTATAATATTAGTATATTGAAGGCATGCATGTTTCATACAATTGTGGCACACTAATCTTAAGTTGTATAGTAAATTGTATTTTTCTGTGTCTTTTTATTTTTATGTCCAAAAAAGAATTTATCTATCTATCCATCATACTTAAATGCAGC
This sequence comes from Mellilla xanthometata, assembly GCA_035578125.1. Classification (NCBI taxonomy): domain Eukaryota; kingdom Metazoa; phylum Arthropoda; class Insecta; order Lepidoptera; family Geometridae; genus Mellilla; species Mellilla xanthometata. The sequence continues at coordinate 6,813,138 of JAPUBQ010000020.1, forward strand.
TGTTAATATGATGCTTAATTGATAGTCTAAAATATGATTATTTAATAGCATCAACCCACAGTGTTAATAGTGTTAAACAGAAATAAAAACGTATCCTATGTTTTTAACCAAAGTTTTTATATCCATACCATATTTTATCAAAATCGTTTCGTGAATCGTAAAAAAATGGCCAAGTGCGAATCGGGCTCGCGCTTGTAGGGTTCCGGTCCATTTAATTGCATCCTAAAGTAATTGCAACTAACACTTTTGTTGTATGGGAGCCCTTCTTAAATAGTTATCTTGTTTTAAAATTTATTTTGAAAGGATATATAAAAATCTATATATTCTGTGAAAATTTTAAGCGTCTACTTGTAAGAAATTATTGTACATATCTTACACACAAACTTTCGTAGTCATGTTAAACATCATATTATATTAAGTAGGATTTATTTTATTCTGCTAATTAATAGTTAATTAGTCTTAAAATGTATAAACTGAAATTGACTTGTTTCATAAAACTAGCGTGCAAACGTCTCGTTGAGAAAATCTGTTTCGAAACGCGACCTTCGCTCTTGGTTAACTTTGGAGAGTTGAACTTTGAGTTGTGATTTGTTCTGTGCAAGTCGTCATACAGCTGATAGCTGGGTTGATAAAGATTAAGTGGCGACGATTTGAGAGTCACCTGACTCATGTGAAAGGTTTTATAGCAATTTCTCAGTTTCCGCTGTAGAAGTTCAAATTCAAAATTCAAAAACATTTATTACAAGTAACAAGGACTCATACATGTTAGAGAAAATACCTATATAATGTCAAAAGCTATACAATTATAAAATGTCAAAAAATCAAATAAAATAAATTAAAAAATGACAATTAAAAATTACAATTTACAAATTAAATAATAATTAAACATAAAACATAGTAGTGCTATGCTGCTACGTCCTAACTAAAATTGCATTATCTTAGTCAATTTGTTTAATACTTGACTACCTTGTTGGCGTAATGGTCACCATGCCAGACTGCCAATCGGAGTCCCGGGTCCGAACCCCGGCACGACCAACATTATTGTGATGAACTAAATTTGTTGGCTGTTAGATATGTATCGATAGTATATACATTATGTAGTATGTCAGTTGTATTAGCAAACATATTACAAACTTGTAATGGTTTAGTATGGGGCTAACCAGCTGTGTGTAAAATGTGACCTAATTTTTTTTAAATGTTCTCTCTGTCAAATTCTCTCTCTGTTCAAAACCAAGAGGGGGACCAAGAGAGGTTTTTCTAAATTGGTAATCTATACTTGTGTATACAAGTGTCTTACATAAATCGAAGACACTTTAATCATTATCACTTGTTTACATGGAAATGGTAAAATGGTATCTTTTAAGGCAATCTATTTCTGTCTTAAAACAATCTTGCTCAAATGCTTCGTAATTTTGTAACTTCATTGTTCTAAACCAGCAATACGTGTCATCCGCACTAAATTTAAGTTGTTCCTGTTTAACAAAGCATTAATTAATCGTATCTTATGCAAATTGACTGAATCGATAGTGTCGACAACATGAATAGCATATCACCGGCAAACACTCGGTAATCAGTCTGCATTGTCCCGGCAAAAGCAAAACAATAACACAGCCTTGGTGTTATTCATTCAGTCGTGACGTAGGCTTGGAACAAATTTTTCTCCTATTTGCACGACAAACAAAAGTTACAGCGTGGATCGAGAAGCGAGCGAGCAGACGCGTCGCGGCCGCCGCTGAACCGACCGCTCGCTGTTTCTATTTTAATATTTTCCTCTGAATCGAGTTCGCTTCGCCCCACATTTTTGATTGCAAACGAATCAATCTCGTCGCGTCCAACGAGGTTTTCAGGCGACGACGTCGCGTCGCTCGCAAAGATATGGAGCCGCATTATCGCCGGCGATAAAACGGCCGATATAATGTACCTTGCGCAGTTCCACCGCGACAATGTTTAGTTTTGAATTCCTGAAGAAGTGGTATCACGGTGCGTCGATTCAATTGTTTTCTGGCATTTTCCGAAGTTTATTGCGCTGTAACAATAGTAATAGCTGACGCGCTTGGAAGTAAACAGTGTCAGGTAGTGACAGGTGCGGTAATATGTGCTTTGTGATGTTTCCAGATGGTGATAAGGATTCCGACGGGCCGTCCGAGAGCGGAGACAACACCTCGGAGTCGACGCAAGCCAACAGCGAGCCGGCACAGGAAAAAGGTACTTAAACTCCATTGAATAATCTACTTGTAATGATTAAATTGAAATTCAACGGCATTAGAATGCGTTGGTAATTGATTGAGTGATTTATTGAAGTCTTGTGTTTGTAAACTTGTGCTATTTTTATCGGCTTGCATAACAACTTCGACGACCTCGTTGGCGTAATGGTTACCATGCCGGCTTGCCAACCTGAAGATCCCGGGTTCGATTCCCGGCACGGTCAACATCTTTGTAATAAACTACATTTTTTGCCTGTAGGTCTGTGTGTTAAATATGTATCGATATAAAGTATATTATGTAGTATATTAGTTGTGTTAGCAACCATCATACAAACTAGAAATGGTTTATTAATGTGGGGCTAACCAACCGTGTGTGAAATGTGTCCAAAAATACCAGACGTTCGTCCTAATGTAGGTAGATAAATAAAAAACTCTACACCAGAGCTTGGCCATTTATTTCGAAGAAGAAGATTGGTTTTATAATATTCACATTGGTTTTCATACCATCTTTTTCAATCAATTGAACTCAATGTGATTCAATTGCTTATGCCTGGACTGCAGTGAGTTTCAAACGGAGCCCTATATATCGCATGTAGTGAATACACAAGTTCACGATTCGGTATGTTATTGTGGAGTCATGCAGCTCGTTCCCCTACATTCGCTGCAATCAGGCTCGAATGCAATTTTCAACACGCTCCTTCGCAAAATATTGATCTACAATTCTACATGCACGGGGGAGTAACAAACTATTCGGGAAGACGGTCGAGGCATGCACTGATGAATTTTCTGAACGAATCCAATAGTTATTTATACCACAAATGGTCTTGTTCTTCTTATTCGTGTGAGCTAAGTGGCCAAGCTCTGTTATCGAGGGTGTTCAAGCCTCCCGAAGGCCTCTACTGCTTGTACTAAGACTACAAGAAGTGATGAAAGTTTATATTGTAACCTAAAGGAGCTCTTTTGGCGCAAGCGCAGCGAGATCTCTGAGATTCCCGAGGGTGAAAAAGACATTGTCTCTGAAGGTAGAAAAAAGAAAAATAGTTTTTTTTTTCCTGAATTGGAGGAAACTTAAGTTTAGTTTCTTTTCGCCCGTGAAAGCACACATGGTTGAGGAGCTTTAATCAAGTTATCTAGCTGATAAAACGATAATTTTAAAATTGAGTGTTATCATTAAACATCTCATTTATTCACTTAAAATTTTACTAAATATAACATCAAATGTTTTTTGTTTAATAAATGAAAAAACATAAAACATTTGAATAACGATTTGTTTTTAAACCACACCGTTGTCTTATTCCCGTGGTCGCTAATAGTTCGATCGATCTGTGCCTGTGTTCCCCATCGCGGGAATGGAAGGTAAAAATACAACCTTTAGAAATGGTTGCAAAGTTACTAAACCAGTTCAGTCGGTACTCGGCTCTATGTCATTACTTTTATCACATGTGTGTGCAGAACTAGTTAGTGTGGGCTATTACTATTGTTGCCTTGGGAGATACTTACGCCTGGAAATGCCACATGCCATGTCTTACCATAAATATTCAGGAAAACCTGTACAGCATGCAGTTTTAGACAGTTGATAAACCAATGAGTAGTAAATAACTTATTGACTCAGGCGTTACTTTGCGGAAATCCATTGTAAATAGATGACAAAATTAAATATTTAGTGTACTTCCGCTGTGATCCGAAATCCAAATTAAGACAAGTAAAGGAAAAATTAACTAAGATTAATTAAGATTTAATTTTGTCATCTGTTTACAATGAGTAGTAATTTGGCGAGGCCTTAACTTTTTAAATGACGAATAATAGGAGTTTTCGGTTTATTTATATTTACGAATGTCGATGGAAAATTTCAAAGAACGTCGTACTTTTTCTTTTAGTACGTGCCATATCTAGCTTTAATACCTAGAATTGATGGCTTTTTTTAATGTACGAACAGAATTTATGAGCTAGCATGAGGTTAACCATAGTTAATGGCTAGATAAGTATCGATAGTGCAGCTGTAGTTAGCGTTTAACTAATGAGTGTATAATGAAACGCCAAAGTTTTTTTCCTCATTTAATCGGTTAGTTACAGGTAGATAAGCGAAATGCTTTGAACCAGCGTGCATAGATGTTTCAATATTTTATTTTAACGCTGGCATGTACGACTTTGCTCAACGTTTCTGATGCTAAGACAATCAGGGAGACAGCGAGAAGATGTATGAATAATTTGCTCCATGATTACCCATACTGTTTGTTGGTTGTCGGTCTGTGTGTTAAATATGTATCTATATAAAATATGTATGTATGTATATGTTAGCAACCATAATACGAACTAGAAATGGTTCAGTATGGGGTTAAGCAGCCGTGTGTGAAATGTGTCCTAATATTTATTTATTGATACATTAATAGAGATAATTTTCTAGCTACTGAATAAAAATATTTCAAAGATGTCAAACTACAAATATAATAAATAAAATATTTATATTAAAATATATTCATATTTTTCTGCGATCGCATTGGTGGTTCTGTACACTACACTCGATCGCATGGACAAGTTGATTGACCCGGTCTGATTGTACCTATGCAGTTTGATACATTTTCCGTTACTTCAATATCATGCCTAGTTAAAATTAGTCGAAGTTTATGACGTCACGTGTCTGAATTACCTGTTACCATGTAAGATGATAATAATTCGTACAACGACCACAGCAGCTGAGTTTTTTTGTTTTTTTTTTTTTTTAACGCATCTAATATTTACCAACGAACGTTGTTACGTAATCTTTACGTTCTAAATTATATATGTATCACCATATTCAGGGCTAACTCAAATCTTTTTGAATGTGGCTTTATCAAATTGGAGAAAAATATGTTAAAAGTTTGTCGACGCGCAGGGTAGTAGTGCGTGAAAGCTTCTTTTTGGGGAATTCCCAAAAGTATTGAAAAAAAAAATTTTTGTCTAGACAAACTAAAACTGCCCTTAAAATTATTTATTATTATTAATGACCCGTAGCTCTATAGATATATTCCATTAACTCGTAGGTACATTGTAAGACTACGGATCGACGGTTTGGGAAATAAATTCTAGAAACTGGTTTCTGTAATTGTATTTTTTCAAGACCCGTCTACTCTGTCTGGTCCCACTTATTGTATAAATTGGTAGAGCTAGGTCACAAGGGACCTAATTCTGGTAACTAATAATGTGTTTTTTTTTTGTTTTGTTGATATACAAAGCAATATCGATGATATTGATGTAGTGATAATACCTGGAAACTAAAACTAGTCTAATGAAACGTAGGTATTACGTTTTATTATCGTTTATTCAGCATAACATGTACAGTACAAATTAAATAAATACAGTAACATGTTTTATTTGGTAAGTAAAGTTTTTCATATGAGAGTGTTAAAGAGCTTAAGATAATACGTATATTATAATATAATATAACGTATATTTAGAATAGTGAAGTAATCTCGTTTCTAATCTACGACTTTGCTTTGTTTTTAAAGGACACACTGATTTGAGATATACATATACATAAATACATATATCAAAGTTAAACCTATTTTTTTTTCAATTTTAAAACGTATTTCTTTCTATTGAGCAATTTATTTCGGTATCTTTTTAATCTTATAATTTTAATTAATGAAAACAGTTAATGTTAGATACTATTTTTATTTTACCGTTTATTTTATTATTTTTATAAGTGAATATCCAAAAAATAAAGGTATATGATTTCCACATATTTTCAATACAAGTTTTCTGTTTTTATTTCCAAAGAACTCAATGTTAATTCACGGACAGTTAAATATATAATTACGGCATTACTGAAGGTCAACTATAAAATATGCAACAATTAATTATGTATTTTAATATTTATTGCATACTCGTAATGCAAGTTGAAAGTCGCCGTTAACACAGCTGCTGTTTGTAATTATCAAGTGTACCTATTCAAAAATATTATAATTATAATGAAGTCGTAAGAAAATCATGTGACTTACAAAAAAAAACACGATCTTTGCCACAACGATTTTTACCAATTTATATAATATTTAAAGTAACTAAGTTGGTTATTAAAATAAAGTTAAAACTTTATTGAAGATATCATGTTTCATATATGTTATCTTTTACATGTTATAATTATATTTTCGTTTATTACTAGAGTAAATTCAAGCTTAGTAATATATTTAATTTATTTTGTACCTATGTCAGCTAAGCCTTACGTGGCAGCCTTACTATTGAACCCATCCACGCTCTGTGTGGATTTGATTATTTATTGCATAGCTTAAATTGAAGAAAAACATGATGAAGAAACTAAATCACGATAGAGCATTTTCTAGGGCTCGCCGTGCTAGCTATCACCCTCAAGTTTCAATCTATCGCCATCCACTTGGTGTATTTTAGCAACTTTATTGATAGTCTGTAGGTAATTCCGGAAAAAGTGTGGTTGACTCGAAAAGCAACGCGCCATGCGGTTCGAATGCTAAGTGTAAAATCAACGTAAAATATCCAGTCAATAACCGTATCCTTATATTCTTCTTCTTCGTCTGAGTTAAGTGGCCAAGCTCTGGTGTAGAGAGTTTTTCAAGCCGCCCGATGGCCTCTGACTTGGCTTAACGACTGCTTGTACTGATACTAACAGCCCAGATAAAAATGCCACTTGAAAAATGACAGTCTTGTGCATTGTCACCCATCCAAACATCGTCCGCATCGACCCTTGCTTAGCTTCGATGATCGCGTCAGATCACCTTAGCAGCGCCTGTAGCTCGGCTGAGCTACAGGCGCCAATTATGGAACTGGTTGCAATCGTAATCTCATGATTCAACAGAATATTAGTTAAAAATATTTAAATAAGTTAAATGTAAGATATTAGATAAATAGTCAAGTTAGGAATGTGGAGACGTGCGCGATGTTTCCTGCAAAGCATCGACGGACATTCGCGCGCGCCGGTGCCCTGGCGCAGACTGAAGGCGCGCGGCGCCGAAATGTTTATTTATAGTAACGGCGCCAACCAATGGCAAGCAGCACACGACAAGCGCGCATTTAACTAGTAATAAGTATAGGATATTAAGTAGTACATACGTGAATAGTTATTTAATAAAATTACGGAGTTTGGATCCTGTCTTTCATTTGCAACTCAGACCTCACACACGCTAGTAGAAGACCATCCTACAGGAATATATGTGTTGTCTTGTTTAGATGATAAGTTTTATTGGTAACTGGAGAAGGTTGCTTCGATACAGGCCAACCGCCTAGTGAAGTAACCACTAGATATACTATAGGTTATAATAATAAGTTTTTTGGTAAATAAAAATATTTTTCATTTTAATTTTTTTTTCATAATCTTCAGAGATCCTGGACAGCCTACTTTAGGTTATAATAAGTTTTTGGTAAATAAATATTTTTCATTTTCATTATCTTCAGAGATCCTGGACAGCCTACTTTAGGTTATACTTAATAAGATTTTTGGTAAATCAATATTTTTAATTTTAATTTCTTTTTTCATTATCTTCAGAGATCCTGGACAGCCTACTTTAGGTTAAAATAAGTTTTTGGTAAATATTTTTTTTTTTTTCATTATCTCCTGAAATCCTGGACAGCCCACTTTAGGTTATAGTAAATAAATATTTTTCATTTTCATTTTTTTTTCATTATCTCCAGAGATCCTGGACAGCCTGCGGCCCGTGTCCCCGGAGGCGCCGGCCAGCAACAACACCGGCCCGCAGCGCTTCCTCAAGATCAACGTGCGCCATATTACTGATGGACAGGTACATACTTTCTTTTTTCATACTTCACAGCTAGACGTATTCGACCAGACGATTGTCGAAGCACATGAGTCAGTGACACTCTAAATATGAACATTGTAAACTGTTCACGTAAGGCATCTTAATATTTTCGCGTAGAAAACGGTCACACTTACTTATTCCAACTTTTAATAATAAGTAAGTGTGACTGTTTTCTACGCGAAAAAATAATAAAAAACTCTAAATATGGTCATTCCTAGTCAGGCGCGCGCGACCTTAAGACCAGCAGGACGTGGATTTGATTCGCGCCAATAAGTTTGACCATCCGATGCATCCAATGCAAAGAACGTAAGATAATCATAGCATTGATGGATAAGCATTTTATAGCGCCCGCCTGGCTAACTACCAGCCTCAAGTTGAAAATCTGTCGCCGAACTCTTAGTGTTTCGATAGCCTCTTTAAAGCTCTATAATTCCATACTAAGGTCTGTACTACTTGGGTACCGAACGCGAAGCGACCTCGGGGTCGACCCAGACAAAAGTGGCGTCATGACCTAGACGAACATGACACAAATTGGGCCACCAAAGCTGAAGACCGGGCTGTCTGGAAGGAGGGAAGAGAGATCTTTGTCCAGCAGTGGGACACAATAGGCTGAAAATAATAATAATAACTAATTCCATACTAGGTATGCTCTACCTCCGACTCGAGTGTCACTGTCTCGTGTGGTCGCACCACCCACTTATTAATACAGATGTTTTCTGTTGATAAAATGTTTTAATCAGTATGAAAGTATGAAAACGTTGAATTAATGAATTCATGATTTTTTGTCTATAAAACTAGGTACATACATCGGTTGTGAGATAACAACGCTTCTGTCTCTACGCATCTATTCTCTGTGCATGTTAGTAGGAGATGTATGGAAATGGAAGTGCAAGGAAGGTGGGCAAGAGGCCGACCGAAGAAGACATGGAGGGAGTGAGTGAATGAGGACATGAGAGTGAAAGGAGTGAGTGTAGAGATGACGGCTGATAGAGGAGAGTTGAAGAGGAAAATTTTCTGTGCCGACCCCACCTAGTGGGATAAGGCAAGGAAGAAGAAGCCCTTTTTTTTATTGATGAATAGGCTTACGTTTGACCGCAGCTTGCCTGATGTTAAGCTTAACTGTGGTCTAAGATGTAACACGCTTGCCTAGAAGGAACCTATTTACTCTAGATTTGAAGACCCCCAAATTGTACTTCTCGGGAAAAAGAGACTCAGGAAGAGAGTTCCAGAGCTTCGCAGTTCTCACAATGAAGGTCGAAGCAAAACGCTTTGTGCGAATCTTTGGAACTTCGAAAGTGAAGTCAGTGAATCTAATCTCTCTGTTGCGGTTTCCAGGGCGTGGTGTCGGGCGTGCTGCTCGTCACACCGAACGCCGTCATGTTCGACCCGAACGTGTCCGACACGCTGGTGATGGAGCACGGCCCGGAGTCGTACGGTGTGATAGCGCCCATGGAGTACGTCGTCAACGCGGCCATATTCTACGACATTGCGCACATGCGCACGCACCCGCCTGATTTGAACGCACATAAGTACGTGTTAAATCTTAATATATATAAATCTCGTGTCACAATGTTTGTTCTCAATGGACTCCTAAACCACATAACCGATTATAATAAAATTCGCACACCATGTGCAATTCGATCCAACTTGAGAGATAGGATAGTATAAATCTCAAATTATAGTCGCAATTTTAATTTATTGCTAATTATTGTCTGTTATTATTTGACAGTCACAATTATCTGTTAACTTCTAATGATTCTAACAGATGTCGAAACCTTTCGACTGGGTTGAGTAAGTAATCAATAGATGGCGCTGCTATGGTAAATCTACGAACGTGTCATATAAGGCAAAACAACGTTAGCCGGATCAGCTAGTAAATCATATGTTATAGCAGATTGGAAGATCCATTATATTCTAATGCCAAAACAGAAATCGAAAAAAAATATATACGCGTCAATTTGAGATTATCCTTTGTTGTTTTGACTCCGTTTTTAACTACGTATTTAATTTTCATTGCAGCAAATTTTGCTACATAAGTTGGGGGGTTTTAGTGTCAGTTATATAGTCTCTATCTGCGTAGTTCTGTAAATTTTATTTCCTAGAAAATTCATCTACTCGTAAATTTGTTGAATAATTGGAAGCGATGATTCGACGTCATACAAAATTGACTCAAAAATAAGGTTCCGTTTTTATGACCATAAATTAAAAAAGATACGTAATTCTAATTTACAAACAATAGAATTTTAAATACAATAATAATATGAGATATTAATAGTAATTTCTGTCCATTCCTAAATGTGCAAATAGCCTCTCTAAAAGAACTAGTATAATAATAAATATTATTTTGTGTATTTTCAGAGCCGAGCAAGCCGAGATCTATTACATGAATAAGTCCGAGCATTCGCCTGGCAAGGATTCACTTCTAGTCAAAGTAAGTTCCTCATAAAAGTAAATTAAGAAATAGGCTTTACAGCGACTTTAAACTCATGATATATAGAAGAAACGTGCTAATAGGCACCGATATACAGTCGAAGAATCCGTATAAAAATAATTCTGGAGAGATTACATCAAATCTTACCTTTTTTTGTAGGCAATAAATGATATTATCTAGAATCGTCTCAAAGCTTATAATTTCAATATTGTTAACTGTTGATTTTATTTGAATGTATTTCGTGATAAATCCGCTGCCGCACGTCAGTCGTTTCGCTCTAATATGTATGGTGCGACTGATCTCGGCACCTTTAATGGATAAAGTCAAGGTGAGCGCAGTAGCAGAGCAGTTTTTAAACTGTAGACGTCCGATCCTTATCTGAGTCAGGGAATAACAAATACAAAAGTAGAAATACAAAATAGTTTTATTGTGAAACACAAGTAAAACGAACAATATTACAAACTTAGTAATTAACAGCAAAGGTTACCTCTTTTATTATTGTACATTAGCTGACCCGGCAAACGTTGTTTTGCCTTAAAAATATATAGTAGAAGATTCTCAGACCTACTGAATACGCATATGAAATTTGGTAAAAATCGGTCAAGCCGTTTCGGAGGAGTACGGTAACTAACATTGTGTCATGGAAATTTTATAATTCTTTATTGGACACATAAATAAAAAAGGCACAGTAATAGACAATTAACTTAAAATTAGTGTACCACAATTGGCGGCCTTATCGCTTAAAGCGATCCCTTCCAGGCAACCTTTGGATGGAAAGGAATATATAAACGACTAAAGAAGGACGTAGTGTACAATAAAGAATAATAAAAACATACATATAATATTAATAATCTTATCTTAATTTATATAAATCTCGTGTCACAATGTTTGTCCTCAATGGACTCCTAAACCACTTAACCGATTATAATAAATTCGCACACCATTTGTGCAGTTCGATCCAACTTGAGAGATAGGATAGTTTAAATCTCAAATTATAGTCGCAATTTTAATTAATTGATAATATAATTTGTTATAATTAACTGTAAGTAACCTATCTATATAGTAATTTAATTATCAATGAAGTAATTCGTAAAAATGAAGTATCTTTTTGTACGTGTAACTCCTAGCCAAAAAGAAACCTGGCAATAACTAACCTTAGGCCTATATTACTTAAAGTAGGCGACCATACGTTTTTATCAAATCGCTAGTGCCTTGAAAATTCGCAAAACGGACACAAACGTCAACGAAGTCTGCCCTTACGCGTCTGCCCGCGTTCGGGTCGCGCACTCAGCGATGAGCCACTTCTTCCCCACCGCACCTACCCCGCTCCCCCCACGCCACGTTCGCCTGGCGCCGCTGCCGGTATTTGCTATGACTCTGCATTTTAAATCTGTGATATCTTCGAAAATATTTATTTAATTTACATGCTGTAAAAAGCCATATTGATCTTTATTAAATGCACAATGTATTTAAGATACTTAATTGGATAAGGATTAATACTGTATTGCTTAAAATCGCTTCGTAAATAAGCCATTATTTCTCGTACAAAGTAAAGGATAAAAAATGGTTATTGTGGGTTATTCCTAAGAGATAAACATATACCATCACAGACTTTCTTGTAGACCTTTTTAAGTTGTACAATACTGTAGTAAATTGTTTTGATCTATCTTGTAGGATTCAGTCAGCGTTTGCAATGTAAGCGCAAAAAATGTGTTTTTTTTTACGACCTCACATTAAAAACCTCAAAAATTGTAGCCTATGTGTTATTCTGTTGTATAAGCTATAGCCTATGTGTTATTCTGATGTATAAGCTATATTGTGGTAAAATTTCATTCAAATCCATTCAGTTGTTTTTACGTGAAAGAGTAACAAACATCCATACATCCATACTTACAAACTTTCGCCTTTATAATATTAGTAGGATTAAGAAGTACGCAATGCGCCCCGCGGTAAGTTTCTCTGAATCCTGTTATGCGGGGCAACAGTTTATTGCTCATCGTATCACTTAAGATATAACTATCACTTTATATGTTAAAATTTACTCATTCAAACAGAGAAACTAATAAAGTATCGTCAACAAATTAACAAAACAAACATTGAGTTGCGATTTTTTTTTGGGAATAAATTCCAATATACCTTAACCCTTAAATGGACAATGTTGTTTTTAAACAACATACTAAAAATCACACATAAAATTGACCTTCATATATATATTTTTTTAATTTTGCGCAATGTAGTTTATAAACAACACTCACATTATTGCAAAAAAAGTATAGTAAATTAATGTCTAGATTTTTTACTCATTTTTCCTAGACAGTACATACATGTCTATTACACAAATATATTTTTTTCAAACGTGAAACAAAAAGGGTCCATTTAAGGGTTAAATCGTAATTGTTGAAGCAACGTGCTATTTGTGAAATATGCAATTGTGGATAATATGTCGCGGCATCAGCTGCAAATCGAGAAGGCGTCATGTCGAATCAGTAATGGCGAAAGCCGAGATGGAATTTCCCTGCGGGGTAAATCAGTTCAAAGAGGTTAATAATTGAAATGTTGCGCCTCTCCAGGATGAAACATTCCCCGAGCTTCAGGCAGCGGGTGGTGAAGGTGAAGAGGGTGCACCGGGCGAGGACCGGCCCGGCTCCGGCGACACGGACGACCGCCCCGGCGCCGCGTTCCCTAAGGCCTTCGAGCGCGACCTGGTCACTCCTACCGCCTTGCAGGTACGCACACACTAGAATACTGTAGACCGGCCCGGTTCCAGCGATACGGATGGTGATCATTTCGAAACCTCTTTAATAGCTTCCTTCTTAGTCGTATTGCTTATTTTTTTTTATCACATTCACACACGGCTGGTTGACCCCATACTGAACCATTTCTAGCTCGTATTATGGTTACTAACACAACTGATATACTACATAGGTTTAAAGACATTTATTCTCACAAAAGATATAAAATTATCACTTACATGAGAACATATTTACATAAATATTATTTGTATCATTCGTCGCCACTATAAAATTACTAAGGAATTGAAATTTAGATAAACATATACATACATACATACATACATATTATATATAAATACATATTTAACACCCAGACCCACAGCCAACAAATTCAGTTACGTACAAAGATGTTGACCGGGCCGGGAATCGAACCCGGAACCTTCTGATTAGCAGTCCGGCATGGTAACCTTTACGCCAACGAGGGCGTCAAATTATTACTGAGGGTCGTGAGTCCCCCGATGAATTTATTCATTGAGGGAGTTCTCTTAGGCAAGTATATCGTGGTAGTCACCCGGGCTTTATCACGGAAGACACTATCCTCGGATACTGTAGTCCTCAAACATGTCGGTTTCTTCACGACGTTTTTCTTGTCCGTAAAGCGATTAAATCCACACTTAACTTAAATAACAAGGTTATTAGACTGGGATTAAACCAGGGACCGTCACATTGAAAACTCAACGAGCCACTCTCACAAATAAACAACTTTTTTTTTAATTGCATATGTTATGTTCACAGCAACAAACAACTGAGGAGAGGCGGAAATCTCTACTGGACCACCACTGGGCTATCCCCAGCAAGGATAGGATGTCGATTGACCAAGGAAGCGAGGTGCGTTTAATGGCAATCTTAAAACTATATTATAGTTCATTTGTGTACTTGTTAGGAAATGTATAGTCTGGCAAACGAAACATGAGACTCGAATTATTTGCAAACTTTTTATATGGCAATGCTATAATAATGACAACGTCAATATCCAAAACAAGATGGCGTGTTGTTATGATTTTGTTAAACACTAATTACTCAGCGAAAAGTGAAAAAAAAACATCAAGTGTGGAGTACGGGAGTTGTTGTTCTGCATGATCTCAAAGTATCATAAAAAACAACAAGAAAAAGAATAGAAATTCGGCGTAATTTCAACGAAAATAAGTTTGTTTACATGTGGTGTTTGATTTCTTAGGTTAGTATGACGCTACTAAGTGGATACTTTGTTTTAATTCGAATTTACTATATATCTTTTTGCCTAAAGTAATTATCAATTTCGATTCACATTCTTTTATCATAAGTCAAACCTTCCCACCTTCCTAATAATGCATTTTGGTTATTTATCATACCATAAAATGTTATATTGTAATTTTTTTCTTTAACAGGTTTAACAGGTTTTTCTTAATCTGGATTCTGCCATTGAGCTGATATGAAGTTTGGGTAAACGCAAAGTGTCAAGTGAAAATATTGCCTTGTCTGCCTTGCGGTGTTGAATCAGAAAAAGTGATTAAAGAGATATTTGGAACCATAACTCCAGAGTGGAAGAATGATATGGCTGATCATGTAATATACATTGAAAATTAATATGAAAATAAGATCGGGACAGGATCACCGAAAATAATTTGGAAAGTTTCATTATAGTAGGAAAATAATAAATATAAATAAATAAAACTGTGATTCTAGTGACACCGGTGAATCTTTTCAAATTTAAGTCTTAGATTCACATTTTAATTATGACAGTGAATAAAACATTATAGAATACTGCTTTTTTTATTCAGATTGATTGTATAATTTCTAAAGTATTACTTCCTAAAGTACTTAAAGCATTTTTATTCAGACGAAATAAAATTAATAATTTCAAAGTATCAAATTAGTTTATTCCAGGTATTTCATATTAGTTTTGGGGTTGCTATACTCAGATTTTTTAAATTTGCCGCTCTTTTCCAGGGTCATGTTTCGTTTGCCAGACTATAGTTTGTACGTTCCGATCGTTAGCTGCTGTATTCACACACACATAAATAATCTTTATAAATAATGTTGTTAATTATGTTTTAAATCTTCTAAAATATACATGCTATCTTATCGTATCTCACACTATATATAATACACATTTACCTGTATAATTATAATGTATGTGTCTCGGTGTTCACTCTTACCTGTTAAGTTGTTTAATATAATTCGAAACGGCTCAATTTTTAAATCTTTGTACGAATTGTTACAAATAAATATACCTACCCACATTAAAGACTCGTGGCACAAACTATATTCTCTGCAAAACTGCCAGTTGTACGAGTATGTCACTCTGTTTTACGTGAGTTTAATTTTATGTCAATTCTTCCTTTTTTTGTTTCTGTGTCTAAGAAATTCCTGTCCGCGCACTTATAGAATCTGTAGCCACATCTTGTGTTTGTGTGCTGTCAATTTTATCATCATTATCTTTCATCCTAACATTCCAGGTGTCCTCAAGCGCCGACCAATGCAAGGACGAGAGCCTCGACGTGCCGGCCTCTGTGTCCCGCGCCGAGAGCTCTGAAGGCGGGGAAGCCCCCGACGTTGAAGACGCACCCCCTGACGACGCCCACCATCTCGTCAAACTGTCCTACCACGACTCGGGGATCGATATCCGTGATCCGCTGCTCAATGTCACGCCCGCTAATGCTAAGAAAGTAAGTATCTATATGAAATAAATCTGGAGACATGTACCCTTAGATAAACGAAGATTGACTTATTAGGATGCCAGTGAGTTTTGGTGAGTGTGCGTCGAAATTAAACGAGTTAATCCGAACGAGCAGGGAGACTGCTAAGAGACACCGATATGCAGTGGAAATGCCGAAAATGCGTACTAAGCGATTAGCTTCTACGTTTATAGTACGGACGGCCAAACTGTGGAACTCCTTGCCGGAATCCCTGTTCCCACTGAAATACAACCTTACTGTCTTTAAGGCGAGAGTGAACCGGTGTCTTCTAGGCAAGCGCGCTTCATTTTAGACTGCAATATCACTTAACATCAGGTGAGTTGTGGTCAAGCGCAAGCCTATTAATGGTAAAAAAAAGTTATGAATCTGAGACCTTTAAAAAGAGCAGGTTGGGCATATTTTTTTAGCCCGCGTGGCGCGACGTTTTCCAACTTCGAAGATGGGAAAAGGGAGCACGTGATACTGATAACGCGGCCGCCAAAGACACTTTTTCGTCATACTATCATACTACGACTCGAGGATCAATATCGGTGATCCGCTGCTGAATGTCACTCCGGCATATCTTCAGATGTTATAAATACCCATATCGAAACAATATCTGTAGTCTCTTTACGGAGTCGAGCAAAGCACCTGGCCCTTGTCTCTTTATAGATGACCACATAGACAAAAATGTTAACTAAGTAGGCATCTGACATATCCTCCGCAAAAATAAAAATTGTTTGCCTCGGTGAACAGATTGAGTGAAAGGCTTTACCGCAGAATTATCTAATGTCGATATCAGATAAAGATAAAGAAGAAGACCGTAGATTATATTTGGTTCAGAACGGGAATTCCGGCAAGGACTTACAAGAAATTGTTCGTCTGCACTATAAATGAAGTTACACGAGTATTTCGATGTTACTAATATACTCAAAACCTACGAGGGTATAGTCCGACATCTTGGTATCATTAATCCATTATCGATTCTAGGGAAGCATCGCTTCGCTTCACCACGACGATTATCATCACGATGTTCTATCTGACACCATATACGAGTCTGCGGACGAGTGTGATTTCCACGTGGACCGTGGCTTCGAAGTCAGGTCCCATCTAGAGGCTATCATAGCGATGCATCATAGAGGTCTGGACTCTATGTCGACGACTACGACCTCTTCGCATGACGAGGTGGGTCAGGGACCGAGGATAATCCTCTCAGAGAACTCTTGTGGCTGTTAATGCGGGACTGGCGGTATTTGGGATGTGATTCTTTCTTCTGTCTTTCTTTTCTTTCATATCTGGTTGATTCGTCGCGGTTGCAGGTGAATGTTCTTTTGTGATCGTCTTTTCTACTGAAGATTCAGGTGAAAAAGCTGTGTTCAAGATTTGTATGTCTTCTTCTCTTATTAATGTTTTTCGAGTGTTATGTTTGGCTAGTGTCAAGGACTGTAACAATGGGTTACTTTTGTGAATTGCTCTTACTTTCTTTTAGTTATTTGAACGACTACGATCTTAAGGTTTTCTTCTCTATTTGCTAACTCTTGTATTGTGATGAAGACTAAGATGGTACGAGACTTTTCGTCAGTCTTTCGTCAGTTCTTATTCAAAGTTAATTATTGTGTTATACATGAAATTCTGTTTTGTTTATAATATGACATATGGCTTTTAATTTCCTCTTTTCCCTGTTCATATTGTGATTGGTCAAACTATTTACTGATCAGGCAATTTAATTCATACTTGTTGAGAAAGATATACAATCACAAACAAAGTGATTTATCATACCACCAAAAGTCTATAAAAAAACTACTAGAAGTAATTGAATATACCCAAAGGAAACTGGTACAAGAGAAACAAAATATTTATATTTATTCGTAGAACCATTGCTGCAATTTTTCTATCACTATGACAAGAGAGAAATAGTTGATAGAGGTAATATGATCAATAAAAAAATACGAATAGGAACGGTCACATACGCTCGCGTTTTTAGTTTTTCTTTTAAACACTTTTGTCAGCGCCATCTATCGGCCTACGATTGTAAGTAGTTCCTGTTCCCGCAGGTATACAGCGACGCGGACATCGTGCTGTCCGCCGAGTGGGTGCCGCCGGTGTGCCTGCCGCGCGCCGAGCCGCCGCTCTCAGCGCCACCTCTCGGCGAGAACGAGAGGGCGCCGCGGAAGTCGGCCGCAGCTGTCTCTTTCTCGCTCGACGGAACGCACAAGGATGACGCTAACAAACCGGATAAGAAGAATAAGGTTAGTCAATATTTTAAGTAATAGTAATGCTATTAAAAGTTTGTGTGTGTATGTTTGTTACTTCTTCACGCTCAAACGGCTGAACCGATTTTGGTGAAACTTGGTGTGAAGATGGGTTAGACCTTGGATTGATACATATGCTATTTTTCATCCCGGATTAACTTCTTTTTTCACGGAGTAGCGCTGGTAACACCAGAGTGTTTTAAAAAACGTTTATACAGGCAAGTTTTGATTCTCGACATTTGGAAATTCGCGATAAAAATAAGTATTTTTTACAAAAAGGTCTACAACGCCCAGTCTAAAAATGTATAGAGTCCAGAAATGTATAGGGAGTGATTTTTTATTTCGCGTATTTGTGGACAAAAACATTGAACATGGAATAAAAGTGGTTTTTCTAGGCGAACTCTACCTATAGTAGAGCATTTTCTAGTGCTCGTCTGGCTATACCACTCTCAAGTTGAAAAATCTGTCGCCAAACACATACGGTTAGTTTCGGCAATCTCCTTGAGAGTCTGTTATTCCAGACTAAGTATGCCAGAGAGGCGTGTGGTAACGTTTTGGGGGGGAAAATCCTTTTTTTCGTGAGGAAATGCATTTACGCATCTCTCGCCACAAGCCTGGGGGAGGCGGGCGGGGTATGACGGGCTCGAAGGCCAGAGGGGCTGTCACTACCGACTAAAACCTCACGGTGTCCCATCTCACGACGGGGGCAGGGATGCAGGACCGCTTCGCGCATTGCCGCTGCTCTCCCCGCCCAGGCCGCTGTCCGGAGTCCGAGTGGACCCACCTCAAGCGGGGCGGGCAAATGCCTAACTGTTCTGTTTGAAAAATAAAGGCTTTGTCATGAGTAACCCAGTACGTTAGATTATATATTTTCTGTTTAAAGATAGCCCTTTGACATCAGGAAATTCTTCGTCTATTTGTATAGGACGTATCTTGCATCCAGTCAGTGGCTTAACTAAATTACCTAGCATAAGGGTCAAACCAAGTGTATCAAATGACCTCGGATATCGCATTTACCAAGCGTTAATTGTATGAGGTCATCCACAATGATTAAAATTACTGCGACGCGACGTTACGGTGCATGTGAATAATAATACTGTTTTAAATTAAAGCTTGTTTTGTTAATATTATTTTACACTACGGTGTTTTCAATTGAATAAATTCTTATGTGATCTGTTTTTTCTTCTTTAAATTAACTTAACTGTGTTTTTAAATTAACTTTCTTCTTCTTCGTATGAGCTAAGTGACCAAGCCGCTCAAAAGGCCTCTGACTTGGCTTAACCCCTGCATGTTCTAAGACTAACAGCTGGGACCTACAATTTAACGTGTTATCCGACCCACGGTAGAATAGAACGCCCAGATGAAAATCCCACTTTGAAAATGACAGTTGTGCATGGTCACAGTACATCAATCCAAACACCGACAGCATCAACCGGTGCATAGCTTCATTTACTAAGACTTACAGCCGGGACCTACATTTTAACGTGTTATCCGACCCACGGTAACGCCCAGATGAAAATTACACTTTGGAAACGACAGTCTTGTGAATGGTTACCCATCCAAATACCATCCGTATCGACCGTTGCTTCAGATCACCTTAGCTAGCCGAGCTACGGGCCCCTCCATGACGATCACAACCGCTCTGTCAAGAGCGTTACGAATAAGAAGAAAAAACTTAACAAATATAGAACTAAATTAAAAATGAATGTCCTTTAATTTTTATTTATCCCAATAAAATAAATTAGACAGAGGCAGACCACCAGCCCGATGGTCAGATGACATCGTTAGGCACGCTGGAAAGAGCTGGTGGAAACTGGCTGAAGACCGTACTATATGGCGTATTGGAGAGGAGGCCTATACCCAGCTGTGGGAAGATACAGGCTGATGAATCAGCATCAGATGATAATTAAATTAAATTACGCCTTATTGTTGTACAGATGCTAAAACGCCTTTCCTACCCTCTGTCATGGGTGGAGGGGCTGACGGGGGAAGGTGCGGCAGGCACTGGCTCCCAGGGGGACTCTCTCCCCACCTCGGCTGATAGCCAGCACTCCACCAGTGTCTTCTCTAAAGTATTCAACAGGTACGTAACTGTGGCAACCCTCATTTTGAAATATAATACTCGTACTATTTGGTTTCTATAGAACTGACTTCAAATAGGATTTGATTCGTGAAATGTTAGAGTTTTGATAACAAGATATTACCAACAAATTATTTAATAATACTTTTTTTTCTTTCAATTAATGCCCGAGTATATTTTTTTTATTTGCCTGGTAATACGCGAACACTTTTGAAGTCTGTTCAAACGGTTCTGTTTTGTGAATCTTTTTAATTGTGTATGAGTTTATGTGATGTGCAGATATGATGTTCAAAATTGTTATAAATATTATTATTGTGAGTTATTGTTATATAACTATATATAGTACCAATATTAATTATTAAAAACATATGAACAAAACTAAAAAAGAAATTAAATCCAATATCGTTCGTTCTATTTGTAAGTCGAATAAAAAATCCGACCTATTCATTCTTTACTGATAACTGTCGTAATAATAAGTGTATCTACTTTCATAAAAAATAGATGACAACGCTTAAAAAGTATGTTACTATATATCATGATAATATTAATACGTGCTTAGCTGCGCGTTCACAACTGTTTGTTTGTGAAGCAAAAAATTGGCCTATCGCAACGCATTTGACAAACAGTGCGGTTAAAACAGTAGGTAAAGACGTAGTATTAATTTAAACATTCATTTATTTCAAAGTAGCTCTTCAGACCCAACCAATCTAATATATAAAATTTCCATGTTACACAATGTTAATTACCGTACTCCTCCGAAACGGCTTGACCGGTTTTTACCAATTTTTATATGGGTATTCAGTAGGTCTGAGAATAAACTACTGTTTATTTTTCATACCCCTAAGTGATAAGGGTTCAATTTTTTTTTTAAATATTTTGATGAAATATTTTGTTATTATTTTCTCATAACGAGGCATTTAAAAATACATACTATCCAAAACGTTTCCTTTTTATTACCAACACCTATCTTTTTATGGCCATTTTAGTAATTTAATCATTTTGCATCTCGCATAACTGATCAATTATAGTGTTTTTAATTGTACTTAAGGCAAAACAACGTTTGCCGGGTCAGTTAGTATCCTATGAAAGTATATAGTAGCATGGATAGCACAGCTATCGCAACCTTTAATCGGATAAGACCGTTAAATAATAATTAATGAAAGTCATATCTGCACAGTAATGGAACAATTATTGTTATTAATTTAATCTTATCTTTGTATAAATATCTAGTAAAGAAAAATTCGCAGTTCATCAACATACATTGTGACATGCCAAATAACATCATGGGGCATTAAACTTGTCTTACTTACCTAAGTGTCGAGTGACATCTACGCTCTATCTATATATATCTTGAACAAATATATAATGTTACTCGCTTACATAATGCTGGATGTACACATTTGATAAATATCTTGTGGCGGGTGTACAGTGCCGTTCCAATAATTATGATAGCCTTTTTAAACTCTCGCTCTGCGAGGTTGATAAAAGTGTTTTTTTTTGTGGGAAGAGTTGAAGATTTTGAGTCATGGGTAACTAGCTCGTGTTTGAAAATGATTGCGGCAGGCGATCGCGCCATGCTTTTGAAGGACGTTCACAATACGGCACGTAAAGTTACATGTTTATCAAATATCATCCAGAGTTTAACTCTAAAATTCTATATGATAATAGTCAATATAAAATCCCGTATACATCAAAGCATTATGACACCTTTTTAAAAGTATGTTTTTTTTTAAATAATGCCTCGTGCGTAAAAATGACACTAACCGCTATTGAAGAAATAAATTAAACTGTGCCGAAATTCGGTATAGGTACTGTCGCTGGAGAAAACGAGTGTGTACATCCAACAAACTTACCATAAATGTTATGCTTCGTAATGTTCGCAAATGTGCTAACATTGTTATACAAAACAACATAAGACACACATATACACATGTCCGTGAAGGCGAAATTAACCGATACGTATTGTTCATTGCTACCGTGGATGCTAACCGGATTGCGTACCGACCCTACACCGTACATTGGCGTACTGTTACGGTTTCTTGCGTATTGTTGCATAATATACATAATTTTTGTATATCTTGTATAATATCACGTACCGTACGTATTGATACATAACCTCTGTTTATTTCCTCGCGATACGTATTTTCTAACCTCACACTATACGTCTGTTGCGTATCGTGCGTATTGCATTACATTAAATATGCGCTACATTCTGTTGCGTACATTGCGTACTGCCGCGTACATTACGTACTGTTGCGTTCATTACTTACTGCTGCGTACATTACGTAATGTTGCGTTCATTACGAACTGCTGCGTACATTACGTACTGTTATGTGCCATAACACGTACAGCTCGCCAATGAACCTTGTGGAGTTCGGTACGGGTTTGTTCCTGAGTAAAACCCCGTCGGAAGAGGCGGCACAGGACGGATCCTCCGCATCGGGGTACGTCACCTCACGCTGCGTCACTCGATGTGCCAATGATATTGTAATGTGTTATACTACGCCTTTGGAACGAACAATGACCACAGCGACATACGGTAGTCTTGTTTTAACAATAACAAATATGAAAGGAAAACCGACATTGAAATTCGGACTACTATTTTTTATTTTGCAATTAATAAACCAAAAAATAAGGAATTTAATTAAACACAAGATCTCTTCAATAACAAATGAACACACGCATTAAAATTTTGCCGTATTCATCTCCATTAGGTATGCATACCTTCCAGTATAAAAAAATAAATAATATTGTTGTGATCTTTTTTCTTGTTAGTTTAAAGCCAGGCCAGGTATGGCGGAAAACTGTAAAGAAGGCGATTTACTTCTTTTGTCTTGGTGGAACGTATATTATTTTCTCTTATCATATGAATAAGTAATCATACTTTCGATCAGTCGAATACGAGTATAAACTCTATAAACTTATTTCTAGATTGTGCATCGAACACGTTTGGTGCATTCTAGAACTGTGGTATGTTTATTGTTTAAAGAGTCGTGATAAATTAATATTTCAAGCAATTAACTCTCCGATTACGATCTAAAAATAACAAGTCTTATCAATTGTAGTGGTTTAATGCAAAGAATTTAGCTCAATGAAATTAAGTATACAATTTCCGCTTACTAACGACTACCTATACATCTACATTATAATTAATTCCATAGTTATTTAAAACAGATCCTTTCATTAAAATGTGTGTGGTTAATCGTACAATAGCTAATTTATGTCTCAATAGTACATATAATAAGTTCGCGTAACGCGAAACATTAATTTGTACGGTGGCACCCAAAACAAAAATATTTACCGTCTAAACTTAAATTACCAACTTATCTTTGCATTGTTGGGGGAGCCACTTTAGCTTCGTCTGTAGAAAACTAAACAAACTTTTTGGTGCTTCGTTTTCACCAGATCGCGAATAGCTCGGTTTAAATTTACCAAGCACCCAAGTATGACGCTGTGGTCTACCGTTTAGCCTTCTTGCCACCGTTCTGTTAA
This sequence comes from Mellilla xanthometata, assembly GCA_035578125.1. NCBI lineage: Eukaryota > Metazoa > Arthropoda > Insecta > Lepidoptera > Geometridae > Mellilla > Mellilla xanthometata. The sequence continues at coordinate 6,836,808 of JAPUBQ010000020.1, forward strand.
TTAGGCATAACACCGGCATAATGTGTTGTTGTTACTCTATTGTATGACGACAGTGAGTTTTGGAACCTAGAGTCCGATTCTATCACCAAATAATTCTATTTATGACGCATTTAATGACGTTAGTCAGTACGTGCATATTCCACGTTTCTTTATTATTTTCTTTCATATTTTTGAAAATGAATGAACTGTGACGTGACGCCTTTTTTCTATGACTACTAACTAACTCTTTAGAGTTTAGCTTTTGTTTTTTTCTCATCTACTTTTTCAGACAAAACTAGTAAACAATAATTTTTGACAAGGCCCTAAACTAATCTGTAGCATAATATTTATTATACGGCTAATAAATTATTATCAAATGACAAAGTGTAAGACAATTCTTTGTTGGTTAGAAAATTGGGCCCATATTTTGAAACTGAAGGAACCAAAGTTCACTGTTGCTACTTTTCAAAAATTATGTGCTGGCATGATGTATATGTGTTAGGAAGATTTAGAGATCATTCTATTTATAGATCCTACATCTTTCCGAGGGGTTATAACCAGAATTTTCTGATTTGCTTCTGATGTCCAGGAATAAAAAATGAAATGGTGTAAATGGCCTTTAAAAATCTTAAAGATACCAAAGTTTTTCTATTATAGCTTATTTATATCAAGTTATTTATATGCTTTTACCTTAGTGTCGCCTAACACTACGATATACCTAAGCTGTTAGACTACGATCGATTAAAATTCGGGGACATAGCAACTTGCTATGTAAAGAATTACGAGTAATGTTGCTTATTTTTGTCATCGGAACAATGACATCTTAGTCGGGCGTGCAGCCGCCTCACGTCCAGAAGATTGTGGGTTCAATCCCCGCCAGGAGCAAGGAGGTATATTCTAGGGTTCTAGGGCTCGTTTAGTAACCACCCCAATATTAAAAAGCTGTCGCCCAACACTTAGTGTTTTCCGGCAGCCTCCTTGAGATCCAGTTATTCCGGACTAGCCATGCTCCTTAGGCCGGAGTGTCATTAACTAGTCTGGCGCGACCCGCTGGACTAAGACGTAGCTGTAAGGGGTGTAAAAATATACAAGATATTGTTTCAATATTTATTTTATCTTTATAGTCTTGGATATTCAGATACCTGGATTTTCTGGTATAACCACATTCATTGCCATCATCATCTTCGACATCGCCATTAGGTTTTCTTTTTCGTGTTCAAGGGAAACTAATTCATTTGACCATCAAACACGAGCATAATTTCTCTTCTGGCACCAAATGTTCTATGTTATACCTGTTTTGGCATGTTTAGCTTTATAATAAAATGTTGGGTGTGTGAGAATAGTTGAAGTTTTTTGTAAAATAGATATAAAGATCGGCCCGGGATTTTGCGCGTAGCCAAACGAAGTCGTGTTAGATGTTTCTTATTCTTCGATGGGGGCGGTCAGACCTGTACTGACAACCCGGAGGAGGCTTTTATGCTTGCCTTCCCCCCTTACTATCCAAGCCATCCAAGGTCTTTTAAATTCAAATTGAAATTATCTGTATTAGCAACACAATTATTGGAAGGATAATTGTAAGAAAGAAAGAAAGAAAGAAAATAAATTTATTGTGCACAACCAAAAAAAAACATACAATAAATGATGCGAGTAGATAATTATAACTAATAGTATGTGCACAAAAGGAGCAAATTCAGCATAATGCTGAGAGCACTAAGTACTCCAGCGCTGATTTTCAATTTCTCCTTAACACAATTGTAGACATAATTTAAGTTGTACGGTATTTAAGGGTAAGCAACATTAATACCAATATTCTCTCTTTTTTCTCTCAATATTGCTGTTTGTTTTCTTTAAAGTAACGTAGCACGATCTTGGGTCGCTGGAATACTTATACCACTACTATTCTGATGTAATTACGGCAAAGTGACCAAAGCGGGTAACCGCATAAATTCAGAATCGATCATTAGATGGTTAGAATCTCACAAAGAAAAAAATAGCAAAATAAAATGTTATAATATTATTAATAATGAAATGTTAGCCTAATTTGGATATACTGTTTAGGCTGTATCAGAACAAGAAACTGCCTAATTCCGCCTAAACTTAAGTGTCAATGGTAAACGGCATTCTAACGCGCGTGGATCTTCGAATGGCTTAGCGCATGGGCACTAATGTTTTTTATTACAGGTGCTGGATATTTTTTATAATATTGTTTTCTTTTAACGCTGCTAATGTGTTGTAATTTTAAGCTCAACGCTCAGTTTGTTCCACTTTTTACTTTTCTCTTGGTAGTTTTAAATGGTTAAACAAATCTCAAAATAGCTAGTTAAGATTGTGACAGATATTTGTATACTGTATGTATATATATACACTTGGTCTGTGGTTCCAAACGTAGATTCCATTTCCAAACTGTCTTTCCAATGAATAACATTAAAAAACGACCAGTATCTGGCCAGTTGCCAGATGAATGTTTTTTAAAAGAACCAGTATCTGGCCGCTTGCCAGTTCGTGGGATAGCATGGATTTGTTTCGTTACGTTTTCTGACGTAGGACCATTTTGTCAGCATATGCCAAGTAAAGATTAGAAAAGGGAGGCCAATCAGAAGTCTTGAATCCGTAAGCGTCAAAGTTTGTATTGAGAATTATTGACAAGACGCTCTTAACAGCCGCATTTAGAATAATTAAAGATAACTTAAGTTATCATTAAGTAAAGATTTTGCCATGTAAATCTTGTTGGTAGCCTTAATCTTCATTATAGGTATTTTCGCGGCTGAATTACAAACTGACAGTGGCTCTTAAAGCGATTTGAAACCTCGAAACCAAAGCATGGTCATTTTAACGGAAATAAATTATTATTATCGTATAACTAAACGAAAATGAAGGAGGCATTTGTAATGACATGAACTTTCAAATGTCTTCTTTGTCGACGCTAGTTTTACTCTTAAAGCTAATGTATGACGTCATGCGTAGACGCAGCTCGCTCGGCGGTTTCGGGCGGTCGCACACCAAATCTACGTCGAGCGTTGGATCCACGCAGCCCCGGCTCGACTACCGCAGCATGGTCTCCGTAGACGACATGCCTGATCTCTTCGCTTCTTTCGACAGTAAGTCAGTTATTACTCTCACACTTGGCTATTTCAAAAGCTTGAGAATTATTTATACCCACTTAGCTTAGGATTATTCCGAACTCTCACCCTGCTCTGTTCCTTTGGAGTGACAGAACGAACAAAAAAGTTTGATGTACCCCCTTGAAGATGAAGACTTCTCATAATTCACTGAATTTTTTTTATCTTTAGATTATAATACATAAAATCTAGATTTACAAATACCTATCTTAAATCAAATAGGCTTGTTACGGGAATGGAAGGGATATTCATCTTTAGATAGATATGGGTTTTGAATGTGATTACATTCAAAACCCATCACACGAAACAGCGATAAATCAGTTTAAGGTAAAGCATGCTTAATTTGAGATTACTGGCACTCAAGAAGCTGCCCCTACACACCGTTAGATGCTTGGCGAAAGATTTTTCAGCACTAGAAAATCAATTTTTTTATCCTTGATAGGTTAGCGTTTGACTACAGCTAGCCTGGTGTTAAGCTGCGCTGCAGTCTACGGTATGGCACGCTTGCCTAGAAGATACCTATTAACTCTACTTTTGAAGGCCCCCGGATGATACCTCTCAGGAAACAGAGACTCAGGTAGTGAGTTCCAAAGCTTCGCAGTCCTCACAATAAAGGTCGACGCAAAGCGTTTTGTACGAAAGTTTGGGAACTTTCGAACTACTAATAAGCGTGCTTAATAGTCAAACTCAAAGTCTTTAGTAGTCAGTAGTCAAATATATGTAATGTCGAAGTAATATTCTTCTGAGCACGTTTTTGTTGAACAGAGTTGATTCCGCGGCCGGCGCGGGCGAGCGACGACCCGCCGCTGTACCTGCGCCTGCGCATGGGTAAGCCGGCCGGCCGCCCCTTGCCGCGCACTACGCCGCTCATGTCGTACGGCCGCAAGCGGATGAAGCCTGAATACTGGTTCGGAGTGCCCCGCAACCGGTATGTATTAGCAAATCGCACTAATCTTTTTATATATAAAATTTCCATGTCACTTTTTTTTTTTTACTCATAATGGGCTTGCGCTTGATCGCAGTTCACCTGATGGTAAGCGAAATTGCGAACTAAGGTGGAGCACGCTTGCCCAGAAGAAACCGGTTCACTCTTGCCTTGAAAACTGCTAGATTATAGTTATCAGGGAACAGGGAATTTGGCAAAGAATTCCACACCTTGGCAGTACGCACAATGAAGGTGGAGGCAAACCGCTTAGTACGCGACTTAGGCACCTCCACAGTATAACGGTGCCGCCTTGGTGTTTCCCTACTCGTCCGATGGTGGAATGGGTCACAGTGGTCACAGTGTTAGTTACCGTACTCCTCCGAAACGACTTGACCGATTTTTACCAAATTTTATATGCGCATTCAGTCGGTCTGAAAATCAGCTACTATCTATTTTTCATACCCCTAAGTAAAACCCTTACATTTTTTATACTGTACTTAAGGCAAAACAAAGTTTGTCGGGTCAGCTAGTTATAATATAAATACGCTTTTAGAAATTCTTAATTTATAGACTATAAAGGTGACCGCTCATCAAATCCGCCGAACGAAATCGAAACGAATGTTATAATCCTACTTATATTTAAATTTGGTGTGAAAATATGTTCTAACTTCTATCTTCACACCAAATTTAATCCAAGGTCTACATTGGATTAACACAAAGGCTAATTTTTTATCCCGAAAACAATTATGGTTAAATAACTTCAAAATCTATGTTGCTCCTTCACGCTTCAATGGCTGGACCTATTTTGATGAGATTTATTATGAAGATAAGTTAGAACTTGGATTAACACATACGTTTCTTTTCTCTCGAATTTACTTCTTTTCGTCCGGGATTAATCTAACCTTTATTTAATCCTTTTTTTATCAATATTTCTAACGATAATGTACTTTGGGCTGTAAAATCGTGCTACATTAATCCTCTTTGTTAATCATCTCAAATTTCCTCACAGGGTGGACGATCTCTTCAAGTTCCTAACGCACTGGGTACCTGATAGGTACGGACCACTCGGTGACGTCAGCGCTCAGGGCCTCGAACTCATAGACAGCGATACTGAATGGGATGATGACGAGACCAAACCTGGACTTAAGGTAAGGATTCTAGAATCATATGTGTAGTGTGCAGTTTATGTGTGCAGTTTATGTATTATTTTCATGAAATACACAAATTTACGATTTTATTCCAAATCGTGACTACTTAATTCGTCACAGCCGATTACGCGTGGCGACGCGTCACCACACCGTATAGACTACTGCATATAGACTGTACGTATATACCATCATATAGCGTAGCGACGTGTCGCCACGGCATGCGTCGCCACGCCTGAAATCGGTTTTACGTGCGGCTATAGATGTTGCGTATCAAAAAAATCTATGTGCAGAGATCAGTCATGAGGTAACACAGGTGATGTGGCCTAGGTAGACGGTAGCCTACAGTCTGTGGCATATCTATCGGCGTGTGAAGACCACTGTCTGTAGGACATAGCGGGGTAGTCGAATACGGATCGCTTGACTAGCAACACGTCTCCACAGAAGTACCTACCTAGCAGTACCTACAGAGCAATGAAGTGATGATTTGATCTATGTATGTGTAATGTGTTGTAAGTGCACCCAGACACGGGAGCACTTTACAATATGGTTGAATTTTGTCCACTCAATCTTAGTCAAAAGTAGACTCAAGTTACGTAGTAACTGTTTAGTAATCTGTGGCTCAAGACCGAAGCCCTAAGGCGAAGATTAGGATAAAATCTTGATTTTTTCAGTTTTTTTTATTATTTTAAAAATATCGAAAAATAGCTTGATAGCTTGAGGCCATCTAAAGAATCACTGTAAGAATATTTATACTTATTTTGGGTACCAATCAGACTTATGAATTAGAAATAAAACTGGCTCAAAAATCTAAAATTAATTGTGCCTACTATAAGTATAAATATTCTAAGAGCGGTTGGCCTTTTAGCTATTTTTACACGCTTTCTATTAGCTTTACCTGTATGTTTGTTTGTATGTTTGTAACCGACTTATTTGGGCTCGATTTTGACCCACTTTAAACGGCCAGATTTCGTTCAAACTTTGTAGATTTATTGAGGACCGATGACAATACACTAATTTGATAAAATTATGGTTTTCTATAAAAAGCGTGTTTTTTAGTTTTTTTTAACTATTATTATTTCGACATTTTTATTGTTTACGATTTATAGGAAACATACTGTAAAATCAAGTTTCTAGCCTTGTCTTGGAAAAAGACAAAAATGATAGTAAAGGATCCTAACCAAATTGCTCTTTTCGACTTTGACAAAAACAAAATATCCTTATTTTAGTTTTGTTAAAAACGATTAAAAAGATCAAAACAGTAATCTTTTGGAAGATGCCAAAATTCAAGTTCGTAATAACAGCATTTTAGTTTTGTTACCTACCTGCCTTTTGGTGTCACATTAATATTATTTGGAATTCAACTGCAGTAAACACATTTTCTGTTTGTAAAGTATACCTAGAACTTCTTTTTTTTCGAAGAGTCGTGACTAACGGCAAACCAAAAAATAATCCTAAGGTCAAATTGTTATTTCCTATTTGCACGCCTCTTCTATTTTTTTTATAACAGTACAGATAGGTATTTACGATTATGTTATTTCGAGTTAGTGTAGTGTTGTGTTAAATCTTAAGTGAAAACGAAACCCTTCCGAAGGTGTTTAGTGCTGAAAATTGAACACATGAACTAATAAGTGTACTCAACTTAATAGACATAAAAAAATGTGCTAAAGGGCACGTTCTTAGAGGCTAAATTATAGTTTTACTAGCTGACCCGGCAAATGTTGTTTTGCCTTATCACTTAGGGGTATGGAAAATAAATAGTAGCTGATTCTCAAACCAACTGAATACGCATATAAAATTTTGTAAAAATTGGTCAAGGCGTTTCGGAAGAGTACGGTAACTAACATGACACGGAAATTTTATATATTAGATTAAAAAATAACCTCGCACATACACTTAAAAAAAGAACTTGATCATCAGGACGCGTAACCACACGAGTTAGTGACGCTCTGGTATAAGGTGGAGAATGCCTAGTCTGGAATAACTGCCCCTAAGAGACTGCCGGTATTTTTTTTTACTCTGAATAGGTCAGATAATATGTATTCCGGCAGCGTCCTTGGCGAACTCCGAGACCATTATATACGCTTAGGTTGACCCTTAGCCTAGGTAATTAAGTTAAGCCACTGACTGGATGTATGATACAAATAGACAAGGAATTTCCTGATGTCAAAAGGTTATTCTGCAATCTTTACACAGAAAATGCTCAGATACTGAGTTACTGGTAACTAATTCTTTTTTTATAGAGTACATCTAGGCATCTGACTAGCAGGGCGCCGTAACCACTCGAGTAAGCGACATTCCAGGCTAAGATGGAGCATGCTTAGTCTGGAATATCTGACTCAAAGAATTAAGTGCTTGGGTACAGATTTTTAACTTGAGAGTGGTTGCTAGCTTGCCGGTCTCTATAAAATACTCTAACGCCATGATATGGCTGTCTCACGATGTTACTCTTTACCGAAAACTCAACCTCATGAACGGGAATCGAACCCACGATCTACCGGAACCGGACCGAGCTGTCATTGCTTCAATTACATATTTATGATGACACTAACTTCACTCGTATATTCCGATATAAAATCTACACATTACCGGATTACGGCTGCATCACCTCTCGATTTTATTTATAGCTAGAAAATGTAATAAACTCGTAACGTATTCGTTTGAAACGCCTTCGACTTGACTCGCCGACCCGGCGCGACACTTATTAATATTTATAACGGAAACTCCTAGACGTCGCGAATTTAAATTCATAAAACAAGTCTTTATAAAACATTTCAACGGGTTTTATTGTGAGGTAATAAATATAGTGAATGTAGCGAAAACTAGAAAATAATTACCGGAAATTTCTAGGTCAAGGCTGTTTCTATGTCTATTTGATTGAAAGAAATTGGTTTTTAGATTGAACATATTATATTGTCTGAGCTTAAAAGTCCCATAATGCCCACTAATTTATGGTAAGTATGATACGACAGTAATTTTATCAAAAGCTTTTTAGCTCAGAAACAAAAAAATGCTGGAAGCCAAATTCGTGATTATGAACAAATTAAGATCGAACGGCTATTGCCGTTCAGAGTTGATTTGTCGTTTGTCACTTATTTATCGATTATACTGCCTTGTTAGAGGTTAAGGTTATTTTTAATTATAAACATGATGATATACGGATTAGGATTACTTAGATTCAGGCTTTGCCTGGTAAAGTAGTCTTAAGACAGACTATAATATGGTAATTAGTAAGCAAAGATATATTTTGCATTTAATTTTTTTCTCATTGTTAATGATCATTTCTCTGCATTCACGTTATACTTGTAAAATAATTGCACTTTTTAACATCTAAATAAATATTTTACTATGACATATTTAACATTAATTTAATTTACTAATATAACAATTTTATGTAATTTTTTGATGTGGGACTTGTTCCTGAAATATGTGTATTTTAATTATTGAATTTAAACACAAAATTCCGCATTTGTATGTTTACAATAATGTGCCAGCGCAACGCGTGAAATGTGAAGCCATATTTTACGATGTAGTAATTTTATTGAGCTGCTATAAAACCGGCTAATTAAGCTTTAAAAGTAGGCGTGTGTCACCACAAACAAGATAAAAAGCTGAAATATTCCTTTCTATTTTAGCAACAGTAGCCTTAAATCTTAATTCAATGCCGTCGGTTTCACACCGCATAACTCCTCGCACCATCGCTCAGTGTTATCTTATGGACGCAAATATGTTTACAAGATGTGGGAAATGTTGATTAATTAATAATTTCAGTTTTCCGCATGTTCTACGAAGACCGCTTGTGCCGTTTATATCTTGGTTTAGCTAATTGAAGCTTGCTTAATTTTTTTTGGGCGTTAATAAGTTTAATTATATTTTATGTACACAAGTGCCGGACGGTATCGGTAACAGTGATTTCCTGACTTTCTTAGATTCACATAATTAATTTCCAAAAACCTTAATCTTTAAATATGAAAACGCAAAAGGAAATCATGCGTAACGAACTTTCGCGCGCTCGTCCGAATCAAATAAAATTTTTGGCGTTCTGCTTAAAAAGTGTAATAAATGTTATAATATATGTATTATATAAACATGTGTTTTTTCCTGTTATATGTGTTTCATGATTATATTACTTGTCGTAGGATGACCGGACCGGCAGCACTGGCGATGTTTCGGATATAACTCGTGAATCCTGGGAGGTAAGTCGTATTACTGTTACTATATATACTGCCACAGTTGACTTTGGACTTGTTATTGTTACTTACTAAAAGTGGTGCTACTGTCATTTCAAAACTCGAGTAATTTTAATATACGTCTTTCGTACATAGGTATACGTCTTTAAGTGTTTACAACTTACTCGTAGTCAATTTTAACTGACTGATTGATTGATTGAATTATGATTTCGAAAGATTAAAAGAGCTCTTCGCTATGTACGTCTTATGTATGTATATCTTTTGAAGGAGCAGAAAACACTACTGATATTTCTATATACGCGTACTTCACGAATATAATTTTTCAAGTATATATCAAACTGTGTTTAACTTCTCTAAAGCTGTTTGTACAAAATAAGCAAAAACAGATGCGCGCAATGATTAGTCTGTAATTTTTATTACAAATTATTGAAAGATTTTTATGTAAATGATTTAGGTACGGTATCATTACTGTACCGGTTGAGATTAATAAACGACATAGGAGTTTTTTTTTCTAAAAGTTCTGAAATGGCAGCAGTATTTGGACCACATTTTTTTGTCTAACCAAAGCTTATGTTTACACACGTTTTTGATCTCTAATCTTTTTCAACCACATTCAACATATACAGTACACATTTAACATGAATGTTTTTATTCAGATTTTTTAATAATATAAAATTAATATTAAGTACCGTATTTGGCACTGCAGAAACTATTTGCATTATAACGTCACTGCATTAGCATGTTCGGACATAAACAGAATGGTTATATCGTACCTTATAGGTAGATGCAAATATATTATAGGCATACCTATATATTTTTGGTGTTCTTTTTTCTATCTTGTTGAAGTCAAGTGACCCCCCTATCGGGGTTTAGACCGCGCGATAAGAAGTGCATTGCGCCTAATAAACGAAAGTATTATCTTTCGTAGACTAAATTATAAAATATAGGCGATAATAAAAACAGTTATAAAGATAGATAGATATTTATGATACAGATAATCAATCCGACGAGCGCGTATATGTTATCATTTTTATCGATTGTAGGGAAGTTTAGCTTCTCTTATTCCTATGCAATTATGGTGTCACATGATTGCACTAAACAGTGGTTCGCTCTGTATTTTTTGCGAACCATTGTACACTCCTTACTTTTCTTATATTATCTATTGAATATGATGTCATGACGTTAGGGAGTGTATGGGGAAAAATACTTGATTCCACAGTTTTGGCGTTATAAAATTGTAAACGCTTTAAATAACTGAGCAGTAATTGAAATTAATCTAGATCGTTAACTATATATATTAATAGCACAAGACAAATCAAAGGAAAAATCATCCACAATGTTTTATATAGGTACTGTTAGTCATGAATGCTCTGTAAAAGAAATCTAAGTTACGGCTGAGACGTGAGTCCATTGCCACATTGCCAAACTATAAAGAATGCATTTGTGTTATATTCTGTATCATCATCATCATCCACAGCCTGTTCTATCCTACTGATGGGTATAGGCCTCTCTCTTGTCATGTCCTCTGCCTCGGTCCTGTGCCAATCTAGTCCAGGTTCGACCCGCGATAGCTGTAATGTCGTCGACCCATCTTGCCCCTGGACGGCCTACGTTCCGCTTCCCTAGCCTCGGCCACCACTCGGTATTCTGTATAGCGCCGCGGATTGATATATCTGTATATATATAAAACACACTGGCAACAAACACCACACGGCTCAAGACACACGAATGACAAAATAATGTGATGCGTAGCTGCTGAAGGCGCCGTACGTGAAAATATATTCGATAATGAAGAGCCAGGCGGAGGCGCTCGGCGACTCGCTGGGAGAGGAGCCGCAACCGGAGGTACCTCTCGCTCGCACCTAGGGACCAATACTACTTGCCATCTCGTTTTTTACTTATCGGAATTCATATGTTTACCTCTAGTATTAAAAAAATATATACCTTATTGAACAGGAGCGAGCCTGACTCTTGCTCAGAAGCAGAGCGATCAAAACTTAATTTTCAAAACATCCAACGCCATCATTCAATGTAACAACTATGGAAAATCCTACATCTTTATATTTATTTTTTAAACGAGAAGTGCTCGTTATGACCTATCTATCAAGATCTAACTCGGTGAGGTTATGGTAAACCAAAGCGATTATAATCGTTTTCAGTTACATTGTTGCCCCGCTGCTGTACAGACTATGTAAATAATTTTTTCTGTAACATGAATAATGTTTTTGAATTGACCTTATTTTTATGGTATCAAGTCCGTGCTCTATAATTATGATGTGTTTTAATTATCTTAAAAAAAACTGCATAGCAAGCAGTATCTTCTATGCAATGCGTAGAAAAGTAACAAATTTGAAATATATTTAGAACAGCCTTTACATAGGGAATGCACCGATTCGATTCAAAAGCAGATTCTATTCTGTTTAAAGAATCTATGTAAAAAAACAATATTTCCAAATTTCTTCTATCTGGTATCGTCCAAAACACTTAACAGGTAAAAACTAGTAACTTTGAATATGTATGTATATAATTTATCTATAGATAAATGTAAAACGTATGGCAAGTGGTATTATTCCCTCGATCTCGACGTGCAAGCGTGAAAGCACTACTAGTGAAATGTCATGCACCGCCCCCTTTAGATGCGAAACTGAATGTTATCATGTAGTGTTAATGACTTGTTTGTATTATCTAGAATTTTCTACCGATAAATTCTTGACGTGAACGATTACCTGCCCTGGTAAATATAGGCTAGCTAGTCAGTGTTTTTTGCACTCTACTTCTGTATTCTAGATGTTCGGCTTAACAGTACGGTTTTTCGTGGCTAGTATGAATCTTAAAAGACGTCCTTTTTTCACATAACGACGGTTTTTTTGACAGACGACGTTTTGATACTTGGTTCAATCGGTTGGTAAAAGTGTTTGTTAAAGCATATATACAAATACCCTTTGCTATGAAATATCTGGTGCATGTAGTCACCGTATGTTTATATGTATGTATGTACATACACACATAACAAACTATTGAACAAAGCGCGTCAGACCGTCGTCCAGCGAAAAAAATATCCCAGATCGTCCGGTGAAAAAAAAACGGACGTATACAACAGCTCTAATAAAGATAAAAAAAAATTAACTAAGTAACAGCGATATTAAATTATTGGTTTTGTAATTAATCGATGTTTACTCAATACGGCAATTTGCTTACGCATTTATTTTCTTTTCTGAAGAAAAACCGTATTTGTTGGCCGTGTAGATTTTTATAGCTACTCGTAAATGTAGGTAAACGAAACACGTGTTGTCACGTACGCCTGAGTTTGTAAGTGTTATTGTAATACAGACACAAACTATTACCTAATACTTGTAGAAACAAAAACATAGCGCTCAGATACTAGTTTTAAGTAAATATTGAAATATGATAAAATTAAATAACAAGATAGATCAGAAAATGAACTTACTGCATTTTTTGTTTACTATCCTATTAATATTGAACAAACAGGGCAACAAACAGTCATAAATACTTAGAAATTTATTAGTAGTCCTTAAATATGGATAAGCTATAAATAAAGGGTTATTACGTACAGGAAAATAAACAAACGATTACTTATAATTGGTGTTACTGCAGTTATCTATGATTGTAAAACAAGAGATGTTCTTGCGTAAGTTGTCAATATAATTGCTTTATAATAACAATTTTAATGGGATATTTTCTTATGTAAACACATCTTACATATTTTATATCGTTCAATATCATATTTAAGTATATAACTTATCATCATAGAGAAAATGAAGAGTATGCTGAAGTCTTTTAATCAGTTAAAACTCTAGGCTGAAAGATCAATTCTTTTAACCACTTCATATTACTACATTCAAAACATTTCTTGAAATCTAAACTAAGCACTTACCTAGTAGTAAATACGTGAGCTATTTTTATTTTATGTCAGCGAAAATACAACGAAACTTGACTCATGACCTTCTTAATCATCACTTATCTACTTCCGACTCAATTTATATAGAACAGAGAGTTCACTTTACTGTAACGACCAATATTTTTGCTCACGAAGCTTTTTGCTTGAAATGCCAATCGAACTTATACCTTTATTTACTTTGACTATTTGTAGAAGTCAACAACAATGTATAGAGCAGCTTGATTGAAACCGGTTATTTCTTACATAGATTTCTTGTGCCATATTAGGTATTCTATATTTATGATTCACATCATACTTAGTTAGAATACAATACGTAAAATGCCTTGGCCGCAGTCAGGGGTATCTCCTAGGCCTTGTTGTATTCCTATACTTACAATTCGTGCGGTTTTTATAGAAATTTACGCTTGTGGTTTCTTTTTGCGGTTTCTCTACGGAAATGGAAAAAGTTTCTATTTCAAAAATTGTTTCTTTAAATACTGTCTTGATTTCTCATTATTATATTATCTCGCTACATACTAATCAATTATTTATTTTTAATGCCAAGAAACTCGAAAGATACTTCCCTAAGGAATAGATCTGCAGTCACTAAATATCGCTTCCGTTTTGGTAGAGTTCTATCTATCGAGAAACGATATAATTTTATCTCATTCAATCATTTTAGCCAATGAGTTCATTACGTTTAGAAACAAAAACGAAACGGAACGTGTACTTCGTTTTGCGCATTCGAAAAAATGTATATCACTAGTACTGCTTGTCATGAAGCAACAATAATATAATCTCCAACCGAGGCATCTGCAAGAATGAAAATACATTTTAATTGTAATTAACGTTCTATAGATGTATCACCCGAAACAATAACTAAAGCTTCTTGTGACATAATTGTATCATTACACATAATTGAGAGACAGCAAGGTACAATAGATGGTTCTCTTGTCACGATTATGGCAAACCTTTCATGTCTATTGTACTCTTAGTATTATTACTTACTGTAAATATTACTTCATGACAGCTAATATACAGCTTTTACACAATTATTGTTGTAAATATAACTTTCATAATCTGTGTAACTTCAGTTCGATAAACTAGTTGAAAAGGAAACATGCAGCAATTCCTGTTAATTATTTCTCAAAACTTCTATTTTGATACCACTGCACCTTAGCTTCTTTATTATATAGAGGAAAATGGAATCAGAATTGCGATGACAGAATCAAAACCCGAGATCCAGTTTGAAAACTAGTTTTTTGGTTTTTGCTCACTGTATACCTCGTAAAAATGCTTCGTATGACAATGCTTATTATACTCGTATTTATATGACACTAGCTGACCCGGCAAACGTTGTTTTGCCTCACTTAGGGGTTTGAAAAATAGATAGTGTATCTTATATGACACGTTCGTAGATTTACCATAGCAGCGCCATCTATTGATTACTTACTCAACCCAGTCGAAAGGTATCGACATCTGTTAGAATCATTTGGAGTTAACAGATAAATTGTGACTGTCAAATAATAACAGACAATAATTAGCAATAAATTAAACTTGCGACTATAATTTGAGATTTAAACTATCCTATCTCTCAAGTTGGATCGAACTGCACATGGTGTGCGAATTTTATTATAATCGGTTAAGAGATTTAGGAGTCCATTGAGGACAAACATTGTGACACGAGATTTATATATATTAAGATAAGATATTTGATTAATTAAGAATGTCCAACATGCATTCTAGAGTATTTTTGAATGCTCGCCTGGCTAGCAACCACCCTCAAGTTGTAAAATCTGTCGCCAAGCACCTAACAATGTGTTCCGGCAGTATCCTTAAGAGCCAGCTATTCCAGCCTAGGCATGCTCCACCTTAAGCCAGAGTGTCGCTAACTCATGTAGATAAGCGCCCTGCTGGTCAAATGCCTTGCTATAAGGCGTAAAATAAGGAATTCAAACATAACCTTGTTTTTTCCAAAATCTCAAAATTATTATCAACAACCATTCTATTAATGTACCCAATTGGGCTGCTAAATAAAATCGTATTTTTCTCCGAATTTGCTATAATAAAATGTTTGTTTTATGTATTGTTGGGTTTCATGGGTATCTGCCTACATTCAAAACTTTTAGATAATTGGGTTGGGGTAATTCAACCTGATCGTAAGAAACGTTTTTGTCTTGTTTTTGTTGAGATTTAAAACATATTTTTTTATCACTGTATTAAGTATCAGTGTTGTTTAGTGCAAATTGTGTTGACTTATTGTAGGTCGTTTAATAAGTTCTACTTTTCGCCTGTAGCTCGGCTAGCTAAGCTGATCTGATGCGATCATCGGAGCTAAGCAACAGTCGATGCGGACGGTGTTAGGATGGGTGACTACGCACAGAAGTTAGCGTTTTCATAGTGGCATTTTCATCTGGGCGTTACCGTGGATCGGGTGGCACGTTAAATTGTAGGTTATGGCTGTTAGTCATAGTACAAGCAGTCGTTAAGCCAAGTCAGAGGCCTTCGGGCGGATTGAAAACTTTCGACACCAGAGCTTGGCCACTTAGCTCATACGAAGAAGAAGAAAATAATAAGTTCTACTTAATTATACCACTGCTGTATAAGAAAACAGCAAGAGTCCATTATCCGTCACTCTGCCCCAATGCGCTAACCGCAACGCAAGCCAAATCGATACTAAACTTCTGTTTCAAATCTAAACTTCATGCTCAAAAATCAATTGACACAGAAATCTAAATAAAAGTTAAACTGTCTAAATAAGTCAAACTGTCTTCCAAAATAAATAGTTTATAGTTTTTATTTACGTAGTCAAAATATTAAAAACACATTTGAACAAAATGCTCAAATTACAAACCGCAAGCGAAATTGGCAAGAAAAATGATGTACGTACTCATTAAGTTTTTTAGTGTATAGCTGTGTGTGTGTTTACTTTAGCACTTCATCTGGAATATTCAGTTCATAGTTTTATCATTATTATATTATATCACAATGTTTGATGCTATCGATAGGCAGTATTCATCAGTATCCACGGTCTTTCTTATTCCATTGCTTAGTTGAGGCATCCCTCTGCGTGTGCCGCCTGCTTCGATCTTGTGCAAACCTCGCTTATACCTGCGGCTCAGATATCCTCAAGAAGTATACAGTTAACTATATGTTAGATTTTCACTCATGATTTCACTCTAGTAAGAAAGAAAAAAAAAGAAAGAAACATTTGTTTTGTGACACGAACAACAAAGAAAAACAATACACAAGAAACATAACATTTACGTGCCACAAAGCCGGCTTCAACTCAGTATGTCCCCCTACCAAGAATACCACGGAAACAATATATCATCAGAAATAACCCTTTAAATAATCTTTCAACATATTAGGTATCATTCAAATCATTATCTAGACATGCGCTACCTTAGCCCAGAGAGACGATGACTCGTGTGGTTTCGCATCCTGCTAGTCAAATGCCTAGCGTAGGTCGGATGACACGTTAAATTGTAAAATTGTCCCGGCTGTGAGTCTTAGTACAAGCAGTCGTGAAGCCAAATCAGAGCCTTTGGGCAGCTTAAAAACTCAACATCAGAGCTTGGCCACTTATGTAAATCATAAGAAGAAGAAGAATATCCTAGCTGTTAAGTGTAAAAAAGGCTTTTGTTAATAAATAAGGTCCTACTTAATATACTACGTGGAACAAGAAGTTTTACTACCTTTACTTCTGGTGTCATTTATAAACTAGTATACAAACAAATAAAACAAGGTAATTATTGACGAGGCAATACAATTTTAAACAACTTGGCTAGTTCTACAGAATATATGGAACTGTTAATTATTTAATAACATAATATGAATAGGTACTTGCATAAAACAAATTGATAATTCATTTAATTTATACTGGCAGAGATTATGTAATTACCCAATGAATTGTTGGGAATTGTGACGTTTATTGCAAGTGCAAACACATTACTGTGAAAGGACCTTACTGCTAGTGGTACGCTTATTAGTTGTATATTAATAGTGAAATGTTTATTTATTTATTTAAACTGAACAAACGTATTTAAGCCTCGTAGTTTTTATATAGTCTACAAAAGTTGGTCAAGATTCAGGGGCATGACCCGGCCACCCGCAACTCATACCCACTTCATTACACGCTTTATATTAGCTTCACCTGTATGTTTGTTTGTAACCGACTTCTTTGGGCGCGATTTTGACCCACTTTAAACGGCCAGATTTCGTTGAAACTTTGTAGATTTATTGAGGACCGATGACAATACACTAATTTAATAAAATTATTACATTTTTTTGTATTTTTGTTCGTATGTTTGTTTGTAACCGACTTCTTTGGGCACGATTTTGACCCACTTAAAACGGCCAGATAAGCGTGTTTTTAAACTACTATTATTTTAAGTCTAGCGTCCTACACACTAAAACTAACTTTAATTCTTGAAACCAGTAAGTCTTTAATAATTTCGTAACATTGTTCTTGAGTGTACCAAGCGTCGAAAGGCTTGAAAGGCGTTTAACAAACGCAGTTAAACACATCTTCTACGCACATTACACTATTTCTAGATAGTTCTAATGACCCTGTTACCCGGCGTCAGCTGTGCGCATCGAGATCACCGGCTCAATAGTTGTCATTCATATCGGTTGCCACACACAGACAATTTAATTCGACCCACCATTGTAATAATAATGACCGAATGAAATTTTCTAAGGACACCGATGGATAGACACGCTTATCCGGTCTACTGTTGGAAGTAGGTTAGAAAAAAAAAATATTTTTTTTAAATTAACTTTTGTAGTTTGGATGATATATACCTCAGGCTCTGTATCTATTTAAAACATAGGTCGATTATATATAGTACATATCGAATACTCACATCGATTTTATACCTTCATTAGATTTATCTGCTCTTGAAAAAAGAAAGCATGGAAACCAAAGTATGAATGTTTACGAGTCACATTTATTGATGCTCGGATTCACTATATTTAATTAGGATTGACCTACACAATAGACTGATAATATTGAGACAGGAAAAATGAAAGAATATAATTGATAATACTGCTAATGTCCTCAATTTTTGTAACTTTACGAAAAGTATTCGTAGATTGAATATTCATAATCATAATCGATAATCCGTGTCTCGTTTTTCCGGGATATCCGGGTTAGGATATACAACATACTCTTAAGTATACCAATACAAACATATGTACTCGTATATACATACACTATCTCCATAAACAAGCGCTTCTCTTCATAAAGCATTGGAGAGCCAGTCAATGGATTGCATGGCACTTTGAATACTTGAATACTTAATGAGAGCCAACCTTGTCCCTATTCCCCGGTATTATTCCGTTGTTTGTTTGCTTACTAATTTGGAAAGAAACCTAATCACTACATCCGAATATTTTCCATGAGCCCATTATAATCCAGCCCGCCCACATTCCAATAGCCCTTATGATTTTATACTCGTAGTGTAGCGATGTTATGATTTTCAATTTTAAATTTGTAGACAGAAAAGAGCTCGGCATTATTGTTTATATTATTAGGCATGGATGTTTGCTTTAGTAAACTGCTAAATGAAATTCACATATTATAAGTAGTTCAAAAATTCAATTAATGTAATTTATAATGTATGACTTCTTCTTCTTCTTCTTCGTGTGAGCTGAGCGGCCAAGCTCTGTTGTCGAGAGTTTTCAAGCCGTTAATTTGGTCAATAGTTGTCAATAAATAATTTAGCTTATAAATAATTAGACTAAAAATAGACCATGACACATGTTTGTGTAGTTTTATCACTTATACTAACAAGTGATAAAGAACCATAACAGTTAACGTTCAATTAGTATTTATTAAACCCTTGTCTGGATTATTGCCTGTATCCATTACACGTCCAAGTGAGTTCTCTCCAGCTAATGGATGTGACGCCGTATTTAAACTATATTTTATGGAGCTCAATTAATTTGCATGTTCGCGAGACGTTTCAATTAAAAGTTTAGTGCTCGTAATCGTCCCACTCGATTCTGTTAATCGCTATTAATTGTACCACTGAAGTGAGTGAAAGAAGTGGGGGCTGGTGTATTGCGATGTTCGTCAACGCGACGTCCAAGATTTCCCACCGGGCATCCCTTCGTGTCCCTGAAGATGTAGAGCATTTATTTCGGTGCTTTGTAAACAGCACACGTCTCGCAGAGCTGAATTATAATTAACTGCATCTTGTGTCTCTCGTTACAAGCCAGTGCATGGTCTCTTTTGAATACATTCGCTAGACTTAAACAAATAAATTGAAGCCTTGCAAAGGCGGATAATTAAATTGGCAAAAATTTGTTCCATTCGTTCGTTCGTGTATCGAAATCACGTTGTTTTTCAAGACCTTCAAAAGAGAAAGGTATAGTTTGTTTTTGTAGAATTCCATTTGTATATTTTTTAAGATTTTTTGTTTTTGTTTTCATTTTATCGGGATTTATTTTTATGTTTTTAATTTGATCCACTAGTGTGAATCGAGGTATTTTTATCTTTTATCTTGATTCATGACAGTTTGCTTTGGAGTTATTGACTCTAGACTGTTGTTCAATGATTAGACAGTAGACTAAGTTTCATCTTGATAATATATCTGAGTCAATATTTATATTGTGCAGTAGCAATTTCAGTACTGCGCAAAACTAATTGTTCCATTTTGTATTCGGCAACTATTACCCGGATGTAGTAGTTCAGGGTGCCCAGACGAAACCCTTTGACATTAAGTTGAATGTCGGCGACCTTATTGCACATTATTACGTACATTCCCATGCCCAATTTCACTAAACTATTGACTTCCGCATCCTATCATTGCGCGTTGTTTTGAGTTCAGTTTCACCTTCGTTTACAACTAGCCGCCTTGCCAACTCGTCCTGCGAGCTATGTTGCTGTCAATCCTTCGTTAACTTGTTATGGTTAATTGGCTCGATCAGAATTAATTTTGTTTTCCGTATTTAGCTTAGTGCAAGCGTGCAGTTTTTGCGTGGTCGCGGCGCGTCGGGGCGTCGCACCGCGGCGCTATGGAGGGGTTGGCTTGCGTGCCTTTCTTTTTGTTTGTCTCTAGTTCCCGCGAGACGATGCTTCGCTGCGCCCGTCTCCTTACGGTTCTATAATACATTTGGAAACATTGACTCGCGCCGTGCACTCGGCTAGCCGTACTCACAACGCGAGTACGTGTATATTTTCCACGGTTAATCGTTCGCTCATTAAACCGGACCGCCGGAATGCAGACATAGAATTTTGTTTATAAGCAGAGGCGCACTGTGCCGCCGGCTCAGTACTGGTTACGAAACCTTGTAGTCGTGTGGGTGATTTCTAAATTGGACGCTTGTGATGTGGAAGTTCGTGTTTTTTGCGGTGCATGGCCTCTGCGCGTGGTAAAAAACGACGCATTGTAACAAACACTCCTTTGTTTTGATGAGTTGGAACGTGGATTTAGTTAAATGCAGACTGTGAAGTGGATCGAGATGGTGCAACTCGGACCCACGAGTGCCGAGAGGCCCTCGGCTTACGATGCCGGAAAGGTGAGGGGACCGTTAGTTAGTAGGCTTCCACAAGTCGGTCACAGATTCAGTACACTGACTTACTGCTTCAATAATTGTGCCAGTAATGCTAATGAGCTCAGCTGTAGCGAAACAAATGTACGAAAGTGTGCGTAACTTTGTTTATCAGCGCTACCGTTATCTGACTTTTTATAAATAAACTTAAACCTCAAAACGACTTATTCGTATCGATGACACGAGGGCAAAAGTTACACTGCGTTGACGTAATTGGCAGACATGCGGCGATTATCTCACATACAGGCACAATCCATGGGCACGCGAGGAAGCGAATACAAACTAAACACGAGAAACGTGAAAGGATCGCTATATCAGACACACGTGTTGGTCGAATTCCGGATTAACATGATAACCCATTGATTCTAATATGTACCCAATCGCTTATCAACCCAGAAAATATGCTCTTGAACTTTTTAGAAACAGGTTTTTTACGGAAATATTTTCTTGAATTTCGCATTCGATGTTGTTAGTCACTATAAATATTATTAAAACGTCTTTATTAGATAGATCTTAGATAAAAGCTATTAAATAAATACGTATTTTACTTTATTTATGCGCACGCTCGTTTTTCTAGTAATGTCTATTGAATTGAATACTAATAAAATGCTTTAAAAGGAATAATCACCCACTATTTAACGATTGACAATAACTTTGGTTAGCCATATAAGATGACAGCTACAGAATATCCTGAAAGCTAAGGTCTATAAATAGACGAGAGAGAGGCGAACGACCATCGCGTGGTTTGCAAGGTCTAGACTCTTAATGTAAGCACTACCTGAACAGACCAGTAAAAAAATACAAGTTCGTTTGTAACTAATTGGAATATCAACTAGGTGGAAACAAATATGTAAACGAGTCTCGTAAGTCGTTCGAGATTTTTTGTTGGGGTCTTGAATTGAATCAATGTACGATTAACAACTCTAGTTCTTATTTTCTAAGACTAGCCGGTTTTAACACGTTTGTTTTACACTATAAAACTAGGCATTAAACCATCCGACTAAAGATGGAACATGCCTTGTCTGGAATTAACTGGCTTACATTACTGGAATTCCGGAAATAAATATGTATTTTTAGAAAGAATAGACAAAGTAAAAATATGAGATGTTTCATTTGGAATATGTATCTATATAAAATATGTATGAATGTATATGTAGTATATCAGTTGTGTTAGCAATAATAATACAAACTAGAAATGGTTCAATATGGGATTAACCAGCCGTGTGTGAAATGTGTCCAATTAAAATAATAGTTTATGGTTTCGGTCGTACAGTTTAGTTTTAGTTTCTGTTAGTTCTTCATGTTTTTGGTTTTCATATAGGTTTTAGTTTTGCTCTAACTAAATGGCGCTAGCGTTTAGCGGCCGCGTTTAGTTTGATCACTACTTTGTTGTAGTGAAATATGGTGTACCTACACAGTATACCAATACTAATCAATACTATAAGTATATCCTGAGAAGATTTCTTGCCACTTATTTTCGTTTCTTTACGGTTAATATGTAGAAGTTTATGCTTTTCGGCTTGTAACTTAATAAAAAGTCAAATTAAAGGTTCTAAGCTTTTTAAATTGATATTCGTAATTTTTTCGACCACGATTTCTTCTCATTAATTTGAATTTGGAAAAAGGTGGAATGTCTTTGAGCGCATTTCCTAGCGATTACTCTACTAAATTAAATATTATGTAAAGTTTTGGAAGTTATAACGATCCCAACCAGTTTTATTTTAACATCTTTCTACTCGTTAGTCTCGAATGTTCTTGAGTCTTGTTCGAGATCACATTATATTCATATAATACGCTCTAAACTTTGTACTTTATCATATAATTCAGCTTTATCTCTATATTTTATTATAAATATATGATTTATCTTTAAATTGACTAACTTCTCCATAAATTGCATTGTCCATACAACTGATCCTACATTTCATAATAATAATTTCTATAACACGCACATATTTCAAATACCTAAGCCAATCAAACAAAACACATTGTGCTTTTGTTTTGTTTAATATTCTAATTTGGCGATCATATTTTCATAGATTATTTGTTATGAAAATAATTGTCTTCGTATTCCTTCAATATTTTCTTTGAATATTTTTTTTTTAATTCAATAATATCATATTCTGTGTTACTTCCAATGTTTAATACCGGCTGTTTATTTAGGCTTTGGCTAAGATTTATTTAATTATGTGGGTTTGGCTTGATTATAAACTATATTATACTCGCTTTATTATAAACAATTGGTATCGCGCTGATAAAATTATATGTAAATAATAAGATAAGATAAAGGCATTATTGTATGTGTATATTATTGTTACATTATTTGCCTCTTTTACAAAAACAATTGAGTATTTGTAGACAGCTATACATACATATATGTATATACTCACTCGTACAAATAGCACACACACACATTTATGAATATTATTATAATATTGGTCCTTCAATATTCTCACATACATAATTATTCAGGTGTTTTTGTTAAAAATTGGTAATTTATCTTAACAACAATAGGCAGCCGTATGTGTTCCCAATAAATACCATTGTTATACGACACACACATACATAAGTACAAATACATACACACACCTTTCGTATTCTCACATAATACCTATTCGTACCTATACATATAAGTTGGAAGCACGCAGACCGTTATCAGTAATAACTTATTTATTGGCGGCTTAAGCACAATACACATAATCCGCTGTTAACACCGCGATTACTGCGCTGTCATATATCAGTACGGTGATAAGAGGTTATCACGAGCTTACCTCTTTTGCGAGGAGCCGCCGGCCACCAGTGCGTGTCTCGACGCGAACCCCGCATACATGACATCACGTGTCAAGAAAAAACTAAAAACCATGGTCGTGATCGGAAAATAATAGCAATTACGATCAGCCGCAATGGCTTCTGGTGGGATTCAACCTTAAAGTTCGCGCAGCTACAGACAATCACAAGTTACATCCAAGTACAGTGTCATCTTCCATGTCTTTTAAAATTTAGAACATAGATAGATAACATATTTACCAATTTTTTTTTTTTATTTTTAATATTGGCATCAATTTAACTACTACTATAAAATAAAAGAAAAGATTCAATTTAAAATAGAAAAAACAAAAGTGCGCGGCAAAAATGTTTCGTTACATTCGGCGCTTCGCCCGTCGAGTAGCGGAAAAAGTGCGAAGGCTCGAAATGCTGTTTTTCAACATAACTGTTAGAAGAAGGAATACGATTCACTCTATATGCAGACGAGGCACTGTGCATTCTGGCGACAGGGGAGGGAGACTAGGGCTGCGGCGCAGAACCGTACATTCCATCTGCGAGGTGAGGAAGAATCCTTCAAATTATACGTACGAACGAAACTTAGAAGTTGCTTAAGCATAAGCAGCCCACTATACGTTCCCACAGCTGGGACTCGGGCCTTTTCTCACGAGGAGAGAGATATAGACCATAATCCACCACGCTGGCCAAGTGCGGGAGGGCGGATGACACACGTCTTTGGATATTGTGGTCCTCAAACGTGTCGGTTTCCTCACGATGTTTTCCTTCACCGTAAAGCGAGTGCAAATCCACACATAGGTAACTTGAAAAACAAGTCATTGGGTGTAGGGTCGGGATCGAACCAGGGGACGTCTGAATGAAAAACAGACGTTATCACCACAGAGCCACACTCGCTTTTTTGAAGAAGTTGCTTAGTTTAATCTAAACATATTTGCAAAAATAAAAAATCTTAACTTTGGTTCTTTTTGTGTTTTAAATTCGCTTTCAGCGTTTCGTTTTCGGGCGTATGAACAATGATGGCTATAATTATAATATTTAAATTTAACAAAATACATTTTCTTACTATTTTAATCATCCCCTCTATATAACATTGTTTAAATGTTATGCGTGACGTCACTAATAGAGTTTGGTATAATTTGAAAAAATATTCGCTGAAATATTAATGATATGTAGGTACTACTAGCATCACATTCCGGCTTCGCTCGGGCTCTAAAATAATTAATCTACGTTGCAAAGAGAAACAAAATATAGCCTATGTTACTCGGCGATAATGTAGGTTCCCAAACTGGTCCGTTCACTGGTTCGGAGCCTATTCGCGGCAAACAAACAATCAAACTTTTCCTCTTTATAATATTGGTAAATAATAATATTTAAAAAAAAATAGTATATTTTAGCGTTTTTATTTGTAAATTGTACCGAATGTCACACTAGCGACGTCACAGCCTAGGTCGTATAGCATTTGAAACGGATTGTACCCCATTCTATGTAAGTCTTTGTTCTCTGCCGTTTAGGTATAACAAATTAAGTTGTAGCCGTTTTGGGAGGTCCTAATTAACGTTACGTGAATTTTTATTATCATTCTTCTCATACTTGAGTTGTTATTTTTTAATGATTTCTCAATACTCAATAGTACTGTTTGTTAGCCAACATAGTTTGGTTGTAACGTACTGTGTTTTTGATAAGTTTAGTTTTTCGAAGATTCTGTTTAAAAGATCCTAACTAGCTACACATGTGGAAAATGCGAAATAAGGTAATCGCTTCGCTTACTTAACTTGTAAATAATTTTTGTTGGTCTTCCAACTACAGTTTTCATTTTGAATTACCACTTCGATAAAAAGAAATGAGTTTTTTAGGGTTCCGCACCTTAATGAAACCGTAAGAATGGGACCCTAAAACTAAACCTCCGCTGTCTGTCTGTCACCAGGCTGTATCTTATTGAAGGTGATTAATTATCTAATATAAGTTACATTAATAAATGACCCGTCGATTCCACGTAAGTTATTATATATTATATGAGTAAGTTACTAATTAATATTGTAAAAATTATTCGAACAACTTTGTATAGCAAATTTTCTATTGTAATTAATTATGTGGTAATTAAATAAAGCACTACATTGTAAAAAACTATCAGTATGAAAAGCTTACCTTTGTTAAGTACAGGAAATAAGTAAACATCGTTACATTAAGCATAGACAAATTATTTTATATAGTTATATAGTTTGTCTATGCACTAGGCTAGAAGTAGAGAGCACGGCCCGCACCTCTTGTTGAATGTGAACTGTAGATTGGGAATGAGTCACCCTAGAGTCACTCCATTGCATCCTTCACCCTCGCCCTCACTGAAATCACGTTCGTGTAATGAAAAACAAATGACGTAAGAATGAAAAACCGATAATAATGACAATATAAAATTGTCACGCGGAGCTACAATCGGTTTTTCAATATTTCTCATCTCTCGTTTCAAAGTTGTTTAATACATATGTACATATATTGCGATTAAAATCGAATAACGTAGTTTTACAGTAAAAACTACTTTGCTTTTTAAAATGTACCAGTCGATAATGTATTTTGTGAACATAGAGCGCCAATTTAAGTTTCAGGCGCCATTTTGAGCCATAAATTGGTGCTTGAACTTTAACTTATTTTTATTTTTGTGTATCGCATTATATTTTTATTTGTCATCTGAATGTTGTTTCTAATTTTTCAAAATTTTCTTTAAAACGTCGTTGATTGCACGTCTCTTTTTCAACAGCACGTAACATAAACAATTTCTAATGCCACAAAGATTAAAGTTACAAGCTTTAATTGAAATGTTAGAATGTATTCCTTATCAATGGACTGTAAAATAGTTGATTAGTTTCATTTCTTTGTTTCTACTTTACGATATTACTGTGTAAGCTCTGTTCTTTAGCGCTCATAGTATACTTTTAAATAACAATCAGGTTTTTTAAGATTCAGCTTTGTTAGAAACTGAATAATACATATAAAAATGCAGTAAAATATAAAAAACTGGATATAATGCACGTAAAAATGTATTATTTAAATTCTTGGTAGTATGTTCTAGATCTAGCTACAATTCATAGTAAATAATTCGACTTTGTACAAAACATTGTCATGCCATTTTTTAACTATTTATATCAATGCTTATTTTTTAATAAGCAGTTATGTTCAATTACGATAGGTATTTAATGACTTTCCTATTAATTTACCTTTCTTGATATTGTGTAATTATTATTTCTTTAATAAATGTATAAAAGTTAATTAATACATCCAGTTATTACTGGTTAAAGCATAGATAAAAAAAATCCCAAAGTGATTAATAACTCATTAACATTACCGATATTATTTGGTTATTTTCCTATATTGGAATTTTAATAAAAAATAAGTTCTTCTGTCATTAAAATAGTCATTTAATATTGCGAGCACCTAATTGATAGTAAGTACCCAATCGGTACAAACTTTAATTTTACCTGTATTATATGTAAAAGAAGAAGACCAAGATAATAAATTTCTTAGACTTTCAAATCGTTGCTCTAAAATTTTCGTCAATTATTTTCAATTTTCATACTCAGTTTTACCGAATCGCACACAATGTAAACTAATTGAGAGAAATCTTTAGCTGCGACGCAAAATATAATAACTGTGGAATATTCACGAACAATGATAAGAATATAATATTCACTTGGTCGCCTCTAAAACTACAGGTGTAATATTTCTTTCCATTACGTATTTTCTTCCTATATTTTCGTTTTTTATCTAAAGTCTATTTTTTTAACTCGGCTTTTTACTTATCTCCATGTAGGTAATATTAGACCCTATCTACTAAGCAATAGGATCTAATATGCTATGTTTGCGCAGGTGCTGTCGATGAGCGATGAGCTACGACGGGCGCTGTATTCGTCCGGAGCTTCGGTGGACATGGAGTTCTCCCCGCCGGACCTCATCGGGAACTCTGAGATCTTTACCATGGAACACCGGTATGTGTCCTGCTAATATTATACATGCGGCAGTTTGTATGATTGTTACTTTAGCTAGCTAGTCTAGCAGAAAGTGTTTTTTATAGTACTGAGTCCTACCACACTTTTAGACTTATATTTGCATGAAACAAACGGTCACACTTACTTAGAAACGTAGGATATACGTCCAACGGGTTTCGACGCATTACGAGCGTCATCATCAGGGACGAGCTTCACACGGACTGTCACCGACGAGATCCGCGCGCAAACCGGTGATGCTCGTAATGCGTCGAAACCCGTTGGACGTATCCAACGTTTTTTAAGTAAGTGTGACCGTTTGTTTCGTGCAAATATATAATATGTTTTACGATAACAGTTTACAAAGTACTTTTAGACTTCTTCGCTGGCGTAATGCTCTCTATACCCCAGACATTAAAGAAAATTCCGCGTTCGATTCCTGTGCCGAAAAAAATTAAATGATGAATTTGAGCGCCTGTTGAGTTTGGATCTGTGTCTATGTGTTATGTGTCCATACACATACATATCCTCGATGAAAGATGATAAATCATAAGTGGAGAGCTATAAGTGTGATTGTGGCCCAGTGCTGCGGTCCCGGGCTCAATTCCAGCAATAAGACTGATTTTATAATGATACAAATTTGAAACAATGTATCGAGTTAGTGAGAGTAGATGTCGATAGTATACCCGACACATGGGAAAATCTTTGCGTGGAGCTATGAGAGTGACATCATTATTTGTATTTACTACTCTCGAGATCATTGTGAAGATTTCATCCTACAACGTCACTATGACGTGAACAGATAACGCCACAGCCTAGATAATCCTAGCTGATTATGTTATATTTATGACCACTGGAATGCCTTAACTTAACTAATCGCCACAGCAAATAGAAAGATTATGAATAGGCTTGGAGGATTCTTGTAAGCTTGGTGTAAGACTGGCAGAAAAGTACAAGTGGAGTAGCAATTTAAAAAAGTTATAGCAAGAACGAGAGGCGCAAGATTACTACCATTTCCTCTTATACACTTCGCACACACACATTCCCTCTACTGCTTCTCCACTTTATCCTAGGAGGTGGGGTCAATAGACAAAATTTTCTGCTTCCACTGTTTTATCAGCTATCATCTCTATACTCAATTCTCCATCCACGTCTTCTTCGGCATGTGTCATGCCAGGTATACCTCTGCGTCGAGGATATCTGGGAAATATGAAATGTTGGAACACTATTGCATTGTTAGGTTACTACTAAAACAATTAAATAGTTTTAGCCTGATGAAAGCGTCTCTAGACACATCTTAATTCGACTTCAATTGTCACTTTTAACAATGTGCCAGCGGCCAGCTTTGTTTCAAGGACCTTAGTTAGCTTGGGCAGGCATAATACGCTCCAAGCGAGATGTCTGTAGAACTAGTACAAGTTTGTTCAAATGTCTAAAACTACGTTTCCTATAGTTTTCGATTTGGTTAGGTATCCTATCTTCTCTATCTAACCATAGACAAACGATATAAGGCAATCTCATTGATTCTGTCAAACATTTTAACCAATGAGATGATTTGTTGAAACTAAAACGACTTACTTGGTATGAAAAAATGAAAATGAAAAATATTTATTTACTAACTTATTACTAGATTACATATTATCTTGTCAATACTTAACTAGGCAAGGCCTGAATCTAAGTAGTCCAATTCAACCTGTTTGCATTTTAAAATAAACTTAACCTCTAACAAGACAGTATAACAAATAAAACATAATACAAATAAATCAATGAGTACGATAACGTTATAAACTAAGACTTATTTAATAATTTTAAAAAGATTTTCTGTTGCTACGTATGACAGTGTTATTAACAAAGACTGTATTAATACCTTGGCATCCAGCATTTTTTATTTCCAATGTTACAAGCTTTGATCACGTTACTGTATACGAAGGCATTAATAAAGTCACCAAACCGTTGAGCGAAACATGTGTTGAAATGTTGTTGTTTGTGTAAGATTGTGATGTGATTGTGATGTTTGAATAAGTATGAAATGTTGTCGTTTGTGTTATTCCAGGGAGAAGCTTTGCGGCGTGCTGCCGGCGCGCGCGCAGGGCTACATGTGGCAGCTGACGTTCAGCACGAGCCAGCACGGGTTCTCGCTCGCCTCCATGTACCGCAAGATGCAGCGCGTCGACAGCCCCGTGCTGCTCGTCATACAGGACACTGACAACAATGTGAGTACTGACTACCGCAGTGGGGACGGTGTTTAGGACACTGGCCACTGTAGCGACTTAGTAGTTAGCATAGCCGTAATAATAGCCACAGTGGCTATAGAAGAACTTCCTTAGCAATAACTTGTAACTTTCAAGTTGGTATAAATGGTATAATTTAGTAGCTTTTATATGTATACTAACTGACCCGGCAAACGTTGTTTTGCCTCACTTAGGGGTATGAAAAATAGATAGTGTAGCTTATATGACACGTTCGTAGATTTACCATAGCAGCGCCGTCTATTGATTACTTACTCAACCCAGTCGAAAGGTATCGACATCTGTTAGAATCATTTGGAGTTAACAGATAATTGTGACTGTCAAATAATAACAGACAATAATTAGCAATAAATTAAAATTGCTACTATAATTTGAGATTTAAACTATCCTATCTCTCAAGTTGGATCGAACTGCACATGGTGTGCGAATTTTATTATAATCGGTTAAGTGGTTTAGGAGTCCATTGAGGACAAACATTGTGACACGAGATTTATATATATAAAGATTATCTTTGTATGTAAGGAAGAGCCTGTACTCCACGACCCAGGTGAAACCTAGTGTGGTGCACAGAGTCCCGTTTCTACTGTAACTGTAACCCCAGACGCGTCCTCCGTTTGCAGGTATTCGGTGCGCTGACGTCATGCGCTCTGCATCCATCGGAACATTTCTACGGCACAGGCGAGTCTCTGCTGTTCTCTTTCCAACGCGTGCCCGAGGAACCTCGTCGCATCGAAGACCACTCCGAGAACGAGGACCACAAGAATGAGAAGGAAGGTTAGTATACATGTGGTTTCTTTTATAAACTTTTTATCTATTATTATACTAGCTGACCCGACAGACGTTGTCCTGACTTAACGATGATTATTATTTCATTCGAATTGCTTTATTTATTCTATACAATAATTTTAGGTTTTGGAAAAAATCTTTTTCTTTCATAAAACCATTCCAATTCCAAACAACAAAAAATTGTGAAATCGGTCCAGCCGTTCACGCGTAACCAAGGAATATAGGAATTTATTTTTAAATATGAATATATATTTTTGTCCTATGGAGGACCCTAGATTTATTTTGAGGATCCTAGTCTTTTCCAAGTACTTACTATTTATTTAAGTTTTTTATACCTTACCGCCAGGCATCATACGTCGATTGGTATTATTGGTACTGGTTAAATGTATAGTTATAAAGCTGTATCTCTATTATAGTAAAAAAAATACGTAACGTAATGGTATGGTAACGTTTCAGAGCCACTCCCGGTGAAGACGAAGTTCAAGCACTGGGGCTGGACTGGAGACAACATGTATTTCATACGAGGCAGTTCTGACAACATATCAATCGGCGCGGGAGAGTGAGTATACATTACTTTGTCTATGGATTTTTTTTCTTTGAAAACATCTGATGAACATAATTTGTCATATAGTTGTATAGTTTTGTATTGGTATACTGTA
The DNA here is from genome assembly GCA_035578125.1 of Mellilla xanthometata. Taxonomy (NCBI): domain Eukaryota; kingdom Metazoa; phylum Arthropoda; class Insecta; order Lepidoptera; family Geometridae; genus Mellilla; species Mellilla xanthometata. The sequence continues at coordinate 6,868,070 of JAPUBQ010000020.1, forward strand.
TAGTATTGAGTTAGTATTTGTTTATTCTATTTTGTATGGCTAGTTTATAAGTATAATCAATATGTTTGTGAAATTGAGAAGGCACTGGCTTCTGTAACACAGTGCATAGGTACCTACTAGCACAGAAGCCAGGGCTACCTTTTAAAATGTTACTGTAAATTTGTTTGCTTCAATAAATATATGTTTGTTTGTATATATTGTAGCAATAGACATATGCTTAATGAATTGGCTTGCATGACGTAATGAGAAAGCTCTTTTAATTTTTTGATAAATATCGAAAGGTTTCTACGAGAACTCGGGCAATGTACAAAAAATCGATACTCAATACATATGAATAAGTGTGTAGCAAATATCATGAATTTACGTTGATAAAATTGTTGTTGTTAATCAGAGGGCATGAAAGGACAGCGAAAAGTTATATAAGGTTCCTTGTAGGATTACGGAAACACAAATATCAACATAGATTTTTCTTCGACTTTAATGTTATTGGGTACTTTAGGCATCGAACTGTAATCTTTAGTAACAGTCCTATTAAGAATTTGTAAGTGAAAAAATTTCCTCAAATTGAGAACCTGGTATCGTTGTCAAACATTGTTTGTAAAGTAGTATGTGTTTGTGCGCAGCGGCAAGTTCGGCCTGTGGCTGGACGGCGACCTGTACCTGGGCCGCACGCAGCGCTGCACCACGTACGGCAACGAGCCGCTCAGCACGCGCGAGGACTTCATCGTCAAGATCATGGAGTGCTGGACCTTCATCTGAGCGCGCCACCACTAACCAAGCTTTACATTATCTTATGAAACAAATTTGCTACGAAGATTTGACACTTTTACAAGTCGACGTTTTCGGCTTTAGTACCGATGAGTCTGAAAATTTTGTACTGTACGGCTCCGGGCGGCGGCAGCGCTGCTCGCCGGCGCCGGCCCGGCGACTGCCGCCGGTCACCGGCGCCGGCCGCCGGCGTGTGCATCCTAGTCAATTGTCGTTCGTATGTAAGTGAAGCGCAGCCGGACCACCGCGCCGCTCCCAAACATGATACGTGTCAATTCAAACAATTATTGTGCATTGTTGGTAAGGAAGTTATAAAAGAAAACATATTTGTAACTATTAATGTTGCTTTAGACGATTTGTTGGTAAGCATTTGTTAGATCGTTAAACGCCTAAGGATATACTGAGATTGTTTTTCAAACAAAAAGGTTTAAAGCTAAACCTACTCAAAGTGAATATTCTCAGGTGTTTACGAATGAAACGTCTAACGTGTAATGTTATGTAGAGATGTATATGTAACGATGGTTTCGTGTAGACGTGTAAGCGCGCCGGTTGTCGGCCGCACAGGCATCGCCGAGTCCCGCCGAGCTCGGCGACCCCGGCTCGGACCACTCCGCTGGAACCGGCGACAACACTGTATATTTAAACTGTAATAACTAATTATTTATGTTTCGTAAAGTAGATTTTGTATGTTATGTTGTGTCTGAATGTATTGAGTCATAATATTAAGTTAGTGAGCATAATTCTATGTTACACTTTCACTGTGATTTGATTAGTGTGGTTGCATTTTGTTTAACGTAGTGAGGTGATATCGCTAATCATCGTTCGTAGAAATGGTTCGTTGGTTGCATCGCCGAATCCTACAGATTATATATACTACAGAGTGAGAGATCTATGTGAGAGAAAATACGAAATATCAATGTTTACTCAGTATAATAAAAAATAATATTTTTGTGATGTGATGCTTCAGTACAGAGATCAGTAGCCGACATAATATTAATAAAAATAGTAAATCTTTAATAGTTATCTTAGAGAGCTTGATGAATGTAATCGTCATTGTGCTTAGTGATTGTTAGCATGATATCTGGTATTGTCATTATGTTTTGGCAGCGCCCGGACACAGCAACTCTCATCGTGACACTTTACTAACGTGAATAATTCTTGTTGAACAAACTGTGTAACGTAAAATTAATAATAATATATAACTCAGAATAATTACATCAGAGAACCAATCAATATAATATTATTCATGTTAGTTGAGCTGCATATTAAACACTGCAACACATGCAGTTAAACTTGTTTCGTTTCAAAATGCTGTACATATTCCTATTATATGAGATTAGAAAGTATATTTTTATTAAACGCTCGCGCGAAAATGCTTTTGATGAAATAGATAAACGCAGACATACCTTCACAAAGCCCCTAATTATTATTCTGAGCGAAAAATTATAATAGCATGTGTGTCTGTCTGTAAAGGTCAATTTGACTTTGTTATTGTTTGATTGTACATCATGGAGATAGTTTTTAAATTATCGGCATAATTATTGTTATAAATTTGTAATCAATTATACTTGTTGAGTAGCAGTGAGAATTGATATAATATTTATTTATTATTATGTTATGGTTTCGATCTTACTATTGCTGTAGCTGCATTACTTTATTGGTGATTTATTATGTAATTCTAAGTTGTTATAATGTAAATCAAGCCATAATAATTGAGAATATATTCTTTTGAGAAAGAAGCATTTATTTCTTTTCTTATCCCTATCTACATACAAAATAGACACTTTAATATACTTCAGTTAAAATCTACGTTGTCTATGTCCTCTGTCATTATTATGATCAAATCCTGACCTCCGGTCATTTGGTCTTTCATATGGGTGACTGCGTCTGTTGAATCGCCGTTCTTGCCTCTGACTTGACTGATATGGGTACCAGGGATCCACAATAGGTGGAGTGGGTGGTTCTGCATTGTAGACCTTCATGAACTCTTCATCTCTTTCTGTGTAGCGGTCTTTGAATTGTTCCTCACACTGAGCTAGGAACTCCTTGTCTTCAGCCGATAAAGACGCTGACATTGTTAATAGGTTGATTGGTTGGTTATTAATTGATTGATTCAACTCTTGGCACCACGGTCAATGAGTTCACAACTGCAATTAGAAAAAGATGCTTTAAATGGCAGTTTATTATAAATACATATATATGGATGAACACATAAGCTAAGGATTATGATAGTGACCCAAATTGCAACACATTCACTTTCCTGAGACTACAAACAGAGGCATTTATGTAGGCAAATCATGTACAAATTTTAAATTAAGGAAACTCCTGATGACATTTCATTTTGGACTTTTAGTTTATCAGAGTGTATTATATGTGTTTAACTAATGAAGTCCTTTCATTTGATACCCAATTGACATGAATTGTGATGTAGTAGTGACATCAATTTTGGACCGATTACCATTAAATATACCTAACTAAAGAACAACCAAAAAACACACCATTTAAATAAAAAACACTCAATCAAAATCCGTTCATCCTTTTTCTGAGCTATGATGCCACAGACAGCCACATGAAAGTAAATAATAATAAAACTTTCTAAAGGCATATTTGAATAATGTTTTTATAACTGGCTATCACTTATGTTTATTTTGTCTGTATTAGCCTGACATGTTTCAGCGCAATCAGTGTGCCTTTCTCAAGGGCAGGAACACAGACAATGTACGTGTCCTGTTCAGGCCCTGCCGTCACTGCGGACATACATTGGCTGTGTTCCTGCCTTTGAGAATGGCACACTGATTATGCTGAAACATGTCGGGCTGATAGCTGTCGGGCTCGGCAAGTGATAGCTGGTTATACAAACATTATTTAAATATAAATACCCCATTTTTTGCATCGGAAATGAAAAAGTAGTAAACTTAAATTCACTATATATGTATATGGTCATAATACTTATCATGTAATTACCACCATATTTAGATATTTATATAGTTTATAGAACCAGTAGCTTAATAACACATCATCAGAAACAACACATCATTTTCTTATCACCATAATTATGATACCATCAGTACTTTAATCACAGAAGCAAGATAACAGACAAAGTAACAAGTGTTATGAGTATGGGACCATATCTTTTTCCTATAGCATGGCATAAGGTAAAAACATTCAGGAATTGGTAGGTGACAAAATCATGATTTCTAGAAAATTCTAGAAATAGGACATACACAATCCCAACACACTAACAAAGAATCAATAACCCAAACTTGATATGAAATGAACTTGATAAAAATCATATTTACAAGATTCAGCAACTAAATTAGTAATGATGAGGCCAAAAAATGTGTCAGGAGAATCAACAAAAGTTGGATCTAAGGGCTCAAACAGCCAACCAACTAAGGCTCCACACTCCGGGCAAACGCAGGGCTTCCAACGATACCCAGGATACCAAGAGTCTGCTACTTCCCACTGAAAAAAATACTAATAAGTTGCCAAACTCTTTCGCGTCTTCTTCACTATCATTTTTAGTCTTTCAAATTACTTCAGTAATGCCCACACAAGAGGAATGACTCGCTGTTACTACAGTATATGGCAGGAATATATCGGTAGTTACGACTTGGATTAAAACGTCATCTTTGTTGAAAATAGTGTCGTAGAACGAGTAATCAGACAGAGGACTAGTCTTAGCTATGATACTGCTTGAAAATGTGATATTATTGCCGCAGCCTCTGCATAAAACATTCTCTGAAACGTCTAAAATAAAAAGTTATATGTATGCTAATATTACCTGATTAAAATCATTGTAATAAATGCAAACAATGCAAGGCTCACCATGAAAAGCTGACTCTCCTGTTGCGTTATTGTTTGCCGCAACCTGCACTGCTTCTTGCGAAGTAGCCAATTTTACTAACAAGAGTAAACTAAATAAAATGATCATTACAATCTTCAGTGATCTTTTCTATGCTGTTAATTAAAAATTATGTGAAATTCTAAACTGGGTCATAGAAAACCTTCGAAAAATACAAACAGAGCAAACGGGCAGGGTTGCCAACTCAATGGCTCGGTTGAGTGCTAGGTAATATCTCAAATAGTGCTAAATTGCTAGAAATTTCCAAAATAGTGCCAATTATATGAAATTAATAAAAAATTACACATAACAGAATATGTTTTAATTTATTACTGTTTTTGGTATCTTTTAAAGTTAGGATAGCATTCTCAAAACTGTCTCTAAGATAAGGAGACGGAGCAAGGAAATCGGAGGACAACAAACAAGGTTTGAGAAATAATGAGTTGTCTCGAGAAAATGATAAACATTGACTGTTAACATATCCCTACCAAAGTGCCGCGAACTACAGATAATGTTGCTTGCGTTATGTTACAAAATGCAGCTGCATTTTGAGCAAACAGACTACTTCAAAATAGTGGAAGATGAAGTGCTGGGTGCTGTTCACTGACCTCTATTTCTACTAGTACGCTGGACTGGCTATACGTCACATCGTTTTGTGCCTATTTGATTTTCGCCATTTTGGCGCTAACAGCGCCAGTGAACGTCCACGGAACTAATTATAGGGATGGAACAATGTAACAATGTAATATCGACAAAAATCTACTATAAGCCTATTGGTACGTTTCTATCCTTCTTAACATTTTTTTAAGTATAATAGGCTTGTGCTTGATCACAACTCACCTCACTCACCATTGATCGCATTTTGTATCTAATGTTGATATTAACACTGATAACGGACAACAAATAAATATTATTACTAAGGGCCCTGCATGATTTGTGGTGAACATAGGCAATTAAGTACTTTGAATAACTGAAGGGATGGTACCAATAAAACGATGAATGATTTTGCTCATAAATATATAATTATAAAAACAATATGATATAAAAATATATATAATAACTAGTAGACGCCAGCGGCTTTGCTCGCTTTATTTTGGGATATAATGCCTATGTATGACACTTCCGGGACGCCATACTATGATGATGATTGATGAAGATGATCATGTTTGTTGGGAAGCCAATCAACAGTTTTATCTCTTTGAGCCACAGTTTTAGTGAATAATATTTTGGGACCTGTAATAAAAACAAAACGTTAATTGAATGATACAATATATGCCAGACAAAACATCGACAAATATTGTCGATATGGAATATCAACAACACTATTGTGTTGTTTATGTTTATCAAAACTCGGTAATATCAAGTCAAATACGTTCTAATGGCATGTAATATTACTATTGTCGATATTCTCTTTACAGAACGTTTTAATTTATAGAATATAATTGTAAATTCACTTACTTGTGGAAGGTTATCCCGCTTTTCTTCTCGATACGAGTTTTGCAAAACACAAACACTCTCATTGTTGGTAAAAATAAGTATCACGCTAGTATAAATATAAATTGAACTGCATAATGCCAGATGAACTACATATTAAACACTTAATACGTTAATAAGATCGCGGAATCGATGTAAATAACACGACGGCCATTTGCAATTGCGCAATAAATGTCATATTTAGTTCTCAGGACGCTCAAGGAGGCGCTTCAAATCGGCACAGAAAATCGCTGTCAGTTTGTATGGCATAGCCTGTCCAGCGTACTAGTAGAAATAGAGGTCAGTGGTGCTGTTCCTTAAATTTCAGTACTAAACACATGAAAATTGTGCTAAATCTAGCACTCGAAGTGCTGAGTTGGCAACCCTGCAAACGGGGCTGCCAACTCAATGGCACGGTTGAGTTCTATCTAACTTCTAAGTAATATTTCAAAAAGTGTTGAATCGCTAGAAAATTCCGTGATAGTGCCAAATATAAGAAAAAAAATGGTTGCCTGTAAAGTCGGGTTTACGGGCGAAGATTTTACGTGACAACGTCTGCCGCGTGCTGCGCGCGCGGCAGACCGATCATAGTTGAGTGGGAGAGAGACGCAAGGCATTCGGCGGGCCTCTCTCTCGTTCGGTGACTCATCGTAACGTTACCGGGCGTTATAGTCTGGCAAACGAAACATGAGACTCGAATTATTTGCAAACTTTTTATATGGCAATGCTATAATAATGTCAACGTCTATATCCAAAACAAGATGGCGTGTTGTTATGATTTTGTTAAACTCTAATTACTCAGCGAAAAATTAAAAATAACATCAAAAGTGGAGTACGGGAGTTGTTGTTCCGCATGATCTCAAAGTATCATAAAAAACAACAAGAAAAAGATTTGAAATTCGGCGTAATTTCAACGAAAACATGATTGTTTACATGTGGTGTTTGATTTCTTAGGTTAGTATGACGCTACTAAGTTGATACTTTGTTTTAATTCGTATTTACTATATATCTTCTTGCATAAAGTAATTATCTATTTCGATTCACATTCTTTTATCATTAGTCAAAACCTTCCCACCTTCCTAATAATGCATTTTGATTATTTATCATACCATAAAATGTTACATTGTAATTTTAACACATTTTTTTCTTAAACAGGTTTTTCTTAATTTGGATTCTGCCATTGAGCTGATATGAAGTTTGGGTAAACGCAAAGTGTCAAGTGAAAATATTGCCTTGTCTGTCTTGCGGTGTTGAATCAGAAAAAGTGATTAAAGAGACATTTGGAACCATAACTCCAGAGAAGTGGAAGAATAATATGACTGATAATGTTATATACATTGAAAATGAATATGAAAATAAGATCGGGACAGGATCACCGAAAATAAATTGGAAAGTTTCATTATAAGTAGGAAACTAATAAATATAAATAAATAAAACTGTGATTCTAGTGACACGGGCGAATCTTTTCAAATTTAAGTCTTAGATTCACATTTTAATTATGACAGTGAATAAAACATTATAGAATACTGTTTTTTTTATTCAAATTGATTGTATAATTTCTAAAATATTACTTCCTACGAAAATACTACTTACCTAAAAATGCTTTAAGTACTACTTAAAGAAGTACTTAAAGCATTTTTATTCAGACGAAATAAAATAAATAATTTCAAAGTATCAAATTAGTTTATTCCAGGTATTTCATATTAGTTTTGGGGTTGCTATACTCAGATTTTTTAAATTTGCCGCTCTTTTCCAGGGTCATGTTTCGTTGGCCAGACTATACACTTTTTCATAAGTGACTCCCAGCCGCAACCTAATTTAAGACGTTGTCACGTCAAAAACAATAAAAATATCAGAATATTATGTTTTAATTTGTGACTTTTTTTGTAACAAGTGCTATTGTGTGTGGTGTATTTAATGGTGTAAAGGGTTTATTTAATTAATTTTGTATGTTTATTTAATAAAACTAATATTTTTAGGTATTAAAGTAATGTTATTTATGTTTAATAAAGTTCCATATTTCTGTATTAAGTTAGGATAACGTTATCAAAGCTGTAGCCGAGATAAAAAGCCGGAACGAGGTATGAGGAAAACAAACAAAGTTTGAAAAAGTATGCGTTATCTTAGAGCAAATGACAAACATTATGACTCCTTCCCGTCCACACTCGCTTTTATCTTTGCTTTCGAGTCAAAAACTACCTAAAAATGAACGTTTATTGTATGGGAACGCCCTTAATATTTAGTATTTGTTGTTATAGTGGGATGGCAAAGACATATCTTCTAAAAGTTCCAGCTTTCTAGCTATTAAGGTTTCTGAGATACAGCCTGGAGACAGACAGTGAAGGCTTAGTAATAGGGTCCCGTTTTTACCTTTTAGGTACTCAACTCTAAAAACTAGCAAATATTTTGCCATGCATTTTGTTTCCTCAGCCACCGGACCGCATTTAATGAGAAAACAGAGTACTTCTAACGAGTGCCAGATTAAGTACTGAGAGATGCTTAGGACGCGAATATAGTGCTAAGTCTAGCTTTCAAAGTGCTGAGCTGGCAACCTTATGCAGCAACACAGCACAGAGGATGTAAATAAACTACAATTGACAGCATGCTGCAACTGCTCTAGATGGGGTTTAGCTATAACTTTTACAGGTTAAGGCTTAGCTATAACTTTTACAAGTGATTAAAAAAATCTTACTGCAAATGGTAAAAAATCAGAGGAGAATTCAGAATGACCCTCGTTAATGACCCTTAAATCTTTTTTGCGTCGTTAATGAATAGTTAAGTAGCCTAAAGCAATGAATGCTATTCTGCCTCAATAGCAGTGTCGTTACTTATTATTTATTCTTCTTTTCATTCTAATTCACTAAGTTTAGAGGTTCACATATGTCTTTGTTTTATTAAATTGGTTCTGGATAGCTCATATCTATATCCATTCTATTTGTACCTTACTTACTGTAAAAGAGTGTTCGTCAGAACGTAATTGTTAAAAATTAAGCCTATTTATGTATAAGCCAAAAAAATAAACATTTTGACGTTTAAATGATTGATGTATGACATGTTGACATCTGCTTTGTTGTTATTTGTGTCTCGAATTCGATTCGTGTCGCATTCGCATTTGATTCCAAAACTTAAAAATACGAATATATTATTTCGCTTGATAAATATTTTAAGATTATTAAGTTTCGACAAAAATAATATTCAAAATGAGTGAAAACGTAAACATTGATTTGTCAGGAGAGATAAACGCCACAACAGAAAAGAAAGGGTTTCAAAAGTATGTGAATGATATGGAACTGTAAGTCTACTAACAATTTTACGCTACGTGGTGTTTCTTTCGCCTGATTTATTTGCGCTTCGTTCATTATAATACGTTTTTACCTGCAATAAACACCGCCTTGTCGAGTTAGGTTTTACCAGCATGAACAGAATGAAACTGAAAATAATATTCATGTTGAGAACCCATGGCAATTTAGTTTTGGACTATTTTTATTGTCTTAGCCGAATATATTAAGTAATAAAAGATTTATTAAAGAGTTTAATGCAATAATTCGGTATTGTAATGAAACATAGAAAATGCACTCATACTTTTTATGTTTTATTAAGCTTTTATAAGGTTCCTTTTTTACACATTTGTTCATAATAAGGAGTGTGATAAATTATACAATAATGTTGATTAAAAATAAATCACCACATGGGGTATCATCATAATAAAGGTTTAAAAGGTTTTGAGTTTTAATTCCTCTAATATACATACATACATACAACCGAAGGCATATACATGTTGTCTTCTAAAAATTCACAGAACCTAACCATTTCAGCCTTTGTATTTCTTGATTAATATAACATGCATGCTTTTTATTAACTTTATCTGTATGGAAGTAAATCTGAATTTTTGTTGTAATTCCACTGTGATCTGAAACTGTACAATAAGTTGAGATAAGCTCGTAAAAAATCTAAAAAAAAATATTGATGTGTTCCTCTGACCAACTGTGAAACCATGTTATCTTAGCTTATATTAACTTAGTTTCTGATCACAGCAAAAGTACACTAAAATTTCACATATTCTTAATCTACAATGTCTATAGGTTATAACTTTATGTCTTTTTAAGGGCCCCAATACAAATTACAGTGTAAACTCTATATAACAACACTGAAGGGACTGTGCATTTTATGATGTTACAGAGTGGTTGTTAAATGGAGAGAATGTATCATTGTATGGAATACAAGCTAAACCAACTAAAGTCAATTGTTTTCTAAGCTTTAGAAGAGTTTGTTGTTAAATCGAGTGATTTTACATGGACATTGTAAACTGTTCACGTAAGGCATCTTAATATTTTCGCGTCGACGAGATCCGAGTGTGCTAGTGCACGCGCGGATCTCGTCGGCGGTGGTCCGTGTAACACTTGCTCCTAAAGATGGTGCTAAGAAAGCACCAAAACTGTTGGACTCATTCCAACTTTCAATAATAAGCAAGTGTGACCGTTTTCTACGCGAAAATAGATGTTACATGGAGTTTACACTGTAGTTAGAAATTATAAATTTAAAAACCTTTATTTATAATTTTGTATTAAAGATTAATGCAGCATGTTCGAAGTGGTGCCGCACCAGCACTCTTCATGGGAATGCTCAACACCCGGCGACCCTGGACACAGTTTGTGGCCACTGACAATTTTAAGGTAACTTGTTTATGATAAAAAAATCCTGTTTTGTTTAGACATTGCATCATGCAGGAAAAGCGAAGCTTAATTTGTTAGTCATATTTTAATTGTATCAATCATTTTTAGGAAAATAATCATGTATGAAAAATAAAACTTTAAGTGACATGGATAATAAAAAAATAAAAATAGCCTTTATTTCCCTAAAAATATTACATTTCATTAATTATTAAGTTGTTTAAAATTCTGACAAAAAAATATTTATGAAGATATTTATTTATTAGGCACCCAAAAGCGGGTAAAGGTCTCCTTGCTGGCCTAGGTGTTGCGGTCTTGGGCCACGAGATTCAAGCCGATCTGGTCCATGTGACTCAAGCCACCTTGACGTCCCTCCATCTCTTCTTCTGTCAGACGCGCGTACACGTGGCGTTTCGCGGGCATCAGTGCACGATGCGCTCGCTTAAGAAATAAAAAATAACCAGCATATTATACTATTCTAATTTGTAAGCTTATGTCATTTCCATTAACTGTCTCTCAGGTCAGCTAGGCACAAAATTATTAGAACCTGGACAAAGCCTTTATCCAGCTATGAAGAAGAACTCAGTTCACTTTTGAAATAGAAATTCAGTGAGTTAGATCTTTTAATGTTATCATAGACAAATTACATAAGCATTAATGTTTATTCATATATAATATGTCTATTATGTTATGTATGCATAACTAAGTAGTAATATTATCTGTACTACCATATTAAAATGAAATAACTAAAGAATAAAAGTTATCTTAAATTTATTAATCTTACAATTTTTTTTACAGCCACCTGCCTCATTGCCAAGACTCTCGAGAAGATTCTACCGCAATGTGGAGCACTTTCAAGCAAACTACTTGATTGTCTTCTTAGGATTGTTTGCATACTGCCTGTAAGTACCAACTTGACTGGTTAAGTTAGAAATATAACTAACTTAAGATTTTGTAGGAAGGGCACCATACTCGTAGTTCTAATACATCATGCATATTAGAAAAAAAGAAGAAGCTATAATTCAGACTGCATGAAATTGCTGTTCCGTACTCCACCGAAACGGCTTGACCGATTTTTAACAAATTTCACACGCATTTTCAGTAGGCCTGAGAATCGGCTAAGTACTATTTATTTTCATACCCCTAAGTGAGGCAAAACAACGTTTGCCGGGTCAGCTATTTATATATAACGATAGACAAACTATAATGTATAATTTGTCTATGGTAAAAGATACATAAAATGGAGGAGGTGCTCCATTCAATTGTACATTTGTTTTTTTTCTAGTAATTTGCTTGTGCTCATAATATTTTTTGATCCTTACTATTTTGTGCAGTATTACTACACCACTTCTGCTCATCGCGATGGTTGCCAGTTTCTTCGGATATAAAAGATTGACAGCAGGCCCCAACACTTGGAAGGTATGTGCTTTGACATATTTTTGTAGCTAATATTTCAAATGCATATATTTTAATCCATCTAACATATTTTTCAGCCAAGGGTAAGTTGTTAAAAACTATGTTATATTTTATATACTTTTCAACTTGTTTATGAATTTACAGTTTAGTATTTATGAAAACTTTTTATCTTCTTTTTTATTGTGTTACAGTTTTGTTAAATCTATGAGTAAAAAAACTTCCAATTCAAAAACTAGATTTCTTCAAATATTATAATATTTAATTTTCCTATAAAATAATATTATTGTTTATTTTAACTGTGTTATATATACTTGTTTTAACTTTAATAAAGATGCTTGATGCATTATCAATATGTTTGATTTAACAATGTCTCAATTGTTAAAGGAAATGTCTATCCAATAGACAGAACAAAAAAAAATACTGCTACTACACTTCTCAAAATCTATAACTTATATATCTATTAGGCTAGGTATTAGCAAAAATGTTTCTACCTATTAACTACCTACTATGGTATGTTCTGTTGGTTTGGGTATCTTACTTCACTGTCTGGTATTAGATTGGTGGTTGGGAGCTGTCAAAGACTCAACAGTATGGAGTGGCCGCTGCTGGATCGATGGCGCTCTGCTGGCTAGCAGGCGCAGGTGCAGTGCTATTCTGGGTTCTAGGTTAGTACACACCACACCAAGATCAATTTTAGTATTTTCCTAACCTGTATAAATTGATGGAGAATTATTAATATAAGTATTATCTATCTAGCTAGCTGCTACTTGTGTTAGTACATAATATTTTTTTTTATGTGTAAATATTTTCTGTATACTTTGTTTGTCTGACCTCATAACTCTGTTATTTTTTTTATTGTAAATGTTATACTTGTCTCGAATAGACTATGGAGCGACGACGGTCTGCCTCCATTTAGCAAAAGGGTATCCCACAGACAGATAAATAAATAAAGTAAATACCGCAATTCAAAACAAGCGCTGTTAAGTGTAACAGAGACGTCACAGTCTTATATATTTTTTTAAGAATACAAAATATAAATGTTGTATTCTTTTTTATAAAAAAAGAATACAAAATATAAATTTTGTATTCTTTTTTTATTGTAATTGTTTTTCCACTATTCAATTGTTCACTTATTTTGTTTTTGTATTCAGGCGCCACAGTGACAGTGGTGGCTCTCCACGCCAGTTTCTTCGACGCGGAGACCCTTCCTCCGTCGGAGAACCCTGAGCAGTTCCCGATGATCGAGCAAGTCTGACAGGAGCTCCCGCTGTTCCTGCCCCCGGCGGCTCGCACATCTCTGCCGCCTGAGATTGTTGACCAGTACAATAGCTACAGGCAATCTTTGAATGGCTCTTCTTCATGTAGCCTTCAAAATTGTGTACCGCAATCATATTCATAGTCATTTATTGTCAAACTGTATAGATTATGGTGTTCCAAGTACTTACATAGGTTCATTGGTAGCAGTTTTGGTCTTTTCGAACATACAATATATAACATGCCAAAAAATGTAATAAATAAAAAAAATGTTCTAACTTATTGTCAAAATGTACAGAATATGGTGACACAAGTACTAACATAGGTTCATTGGTATCAGTTTTGTTCTTTTCGAACATACAATATTTAACATGCCAAAAAATTTAATAAATAAAAAAATGTTCTAAATAATAATTTCATCAATTAATGAATTAGGTAAAATCTCGTATAAAATAAATATTAAAGATACATATGTAAAATTTTATCATTCAAAAATAATTTCAGACTATAGGAACATTTTGATGTATGATGTTCTATAGTCTGTATGTATATAAGCTCGCTAGCCTGTACCTATCTAAATATTTGCTTGGTTGGTTGCCGTATGTTCGTAGCTTTATTGATTTACTTCGAATTGTTTTTGTTGATTTACTTAGGTTAAGGATTAACAGGACTGACATGCCGTGTTGGTCAAAGCTACTTAAATGAATAATAGGATTAAAAAAATAAAATTGTGTAGAGTTAAAGTAACTGGCATAAGTTGTAATTGGGTGTAAAATAAAATTACTGTATTAAAACTTTCGTAAGGCATATTTGTGTATGGTACCTATAGTATAAGATCCCAGGGCCCCCAGACGTTACTTATTTTTGAAGTAACGAATTTTACGGTATAGACACTCTTCTATGTGTTTAAGAGTGTGTGTGTACTAACTAGTTTGACTAGGCGGCCCGTTCACAGGTAGCAGGTAACAAAGGTAGACAAAAACATAACTTACTTTTGTTAAATTCGAAGTGCTGATTTTTATATATGTCACATAGAATATTATTAAAAATAATTATATCATATTGACAGACCGTTTCTGTGGGCGGTAATTTCTCCCAGACGCTTGAAACCTCATAAAAAAATTACCGAACTTTTGTTATATTCGAAGTCTTCTGCTTTATATATGTTGTTTGGGGGGTTATTTTAATACCTTTTGTGTACAGCCAGACCAATCCGAAGGGCCAAACATTCTCCCAGACACAATCAAAGTTCCGCTGTAAGTGCGAGTGTAGGGGCATTATGCAAGCGCTTGAGCGTGAGCGAGAGCAATATATTAAGTTTTCAGAACTACTCTAGTAGTTATGAGGTGTTTAGTTGTTCAGTGTGTGTTAGACATGCGCAGAATGTGCCACTAAAATGAAAAGATATGTACATATCTTTTTATATCAGTGAACTATATCTTTCTTTTAGTTCAGTAGTTCATTTAGTTCAGTACTAGTTTTCTTTCAATATTTCATTCAGGGAATCGCATCTCTGTAACCTTGGGATAGAGTTTAAATTTGCCTGGTCAGTCAGATTCGCCGAGTGATCTCTGTCACCTTGGGATAGAGTTTAATTTTGCTTGGTCAGTCAGATTCAGAGTCTCGAGTCGTTCTTAAACCATGTCTTAAACGGATGAAAGAACTAGTGAACTAAGAACTAATTGAAATGTTACTGAACTAGAGAGTGAAAGATACAAATCACTGAAGTACTTCATTTGAAGGATTCATTCGTGAACTACGCATGTCTAGCGCGGCGCCTCACTCTCGACTTGTCGTTCGAAGAGTCAGCATCTCCTGATGATGCCTTGTGGTTAGGCGAAACACGTGTAGAGTTAAGAATTTCCGAATTGTGATAGGTAACGTTAATCTTAATTAATTTTAGTTAATTGATCTTAGTTAATTAATCTTAGTTAATTAAGCTTGGTTAATTGATCTTATTTGATTTTTCCTTTACTTGTCTTAATTTGGATTACGGATCACAGCGGAAGTACACTAAATATTTAATTTTTGTCATCTATTTTAATAATTTGAATTGATCAATTTAATACTCGGATAATTTCTGTCTACGAATATATCAAAATTATTCACTATCCGCAATCAAAACTAATATAATACAATTGGGTTTAAGATAGATATGCGGTACAGCTGGTTTCCTACTATATATACAATACAACTCTATCCCAAGGTGACAGAGATGCGATGCCCTGAATGAAATATTGAAAGAAAACTAGTACTGAACTAAATGAACTACTGAACTAAAAGAAAGATATAGTTCACTGATATAAAAAGATATGTACATATCTTTTCATTTTAGTGGCACATTCTGCGCATGTCTAACACACACTGAACAACTAAACACCTCATAACTACTAGAGTAGTTCTGAAAACTTAATATATTGCTCTCGCTCACGCTCAAGCGCTTGCATAATGCCCCTACACTCGCACTTACAGCGGAACTTTGATTGTGTCTGGGAGAATGTTTGGCCCTTCGGATTGGTCTGGCTGTACACAAAAGGTATTAAAATAACCCCCCAAACAACATATATAAAGCAGAAGACTTCGAATATAACAAAAGTTCGGTAATTTTTTTATGAGGTTTCAAGCGTCTGGGAGAAATTACCGCCCACAGAAACGGTCTGTCAATATGATATAATTATTTTTAATAATATTCTATGTGACATATATAAAAATCAGCACTTCGAATTTAACAAAAGTAAGTTATGTTTTTGTCTACCTTTGTTACCTGCTACCTGTGAACGGGCCGCCTAGTCAAACTAGTTAGTACACACACACTCTTAAACACATAGAAGAGTGTCTATACCGTAAAATTCGTTACTTCAAAAATAAGTAACGTCTGGGGGCCCTGGGATCTTACTCTACTACCTATGTTTGTATAACCGGCTATCGCTTACGTTTATTTTGTCAGTATTAGCCCGAAATGTTCCAGCACAATCAAAAAGCAAAAAAAAAATTAAAAACATTCAGTGTGCCATTCTCAAGGGCACACTGCAACATATCGGGCTAATACCGACAAAATAAACGTAAGTGATAGCCGGTTATACAAACATTATTGTAAAATAAATTTGTCTGTATATTCAATTATTTAAATTCTTCAACAAAAATATCATAAGAGAATAGCTAGCAGAGCAAGCATAATAGATCCTATATAATAATTAGCTGTTCTGTTATGATATTCTTATATGGGATTTAATATACTCGTACTAGCTCCGCTAACCCCTTTCACATCGTTTAGGTCATCTTTAGCCGCTTCGCTTGCGGTCTAGCCTCGGTAATAAATATATAAGAAATATTTAAGCCCGATTTTTAAAGTTATTCCAGTTAAAAGACTCTTTATTTTCTATTATGTTGTAAACTATCCATCGTTAACGTTTCATATAATTTTGTTAGTAATAAATGCATTGATATTAGGTAATCTGAAACCACCTATATTTATCATTAATGATATTGGCTTTATCTATTTAATTAATTTGTAGATAATTTAAAAAAGTTTATTATGTAAATACATAACTGTACTACGAAGTACTAGTTATTATTCTGTGACTGTACTATCTTTTAAATTAGTCAAATAAAGCTATTAATTTAACTAGTTATTTGTTTTTCTATTAAAATCTAATTTTTGTAAGTTATCCATGGAAAAAAAAATGGTTGCCTGTAAAGTCGGTTTTACGGGCGAAGATTTTACGTGACAACGTCTGCCGCGTGCTGCGCGCGCGGCAGACCGATCATAGTTGAGTGGGAGAGAGACGCAAGGCATTCGGCGGGCCTCTCTCTCGTTCGGTGACTCATCGTAACGTTACCGGGCGTTACACTTTTTCATAAGTGACTCCCAGCCGCAACCTAATTTAAGACGTTGTCACGTCAATAATAGGGTAATAACATAGAAGTATAATAGGATTGTTAAAAAAAACACAAAAATTATGGTTAAACAAAATTAATCTTTGTTTAATATATCGTAGAGCTTAATACAAAATAAAAGCAACTTTGTATAAAATACATAACTAAACTAAAGTCAAACAAACTTGACTATGCTATGTTTAATTCATAACTTGTTAATATTATAATTATTTATTAAATATGATAAATATGAAAGAAATTTAATTTTATATGTATTTTGTCAAATAATGATGTTTCTCAGTCAGTTTATCCCCCCAGGGGAAGGGTTAATAATAAACACTTTTATTAACAACTCTTCATATAGATTTTTCTAGAAAAATAGATATATCAAAATCTCTTATAGTCTAAATTTTTTTAACTAAAAACCAAGAAAAAAAGATTTTTTTCATGTATATTTTTTTAATTAACATCATAAGTATTTGTGACTGTTAGAATATTCTCAACACTACATCAAATTCAGCCACTTTAAAGAATTATAAACCATAATTATTATAGTTTATTTATCTATAACTTAACTCTGAAGTCTGTTCTCAACAGCGAAATCAGCAAAGCCATTATTAAGCCACTTAACTCACAATTATAAATCTCACATAGCCCGTCCAACTGATTGTTTTCTTTTTGAAAAATTAAAACCTCGCATTTAAATGTGAACTTTTGCGTAATATGACGCAGTTACGTTCTACAATGATTCAACAGTTCATCAATTTCTCAGCAATTCATGATTCATCATTCAAAGATTCATCTATTCGACAAAGGAAAAAAAACCTGTTGGATGGTCTAAAAATACTATCAAAATTTACATTTTGACTTGCACACTCAATAATGATCTCACTGATATACTTTTAGAGTCCCAGCTTAAAAAATTGCACAAAAGCCTTAATATCACCACTCAATTTTAAGATTTACATAGATGTCAACCAAATTTGTAACAACAAATTACTTGATAAAATACTAATACAGTTACACATACATACTTTACATAAATATATTTTTACATAGATAGCTTTTACACTTCTACATATGTATATAATAATCAGTTATTGGGCTAAATATTACAACAGTTCTTGTCATAAATTAAAGATGTTTTATTATGCTTTGGGTTTTTAAATCAAACAGAGACTAAATTCATGAAATAATTTAATTACTGCTACAAAAATATTACCTACAGTATATTTTCCAAATCAGGAAAAAAACCAATCTCTTGAGCATAAAAATCCAAAAAACACGGAAACACCGAAAATACTGTTTGTAAAACATATTCTATTGTAGTCACAAGTTTAAAATACTTCCAATTTTTTTTCTTTATTATTATGTCAGCAGGGTGATCATCGCATGCATATTTCTTTAATTTTATCATTTTATATATATTCTTTACATAGGTACATGTATGTATATATAATATAAGTAAACTCAATAAACTGTATATAGTAATAACATAACATAACATCAAATTTTGTGATAGTGGATAGTAAATATATATAATATTTATAGCAAGTATTTTCTATTATAAAATTGCACATACTTATGATACAGAAAATGTCTGTGACAAAGATAAAATTTTCGTTCTAAGCAACAAATGTATATAATTTAAATATAGGAACATTAGTACATTGTTATAAGGCAATAATATTTGCTCTGTATATCCCCTGGAAGACCAAAGTATTGTGCAGCTTAACTAACATGTCTCATGTTCTGAAGTCATTTTCTCATAATATGGCTCACTAACATTAATTGATACCTAAGTTAGGGCCTTTAACAACCACAGAAAATATGAAGAAATAAAAATGCATTTTAAAATGCACAGGGCTCAGTCAAGACTAATCCAATAACCCACATACATCATTATTTTAGTTTTAACATGCTTTATTTTCCTCTTTCCCTGAATAAAGCCACAACTCTGTCACATTAACTACTTCATAATTAACACTAGCTATTAACCGCGGCTTTGCCTGCGAAAAGTAATACTACAATAATAACTTTCAAGAGTTTTGCTTCATCAATAAAGAACTTTCCATTCAAACTTTCACCCCCATTACAAACGCATAATTCACCCCTGGCAAAAAAAAAATATACCATGTTTTTTATTTTAAATAAACTGTACATATTCCAAATTTCATTACCAGAATTCCAGAAGTTCTTCCAAAGAAGTTTCATACAAATTTTTTTACTGCTTTAGGGATAGTATTACCAAAAATCTGTTTTTAGTACACATACTAACACAAATACACTCTCAAAATTCAAAACCCTAGGACCAGCTGTTTGGGCTCTGCATTGCATATTTATAGATGAATAAATGAGTCAGGACAAAGATTCTTATTGCACAGATTACTATGTAACATTAACATGTTAGTTTCTTTGCACAGTTTAGGAAAAAAATCTATATAAAATATGTATTCATAATTAAATAACATAGATCACAACATTACACCATTGTTAATTCTAGTCAGTTCCATATCGGCCACCTGGAGGATCTCATCCCACTTGTGAGAAGGAGTATGAGGTGGCGTAGTGATGCCGAGTTTCAGTTCTCGGGAAGTCGTCGGTGTTGTGAACTCCAGCTTCCTCTTTGACTTCCCTGCATACACATGACATGTTGCAGCTCTCTGATTATCCAATGCAGTCAGCGGTGTTATAGGTGATGGCGTAGCCACAACCTTATCAGCCTTTTTAGGTTTATATGGTCCTACATATTTAAATACTGGTTTCTTTAATATTAAATTACCCGAAACCTTCTCTATGAGACCAATAGAAATAAATACATTGGCAATGTCGTACAGCCGCCTCACTTTGGACTTGTGTTGGCGCTCCTGCTGCTCCGGAGACAGGGTTGTTTTGTTCTTACTGGTTGTGTCTATCAGTACTCTCACAGCCATTTCTAGGTTTATAAGGGTATTCTAAAATGCAAAAAAAATAGTATAGGGTTAGTTATATATTTTATAGTTTCCATTAGTAAAAAAATAATTCTCACTACCAGTTTTAAATAATATGTGTCAAGTGTGACCAAAACATTGCAAATTTATTATGTAGGAGTTAAACTTATAAGAAAATTCAGTTGGAAACTTACAGGTGGTTCCACTAAGAAGAGCATCAGAAATCTTTGCGCCAGCACTCCTAAAGTCTTATGTTTTGGTGTGGGTGGTTTGGGAGCTTTCCCTCGTAATACATCTGAGAGTTTCAAAGTTTCTCCCTGTTTTTTCAGCAACTTTAAAAAAGCATTAAGGCGAGCACCACCATGCCATAAATATGTATTTTTTCTCTTGTGCACAGCACATTGCATGGCTTCTAATATATTGATTATGTCGTACATTCGCCGTTTCTCCACTCCTAACCGGGCTGCAGTACTATCCAATTGAATTTCCACAGTGCCATTGCCATACAGTGGATACAGATGTAGGAATCTACAATAAAAGAAACATGTAATTAATAAAAGTTTTTTAAACTTATCATAATAGTATCACTTGTACTCTTAGCAGAAGTACCTGTCGCACAGTATCTGCAGAGACTTTTCTTTACGTTGAACTGCGCTTGGCGGCGGCGTGGGGTACTGTAGCGCGACATTAGTCAAAAGCTTGAGGTTAGCAGTCGGAGACACATAACTAGATGAGTTAGTGACTTCAGTGAGCACGTAGCGCTTCGGCGTACACGTAATGTTGTCATCTTCATACATTGTGAGCTAACATTATGCGAAAATCATCTGCACAAATTATTCGCGTACTTTTTGACAGTTCCCACCGATCTAGTTGGTCACTTAATCACAACAAATAAACACATTGTGAAAAATGGTCATACAATTGCTTCAATAATTGAGTTATTCTAGTCGGAAATAAACTTAGTATCACTTAGTTTTTCAAGAATTCCTATCCTGCCGACCGAAATAACCTCATGTGGTAAACAATCTTGACAGATAATTTTGCGCGCGAGGCTCGAAATAGCTTGGCAAAATGATGTAACAAAAACCGGAAAGTCGATTGAAATCTATTACATTGTGCCCATCACTATATTTTGAACATTCAGCATTCTGTAAAGAATTGTCTATGAATTTATCCAACCCATACTTCAATCATCTACAAATAAATACAAAAAAACTACACATTTAAATAAAATATATTATGGATAACATACAAAAAATATTAATTAACTTTATCAATGCATATTTTTGCTCATAAATGATATCGAAATTAAAAAGAAGTTATTTTGAGCGGATATGAATAAGAAACATCTATGGGTTAATTTTTTTTTATTTGTTACGATTGAAGATGGCCGGCTAAAGCTTGATTGCTTTTCTTGCAAAAGTAAGCTTGCTTTTCTTTGAAGAGTTAGATGCGAATATCGCTAGTATCCTTTTGTTTATGTATCACCGCGCCCGCATCTTTAGATGCGCGATATTTTGTGGTGTTATTTTACCTTGGCTGACAGCTATGCATTTGGTGTGAAAAGAAAATAGGAAGTGATAGTAGCCCAGCAACCCAAACAAAATGAACGACGGCGATTGGATTTGCGTCGATTCCACCTGCGGAAATATTAATTTTGCTCGAAGAAATGCATGTTACCGTTGTAATAAAGAAAGACCCGAGGAAAAACCTAAGAAAAAGCTCGGCACTGAGATCGGAAAGTCAGCCGCGGAAAAGTCGCGAGGTCTATTTAACGCGGACGATTGGCAGTGCAGTAAATGTGGGAACGTGAATTGGGCTCGCCGGCTGTCTTGCAACGTGTGCAATGCTCCAAAATTCGGCGAAGTATGTACTGTAATCCATTAATAAGTTCCACGCTTGCGATAGTTAAGCTCAGTGAGTACAAATATCATGGTTGTAGGTTGAAGCACGCACGGGTTACGGCGGCGGCTACAATGAGCGAGGTGTCGTAGAGTACCGGCGAAGGGATTCCTCCTCAGATGATGAATATGATGAATTTGGAAGGAAGAAACGAAAGCGCAGACCTGATGAGAAAAGAGATTCTGATGAGCAGGTAGGAAACCATCCAACCATTGCATGTACGCGTTTTATTTATTACCCAGCATGTTTTATACTTTCCACAGTTAACATTTTTGTTTTCATACAGACTAAACTAATTTTCGTATTTTGTGTTCTTCTAACACTTGATTTTTATAATAATGTTTCTTTCAAACTAAAATATTCAGGGATAAATGGATTTGAAGCTAAGAAGAATTGATTCTATCTACTGCATCATTACTAAAGTGGAGATAATTTTTCCTGCCTTCAGGTTGGCATCACTGAAGGAGCGGTATCCAAAAATGTGCCGCGACAAAAGCCGCAGATGGATATGAATAAGGAGATGCTAGCTCCTACTAATGACTTATTGAAAGAGAGAGAACAAGGCAAACAGCTAGGCAGTCTCAGTGATGGCTCAGTGTGTGATATCCCTATCTCCCTTCCTCCAAATCGGAGAAATAAAATAAAAAATGTTGATCAATATGGTCAACAGAATCTGTTCATCCCTCAGTATAGAGGTAACAGTTATCAGCAGCGTAAAAGATATCTCAGTTCTGGTGACAGGGAACAAGCTGTCTCTTCTGGCTACGAGACAGTCCCCAAAAGAGCTCGACATGAGGACTCTGAATCTCCAGTGCTCAAGTCTTATAAGAAACCTGTAATGGAAAACATGGTTTCATCCACTAATGAAGTGACTTACAAGTTCAGTGGACCAACACCATCGGAAAGCTTTCAAGTCACATACACTATTGAAGAGAGAATCAAGGCAGCAGCATTTGCTATAACATACAACAACTGTAAAATAAGCACAGAAAGATTTGAATCCTTGTTTGACAAACCAGCTCCTGATTTTAAAGTTATTTTTGCCTGGAGGCAGCGGCTTCTTACTACTGGGTGTCTAAATGACCTTCATTCAGTAAATCAGATGGACAGATGTGTGAAATGTACTTGTGGAGCCCTAGACAATGCTGTAAAAGCCAACCAAAACGCCAAAAATAATGTACAGAAGATCTCAAACCCTGATGAAATAGTTATTGAATTGGATTCTGATGATGAGGCTGGCAGTGTCAAAAATGATAAAAAAAATACTGTTACTTCTCCGTTGCCGAGGAGTGTCAGTGTGGAGACACTGGTGTTGTCAGGTGTGGAGAAGGGGAGCCAGGCAGCAGGCAGCTCTGGTGCCTTGAGTGCTGAAGAAAGTCAAAAATCTCATGCGAGAAGCCAGTCCTCTTCAA
This sequence comes from Mellilla xanthometata, assembly GCA_035578125.1. Classification (NCBI taxonomy): domain Eukaryota; kingdom Metazoa; phylum Arthropoda; class Insecta; order Lepidoptera; family Geometridae; genus Mellilla; species Mellilla xanthometata. The sequence continues at coordinate 6,891,615 of JAPUBQ010000020.1, forward strand.
CCAGAAGGTCTCGCCCAAGGAGTCACTCTGCTTCTACTCAAAGATCCAGCTCATCTAGCTCCTCTGACAGTCATCAATCAAAGTCAGCTGATTCAGACTATGACAACAAATCCAGAACATCGTCAAACAAAACCTCATTAGTTCCTGCAAGACCGACAACACCTGGTTCAGAATCAGACTCTGTATCATACAATAGTGATAATGATAATTTCTTGTCTCGTAAATTTCCTGACGGGAGAAAAATGCGTCGAAAAGTGAAAAAGCGTGTTGTCGCCACAGTACCTGAGAGACCAGCGAATTATGTGTCTAATGATGCTCCAAAAACCAATGAAGTACAAAAATTAAATGTCCCAGATCTCAAAAGTTACTGTACAGGAATACCTGTTGAGAAACCTCCACTGGCCACAGGGAATATTTATACTCCTAACTTACGAAATATGCAGGTCAAACCTCCTAGAAAGTTTCCTGACATGGAAGGCTGCTCTTCAAGTGAGTATGTCCCAACAAGATTGGGGACCATGGCCAAGAAAAATTACCAGCAGTTCCGAGACAATTTCAGGAGAACAGGATATTGGGCTAAAGGTAATGGAGCTGCTTTGGCTCCTAAACGTAATAGCATTTCAAGTGACACCAGCCCTGGTACAGAAGTAAAGAAGCCACCATTTGAAGCAACTAGAAGTTACAATACATACACTACAATTGACTATACAGCACAACAAGATACAGTACAAAACAGACTCAAAGATTTTCCAAAAGATAAATTGGTTGCCAGAACTGTGGAGTGCAACTATTTGCCATTTGACAAACCATTACCACCTCAGACAAGTATGAAGCAACAAGTTAATACAAATTTCAGATCCCGTAAAAGAGGTCCAGTAAATCTACCACCACCTAAAAATTCTGTTATACAACCCCCACTACCTAAGGATCCACCTCCATTACCAAAGGATCCTCCACCTTCCACCCCTTTCCATCTCCCACCCGAAATTTCAGACCTACCTCTGCCTCCAGAAGATACTAACAGTGCTGAACTAAGGCCAGTCACAAAAGAACGGTCATTCATTCCATTTATTAATCCAGAGGCACCAATAGTACAATCCTCAATGCCATCAGCTAACATTATATTACAGCCACCTATTTCTCCTATTCATGCGAGTAGAGACTCCTTAATCTCGCCGCAACATGATAACCATACACCACAACTTACGGAAGATATAACATCTAGTCCAAAAAGCGATACATTTTTGCCATTTATGCACGAAAGCAATTCATTACTTGAAGATAATTCAAGCATATTTGAGGTGGTGCAGTCGAATGCTGTTAGCAAAAATAGAAGTTTGATGGAAATCTTTGATGGCGACGACCAAACCCGTAATAGCCCCGAAAAAAATGACCTAGACAACTACGATGATAAGAGAAAAAAATATGAAATTGAATGGAATGGGGATGACGATGCGTTGTATGGAAATTGTGATGCCGTCGAAGAGCGTCTTTCGTCCCCTCTTAATCTCGACGCTGGTAATTCTCAAAGCCCTACAAATATGTTATATGCTCAGGACCAGGCATCTAGCAAAAATATTATGGATATTTTCAGCGAAAAGAAAACTTTACTCATGGGGCTCTTACAAGATTTTCAAATAAAACCATCTGCAGAATCTAAAATTCATGAAGAACAGATTAAATCTACTAACATCCAAACTTCAGATGACCTTTTGTATGAATCTGACCAACATATCACAAATATTGATCTCAGTATGATTCCAAACCCAGATCCTATGCCCCAAAATATATCTGACGAAGTGATTCGTATGTCGCGAGAGACTCCCGACCGTGGGACAATATTGGAATCCACTCCTCAGAATACACCTCCGAAAAGTCTGGATCCTAGTAAACGCGTTAAAGTTCTCGAATCTATTATTATTCCTCCTGATGAAGCCCAAAGCTTACTCTCCAAGAAAGAATTAAAGAAATGCAAGATTAGCCCTCTTGCCGTTTTGAAGCCTGTGTCTGCAATTGGTCTGCCAGCTATAAGAAGTCCATCTCCAGAAAAAGCATGTGAAGAAGCAGAAAAGCCTATAGAAATTAGTGAACCCGAGCCACCAACACCTCAAACTCAGAACTCTCAAATAGATTTGTCTAATCTTCTGTCTGGTATCAATACAAACACACTCTTATTAGCTCTTCAAAATCTGCAACAACTCTCGCAGAATTCGCAAAACAGTTCCTCAAGCAACAACCAGAACAATCAAGAAAGTGAGAATCAAGCGAACGAAGAAAACAAACCTGTGGAGACAATAAACCTTACCAATGACGAGGAATGGGAGAAGGAATCAAACAGAGATGGGAGCATCGAGAGACAACTGGAACAGTTAGATGGCAACCCTGCAGCAACGCCGTTCCTAAGCGATATCTTTGATCCAAGTCCTGTAAAAATTCCGTCAGATGTTGCTAAGAAGTTGAGCTTGAATTTAAAACCTACAGGAGATAAATCTGAACCGGCAATACCAAATTTGAACGATAACGCTTCTGTCATAGGAAATTTCAAAAGCTTTGCCTTGCCCAAACCACTAATACTGAACAGGCTGAAGATTCCTATCAAAACCAATGAGAAAGCTAAAAAGCCCGTTGATGGGAAAAGGAAAAAGAAAAAGAAGGTTTGTATATGATAGTATCAGTCTTCTAACACATTACTCTTATAAATACAGGTTTAGACATGCAAGAATAAAAAAAACTGCCACTTCACAATTTTTTTTCTGTTTGATTTTGATTTCTTACCCGGCTGACGACGAGTGGCATTTAATTACTAAAGACTAAGGTTTTACATTCACATATTACAAAATTATGACATATATAATAGACTAGTTATGGGAGCTTTAACATCCAAACAAGATATCCTAAAGGAAATCTTGTTTGAAAATAAATTTTACGCGTAATTTAGTAACTCAGATCAAATGGTAAGTTATGTGTACAATAATGTAAATAACTCCCAATTTGAGTGGTCCAAGTATGTACTTGATGTTTTTGTGATGAATGGGGAAAAAATAGCTATTGAATTGTCACCACACATACCAAACATTGTGTCAAGGTTCAAATTATTAAACATAATAATACAGTGATTTAATCTTACTTGTATTCTTGCGAGTCTAAACCCTGACTCTTGAACATAATACAGTAAATATCAAATGTTGTTTCAGAGCAAGCCATCTGGTTCCCAAGAGGGGGGTGAAGAAGAAGAGGAAGAGTCTGGGGATGATGCAGACCTGTCCAAATATGACCTGTGGGGCAGCGAGGATGAACAAAATAAAACTGGTAAATCTTTAGTCTTATCTTACTAACTATACCAATATTTTAAAGAGGAAATGTTTGATTGTTTGAAGCGAATAGGCTCCGAAACTACTGGACCGATTAAAAAATTCTTTCACCATTGGGAAGCTACATTATCTCCGAGTAACATGGGCTATATTTTGTTTCTCTTTGTTAGTTAGATTAGTTTTAGAGTCCGTGCGAAGCCAGGGCGGGATGCTAGTAAATTATAAATGAGAAAAATTGTGATGATGTGATGAATTATTGGGCGGAAGTTTTAATATCACTTTTCCAAATGCTAACATTCCACAATATTTTTTAGCAATACTCCATACATATTACTTTTAATGAAAATAACCATATTCTTATTCTATGAGGGCGGTCAGACCTGCTCAGACAACCTGCATATTGTGAATTTACCCTCTACCAGTCTACCCAAGCTCCTTAAAATAACAGAGCACAGTCTTTGGTCGCTGGCATACCTGTTCCACTGCCATTGCATCAGATTGTTATTTATATTTTTTTCTTTTGTGACTTATTGGAAAATATATAACGTTCATTCATTCATTCATTTTGTTATCCTTGATTTTGAGCAACAGACAATAGGCTTCATTTGTGATTTCATTTGACTGTTGAAGTCCGACGCCCAGCCCAGCGACGCAACCTTCTTATTATTCATTAGGGTCATGTGGCATTGAACTGTTATAATCAGTTATTAAAAGTTATTAAATCAAGAGGTGTCCGAGTATAGCGTCGTGCTTCGTTGAGATTCCGTCCAGTTAGTTTACTTTCATGTTTGATTTGTGGACTCACAGTGCAACAGCTCATGCTCCACAGTCTCGTCTGCCTTCATACAACCATAATTATGTATATACACAAATAAAATTACATTTTTAGATGCAGCTAACAAGTCCAAAGAGGGTGAAAGCTCCAAAGACAATGATGATGGGGACAAGAATGGCAAGTCATCACCTGAATCCAAACATAGCAAAAGGTACTAATTTGTAGTAAATCCTACTTTAACTCAGTTACACAAAATTTGTGTAAGTAAGTATTTAATACTCTTGTAACATCCTATTCGTCGACCTCGTTGGCGTAATGGCTACCCTGCTGGACTGCCAATCACAAGGTTCCGAAGTGTTCGATTCCCGGCATGGCCAACATCTTTGTGCTGAACTAAATTTGTTGGCTGTTGGTCTGGGTGTTAAATATGTATCTATATACAATATATTGTATATATGTATAAGTAGTATATCAGTTGTGTTAGCAATCATAATACAAACTAGAAATGGTTCAGTATGGGGTTAACCAGCCGTGTGCGAAATGTGTCCTAATATTTATTTATTTATTCACATTGTAAATACGATATTTGGTGTGTATGTTTGTTACTTACGTCATGCTCAGCCGGGTGAACCAATTTTGATGAAATTTTCAGTGCAAGTTTTAGTAGATTATACTTTGGATTAACTTTAAAAAAAAAATGTTACTGCTCCACCAATTTTCAGCCAAATCAGCCGTTCTTGAGTATTAATAAGTGTAACTGTTTTACAGATATAGAATTGATAAATAGAGGTAATCTAAAAGATGTGTTCAACTCTGGTAGTTAGTTGTATTTTGTTTGTGATTTCAGATCTAGAAGGTCCTCGTCATCGTCCAGCTCGAGTTCCAGCTCTAGTTCTAGTCAGAGCTCCTCACAGGAAAACGCAAAGAATAAGTGAGTAAGGCTAAGGGAAAATTAACATTACAAAAGACCTTGATTTCAATAACAATCAAGGTCAAGGACTTTTGCAATGTTAATTGGAATTATATTACAATATCATATAATATGTTTTGTAGCAATGACAGCTCTGTCGGGCGTGCGGCCGCCTCATGTCCCAAAGGCCGTGGCTCGATCCCCACCAATGACCTTGATCTTTTGGTGAAGGAAAACATCATAAGGAAACCATAGCATGGTGGGATGGCATTTTCTAGTGCTGCATAGCTGGCCACTACCCTCAAAACATGGAAAATAATATAAAATGTCCCTTGTATGCTACCGCATATGCGGTGTGCAAAATGTCAATTAATTAGTAAGTTTATAAATTAATTTCCCACTATGACTTACAGCTAGGCAATAATATTTAAAAGAAATGTCAAAAGATTATAAGTCAAAATTACAATAAAGTTATTATTGTAATTTTTTGATTACAACATCAAAAAATTACAATAATAATAATATGCCAAACTTTTATATAAAGTCAAGGTTATAGTATTTACAAACAGTTATCAATTGTTTTATAAAATGTCATTATGAAACGAAGAAGAAGAAGAAGTGTATGTTTTGTATCAACCGCCTTACTTTAGAATGTTTGTGTCAGATTCGACGACTTTAATCTGAACAGCGAGCGCGAGGGCTCGCCGAGGTCGCGGCGGTCGCGCTCCCGCTCCCCGCGCGCGCGCCCCGCCCCCGCCGCACCGGCACGACGCAAGTCCCGCGACAGCCGCTCCGCCGGAGAGACTAGGTAATGCCACTTAATCTATCTAGTCATAGATAAAACTACGGTTAAGGAAATAATTGGCCAAGTGCGAGTCGAACTCGCGCATGGAGGGTTCCCTACCATTATACCTTTAATTATATTATCGGGAGACCGGCGCACGCACACAGAGACCGCGGCGCGGCGATGTGCGAGAGCAGGATAGCACTATTAGAACAATACGTTGTTTACTGCTGCCCTGCATGCGCCGGCGCAGCGCGGCCTGCGAGCGAGTGCTGAGCTCTTTTGCTCTAGTTAGTTTTAAATGCTATGTAACGCATCTTTTATCTTATCTTAATCATATATATAAATCTCGTGTCACAATGTTTGTCCTCAATGGACTCCTAAACCACTTATCCGCTTATAATAAAATTCGCACACCATGTGCAGTTCGATCCAACTTGAGAGATAGGATAGTTTAAATCTCAAATTATAGTCGCAATTTTAATTTATTGCTAATTATTGTCTGTTATTATTTGACAGTCACAATTATCTGTTAACTCCAAATGAATTTAACGGATGACCTTTCGACTGGGTTGAGTAAGTAATCAATAGATGGCGCTGCTATGGTAAATCTACGAACGTGACATATAAGCTACACTATCTATTTTTCATACCCCTAAGTGAGGCAAAACAACATTTGCCGGGTCAGCTAGTTATAATATGTATGCTGTTTGTGATAATAATAAATAAAATAATAATATTAGCTGAACCTATTTCGATGTAATCTGGATTAACATATAGGCTACTTTTTATGCTGGGTTAACTCGGGTAAAATTTCAATGCACAGCGGGCGTAGCTAGTTTCAATATAACTGACCTAGGATATAAAAGCATTCAAACTCGGGAGTAGGAGCTTGTGATGTCAATTTTCCTTACAAGTAATAATTTGCAGGAGCCACGACAAGGAGTGGTCTCGGGATCGCGAGCGGCGCGACCGGCCGCGAGGGGACCGCAAGGAGCGCCGGTACAGCCGCGACGGCAACCACTACGGCGGCAGGCACCGCTAGCTCACCACCTGGACTTATTTATACACTAAAGGAGAACGCATATTTGCCCGAGCCTAATGCGTCGAACGAATCGAAACTTTTTTTACTCATAATGGGCTTGATCGCAATTCACCTGATGGTAAGCGATAATGCGATCTAAGGTGGAGCGCGCGTGCCCTGAAGAAACCGGTTCACCCTTGCCTTGAAAACCGCTAGATTATGGTTATCGGGGAATTTGGTAAATACTCCCACACCTTAGCGGTACGCACAATGAAGGTGGACGCAAATCGCTTAGTACGCGACTTGGCACCTCCACAGTATAACGATGCCGCCTTGGTGTTTCTCTACACATCTGATAGTGGAAAGGAACTTGGAAGCGATGGCAAATTATGACGATTCGGACGCAACTGTGCTTTATATAAGACTAGCTCCGCCCCGTGGTGCTATCCACGTTAATTCGGGACAAAAGAAGTTAATCCGGGATAAAAATAGCCTAATCTGTTAATTCAAGGTCTAACCTATCTTCACACCAAATTACATCACAATCGGTTCAGCTGTTTGAGCGTGAAGAAGTAACAACCATACCCACTTACATACAGACTTTTTAGTAAGATTTCATAAACAGACTTTTAAAATTAGGTTCATACATACATGGTGGTTTCGTTCGGTGCATTCGGCTCGGGCTAATGAGTGGTCACCTTAAATAGGTTAGTGCTCGACCACTAAAGGCATAGTAACAGAGTAACCTTTTCTATTTAAATGGTCTGTCTATATTAGATTAGCAAAAAATATTGTAAACATATTTTTTTTTGTTAAATACTAGCATCCCGTCCTGGTTTCGCACAGTCTCTAAAATAATCTAAGTTGCAAAGGGTAACAAACTATAGCCTATGTTACTCGGGGATAATATAGCTTCACAACAATGAAAGAGTTTTTCAAATCGGTCCAGTTGTTTCGGAGCCTATTCGCGGCAAACCAACATTCCAACATTTCCTCTTTATAATATTGGTATAGAAAACGTATCAATTTTGACGTAATTCTAAATTTGAACGCGTTGTATCTTCGTTATTTTTGGTCTGTGGCACAAATTAAGATGCTAATATTTTTTTCTAATCTAAAATACGGACGACAAATAGTGTTCATTAAGTCTTACGGATATGGATTTACGGTCTATACTAAATAATGTCTTACTGCAGGCTATTTAATCATCATCCCAAAAGTTTAACAAGAAGTCTTCGGTTGTAAGCAGGAAAGAATATAACTAAATTTTATGACAACGCGTAGGACAAGGACAAAAAACGTGACTTATATAGAATGTAATGTAGGCGAGAGAGAAAGAGAGAGAGGCACGGAATGTGTTCAGATATGTATAGAGTTGTCTTCTCGGTTCGTTGCGAGGCTTAAAGTAATGTATAAAATATACTTATATGTTGACAGTTTTTGGTAAATATCCAAATAGACGATTTCAAGGCGGACTGGTACTCAGAGGAAATTTTCAAACTTTAAAAAGTTGGCTGCTTTTTTGCGTTGATGAACAACTACAGACTGTTTAATTGTTTGTACGTATAATATTATTTGGTGACAGTATTTTTCTAAAGGTACCTTTTTAAGCAGTGAAAAATTGGTTCATGAAGTTAGATATGCATTAGAACGCATTCTTTGAAATATATTAATTATTAATTTTATGTTATTATAATCGATAAAATCAAGTAGTTGTCGCAAATTTAATCAAAAATCTTACATGTAACTACAAAAACTAAAAAAACCTGCCGTACGCTATCGATCCGCTTTAAGTAAAGTTGTACAAGTGTTGGACTTTGATTTTGAAACCAACTTACATGATCATTATTCTAAGTTAGCTTTTGATGTAGGCTTGGCTTATCAGATTTTATCAATATCTATGTAACCTATTATTATGGACATCATAGGGTTTGTTTTTCTAATTCCAGTAAAATATAGTGAATAGGAATTTTGTAAATAAATAATTTTATAACCGTGTATACTGTACTAAGAATTTCAATTTCATGATATTTGTTTAAAATATGAATATGGTGTTATGTACATTCTAAAGATGTTGCCACATTTGTCTCCAATTATCCTTGGATTAGTGTGATATTTTGTAGATTGTTCTGTATTTCGATAGGTTATAACTGGAAAAGGTTGGTACGGTGTGGCGACACCGTTAGATGAACGTTTAAGTGATAATTTAATTTTATGCATTTACGGGTTGCGTTTGGAAATTGGTAGAAATTCACTCACGAAAAAGTGATATTCCAACTCCAACTTTAGAAAAAAATGTGATATAATTTTCGTTTTTCTCAAATTCTTGCCGGGAATTGAATTCGATATGGGTGAATTTTAATAGTAAGATTTCACCAGTAAATTAAATTCGTGGGAAATTCATCCGGCTTCCAAACGCGATCCATGAATAATAGGTGGTAGTGTTATCAAATACATAATAATTAACACGTTGTACTAATCTAGGCGTCTGTTTTTAAGTTCCTACTTAGTGATTTGCTTTTCATTATCGATGGAATTTTAAGGCGTCGTTCATTAAATATATTTAATGTACTTTTGTTTAAAATAATAACAACTAACTTGTATATTGTGGGGAACTAAGTCAGTACAGACTCTTCCATGCTGTATGTCCGTTACCTAATTATGCCTAAATACTTAAGATAATCATTATTTCATTTACTGAAATCATAATTATTTTAGTTCAAGTGAATAAAAATATAGGTATCAAATGGATATTTCAAATGGATATTTTTTTTTTCAATTCTGTTCTGTCTTCTGTGTAATGATAAAAATGGATGTTATCTCTGTAAATATCTAAATGTAGATTTTATTCTTGTTCTGCTGGTTTATAGTTTTATATAAGGGGACTTACCGAGTAGTCGTGAAAACTGGATTAAAAGACAACTTTGTTACTTTCTCTAGTATCTAACATTGAAGATGTTTGGTGTAAGTCTAATTCGGTAATTGATTTACCAATAAATCAGTCACGAATATATGGAGCATTTTATTTAACATTATATTCATAGACAAATACAAAACACTCATAATTTAGTATTATTATAGCACGATATTTAATGGTTCTTTCGAAGACATCTAGTAGAATAAAAACTTAGTCACAGACGACCGCCAAATGATGCGAGTGATGATAATAAAGTTAAACATATTAACTCGGTCATAACATAGTCTTCATTTACCCTTAGCTGAAAAAAAACAATGCATTAAAAAAAATATGTAAATGCATGACTATGAGTCAAGTAGGTAGAGCTAATTCATCTAAAATAATTATCGACAATAATACATCATCTCGGAAAATTCTAGTTTTTAACCGACTTCATTATATAAATAATCAATTTTGTAGAATAAAGATTCCGTTTGATGCCAAAACGACGATTTGACCTCACAAAAAATATTATATGGAAGTATTATAATTTTGACGAAATTCACTTTATTTTTATATCAGTGTACCAACTAGTAGAAGAAATAATATAAAGAAAAAAGTTTAAGTAGAAAAAACAGCTGAATTCAATAAGTAACCCTTCCATAAAGGTGTTACAGAAGCCTCATTTACCTGAAAACTGCACCCCTGGAGGCGGAGATTCCATGCATTTGCAATCCTGAAACAAGGTAAGGCGCAGATACAGATATAAGCAAAATCATGAATTTTTACAGTACTATCGTTATTAATAAAATATGGGCACATCAATTTAAAATATAACGTCGTGAACATCTAAAGAACTACCCTAAGAATATATATTGACGACCTCGTTGGCGCAACGGTTACCATGCCGGACTGCTAACCAGAAGGTTCCGGGTTCGATTCCCGGCCTGGCCGACATCTTTGTGCTTAACTAAATTTGTTGGTTGTGGGTCTGGGTGTTAAATATGCATCTATATAAAATATATATGTATGTATATGTAGTATATCAGTTGTGTTGGCTACCATAACACGAACTAAAAATGGTTCAGTATGGGGTTAACCAGCCGTGTGTGAAATGAGTCCAAAAAAAAAATTATACCTATCTTGGTACCAATCAGACATATCAATATACTAACTTAAAATTTTTGATTTTTTAAATAAAATTGAAACTGGTTATTGCCAAAATGAGTACAAATATTCTCAGGGTCTCTTTAGACAGCTACAAAGTTTTGAATAATATTGACCGTATTTTATTTATAACGATAAAACTTAATTTCTAGTGTACTAGTACTTTTGCCCATGTCATTTTTAGGGTTGCGGCACAACTCTGACGGAGTGCGTGAGATAACTTACATCGCCGACATATCTTTCAGTGATGACGGTGTTCTCTGGCTTCTTCTGAGCTTTAGCAATAGACATTTCACCTGCTCCACCTGGAAGAGTAAGAAATTCATTAATAGGCTGTATCACATCATGATGCGGAGGAGGCGAGTCGGTCGCAGAAGAAAATCATGGTTGCGAAACATTCGAGTTCAATCATTGCGTAACATTCGAGAATGGACCGGGATCAAATCAATTTGTTTATTGGCACATCAGTAAATTTGGTACAAAGATACAAATTAAAGGAAAAAAAAGAGAAAATATACAAAAAAAGGGTACATTTGTATTATTAGAACAGTTGATCTACAGCTGTCTAAGCTAGGCTGTAGAGCCTGCCGCTGAATTGTTTCGCTTAGCAATGAACAAATTAAAGTATGCAGAGCTGAGTGAGTCCAACCTTTTGGAGAGGCACCATAAGAAGAAGATCATATCATGGGCCCGAGCATACTGTTCCTTAAAGCTATACCGGCACTGCTTCCCTAGTCTGGTATAATAATAGCTGCTGTTATAAGTGGCAATAGTAAAACAACAATTACTATGCTTAGCGGTGTTACAGACTGACATTCAGACAGTAGGTATAAAATAGTTTTTAGACTACTGTCGTGTCGCTCAGTATAGTAATTGTTGTATCTATAACGACTGATTACAGTAGCGAGTGGCTTAAACATCAGACTTGGGCTGGTATCATGACAGGCAGATGTTTTAATAGCGTATTTGTACCTATAATAATATATGCACCAGTCTCAAACACATTCAATAACTCAGCGATGCTGTGATTTGAGTATCCTTGAATTATTTGATGCTATTGGCTAACGAAATCAAGTAGTGCTTGCGGCAGCCAATCATCGCATTACGAAGCTTCTGTGTTATAGAAACATTGTGACAAGCTCCGCAAGCGCGACTCCGCACATGTCTGAAAAAGCCAGACCTCGGACTCTATTGAGAATGTTACTTTTTATACATGTTATTATAGTCAGTGGCATCAGTTGACCTTTTATTCAGACTCAGGGCGCAGGAGCGCCATTCGATAAGGTCTTGATATACTCGTATTTTTAACTCACCAGCTGGCACTTTAGTTCCGTCTGGACTAATTCTGTACATCTGAAAATGGAAATTTACGATATAGTGGATCAACTTGAAAAATATACACGGACAAACAGCATTCACACAAGAAGTTTCGGAACTGGTAAACCACTACTTAATTATGCTAGTCAATAAAGAAAACATTTCAAAGTTCATAATAATAGTGATCTTGCATGACCAAAAGAGTGCGAGCGAGAGGGAGCGAAGTTACAAATATTTTCTTTATTGGATCGAGCTGTAAGTATTTTAGTGTAACTCTTTGACGCTCTGAAACACTGAATGGACGGGGATAAAATTTCGTTTAGGAATGGCTTTGACGTCGATTAAGATGTTGTGGGGGGATAATAAAAATAGTTTATTTTGAAAAATCCTATAAAATCCTGCGTAAATGATAAGGCTTTGTATTTTTTTAGTTTTGTTAATTAACTGCAGTGTTAAGATTAGTTCCAAATCACGATTACCTACGTAAAATTCGCACAATAGTTTGAAAAATATTAGTTTTGAAGTATAAAAATGTTGTGCTTCTGCAAAAAATAAAATTAAATAAATAACGAATTCTATTTAGTATTTATATTATTCAGGCTTATAATTTAAATATAGTAATTTTTTGATTTAATGGTTATTATATTGTAGTTGCTAACACCACTGATATACTACCAGTGAACTATGTATCCTAGTTCGCCTTATATATACTACATACATAAATACTTTATATCAGTACATATTATGAATTTATTTAACGAGCTAAACCTGTTGCGCGGTAGGCGCTCGCTTCGCTCATATATTATGTATGGCTCGCTGCGGCTGAAATCGGTACAATAGCGCTATAACACTACTTTTTATCCCGGGTTATCGCGGGCTATGCGAGGCACGGCTAAATCTCGGTAATGTTTACCCTCCCATCGTCGCCGGCAGCGAAGCCAGAAGAGAGCGGCAGTACGTCCGGCCCCCACTGCTTGATGAAGTGTCCGAGCCTGGCCACGCGCTGCGCCGGCGTCGTGGTGGTGTGGGACCCGCCACAATAACGGTTGCAAAGGTGCCTGTCTGCAGAGGTCCTGTTGGTATAGGTAGACTTGTATTACCAGCTTTGGCTGTCTTTTTTTTTCATCATCATCATCATCCACAGCCCTCTTTATCCCACTGCTGGGTATAGGCCTCCCTCTGCATGTGCCACCTGCGTCGATCTTGTGCAGTCCTCGTCCAGGTAGTGTGTCTTTTTTTAACAAGGGGGAAATCTTCATAGATCCCCAACTGCATTTGGGTGCAGCCGGTTCCTTGCCTATTTTATGGAGGAAAACGCTGTCTAGAGAAACATTCTAGGGATGTGGTTTCTTAGTGGCGATGACACGGGCAAAATATTTAATTTTCGCCTCCGTGTTATTCTGTATTTTTAACCCCTAACGCAAAAACGGCGGGGTGTTATAAGATGTGCTGTAGCTTCGTTACCTAAGGTGATCTGAAGCGATCATCGTAACTTAGCAACGATCGATGCGGACGGTGTTTGGATGGGTGACCACGCACAAGGCTATCGTTTTAACAGCGGTATATTGATCTGTGCTCTACCGTGGGTCGGATGACACGTTATATTGTAGGTCCCGGCTGTTAGTCATTGCACAAGCAGTCGATAAACCAAGTCAGAGGACTTCAGGCGGCTTGAAAAGTCTCGACACCAAAGCTTGGTCACTTAGCTCATACGAAGAAGAAAAAGTATGTTCAACAGATTTCGATTTAGCTTTTTTTGTTTGAAAGGTGTCATAGACCAGTGATCTCTGACCTCTGACTGGCCATAGAGAAAAGTATTTTTGTGTCAGTCGAGACTAAGAATAGAGGTCATTCTTACTAAAAATAGCATCAATTGCGAGTGGCTTTTTTTGAGACCCTGGATACTGTTTTTTTACCTGACTTTCTGTTGTTTGGGTTGCTGCGCCATCTTGTCGATGTTCTCCCAGTCATGCATATTCCGTTGCGGCAGGTGACTCGCCTGGGCCTTTCGTATCGTGTCTGCGAATTAGAACAACAAAGTACTCGTAAGTCTGGTATTTAAGACACTGGCAACTGTCGTAACTACCAATGGTTATAGACTCTGCTATCAGTGGTAATAGATACAATAATTACTATGCCGAGTGACGCGAGAATAGAATAATCTAAAATCTTATTTACTTACAAGGAGGTTTAGTGAGGGATAGGACCTTATCTATGGTGTTTTGAAACAATGAGAGTGGCAATAGTTGGCTTTGGCTAAAATACGTGACAGTGAGGTACCTACTATCCGGAGGTTCATGGAGGCAGGGCTTCCAACTCAGTACGTTCAGTGCGATAATATCTGGCACTATTTTCACGTGTCACTGAAATTTATGGAACCACAACCAGCACTAAAAGCAATTTTTGTATCAATGGGTGACCATGCACTGACTGTCGATTTTAAAGTGGCATTTTCATCTGGGCGCTACTGGTGTTCGGATGGCACGTTAACTTGTAGGTCCCGGCTATTAGTATCAGTACAAGCAGTTGTTATAGTAGAAGAGCCGTGGAAGATCGTCCTTCACCGATCTGATAACCAGATGAGACGTATTTTTTATCAAATATTTTTTATAAACAAATATGCCTAAAATTGCTTGCCTATCGAAAAGTGCTCATGGCTATTTTTAATTAAATAAACTTTTATCGATTTTTTTTCATCACCTTCATCCTTTTGATAACCAAATGAAATTTATTTCACTGATAGTTTTTAATACACAGAATATGCCTCGGTATGCTTGCCTACTCATTTCAGTGTGTAACTACCTGGCAAGCAGGTGTAAATAGGTAAGTCAAAATAGGTGACTCCACCGATCTGATAACTTATCGAAAGTTATCTCAAATTTTAGATTATTTTATTTCAAAATCAGAAATATATGCTTGCCTGCGAAAAATCGTACTTAAAGTACTATTGCCAGCCTAAAAACTTTTAGAATTTTAACCACTTGATAGGTGCGACAGAGAAAGTAGAGCGGCCGAGGTCCGTGTGATAGAACAGGACACAACATAGCAGCTGCTCGCTACCTCACCGTAGAATATATCCGAGTGCATCCAAAGTAACACCGGGGTCAAAGGTTTTAATAAAATCTTCCGATACCGACGTCATGATTATTTTGGCTGGAAACATACATAAATTGGAACTATCAGTTTGGATAGCAAGTTCAACAAATAAGAAAAAAATCTAAAGACCTCGATTGCATTAATTGCACAGAATTGGCCAAAAAATTAGGAACAACACTATGCCAAAGCCTACCTTGCCTAGCTTTCCATGCGTATACTGGCTGTGATTACACAGCGGCATTTTATCAAAAAGGAAAAGTTGGGCCATTAAAACTGTTCTCCAAAAATGAATTATACCAAATCATATTTGCGTCGTTACTAGATAAAGCGGATATTTTCATAAATGAAAAAATGCAGGCTGTGCAGGAGTTTACCTCTCATAATATGTATGGTATAAAAAATTGCACGAGTGTGAATAACGCCAAGTATCGCATTTTTATGAAAAGTTATTTCACAAAAGAAGATAATGAGCACTTTTTGAAAAAAGTAAAAAGCTATGACTCTAACAATTTGCCACCATGCTGGTCTTCTCCAACCCAAAAAATTTTACGAACGATTTATGTCAATTCTATGTGGTTTCATGCCACTGATCAAGATTGTTTAAAATTGCGCCCTGAAAACTGTTGGCTCTTAGAAGATGATTATTTATACCAATTGGATTTGTTGGGGACCAAACACCCTTGAAAATTGATGATATCGCACAAGTTATGGATAAATAAATAAATATTAGGACACATTCACACACGGCTGGTTAGCCCCATACTGAACCATTTCTAGCTCGTATTATGGTTGCTAACACAACTGATATACTACATATACATACATACATATTATATAAATACATATTTAACACCCAGACCCACAGCCAACAAATTTAGTTAAGCACAAAGATGTTGACCGGGCCGGGAATCGAACCCGGGACCTTCTGATTAGCAGACCGGCTTGGTAACCTTTACGCTAACGAGGTCGTCAATGGTGGAATGATAATGGAGATAAAGAAGAATTAGAATCTGATAATCAGTATTCAACTTCCGATGATTCTGATAATGAATAATAAAAATAACAATAAATGTTTGAATTTATTTTTTTTATGTATTGAGCAGCTGCTATGTTGTGTCCTGTTCTATCACACGGACCTCGGCCGCTCTACTTTCTCTGTCGCACCTATCAAGTGGTTAAAATTCTAAAAGTTTTTAGGCTGGCAATAGTACTTTACGTACGATTTTTCGCAGGCAAGCATATATTTCTGATTTTGAAATAAAATAATCTAAAATTTGAGATAACTTTCGATAAGTTATCAGATCGGTGGAGTCACCTATTTTGACTTACCTATTTACACCTGCTTGCCAGGTAGTTACACACTGAAATGAGTAGGCAAGCATACCGAGGCATATTCTGTGTATTAAAAACTATCAGTGAAATAAATTTCATTTGGTTATCAAAAGGATGAAGGTGATGAAAAAAAATCGATAAAAGTTTATTTAATTAAAAACAGCCATGAGCACTTTTCGATAGGCAAGCAATTTTAGGCATATTTGTTTATAAAAAATATTTGATAAAAAATACGTCTTATCTGGTTATCAGATCGGTGAAGGACGATCTTCCACGGCTCTTAGACCATTAAGCCAAGTTAGAGGCCTTCGGGCGGCTTGAAAATTCTCGACACCAGATCTTGGCCACTTAGCTCATACGAAGAAGAAGCTGAAGATTATATATATATTGTGTCAAAAGTGAGAATTACCGAGTTCATAGCTGAGGTAGGGTTTCATGGAGAGTGTGCCAGGGAATGGTTTGGGCACGGGTATAGAGGGCGGAGCTTCCATCGGCATGACAGCGTTTGCATCACAGGACAAGCAGTTTACATCTCTGAAAAGAGGTCAATGGTGAGGTCCACTGCGTATAGTAACGGTATTGTATGCAGTGGAGCAAAGTTGCTTTAATCGCAAAGGGACGTCGACTGGTCGACATTTATGTACTCTTCTTCTCCTTTGACTTCGTATTCTATAGGCGGGGTCGGCACAACTTGTTTTTTTCGCTATCTTACTGAATGTAGTTAAATTTATTAATAATAAATTAGGTTATAAATTTATGAATAAAAATGAAATTTATGAATGTATAACGGCTGATAATTTATCAGTCGTCATCTCTACGTAATCAACGTTCACACCTTTCTCTTTCATATACTCTTTCACACAATTCGTCCACGTCTTCATAGGCTACATATGACGCTACTTCGTACAATCATTTCGCAAATTGCAATAATCATAGAAGTCATGAATTACTTCTTGGCTAGTTTGAATAAATAGCCCCTTGTATAAATTCAGCTTATATCAGAAATGGGATAACGAGTCTGTAATTTAAAATCTAACTTCAAGTTACTATCGTACCTTAAAAGCTTCCTCTTAGTGCCCGCTGCTTCAGCCTCGCGCCGTAAAGACGCCATCTGCTTGAGGCTCTCCTGCAACATCTTCAGTTTGCTGTTGAAGAACTCCTTCACTGGAGACAGTTCCATCTTGTCCAACTTCGTTTCGATCTCTCGCTGTATGTCGTCCAACGCTTGTTGCCATAAAGCTTCCTACAATAGGAACACGCTGTAAGATATTTGCACGAAACAAACGGTCACCCTTACTTAAAAAACGTTGGATTTACGTCCAACGGGTTTCGACGCATTACGAGCGTCATCATCGGGGACGAGCTTCACACGGACTGTCGCCGACGAGATCCGCGTGCAGACTGGCCCGGCGCATGTTGCGCGGGAGCGTCCGCGCCCCGCGAGTCTCGCTCCCCGCGACCGCTCCCCGTTTGACCAACAGCGCGCGTATTCTACCATACCTAGTCTGGAATTACTGATTCCCAAGGAAACTGCCGGAACACACCGTTAGGTTAAGTTAGATGTTTGCCTGCACCAAGCACTTAACCTTTAGTGCCAGTAAATTACAGTTTCTAGACTGACCGATGCTCTATCTTCGGCCAGTGTTACAAGCTCATGTACTTTACGCACAGTTACTGCCACGCCTAGCTGATAAAAGAAAAAAAGAAAGATTTGGATTACATTTATCATATCAGGTTACACCCACTGCTCGTTTCGTACCTGCATGTTGAGTTTGCCAAGAGCATGCTCGAGTCCCCTCGACAAGTCATCGCAAGCCAGCTCGAACTGGTCATGCGACACTTTCCTCGCTAACATACGGAGGTCAGCCTTCTCCGCCATCGCTTCAGCCATATCCTCTCTGTCCAATTTGATTGTCTTCAACATGTCGATTTGTTCTAGAAGCACCTGAAAATGGTCTTATTATTAAAACCAGCACCGAGTAAAGGGTCTCTTGAAAGCATCCCAAGAAAAACTGACATCAGGCCTTAATCTTAGTCTTAGCCTCTACCACAAGGGGGTCGGCAAAGCATCCTTCCATTTTATTTCTATAAGCTGTTTTCATCAGGCCATATCAACCATGCCAGAATGGAGGCTTATAGGGGAAGCCTATGCCGCTAAGGCAACTTCGGTATATAAAACGAATCAAGAAATGGATAGGGAAGAGTGAAAAGTAAAATAAAATGTGATAAATTTGTTTTACATCTTTAGGATAAAAGGCTATTTATTTTAAATGTATTTTTTATTTATTTTATACATATCCAAATTCGACTTCTGTTTTATATGCCGACATAATAAATGGGCATTGTGCATCGGAAGTGGAATAGTGACCGCAGGCCCGAGCTCCGTTCTTTATAAGAGCTCAGTTACCTTGAGTAGACTGGTAAGTGAGGAATGCAATGTTCTTGAAAGACACAACACCCCCACTTTAGAATAGAATTAGAAATTAAGAATGGTTGGGAGAGAAACAAAGGATTTGATGTTATAGATGGAAACAGAGAGGATACCGATAAACTGGTAATACATATTTATAGTGAAACAATCGGATAACGCAGTTAAACGATGAACTGAAGAACTAAGATGGTGGACTAAATCTTAAATCATGATAATGATGATAGCTTAAGTGTTCCTACTGATTTAATGGAATATTTGAGAATTACGTTAATGTGGTGTTTACGATCATCCTTTTCAGCAGCCAATTGCAATGCCGTGTCGTGAACTTGTGCCAGTTGTGCTTTCATGTCTTGGACAGTTTGGAACAACTGCATTAAACCTGAAAACATTATGACTTCTATTATAAAAGGCAAAAATAACATAGTACCTAAATCTTCTTAATATATATAAATCTCGTGTCACAATGTTTGTCCTCAATGGACTCCTAAACCACTTAAAAGATTATAATAAAATTCGCACACCATGTGCAGTTCAATCCAACTTGAGAGATAGGATAGTTTAAAACTTAAATTACAGTCGCAATTTTAATTTATTGCTAACTATTGTCTGACTCCAAATGATTCTAGCAGATGTCGATACCTTTCGACTGGGTTGAGAAAATAATCAATAGATGGCGCTGCTATGGTAAATCTACGAACGTGTCATATAAGCTACACTATCTATTTTTCATACCCCTAAGTGAGGCAAAACAACGTTTGCCGGGTCAGCTAGTAATATTATACATCTGTCTGGATTACCTGGGGTTTAAATACATCGATACGGCACAAAAATAACAATATTACATTTACCTTAAATAATGAGGTAAGCTTACCTTGAAGGTCTTTGATAAGTTCTGGGGACAATGATCCGGAAGTCATACTTGAAAGTGTACCCATTTGTTTAGATATATATTCCAGTTGGTCTTGGAAGGAGGTTAACTGTAGGAAATAGATGAAAATCTGAGATGAACTATTTTCTAGTTTGTTATTTTTTTACAGCCAGGCATTTGACTAGGGTGACTGAGGGTGTGTAGCCACAAAAAACACTAATACTGTAGCCTAAGGAGCATGCCTAGTTTGCATTAATTGGCTCTCAAGAAATCTGCGGGACACACTGTTAGGTGCTTGGCGACAGATTTTTGAAGGCTCGTTTGCCAGCCAGGCTGGCTAGAAAATTTACCAACATGCTATGGTTTGCTCACGGTGTTTTCCTTCAACGAAATGTCAAACTCATTGGCGCGGATCAAACCCACGACTTCTAGGGCTTAAGGCGGCAGCACGCTTGACTGAGATGTCGTCGCTCCAAAAGTTTGCTTTGTCTTTTGTTCTTATTTGATGCGCTTATACTGTACTTAGTTGAATTTTTTTATTTGTGTTCTGTTCAGTCTATTTATTACCTGATCTTGAACCCCGCCAGTACATTTGGCCAAGTCCTTTTGACACTCTTCCAGACGTTTCTCGAAATCGTTCATTCGCTCCATAAGCTCAACTACATTGATATCCATACCACCGCCACCTCCATCTTCACCATCAGTGCGAACTGACCTCTTTGCGCGACCTAAAAAATTTATTACATATTTACTATGGTTATGTATCGCATATACAGCCCTATTGCTTGGAAGCTTTGGCTCAAAAACGAGCACACAAGTTACATAACCAGCCGCGGCTGCGGCTCTCAGATAGGGTTGTTCAGCCACTAGCAAAGGTGCTCATCTACGAACAATACTTATCTCATCTGATTAAGATATATCAAGGCCCATGATGATAATGAAATAGCCTACGTCATATTTTTCTTGTGCTAGGATTAGAAGCTTAAGAGACAAGACTACGAAGGCTAAGTGCGGGTGGAGACGCTTGTTTTCAGATTTTGTGTGCCTTGGAGCAAGTGGTTTTCTTAACGGCTCACGATGTTTTCCTTTACCATATGATTGAAGTGTCAATTTAAAAATAATGCTTTGACGTAGGGCAGGATTCTAACTGAAGCGTATACTCTTATTCAATAGTATTTCTTACCTTTAGATTCGCCACCATCAGTAGCACTAGTGTCAGGTCCAATGCGACTAGGAGTTGCTGTAGGTTTGGGTGCCATTATCTCTTCAATTTTTGCCTTTGCTTCTGGCGTATCTGCACCTAAATTAATGTTTGTGTAATGTTTTATTTTTATTAGCATCAATGATATGGTCAATAAAATTGACTTAATACCTTATTAATAAATACCTATATGAACCAAATACGATTGTTCTGTTTTACAAACTACTTAATAATTTTGTATTACATACAAATCTATTTATAATTATTTGCGCATGTTTTATTATAATATTTTTCACTTTTTATAATTCTAACGTGGTACTCTTCTCCACAGGCAACTCAATCTAAATTTTAAGCTTGATGGTCGAATTTAAAGATTAAACTATATATTTTTATAATTTCATAAATGTCGAAAGTTCAAACAAAAAAACAATTATTGAAATACATTACCAGCAGCCATTTGCTTTAGAGACTCGTTGAACGCTTCTGCCAGACTATTCAGATCTCCTTGCAGCTTGTCAACTAAATCCTGGAGGTTGGCAAGGTCTGCTTTAGAAGCTGTTGGTGCTATGCCTCCATCAGTAGTAGAAGGGCTAGCGACTATAGTAGATTTGGCAGCCAAAGCCGAAGGAGTGGTACCAGGCGGAGGAGGAGCGGCAGAGGTCGTCGATGGGGTTGCCTTTGCACTCCCGGCTTGTTGTGCCTCTCCAGCTAAGGCTGCAGCGTTTGCACTGTAAATATGAATGAGTATTTCTTTTATAATTAGAGCATTATTCACGCCGGTAGAATCTTATACAAGCGATCGCATATGACATTAAAGCAATCTAACGATGGTTTCAATCGTGAGTCGTATTCTTTACCTTTATACGTTTCCTCCTTCCTTCCAAGTCCACAATTTCGCATTTGCATGTATAGTTTAGAATACAAATTAATTATAATTAGTAGCATATTGAATATTTGTTGGCACAATAAATCTATTGTGTATTTAATATATGGTTAGATCTGTGTTTTTTTTGTCTCAATGATGTTTTAATTTCAAATTCGTTACTTTTTAATAAAGACTATAAAAACATACACTTTATCTTGAAGAGCCGTGTTCTCGTTAATGATGTCCTGCACTAGCGAGCTGAGTTTCTCAATGCCAGTCTCCGCCGCCTCCAGTCGAGCTGACACGTTCAAATTCTGCCACATATCTTGGATCGCTTTTATATTTGTTTGAGATCTGAAACGATAAGTACCATTTCGTTATCAGTTCATTAAAGTTTTTGGATATATTTATTTAAGATTTGAAAGCAGTTCGACTAAAAAACATACATGAAATTTTTATCTACTACCAAAAAAATCTCCAGATGGCCAGTATACATTACCATTATTACGCTCATTTTAAGACATGGACGTCACAGTACGTAAAGCTTAAGATTAGATCTACTCCTAAAAACAAACTTTAGAGAAGAAGATAATGAAACTCATTTAAATGAGTCTCTCACCTAACTTCTTCCAAAATCTCTTGATTCTTAGGTATACTTCCGTAGACACGATTCTTTATATCGTTCACAGTGTTTTCCAGTAAATTGAATTTGCTATAAGTGACTAGGGAGAGTCCTTCAAGTCCTGGTGGGAATCCCCCCGCTGCCTCGGCAGCGGCACTTCCAGGAGCACCTGCCGCACCAGCAACTCCTGCTGCTCCAGCGGTTCCTGCCGCTCCAGGGGCTGGTGAAGGCGCTGGAGGAGTGACTGCCGCTTGCGCAGCCGCTTGTGCTGTCTGGGGCGCAGGCTTCATTTGAGCTGGTAAAATGATTTCATTGAACATTGTGCTGATTTCACTAGAACGTATCCAAAAAAATGTATTACTAAGGCAATGATTTCATCATTCGCGTCATCCTATCAGTAGCAAAAGGTTATACTCGTACTTACTTGGAGAATCGGTCTTCTTCATGCGTTCGACTGTAAGAAAAAAAATAGTTTCAGTATCTTCGTATCCTATTTTATTGTGCATTTTCTTAGGTATTTTTATAATAAAAATAAAACACATACCTACGAGAATTGTGTCTGCAGTTGCAGATTTTCCTGTAAAGTTTTGAAACATGTTATTTAATATGTTATAACAATTTTAAAGTTATTTTATATCACTACTTTTACATGGGTGAGTTTTTCTGTTCACTCTTTTAGATTGATAGCATGAAACAGATGAATCAACTTCTATGACATTTGCTTGGGAGATAGGGGGTCAGACCTGAATACACATTGGCTACTTTTAGTCCCGGATTGGCAAAGGTATAGAAATAAAAATAAGTTGAAATAATTTGTTTATTTCCTTCCTATCTTATATACTTACAAGTTGTTATAGAATAAAAGTGGTTTAACTTACGTTGTTTTTGAACTGGTGGGCTCTGAAATGACATTAAAAATGAATCAAATTAATGAACTTTAGGCGTTCCAAAACTATTTATAACCAATAAAGTTAAAACGAAACCTACTTTATTACTTTTAGCTCGCTCGATATAACTTTCCTCTTATATAAATATAGTGATAGTAATTTATCTTCACAGTAAAGCTAGGCATTTGACTAGCATGGTATGTAATCATACAAGTCAGCGACACTCTAGCCTAAGGTGGAGCTTGCCTACTCTAATAACTGGCTCTAAAGGAGGCTGCTGGGACGGGTTCGTATCAAAAAGACATTTAAGCAGAACGCCCTATTAGCAGATCGTCCTAAAAGCAAAACGACATATTAGCATAACGTCCTACTAGCAACATGACCTAGTAGTAAAACGGCCTAATATCAAAACGACATGGACAGTCATGTACACAAAAAAATTAAAGATTTTAATAAAACTGTTCAATCAAAAATTTTTTTAGATGTTTAAATGTTATGAAACCTATGATATACATAATTCAAATACAGTTCATGCCATTGACATATTAACATATAAATTTCAGTACACATCTTTCAACTTATAATATAAAACAAAATCTAATCTAAAATTAGTTAAATTAAAGTATATTTAATCTAAATAATTGCCCAAGTGCGAATTGGACGCGCGAATAAAGGGTTCCGTACCATTGTTGTATGGGAGCCCCCTTAAACATTATTTTATATATTTTTTTTTAAATTGAATACATAATTTAATATTCTTGAATGTATAGAGTGTCTATCAAATATCAATCGAGTAAAAAACTATTTAAAAATTACGAAGGAGAATTAAAATGTTCGCGGCTTCAGTAAGAAAACAATATAAAATATAAGCAATTATTAATTTAATTTTTCCTCGTAATCTCCACTTAATTCAATGCACTACTTCGATCTGGTTTCTAAGGCCTGTATGCCGGTCATTTGAAAAATATGACTCATTTAAAAATAATTATATTCGATGATTATTGGTTGCAAATAGGTAACATTTGTATTATGGAAAAACCTGGTATTCAAGATTTAAGTTCATGAATTTATATTTGTTTAAAAATAATTTGTATTGAATTGTACTAGGCCATTCAGCTAAGGTGTCATTTTGATACTAGGCCGTTTTGCTACCAGGTCATGTTGCTAGTAGGACGTTATGCTATTATGTCGTTTTGCTTTTAGGACGATCTGCTAATAGGACGTTCTGCTTAAATGTCCTTTTGATACGAACCCGCTGGGACATGCTGTTAAGATGTTGAGCGATAAATTTTTTAACTTGAGGGGGTTGCTTGTCAGATAAACGCTAGATAATGTTCTACCACCACGCTATGCTTTTCTTACGATGTTTTCCTTCACCGAGAGCTCGAGCTCAGCAGGCATCGAATCCACAACCTTCAGGATGTAAGGTGGCAGCAGGCCCGACTGAGATGTCTGGAAGAGATCGCTGTTAGCGATAAGGCCGCCGTTTGTGGCATACATTTGTGTTGTTACTTTTTATTTTGTGTTGTACCTTTATTTGCCCAATAAAGAGTTCATCTATCTATCTATCTATGTCTCCGGAGTGTTTCCCAGAAGAACCCGGAGACCTTCGTTAAGCACAGAGGCAGGTCACCGGGGGGGTTTTAGTGGGTACAAATCCCACATAACCCGGTTGCGCCCCATCGTAGCCAGGTATCTTGTTGAAGATTTCCCCCTCGTCAACAAAAAAGAAAAAGGCCCGACTGAGATTTCAACGGTTTGTTACCAACATCATACTTACTCCATCGGTACCAACAGCAAACTCCTGAACGTTGACGGTTTGCACGTTAGAGCTGTCTCTCTGATGGGGTATAGACACCCCCCGGACTTCCACCGTCTTCTCCAGCACCTGCTGCTGCTGCGCCAGGCAGTGGAGAACGGTCTGCAGCATGTTGAAGTCTACTGTCCCCACCTGGAAAAAAGTTTTTTATATCCTTGTAACCCTCGTTAGCGTCATGGTTACCATGCCAGACTGCCAATCAGAAGGTTCCGAGTTCGATTCCCGGCACGGCCAACATCTCAGTTTGGGTGATAAATATGTATCTATATAAAATATGTTTGTATGTACATATATGTAGTATATCAATTGTGTTAGAAACCATAATACGAACTAGAAAAGGTTCAGTATGGGGTTAACCAGCCGTGTGTGAAATGTGTACTAATATTTTTTATTTATTTATTAGAAACACTTTTCTTATCTTTCTAAACATCGCCAAAAATTTTACCGCGCATCGACAATCTTTATTATACTTAGTTATTTTTACGTAAATTTGATGGACGTGTTTCTGATAAAATAAAAATGCTAATCGCTTATCTACCGAATAACACAGATCAAGATATTTACCTCCACTCATTTATTCTACACGAAATTAGACGATTCATTTTCATAAAGCGTGAAAGCAATACAATGCATCAAGTCTGGCAATTAGGCTGGCTTGCGGTCTAATTGTTTCAGACGCCTTGATTAATAAATGTCTGAGTATCACAAGATACATTTCCAGTCCTACTATAGAGTAGGACATAGGTCCTAGTTGTTATATAAATGTACACCCGCTTGAGTCTGGGCGCATTGACTGCTACCTTTATAAAAAGCCATTATTTTATTTTTTTCTCTTATTGTTTTTGTTTGTTTTTGGTGTACAATAAAGGATTCTTGTATTGTATTGTATTTTAAATAGACACTAACTATGAAATATATTTGTTTATTCAGTAATTTAAGCGAGTGTGGCTCGGTGGTAAAAACGCCTGCTTTTCAATCAAACGGCCCCCCTGGTTCGATCCCAGCCGTAGACCAATGACTTGTTTTTCTAGTTATATGTGGATTTGCACTCGCTTTACGGTGAAGGAAAACATCGTGAAGAAACCGACATGTTTGAGGACCACAATATCCGAAGACGTGTGTCATCCGCCAATCCGCACTTCAGTAGCTGGCCAAGTGGCCAACGTGGTGGATTATGGCCTATATATCTCTTCTTGTGAGAGAAGGCCCCGAGTCCCAGAAGTGGGAACGTATAGTGGGCTGCTTATGCAGTAATTATTACTTCAAGATACTATAGTAATTGAGTAAATTAATTTATGTTTAAACAATATCTTGTATCGAAAGAATTCTGGGCCCTACCACAGAATAATAACTAGTACTTCGTACTTGGCCCTACTTACCTCTGGGGTTCCGATGGCTAAGTCAATCATGTCACTGATGTTCAGCACAACAGTTTCAGCTGTAAAATACAAGTTTTTTTCTTTACATTTCAAATTGATTCTACCAAAAACACACATAATTTGTATATAGCAATGTAACCTAAGCTTTATTTATTATCATGTAATGGCGTCATATCGACAAGAGTAGCGCCTGTAGCTCGGCTAGCTAAGGTGATCTGATGCGATGATTGGAGCTAAGCAACGGTCGATGCGGTCGGTGTTTGGATAGATAGATGACCATGCGCAAGACTGTCGTTTTAAAAGTGGAATTTTTATCTATGCGCTACAGTTAGGTCCCGGTTGTTAGTCTTAGTACAGGCAGTCGTTAAACCATGTCAGAGGAGTTCGGGCGGCTTGAAAACTTTCGACTCCAGAGCTTGGCCTCTTAGCTCATACGAAGAAGAAGAAGAATCGACAAACAACAGGGATAGTGCGGAGTTTCTCCAACATATTCGACACTGTGTTCAAAGGTATAAAAAGTGGCATACTAATAATTATAACATTAAACTTGCTATGCTAGTTCTTATTCTTGAACTTGACTTGACGCGCTACGTGTGAAGATAAATACAAAGATTACATAATCTATACTAATATTATAAATCTGAAGAGTTTGTTTGTTTGATCGCGCTAATCTCAGGAACTACTGGTGCGAATTGAAAAATTATTTTTGTGTTGAATAGACCATTTATTGGGGAAGGCTATATAACTTCATGCTGCAACTAATAGGAGCGAAGATACAATGGAAAATGTGGATAAAACGGGAAATTATTCATCTTTGAGGGCTTCCGAAAAGTGTACTGCGAAAACGGTTCAAGATATCAATAAAATAAGTATTAGAGAAAGAAAGAGACGGAGAAGGAGAGGGAGAGGTTACTAAAAATGCACTGACCTCTATTTCTACTAGTACGCTGGACTGGCTATACGTCACATCGTTTTGTGCCTATTTGATTTTCGCCATTTTGGCGCTGACAGCGCCAGTGAACGTCCACGTAACTAATAATAGGGACGGGACAATGTAACAATGTAATATCGACAAAAATCTACTTTAAACCTATTGGTACGTTTTTATCCTTCTTAACATTTTTTTTACCACCACAACTCACCTGATGTTAAGTGACATTGCAGTCTAAGATGAAACGCGTTGCCCAGAAGAAACCGGTTCACCACGCGCCAACGTCAGGTGTTCAGCTGGTTTAGTTTAGCAGTTCCATTCAGCAGAGCCATCCCAAAGGTGCGAACAATACTCCTTACACGACCGAACTTTGGCTTGGTATAGAGTAAGCAGCTGTTCCGGTGTGAAGGACTGTCTAACCTTTGAGAGGATGCCCAGTTTTTTGGCCGCAATTTGAGCCTTGGACTCAATGTACGAGCCAAAGTTGAGGGTCAGAGTTAAGGTTACGCCAAGAAGTTCGAGGTTGTTGGCAATAGGTATATTTACATTTCGGAAAGTGGGTGTCAAAACGAACGGCCTCTTTTTAGCGAAAAAAGAACACGCTTGTATTTTTGACGCATTAAACTTTACCGAATTGGCATTGCCCCAGTCAGGGACTGCCGTAAGGGCCAAGTTTTAGCGATCAATCATGGACTCTCTGTGCGTCTGGATTGGTCGCATTTTGTATATAATGTCCATTAACACTGATAGCGGACAACAAATAAATATTTTTGTTAAGGGCCCTGCATTATTTGTGGTGAACATAGGCAATTAAGAGCTTTGAATAACTTAAGGGATGGTACCAGTAAAGCGATGAATGATTTTTCTCATAAATATATAATTACAAAAACAACATGATTTAAAAAAATATACAATAACTAGTAGACGCCAGCGGCTTTGCTCGCTTTATTTTGGGATATAAAGCCTATGTATGACACTTCCAGGACGCCATACTATGAGGATGATTGATGAAGATCATCATGTCTGTTGGGAAGCCGATCAACAGTTTTATCTCTTTGAGCCACAGTTTTAGTGAAGAATCTTTTGGGGACCTGTTATAAAAAACAAACCGTTAAATGAATGATACAAAATATGCCAGAAAAAACATCGATAAATATTGTCGATATGGAATATCGACAACACTATTGTGTTGTTTATGTTTATCAAAACTCGGTAATATCAAGTCAAATATGTTCTAATGGCGTATCATATTACTAGTGACGATATTATCTTTACAGAACGTTTTAATTTATAGAATATAATTGTAAATTTACTTACTTGTGGAAGGTTATCCCGCTTTTCTTCTGGATACAAGTGTTGCAAAATACAAACACTCTCATTGTTGGTAAAAAGAATTATCACGCTAGTATAAATATAAATTGAACTGTATAATACCAGATTAACTACATATTAAACACTTAAAACGTTAATAAGATCGCGAAATCGACGTAAACAACACGACGGCCATTTGCAATTGCGCAATAAATGTCAAATTTAGTTCTCGGGACGCTCAAGGAGGCGCTTCAAATCGGCACAGAAAATTGCTGTCAGTTTGTATGGCATAGCCTGTCCAGCGTACTAGTAGAAATAGAGGTCAGTGTAAAAATGACATACACGCGGGAGGAGCCGCGGGAAATAGCTAGTGCTTAAATAATGCTAGCACAAAACAGTGTCCATGTGCCACTGTTTTGGTTGAAATGTGTATCCGTTTTGAAATATCGCAGTAGGCAAGTATTATGTGATTATGACTGAGGTACACTGCTAAAGTAAATGACTAATATCATCCTTATCAGTTTATTTTCAGTGTTGACATCACTATCTGCTGACTTGGCCGGCAAGCAAACTTGCAGCTTCTTATTACGAGTATGTTGTAGTCAACTGAATAGGCACAAAATAGTTTTGACATTTAGACCAAACATTTTTTAGTTTACCTGCTGACATTTTTGCAAATCCGTCAAAAATTGTTAAATAATACGGAACCACTAAAATATATCTAAAACAACGAAGAAACTATTAAAAAAATCTCGGTAAACATCTAAAATGTAATACTTTTGTACGGACTTCATCCAGAACTGGTTGTCAGCTTCTTGACATTTCAAAATTATGACAAAGTTAAGAGAAAACTTTTTGCGCGTTAAAAAAGTTTGAGGTTAGTCTAAACTATTTGTTTTATTTAATCTTAAACATATTCTAAAATAAATAAAATTAAAGACTTAATCTTAACTAAACTCAAGCTAAAAGAGACCAGTGGTAGATGCGAAGGTGCCTAAAATGCTAGCAGCATTGCCACGTTGGATGGCAATGTGTAGTTTCTGACGTGTTTAGGTTATTTATCATTTAGAGTTCAGTTTGATTCCCATTCCCATTAGGTCATCATTATATTTATGTTTTGACGGTTCAAGATACTACAATCTACGAGTATATACTATTGAACCTAATTAATTTTAATAGCTTCGACTATGATGTATTGCATAATATTTAAAATTTTAACTACCTAATTAATGTAATGCGTTTTTATCTAGCCCATAAAAACGCATTACATTTATATTAAATAGGACTAATACGCATGCAAAATAAATGAAGCGCTGATAACGAAGTCCCACGTATGCCGGTCGATAATGTTAGTCTTTAGATAGGTCATGGATGCCAGAAAGTATAATTTATAATTGCATGATGTTGAGGCTCGGTGTATGTTCTTTAATGTATAAATCAGAACAGTAATGGGTACCATCACATTAGAAACCTTGAAAACTTGAGCTTAGTACATGTTTAGCTATTTTTAGGTTCGCATTTGGCCAGAGTCTGCTAAGCAGCGTTGTAGTCTTCGATAATAACATGCTTCTAGATCCTTGTAGTAGTCTCAATTAATATTATTATTTTAAAATAGACTCACCAGTATTCTGTGGCTGCTTGAATATGTATAACTTGAGGATCTTAGAAGAGAGCACACTTACTCAAATGGCACAAGACCTCACGCGGTCTTAGTACAGGATTCTACTCCTGTACTGAGACTGCGTGAGGTACCGATATAAAAAAATAATAACCTTAATTTAGCATAGTTTTAAACTAACCAGTGTTAAATTATATTGTACATATATATATTTTTTTGTTGTTCTGTAATATTTTTCAAACGGAAAACGACAGAGAGGCAGACCACCAGCCCGATGGTCAGATGACATCGTTAGGCACGCTGGAAAGAGCTGGCGGAAACTGGCTGAAGACCGTACTATATGGCGTGTTGGAGAGGAGGCCTATACCCAGCAGTGGGAAGACACAGGCTGATGATGATGATGATGATGAATATTTTTCAGGGAAAAAAAAACAAATTTGATTTTGAATTTGAGTCTTCTTCAGTTAATAGGACCTATTAACTCAAAACAGAAGACTCCAGAAAAAGAAAGGAAGGAAAGTAAAAGAACGAAGACACTACTCAGAAAATAGAGCATGAAAAGAAAATAAGAATGTGAACCAACACTTTACTCAACGTGGGTTCAGTTCAAACCTTTGCGCTTTTCGTTTTCGCCTCGACCGGGTGTAGGCACGGAAACTGCAAGTTTATTTATAGCCTAACTGCGAAATAAATCGGTGTCGTGAGCGATTTATGATTAAATCAACCATGTTTTATCATTTAAATAAATAAATAAATATTTTGTCTTGTAATACAATATTATATTATGGCTCATATAGAGTTTCACTACAACATATGTTTTTTAGGGCCCCGTACCCAAAAGATAAAAACGGGACTTTATAACTAAGCCTCCGCTGTATGTCTGTCTATCCGTCTGCCTGTTTGTCTGCCTGTCTTCCTTGTATATTCCGTATCGTTATAACAACAAATACTAATTGCTATATTTCAATAACGGTAGCAGGTAGACGCTTAAAATTTTCACAGAATATATAGATGCAAATACAAATACAAATAATTTATTGATAGCACCAAAGTTACAAGTCAAATAATATAATATCAGTACAAAAGTATATGATATGTATCAATGTCAATTTTCAATTATATTCTAGTATTATAAGTAATATCAATATAATAGTATATGATATGAATCAAATGTCAATTATATTATAAAAAGTTTGATCTAATAGCCAAACAACTATATGGGTCCGTAACGCAGCAGCGTTTTTCGATATAAACATTATTTTGCACCAAAGTTAATTCGAACTAGTTCAGCCGATTTAAAATTCATCGAACATATGATTTTCGAAATATCGTTACGACCCATACATCGGGTCCGTTCTTCCCTTCAAACAAATATGTTCCTTCGAACCTAGGTTACGAACACATCGTTACGGACCCAAAAAACGTGTTTATTGTCGTTTCATTAAGATTATGTTAAGGAACCCTTCATACGCGAGTCCGGCTCACACTTTGCCAATTTTTTTTTGTATGATACATACTTAGCAGAAGTATTACTGTAAAGGGCGGTCCCAAGGTTATACTGCATATTGAAGTCAAAATTAACCTAACCAAAAATATGTGAAATACTCATGCTTTGGTCACGAAATCCCAATTAACTCCCACTTCAATTCGAATAGGCTTTTAGATATTCAAATAACTTTTGAGATATCCCAAAAACTACAGTTAGATACCTACCTTAATGTAGTTTTTAGGGCGCACGTGCTAGAAGTCATGTTTACTACTAAACAATAGATCATATGACATGTGCACAATGATAATACATAATATATCAGTTGGTGGTGCAAAGCTTTACCCCTCCTCCGAAACAAGTAAGTGATTAATCATAACCTCTTTTGAAATACATGTAATATTTTTTTACTAGTAAGCTTAATTTTTCAGTAATCTTTAAATTTCATTATTTTTATTCAATTAAATAGCAATAACAGTTTTTACACCAAAGCGATAACTATTTTAGACTTATAAACTACATTCCTGAATGCACACATATTGCAAGTGACGGCACTACAAAAGCCATCAATTTCTTGGATTTCGGATAAAGCGTTAAGGTAAGATATAGCACGTCGCGTAGGGGCCGATTTAGCATATTCCGTGCGAGAATGAGGGACACTGTTGAACAGCTTGTGCCATCGCCGGCCACACGAGCGAGTGTAATAATCAGGGACGCACAAAAAGAAAGAGCTCAAAACAGTCGGAGTCAGTTCTTAATCTTACTATGTTGCCGCACTGACCCCAAAATGGATCGTGGACTCCGACACTAAGAGACGCCACTGTTCTCTATCCTGTGCTGTCTCCTGCCAGTCTGTGGCATGAAGTGTACGATTTTTCTTAATTTTAATCAAGACATATAAAAATTAAATAACCGACACACCGTTAACCTCTATCCCGTCCTGCTCTACCGCACGGACACATTATAGCTCCGTCCTTTGCTAGCACCCCGTCCCGCGACCGTAGTGGCGAGCAGTGCTAATATGAGACAATGCTTACATTGGCCATCAACTGGCATATTAATTTTCATTGCATGTGTTCCATAAGGTATCAGGTTATCTTATCACGTCGCAAGGTGTTTAATGTTTCAGATTTCAACGAATTATTACGTCATTCATATCGTAATGATAGCATAACGAGGATAAAATTAGTTTTACCAATCCTAAT
This sequence comes from Mellilla xanthometata, assembly GCA_035578125.1. Lineage (NCBI taxonomy): Eukaryota > Metazoa > Arthropoda > Insecta > Lepidoptera > Geometridae > Mellilla > Mellilla xanthometata. The sequence goes on from JAPUBQ010000020.1 coordinate 6,924,850, forward strand.
TTTATCCTCGTAAACTTCCGACCTCCTAAACGTATCCTATAGTAACTGTTTTAAGTTTATGAAAATGAAATCTACGTTCAAGAATCTTAATATGAGCCACATGGGATTGAAATAGGTATTAAACCTGTTTATTTCTTTAAACAGGTAAACAAATTTGTTGGTAAAAATTTTAAAATTACAAATCGGTTGTTACTCGTACATGTCATTGTTATGTTTTTATAATATAATAGCTGACCCGGCAAACGTTGTTTTGCCTCACTTAGGGGTATGAGATATAGATAGTGTAGCTTATATGACACGTTCGTAGATTTACCATAGCATCGCCATCTATTGATTACTTACTCAACCCAGCCGAAAGGCATCGACATCTGTTAGAATCATTTGGAGTTAACAGATAATTGTGACTGTCAAATAATAACAGACAATAATTAGCAATAAATTAAATTAGCGACTATAATTTGAGATTTAAACTATTCTATCTCTCAAGTTGGATTAAACTGCACATGGTGTGCGAATTTTATTATAATCGGTTAAGTGGTGTAGGAGTCCATTGAGGACAAACATTGTGACACGAGATTTAAAATTAAGATTTAATAATATCCGTAAAGTTTAGTCAGGGGTCGTCTAATAGGTTAGTATATTATAACTTAATATGTAGATATTTTTAACAATAAAAACTTTATTGACAAAACTAGAAGTAATGATAAAAATAAATTTAAACATAACTTAAGAATAATATTTACAAAGCATAGTAAAAACGAAAATTTTGTAAACAAAAAAAAAATATAACAAAACATAAATTTAAAAGACAAAAAGTAAGTTAAACATAGATAAGTACGTATTAGACATGAATATCACATAAAAATATAAAGGAACTGAATCAAAGCTTTAGAGCCCCCTAATAGGATTTCAGAGTTTGGGAGCGGATTGCGGATATTCTCAGTCTAGTTAAAGTTAAGCTCTAGTTGACTTTAGAGTGCTCGCTCGTGTTCTGTTCCACCTCTGAAACGCATACAATTCCATTCAATTACATGGAATTCGATAAGACTGATTTATTGTATCACAAAAGACATTAATTCCTCACTGACTGCTACTCTTGACAGTCTTGTTACCAATTTTGAATAACTGTTAGGGCAGTTTTACATTAATGACTAATCGATCAAACTGTTAAGTGAATTAGTCGTGTTCTCGTAATAATCTGTTTCGTAAAATCTTACTATGCCATGGTGAAAGTTGGTTGGTGTCTTGGTACGGAGATAGTTTAGACTTGCGATGGACATACAGACTACTATTTATCCAGGTTTAACGCGGGTAGCGCCGCGAAACACAGCTAGTAAATATAATCGTAGTTTCAAATACACAGTACAGGTATTTACAGTACAGTCTGTAAGTGGTAGAAAGGTGATGAATGAGTGAAAGAGGGATGAATAGGATTTATATTATATTTTTATTATTGTCTTGTTTTTGTTTAATATTATTAATGTTATGTTAATTGTAATAAGTGCATTTACTAGTTTTTAAGTTAATAATATAATTAACATAGACGGTTTGGCTGGAATGCTGTAGGTTTATGTTTATAGTTAAATATATGAATAAATAAATAAATTGATCAGCAGGCCGCGCAGCCACGCAAGTTAGCTACACTCTGGACTTAAGTGGAGTATACCAAGTCTATAGTATAGCTGGCTGGCTTTCAAGGAGACTACCGGAACAGTCATTCAGTGCTTAGGGATAGATTTTTTACGTAACGGTGGTTGCTGGGCAGGCGAGCACAAAAAACTCCCTACCACCACGCAATGGTTTCATTGCTAAACGTGTTTGCTACAGGATTAGACTTGAAACTGGATCTGAAATTAAGATGTCGTTGTAAAATTTTACGAGCACCGTAATGCGCATATTCGCCGAATAACGGCCGACCCAAATTGTTTAATTGCTAGAATTAGGACCGAATAGTTAAACGTACTTATAAGTTTAATGTGGCAGGGGTAATTTGCGGAGAATCGTGAGAGACGGCGCGCTGCTCCCTCGGAAGTCGAAACGTTCTGTTTATCATCTCGCTTCAGAGGCAAGAAAGTCAACAAACAACCGCCGAACTGCCTTCTTGACTTTGTATGAACAAATATTGACGTAGGATGTTCTTAGCTGAGATAAACGTGAAAATAACGGGGTAATTGATTCCGATACCGAGAAACACGGCTCGGTTTGTATCGGTGATTACACGCTCTCCGCTAAAATGCTCTCTTTGTTTGCCGGCCTCATTATTGGGTCTACGTTTATAAGTTTACCCGAGGGCTGCGGTTTCTCCCGCCGCAGAGAGTAGTTTACGAGGTCTTCAATGATAGATAATGACCCTTCCACAAGTGACAGCGAGCGGGTGGCCTCTGTCTTGGATGCGGGAAGAGACTGAAAGCCGTCCGATGAACTGTCGATCGTTCGGCGAGTCTTGAAGGACGGCGTCGCGCAGTGAAGTAGCCGCATACCTGTCTTCCTGCGTGAAAAATGTTTGGTTTAGCTCACATTTCGGCGAAATGTGAGGCTTCTCTTATTTTTTTCTGGCGGCAGGTGAGCGTGTGCGCGAGAGAGACGGCTGCGCGATGCAAAGCTCGCGAGGATCCCGGAGCGTAGCCCGATCGGCGACGCTACAGAACAGAGATTAGTCTTGCGTCGGCACGTCTGGGGGCCGAACGCGTCGCGTTCCGTGTCGCATTTCGACCGTATAAACTTTACGTAAACATTTGTGTATTCCAACTCCAGTTTCAGCTAAAACTGTAAATATTTTTCGGCGTGTTTGCAAACCGTCTGTCGGGAATAACACGTAGTTTCTCCCCACAGTAAGTGCTCCGTTTATCCCGACCAGTTTTCGATAGGAATAAAGTCGTGTCTTCAATTTTGTGGAAAGTACCGGCACCGAGTGCATGCGAGATCCTGTTGCATCTATAATAACGGTGAGTGTATTTAAACTGTTCGCTTTTTTAGATTTATGGTTTGAGTTTTCAGTCTGTACATCCATTTTATTATTGAAGTTTTTGAATCGAACTGTATATGGACTGTATAAGGGTGCTAATTTTGAATTTGAAATTGAAAGGTCAAAAGATATTTATGAAATTTTAATGATTTCTAAGTTCTAGTATTATGGTTTTTGGCTTTTATCTGATACCTTACAGTAAGTAGATTGATAATACCTTTAGTTTTGTATTTCATGAGTAACCACACGGATTAACGGCCCTATTCTATTTTATTGTCGGCATTGTCTATTGGATAAACAAAGGGCTGTAAAGTTCACGACCAAAACTATTCTAACTTGCCATTCATGCAACCTAAATTTACTTGTACCTATATTTCTGTTCTATATTGATGTTGAATTTCACTAATACGTTTTATAATGCTTTAAATTTATGTAAATATATATCAATTTAAAAATTTATATATTTATATCATCCATATTATAAACGTATGAACTTTAACAGGCCTACCCTCTCTTTCCAAACTTAACTATATTAAATTGATATTTTGACCAATTTGTTAATTAATCAATAAATCTTTATTTTTAATAAGAATAAATCAATAAATTATGTTGATAATAAGCCGGTTTTTAATTTGCATTCGCTAATATCGTTTTAAGATACGTTAATGTGTTTTAATTATGAATTTTAAAAGCAAATCCTTTAATTTATCGTACAATCGGTCAGATAAATATTAGTATATACCTGGAAAAAAATGTTATATAGTATATAGATAGGTAGATATGTAGGTATATAGTGTACACACGATTTATGTATGTAAAGTTTTATATACTAACTATACACTATGCTCTGTAGTATTAGGTACGTGCGTTTATCCATAAATATAAAAAATAGTCTATATATCTCCATCCTAGATTTTATTGAAACTGGTGCAGCCGTTTGAGCGTGAAGAAGTAACAAACTTACCTACATACCTACTCATGCACATATATAAATATTCACATACTTTCGATACTGATATTTCTGCGAACGGTGGACCTTACGAATACACTTTTGGCTCCATTGTTTGTGTGAAATTGAAACTTCATCAGCTTGATGACAACTTTATTATATACAAAAACCCTTCATATAAATAAATAAATATTTATGATTAAATACCTATTAATTGGTAGAATGATTTGTAACAATCATTATAATCCAAATCGGCCAGTAAATAGCGTTGCAGAAACCTACCTCCATTTGTTTTGTTTGGCGACAATAATAAAACTTGGTACTCAGATACTGATAGAGATCAGATCAGATAAATTACCGCCAACCAACATATACTAGCAGATCGTCCCGGCTTCACACCGGCTATAAAAAAATCTAAGTTGCAAAGAGAAACACAATATACCCCATTGGGTATATTACTCAGGGATAATGTAGCTTCCCAACGGTGAAAGAATTTTTCAAATTGTCCAGTAGTTTCGGAGCATATTTGCGTCAAAAAAAACAAAAATTATTCAACCTCTTATAATATTGGTAAAGATAGATACATACTACATACATTCGGAGAGATGAAAAAAAAAATGGTCAGATGATGCAGAAACGCTTCGCTCGCTCCAATCGCTCAGGCAATAAGTAGAAACATGATAGAGGGATGTCATTTTATAAAACATTTTTCTTTCTTTCTTTCTTATATCTCTATTTCTTATATTAGTATGCTGCAATGTTGTGGTAAATGATACTCGTATGTTCTACAATATACACCTGATAATGTAATACTCGTAATAATCTAAGTACGTCTACATTGACCTATGTTTTAAACTATGTTTTCCCACACTTGTGCGGTAATTTCAAACATCAATCCGTAATTTCGTGAGCACAGTTATCGTCGCTCATCAGTTTAAGTATCCGTTAACACATTGTGCTTAAACTTCTCATAAATGCCTTTTATATTTTATACAGGCTGTTTTATTTTGCAGCAACAGCATCCTGAACATGATTCATGAGCGTCTAGATTGCCCAATACATTTTATTTTAAATGTTTTTATTTTAAATGGATGAGAATTGTGACGGGAGAAAAATTATGACTACATTATTTAATTTAATTTGATTGTAGTTTATTGATATTTGTTTGATTTGTTATGGATTATTCTGAAATAAATGAATGAATTAATTATTTTTTCAAGCTATCATGGTGTTCTAAATTTTAAAAGCACTGGATATGAAAGCTTTGTTTTATAATTTGAGCTTACACAAAGAAAGAATGTTTATTTGATTCTCTAAATCAGCTTTCCTTTTCATTCCAATTATTTACATATTTTCTATGATTTGTCACCCAGGAACATCTGTCTTATTTCACAGGTCTTTTAGTGTATCGATTATGTAACGATTTCTTTAGAGCTAATAAAAAATACTTCGTTGCCAGCACACAAAAATACTAAAAATATTAGCAAATTGTTAATTGTTTATTAATGATAATAATGACGTGCTAATATATAATGTACTAGCTGCTCCCCGCGGTGTTACCCTCGTTAATCCGGAATAAAAAGTAGCCTATGTGTTAATTCAAGGTCTAAACTATCTCTATAGTAGATCTCATCAAAATCGGTCAAACCGTTGGAGCGTGAAGAAGTTACAAACATACGCACTTACACAACAGACAAACTTTCGCATTTATTATATGTATTATTATCAGGGATTATGTAAAAAAAACGACCGTTTAGCGTCCGAAACGCAAGCTAATTCCCGTCTTTCACCGTATTTTATGTTAAGTTTTATACATTAGTTAATTAATTTCGGACATAGCTTTCATCATAGTGACGATCTGCGCGCTCATTTAATTTAAGCTTAACTATTATTAAATTTCCTTTTCTTTATGTTACAAACCTGCGAGAATCATTCGCCTTGTTTAAATTTATTTTAATTTTTAAGGTGAATTTATATGTTAAATATTTCTGGAAATAATGTAAATAAATAAATAATAGGCTATGATGATGATGATAATGGTGACCCATTAGTCCTCACTGTACAATTTTTTACAGAACACCTTGTATAAAGCTGCGATTACGTACACATTTAATATTACGATTATGTTGCGTCCAAGACTGGAATCGGCATTCACATCAAAAAATATAATTAGAATGATTGACATAAAATTCTGAAGTTGGACATCAGGCGGGCCCGTGTCTAATTGCTGCGGTGTGTTTTATAGAAATTCTTTTAACATTTTTCGGGGTGATAAAGTTAAAGGAAGGTTTACGATTTTGGTGAGCAATAAAATGATATTTGTAAAAAAAAATGCCTAGTGCGAGTTGGTAATATACATTTATATAATTTGTGAAGATTTCTAGTGTCTACCTATTACAGCTATTGATATACTATAGCAAAAAAAGGTAAAATTAAAAACACATTTATTGTAATGCGACCCCCGTTAATATTTCCATTTTTGTATTTGTTGTTGTATAACTTGTGAAAATTTCAGCTTTTTAGCTATCATAGTTAAATAAGTATAAATAATAAATAAATATTAGGACACATTAGTTACTCGTACTGTGATACAGCCTGGTGATAGACAGACATCGCAGAGTTAGTAATAAGATCTCGTTTTTACCTTATAGGTATGGAACCCTAAAAAGTAGACTGTTTTAATTTAGGCAGATAAACAAACACACATACACATACGTAAACAATACATATTTATGTTTTTTTGTGCTGATCCAAGGCATTATTAATCAATATTGATTACCAAGAACATAATGTATATAATATATTATTATGAATTCTACCAGTAGCCTTGGCAAGATAATAAATAAGTCAATTCTTCTTCTTGTATGAACTTCGAGCTACGAGTAAGTAAGACCAAGCTCTGGCGTCGAGAGTTTTCAAACCGCCTCCGAAGGCATCTGACTTAACTTAATAAAAGTGTAAACACAGTGTAAACTCCATGTAACGTCACTCGATTTAACGACAAACTTTCTGCGTCGAAATCAATTGGCTTTAGTTGGTTTGGCTTGTATTCCATACAATGATACATTCTCTCTCATTTTACGACCACTCTATATAACGCCATAAAATGCACAGTCCTTTAAGTGTCGCTATATAGAGTTTACACTGTAGTTTGGTGTGCGAGTGTAGCCGTATTCAAACACACCCTTCAAAATATTTTCCAGTGTTCTTTTATGGTACGTTTACACGCTTGCCAAGCCTTGGCAAATTGCAAACAGTCCCAAGCCTCCACAAATTTCCACAAATCGTTTGAAAGGCGTTTATAGGCTTGTGAATACATCCAAGCATGGGCCCTTTGACATGCGTAAAAAACCGACACTCTACTGGATCGGAAGCAAGCAGGCACAAGCCCACGCAAGCCAAGCCAAACGCCCCATTTACATGCTTGCGATTGTCGATCCTTGCCAAGGCTTGGCAAGCGTGTAAACGTACCATTAGACGAGGCAGCTTGATCCAAGGCCCGCATTTAACGCAGAATAGGTGTTAGTTAGTGCTAATAAATGGTCCGATTGAATGACTATGGGAGACACGGTCCACCGCCATCCGTACCCTGACCCTGGCCCGGACCAAGCCTAGGGGTTACTAAAAAGCTTACCATCGTTTAATATTACTTTTACTTTCGCATAATAACATAAGACGACCTCATTGGCGTAACGGTTACCATGCCGGACTGCCAAGCAGAAGGTTCCGGGTTCGATTCCCGTCACGGCCAGCATCTTTGTGCTTAACTAAATTTGTTGACTGTCGGTCTGGGTGTTAAATATATATCTATATATAATATGTATGTATGTATATGTAGTATTTATTATATCAGTTGTGTTAGCAACCATAACACGAACTAGAAATGGTTCAGGATAGGGTTAACCAGCCGTGTGTGGAATGTGTCCTAATATTTATTTATAATTCTCATCATTTTGTTCGTGATTTCTTCTTGTTTCCTGTGTCTCATTGTAGCGCCTGTAGCTCGGCTAGCGAAGGTGATCTGACGCGATCATCGAAGCTAAGCAACAGTCATTGCAGACTGTGTTTGGATGGGCGACTATGCATAACACTGTTTTCATCTAAGCGGTAGCCATGGGTCGGATGATACGCTAAATTGTAGTTCCCGGCTGTTATTCTTAGTACAAGCAGTCGTGAAGCCAAATCAGAGGCCTTTGGGCGCGGCTTGAAAACTCTCGAAACCAGAGCTTAGCAAATTAGCTCATACGAAGAAGAACAATTGGCGGTTGTACTATAGTAATTGTTTCATGAAATATGACCTTCTCCTGCTCTTAAGGAGTTCTTTAATTTATAAATTTTGCAAATACAAAAATACAGAACTTTATTAGCCCTAAATAACATACGTTAAAGGCAAGTCATACTACAATAATTACTTAATACTTAAAAATATTACATAGATAAAATTTAATAAACTTCCAAATTTCATCAAATAAATATTCTACCCCATTAGATACTACACACATTAGTACTGGTTTTTCATGTCTATTAAATTTAAATTCCTACTGTTTACACATGAATAACAATTCTGCAAGCTCCATATTCATATATTCTCTTAAATTATAAAAGGAATTACAAAGAAAAGGGCACTCGAGTTCTTCTACGAACAGGAACACTTGGTTAGCGAAGAAATCTCTAAGCGCCAAAAAAAATATGAATAGTTGTATAGTAAAAGCAAATATCGCATTTAGTTGTTTTGATTCTATAAAAAAAAAACTATTTAAAAACCATGATGGCTACTATCTTGCCGTAACTAAATAGTTACCCCCACAGATGTTCCCAGATGATAACATTGCACGAATTTTAAATTTGACCCGCTTTACTGCAAACAATTCGATGATATCATCAGAAGTTTTACATAACACTGCTTAGGTATGTTAATATACGGTTCAGTGATTTTTATCGTATGAATTTTAAGAAACAATCGGAATTCGATTTCATGTTTTTTTTTCAAGTTTTGCCGTTATTTCCTACAAGGATTACCATGGAGGTCTGCTATGATAGAAATACATACTGGCTGGATACTTTTTGTCAAGATCACGTTTGACTTTGTCTATATTCTTAATTTGAAATAGCAGAAGCTGTTGACCGAGCAGAGATTAAGAGGTGAGGTGCTTTGGTTGTACGTATCATAATTTCTAAAATTAAAGCGTAAGTATTAAGGCCATAATCCACCACGCTGGCCAAGTGCGGGTTGGCGGTCACCTTAGTCGCAGACGCTTTCATTGATTGGTATTACAAAGCAGCGTTACATTGTGTTCAATGTTTATAGGAATTTATGTCCATTCTGACCTACATTGAATATACGAGTATATTAGATTTAGACGTCTGTGGATGTGGTAATACGAAATCTAAGTAGTAAAAAGAAACAAAATAAATAGCCTATGTTATTCAGGAATTTGGCTTCCCAACGATGAAAAAAAATTTCAAATCGAATCGGAGCCTATTTGCGTCAAACAAAAAATCAAACTTTCCTCTTTATAATATTGTTTTACCGACTACTGTTGAACTCACTGTCGGTACTTTTAGAAGATTGGTAAAATTGGTTTTATTACTGTTTTTGGTTCATTAATTTAAGGTTCGTTAAATAAAGAGGGTGAAAGCTTGATGGAATGGCTCTGGAATTCGAGAGCAACGACTTTTACGAGCTTTGACCTATTATATAACGTTTTAAAAGTTATTTAGTTCATTATTTTCACATAAATGTCTTCTTAAACTATTTTTAGGAGGAGATTCAGATGAACAGATTGGTCATCTGACTTTGTAGTGACGTAGGTCGAGGACTCATGTTGTGTTGAATCATCTTTTAAGAACATACATGTCTTCAAAATAAATTGTGCCGATGATATTTTTGCTTACTTTGTTCGTACGAGCAAAGATAAATAATAATAATATGTCTATGGTAGCGATTCAGCGGCACACACGACTAAACTAAAATTTAAGAAGCCTCGTCTCTTTTCATCTTAGGTGGCCAGAACGAGACGGCACGTTCTGAACCACACACAAAACAACTTAAATCACGTCAAATATGAAAAATGTAAGCGATTTAGAGCGCACCCAATTGTATCAGCTCTAAATCTGACGTGTTTGACGTGATTTTAGATGTTTTGTCTATGGTTTAGATCGTACCATTTCTTTTTGGTAATTTATGACGAAAAGAGACAGAGCTACTTTAAACTTAGTTTAGTCGTGTTTGCCGCTGAATCGCCACCTTATGTTACAATATTTATCAATTTGTATGGTACTTTTTTTTAATGGGCTTGCGCTTGATCGCAATTCACCTGATGGTAAGCGATATTGCGATCTAAGGGGGAGCGCGCTTTTCCAGAAGAAACCGGTTCACTCTTGCCTTGAAAACTGCTAGATTATAGTTATCAGGGAACAGGGAATTTGGTAAAGAATTTCACACCATGGCAGTACGCACAATGAAGGTGGACGCAAACCGCTTAGTACGCGACTTGGGCATCTCCACAGTATAACGATGCCGCCTTATTGTTTCCCTACTCGTCTGATTAACCTTGAGTTAGTCGATTCATTTCGTTCTTATATTTTGCAATTAAATAATTAGTAATTATTTTCTATACATAAAAAACCTCGACCTCTGATAAAATTTAAGAAATAGCTGATTGTTTTCCGCAAATTCAAAATCTTGATTAACAACAACCTGGCTGCTAAAGTAAGTAAAGTAATAAAGCCGTATTTTAAATGTATTCTGGCGCCTGTAGCTCGCCCAGATAAGCTGATTTGAAGCGATCATCGAAGCTAAGCAACGGTCGATGAGGACGGTGTTTGGATGGGTGACCATACATAAGACAGTTTTCAAGTGGCATTTTCATCTGGGTGCTACCGTGGGTCGGATGACACGTTAAATTGTAGGTAGCCAGGACCTATTAGTATTAATATAAGCAGTGTAGTATTAATATAAGCAGTAGGGTTAGTACTAATATAAGCAGTGTAGTCGTCAGAGGCCTTCGGGCGGCATAATAACTCCTGACTCCAGAGCTTGGCCACTTAGCTCATACTACGTAGTACTAGTTATTATTCTGTCCTCATATGAAGAAGAAAGGGAAGTACGTTTATTTTTCAGTAAGTATGTATATTTAAAAGTACCAATACCTACATACCTATATCTTTCAGTAAATTATGTTCTGTATCGGGAAACGTTGCCGCTGCATTAGCAAATTACTTTCGGACCGGATTCAATCTTTTTAAAACTTCGTCCCTCGGGTCGTCCATGTCAAAAAGGTTATCCATGAAACATGAATTTGCTCTCACATGTAATTGGAATTTAGTCTTTGATTTAGGTATGCTGCCTAACATTTTAAAATACATTCTTCATACTTACGAGTAAATATATAAAAAATAAATAATAAATATTAGGACACTTTCACACACGGCTGGTTAGCCCCACACTGAACCATTTCTAGCTCGTATTATGGTTGCTAACACAACTGATATACTACATATACATAGGTACATATTATATATAAATACATATTTAACACCCAGACCCACAGCCAACAAATTTAGTTAAGCACAAAGATGTTGACCGGGCCGGGAATCGAACCCGGAACCTTCTGACTAGCAGACCGGCATGGTAACCTTTACGCCTACGAGGTCGTCAAAAGTAGGAACCCTATAGGCTTCGTACCTAAAAGGTAAAAACGGGACCCTATTAGTAAGCCTCCGCTGTCTGTCTGTCTGTCTCTAGGCTGTATCTCAGAAACCGTAATAGCTAGAAAGCTGAATTTTTTACAAGGTATGTATTTCCCGTGCCGCTATAACAACAAATGCTAGACACTTGAAATTTTCACAAAATAAATAAAAATATATTAGCTGTCAAATTAAATTATAAAATTTGAATACAATACATATTTGAGGGGGCATCCCATACAACACGTATTTTGAAGTAGTTTTTTTACTCGATCTTTATAACGATATTTGGTAGACCCTCTATACGTTAACAGAATATTGAATTATGTATTAAATTTAAAAAATAATATTTAAGGGGCCATACAACAATGGTACGAATTCCTTCAATTATTTATAAGTATCAAACATAAAATACCCTACTTTCAGTTTTAATAAGCATGTTTCATTTACTATCAAATAAAAATATTCCGTGGACAAGAATTTCTCTAAATAAGCTCATACAAGGACTTTTTAACTTTGAACTAAATATTTACTTTCAAGAAACCGAAAGCACACCGAAGTTATTGTTTTTCTTTTTATTACAGAACATTAAACCGCGAAATCTTTTTTATATAAAACAGACCAAGTTCGTTTCATATTCTTTTTGAAACTGACGTAACTTTCTATTCGCTGGCTTGTAATAAACTGAAGATCGCAGACGCATTAATGTCTACTAAATAAATATGTTTATGGAGTTCCAGGAGTCAATGTCTCGGCTTCGCACCGCTCTATTTGCATCGCAACTCATTGTTATTGGTTTGAGCTACCCACTTTTATGTGCATGGCCATTCTCTGAGTTATATTTGCATGGGTGTTTATATTTTGTCTCACTTCATACTATATTTAAAATAGAATGTTTGTAACTTTGTTCGTAACATTTTAACCCCCCATCTGTTCAGAAATTTGGAAGAAATCGGTTAACTACACTAGCTGCGTCGTAGTTGCCCATGTTAATCCGGGATAAAATAAATAAATAAATTTTAGGACACATTTCACACACGGCTGGCTAACCCCATACTGAACATACATTTCTAGTTTGTGTTATAGTAGCTAACACAGATGATATACTACATATACCTACATACATACATATTTTATATAGATACATATTTAACACCCAGACCTACAGTCAACAAATTTAGTTAAGCACAAAAATGTTGGCCGGGCCGGGAATCGAACCCAGAACCTTCTCATTGGCAGTCCGGCATGGTTACCTTTACGCCAACGAAGTTGTCAAAAAGTAGCCTATGTGTAAGGTATGATGAACATAATGAACAACCACCATACCAAATTGCATCATATCGGTTCAGCAGTGTAAGCGTGAAGAAATTACAAACACAAACTTTCTTTATTAGTAGGATTATAACTATACCCTGATTGACATAGGTGTAAGTAAAACAACACACAGTTTTAATTTACCTCTATTTATTGAATCAGTGGAAGTTCCTAAGATTCGCTCAAATTGCTCCGCTTCAACATTCATTGTTAGAACCGAAGCTTTGGAATTTTCTGCCTGAGGCTCGGTTTACTGCGAAGTAAAGTTAGTAAGTTCATCCTGGGGTTTGCAAATCAAGAGTAAATAGGTTCCTTTTAGGTAATGCTACATCGTAGACCACAGCGCAGCTTAGCAGGCAAACCGTGGTCAAACACTTGTCTATTTATAGCAAATACTATAAAAGCTACTCATATAATCTGTTTGCGTGTAGAAAGGCTGCCATCTTGTACCTTTTTATATAGATATATAGATAATACTTTATTGAACACAAACTTAAAACTAAAACTAAAGATATAATAATAACTAAGAACAAAAAAATAGTGTGCCACAATTGGCGGCCTTATCGCTGAAAGCGATCTCTTCCAGGCAACCTTTGGATGGAAAGGAGTTAATAAACAACTAAAAAAGGACGTAGTGTACGACCTTTATCATACATGTATATCGCGATTATGATATCACGATAGTCCTCGTAAATATACGGATGGTTATATAGATTGCATCATCATCATTATCGGCCTGTATCTTCACACTGTTGGTTATAAGCCTTCAGCTGTCCAAAACGCCATATAGAGTACGGTCTTCAGCCAATCTCCACTAGCTCGTTCCAGCTTCCCTAACCACAGAATAATAACTTGTACTTCGTACCCTAACTTATTCATCCCACCACCACACCGTTGGTCTACCTCTTTATCGTTGTCCGTTTTTCGGATATATATTTGCTTACAAGTAAATGCAAGGTTATCAAATTAATGTTCTGAACAATTTGCGCACGAACGCATGTTGTTTTAGTTTTTGTCCATTACATAGATTTCCTACATAATTAACTGCACGAGAAGTGATGCTCGATTTAACATTTAATATGGAAGTTGGGTCTTGTTTGCGTTTATGGTAACTAGTAAATGCTTTGGTTGGCTCGATGATTTATTACTTTCGTTTCGATGGCAGGGAATGGCAAGATATGCCGACGCTGTGATACTCGTATTTATGTTTTCTGTGAGGACTGCAATCTTCTGCTGAGTGACTCATTATATGTTATAGCTATCAATTTACCGTTATGTAAACGATGCAATGTTATTTTTTTTATTTCTACACCCCTAGAACTAACCTTGGGATCCGAGAGCGGTACTAAACTAAGTCTAGATGTATCAAGAGAAAATATATCTACTTTCTATATATCTCTTTTTAACTCTTCTTCGCAGATTTTTATAGATTCTCAATTGAAGAAGTATCTTATCTTATTACGGGAGAATTGTACATATTTGCTTTTTCTTCTTTTAATAATCTATTCTGTTTTGAAAGATACCTAGTTTTCTTTATTTTATTATTTTGACGGGTGTTGGTGGAGTAATTCCCAGAATCACTTGTAATATAGGTATCGTCGTATAACGTCATATTATGTATTGATCCACAACTACAAATATTGCGAGATATGTAAAATCTTGGTGCCAGCATTTCTACATTTTTGTTTGCATAGACCTAAGTGCGGGTCGGCTTATCTTAGTTACTCCTCTTATCTACGGATGGATGCCACAGTAGCTCGGTTTGTTAGATTTGTGTTCCTTATCTTGAACAGAATCTTGCGGGTTTCCCATGACACTCATTCACTAGTCTTTTAGATAGGAGTGGGAAATTGTAGATTCAAATCTGAGAAAGAAAGCTTGTATGTTCGTTTTCGATGACTTCATTTCAAAGATATTCTGCTTGAGTTGAGAAAAAAGCTTAAACCGATCTTCGTTGGTATGGGCTCGTTAGACTCAGAGACGAAAACCACGTCGTGCTTTATATAGCTCTGAGCCTTTCAAAATAAAGCCGAAGAAGATGCCGCCAATAACCTGGTGGTCTAAAATACAGAGAGACTTTGTGAAGCCGCAAATTATTCTAGGGACAACCCGAGTCTCCTTGTATCCTCCTAGAAATAGGGAAGACAAAGAAGATCTACTATTTTGTAGCAAAATCGCCTTAATTTGAAGGATTCCGTGGTTCTACAAAGAATCCTTAGTTCTGCTTTGCCTGTCCGTTGGTCCTTCTACTCTGTCTACAATTAAGAACATAAAAACATGAAATTTGTTAAACTTGTTATAGGGAAAACCCAAAAAAAAAACAATATTTTTGGGGCGTTCCAAGTGTATTCGTATAATCTCGTAACATATGTACAAAATACATACATAAAGTCAAGTTGAGAATCTCTGCCTTCCTTGAAGTCTTCTAAAGTCAGTTAATGAATCTAAAAGCTCTCAAGCACAATACATAGAACTTGGGAGGATAAAATTATCCCTAACGAGACATAAAAAACCTATTCGTTAGAACTCTTACCTTTTATCCCGTGTCCATATTTGGCACCCGCGTTCCTTGAGGCTGGCCATAAAAGACCTCACCTGTGACAGCCAGTGGACTCAAGAAACAAGAAATGTTTTATAAGTGGCTACCAAATTAAGAATAAGGAATCTATAATTATGTATACAAGTATGTATAACGCGCTAAGATATTTTCGTACAGTCATTTAATGTGTGGTAATAGTTACAGGAAAGTGATCTGTGTTCTTTTGGTAAGAGCCTTACTTTTGTAAGAAAAAATCTATAAAATAAACATAAAGGTGTTAAAGCATGAAATTATAAATTAATCTGCCACTCCGCTCTTTTTTGACAGTGTTGATATCAAGAATTTATAAGTCACAAAAGTTCCCCTGATATTATATAAAGTCTGCTTTACCGAGGTAAACATGCGGGGTTAATTATAACGTCTGCTGTACCGAGATAAACAGGCGGTGTCAAAATTCAAAGCTTATGCTTTATCGCACCCATGGTATCATTACTTATGATAGGTCAAAATACCAAAATTTTGCTATCTATACCAATATTTTCGCGTAGAAAAACGGTCACACTTACTTATTACTTAATAAGTAAGTGTGACCGTTTTTCTACGCGAAAATTTTAAAATGCCTTACGTGAATATGGTATACCAATATTAAAAAAGGAAAAGTTTGTTTGTTTGGCGTAAGGCTTCGAAACTACAGGACCAATTGAAAAAATATTTCACCGTTGGGAAGCTATAGTATCCCCAAGTAACGTAGGTTATATTTTGTTTCTCTTTGAACTTAGATTATTGCGCCCTTGCGAAGTCGGTACGGAATACTAGTATGTTATACAACTGCCTTATTCTTTCAACAATACCTACGAGTTTGCCCTATAGCCACATCATTTTTCCACCTGCCTATTGAAAAAAGTCCCTACTGTCTAACTATAGCTTAATCTACGAAACCCTATAAGCGATGACCACATATGGAGCTCAACATTCCTGGAAGACGGGAATGGCGCCGCGACTTGATTGAGACGGATTACACACGTACGGTCCAGGATTCTTGAATAGTAATAAAGATCGAATAGATTATCATCTTTTTATGGCTAGGTAAATAATGAGTGGTTGCGTACCAAAATAGCTTGAAATATGTAGGTACTATCTATATTAAAGTTAGTGACACCGCCACAGAATAATAACTTGTACTTCGACACCGCTATGCGTAAACCGATGGGTTATATTTTCAATTAATTACAAATCAAAATGGTTGATTGTGATAGACTATTTAAAACAGATACCCTCAATAATATTATAGTATTAATATGTATATAAAATATGTATGTATGTATATGTAATATTTCAGTAGTGTTAGCAACCATAATACGAACTAGAAATGGTTCAGTATGGTGTTAACCAGCCGTGTGTGAAAAGTGTCTTAATATTTATTTATTATTATTTTTGTGTGTGTGTGTGTGTGTGTGTTTTTATTTATATAATTAGTTTTTACCGTTTAAGATTTATATCTATATGTTTTAATACTAAAAATAAATAATTTATTAATTTATCTATAAACCAGGCATAGATACATATGTGTAGGTATAGTATAAATTGCATTACATAAAACTAAAGCGTCAACAGCTATAGGTACTTAAAATGAAATATGACTACTAAGTCTGTCCTTGTAATATGACAGAGCTAAGTACTCAAGAAGCCCTAATCTCCAAGGGGCAAAGTGTCGCTACGGGCGCCTACCCCTTTTTTATAACACCCCGTGGCGGCTCCACAAAGGAAACCTTGAAGCAATGAATGACTGGCATTCTCTGACGCCTCATTCATATCACACTTACCTGACCGTCGGCCCATTGAAAGTAATAATAGAGAAGTGTACCAAATTGTGTTTGACAAGTCCAACCTTTTTGCAAGGATGGCTTTGAAGAAAGGTCTGGCTAGAAGTTTTGGCGCCGCCATGACTACCATTCTTTATAGTCAGGGGCCTACATAAGTTGCCATCGCTTAATGTTTATTGCTTTTTTGGTAAGCTCTCTAAAATCCCTGTTGAAAGTTTACGTCACTCCCATACATTTCGCGAATATACAATTATATCAAGAGTCTAAATTGTCTATCAATCGGTAAAGTCTAAAGGCAAAGCGTGTGTGTTGTAAAACAAACTTTAAATTTTCCTATATTAGCGTATTTTATTATTTAAATGATTTTTTTTCCAGAAACCTCCACCAAATTCAGATTTTTTATTAACCATAATAACATTCATTGTTTTTGGTACGTCATCTAGGTTCTAAAAAATAAATGCCAAGTAAATTAAAGTTAAAAACTCTTTATTCCACATGAATTAAAATTATTACATGATGACATATTATAACTAAATTTATTTATTATGATTTTGTTAAGAACAAATTTGATCTACAGCAAGCGTTGTGGCCAAGCATGCGTATTAAAGTAACACGAAAATCTCACTTCTCAATACATACTAACATATGAAAATACATGTGCTCTCTTTCCGGAAAAATGTATTGTGTATTCTAGTATGGTAATACAACTTTCCATGCTTGGTGAAATCTGATGCAAACGTTTTGTTGTAATATACTCAGAAATCCTGAGTGTTCACAGCTTTTGTGATATGAAACGCTACAAATATTCCTGCATGTATTTCGTTCGTTGGAAACGCTCTGGTAAATCCGAAAACGTCAGTTCCTGGAAGTTATTTAGCTCTTTATTCTTCTTCTTCTTCGTATGAGCTAAGTTGCCAGGCTCTGGTGTCGAGAGTTTTCAAGCCGCCCGAAGGCCTCTAACGTAACTCATCGACTGCTTGAACTAGACTAAATGTAACTACTAGACTAATAGCCTATAATTTAACGTGTCATTCAACCCACGGTAGCGCCAGGATGAAAATGCCAATTTAAAAACGACAGCCCAGTGTACCCATCCATATTTATTGCAGAATAATCCAAGCATTTAAGTATGCTTGCATAATAATTTTCACACACTCATATGTTTATACATGCAGTTTTTTTTTGCAAATTTTTCTCTTTTATAAGGATCTCAAGCAAACAACAAAGTAAGTTTTGCAGCCACTGTAGGTTCTTGTACACAACCATAAATATTGATGATAAAGCATTATTTTCGTGTCACAAGGGCGCGCGAAAGATTTAAGGCGTGTCCACAAACGCTTAGACAAAATACGTTAGATGAAAACATACGGCTTTTGTAAGATTATATGTGTACGTATTTGTTAAGCTCGAGTTTTCCGTGGAATTATGCCAAGAAGGGATTTGGAGACATGAAATTTGTAACGGTTCTCGCTCTAGTTACGTTGAAAATCGTATTTATGGAGTTTTGCAGGGTTAAAGTTTTGCTGGCGTTTTAGCCTCGGAATTTGCTTCGTTCTTCTATTTCTTTTTTTAATTTATTTTTAATACTAGTATAGAGAAAATAGACAGTGAAATGAAATAGATGAGACGAAATAAATATTAATTAAACATATGCTTATATAATGCTAAATAGAAATGAAGTTTAAATATTGAAGAATAATATTATCCACAATAAATTACTTGAAAAACAATAAGAATTGATATATGTGGCTTGAATAATCTTGGAATAATTACATTATTATTATACATGTAAAACTATATCTAATCTAAAAAATCAATGCTAGCCGAGTTGACTCTATGTATAGCAACAGTTGCTATATTACTCTGATGAGGTGATATATTATAAGTGAATATTTTAACTTCATTTCTAGTTAGCTTTGTATGAACAGAGCATATGACATGTGAAAGAAATTAAGTTCTAATCATTTCGACTTTAATGTTCTTGTCATTTATTTTTCTTCCAATATTTAAATTCGTTATAAATGTATGTATGTTGTCACTACAATAAATGATTTCTATTTGCCAATCAATCTTAGTGTAAATAGGAAAGGCTTCACAACCGGCAGATTAAGCGACTGCTTAGCATTCACGCCGGAATCTATGCAGGAAAGGAACCAGATTCGGATATTAACTCTCGGCATGTTTAATAACGAGTCGTTTGCAAACTCGGATCTTGGGTCAACGTCGTACGTGACCAGCATTCATGAAGATTCAATAGCTATTGGTGTTTCCGTGGCTCTGGTGACTTTGACGTTTTTCGAATAAGAGAAGTAAATGGTTGGCGTTATATAGAGGGGCGTTGATGAATTTAACGTTATAAATGTTTGGGTTAAGATGCTGTTTAGTAGCAGATGAGAAGCCTAAAAACAACCGACACCAAAACTGGACTTCTTGGCTCACGCGAATAGTATGTTAAACAAACAAAAAAGGGTCTAAATAAATAATTAAACAAACTCTTTTGTTTGGTTTAATAAATTGTTGTTCTTCTTTCTTTTTTTTAATTAATTTTGGTTTGCGTATGAAATTTACAGGCATAGAAATCACACTCCTAATTACACTCTTAAAAAAATTAAGGGTCAAGATTAGAAAATGTCTGCTAGTATTTTTGCACACTAAATAAGTTAGATCAGATGACACTTCCTCTAATGTACAAAATAAAGAATGAGTATATTAGAGGAAGTGTGAAAGTCCAGTGAGGGATAAAATAAAGAGTGGAAGGTTAGCGTGGTATGGACATGTGATGCGTAGAGAGGAGATGCATGTCACTAGGAGATGTATGGAAATGGTAGTGCAAGGAAGAAGAGCAAGAGGCCGCCCGAAAAGGACATGGATGGAGTGTTTGAATGGTGACAAGAGAGCGAAAGGATTGAGTGTGGAGATGACGTCTGATAAAAGAGAGTGGAAGAAGGAGAAGATTTGCTGTCCCAACCCCACCTAAGTGGTATAATGTAAAGAAGAAGAAGATGATGTTTGGTCAACCAAACTTCATCTGATAGTATGCGATTGCGGTAACGCCGTAACTTAGTACATTTTGGGCCTTCCTACTGTAGTTAAAACCGGTTATGCCTAACCTTAGTGGGACCTAAAAAGCTTAAACTCAACGTTTTTTACCTAACATCCGCAAAGATATCATTTACAAAACATACAAAGTTCCTGCTCAGTTAAAAATAGCAGAGACACGTTACACAAGTGTCAAGAGTTACTACGTATTAAATTACCTCCGAGATTTGATAAAATCTATCTTAATATTAGGAACTTTTTTAAAGTGCGAGTCAAGATGATATGATGGTAAGGGACACTGTTGATCCTTAACTAGTGGGAATAGGTGGAGAAAAATATAATGATTTTGTTTCCCTCAGCTATATAATAGTAGTATGTCAGTTTGCAATCGGCGACGCGCTGGTTCGAATCCGAACCAAATACAAATATACTTACTAGCTGACCCGGCAAACGTTGTTTTGCCTTAAAAAATAGATAGTTGCCGATTCTCAGACCTACTGAATACGCATATAAAATTTGGTAAAAATCGGTCAAGCCGTTTCGGAGGAGTACGGTAACTAACATTGTGACATGGAAATTTTATATATAAGAATATCTATTATATATATATGTTAAGGGTAAAAAATAGGTCGGTACATTTAATATTTCCAATAGGTTATATTTTATAGTAATATCCTAGACTTTCTTAACTACACAATATTAAACAGGGATTCTACCACTCACAAAAATTAACAAATAGGGGACCCGTAGATGTTAATATTATAGTAATGTCTAACATTTTGTACTTTAATAGACCATTCATCATTTACCCCTCAATAACATTGATTATTATTTATTTATATCTTTTCCCGAGAAATAGGTAACTAAGCTTTGAAGCCAAATGTTTTATTTCTCAAGTTCTCATAAGTTTCTTACTTGTTTTATTGAACGCTTAAAATGTTTTGTTGACTCGCGTTAACCATTTTTGTAAAAACCTGTGAAGTTGAATATAACCAAGTCTATACATAAAGTTCAGTTCTCAACATAAAATATATATCTAATATTATAAATAAAGTACAAAGAGAACTATACGAAACCCAAATAATTATAACGTTCATTCATCAACGATCCTTATAAAAATACTACTTAATTAGTATTAAAAACAAATTTTTCATCACGAACACTCAGAAGTCTTTCTTACATACAAGTTCCACGTAAAAATGCAAGGAAAAAAATATTCTAAACGCAATCGCTAGTTACTACATGTAACCCTGTATATATCTGGTTTAAACAAACTTAATGACCATAAATATTGACTGTCTGCGTGCCGAAACACATGTGGAACCACTTTTTGCAGTTAATTTCGAACAACTATACAAATAAAACTTGTTACCTATGACATGCCGCGGCGGTAAATACGAGTAAGTATGTATATTGGTAAAAAAACGCGCCCACAAGGCGTAGTTCATAAGGCACTACAGGATTTTCGATTAGTGAAAAATACATAATATTATTCTGATCGTACGTCTTCTTCGTGAGCCGACTCTCCAGCGTCTACCTTGTCCTCTTGCCCGCATGAATATTATTACTATTATATTATTTTTACCTCTACAGCAAAAAAGTTCGCGTGAAATCTATTCTAAGAACACTTTATGAGTCGCCATGAGTGCACCGCTTCCAAGTGTTGAAGTGTTGAAAGACAATCAGGCATTACAATGAAAATGTAATAGAACTCCCAGTCCGTGTGTGAACGTGTACTTTTGTACAGGACTACATGAAACTGGTGAAGCGATAAGGTTCCATGCCAGTTCAACTATGTGTTTTACGAATTTTAGAAAAACGGAACTTGGCCGCGTACTTTTTTTTCTTCTTTAAAAATCTTTGCTTAGTACAGAATTTAGAATTCAATTATTTTTGATAATATAATTACGTGTGACTAATTAATTAATCACTCGCGTTGAGATCAAACGGTTATTCTTTGATGAATATCTATTTAAGTCCCTCTATTTTTCTCCCACTACTATTAAACCTTAATCTTGCGGTTTTCAAAGCAAGAGTGAACCGGTTTTTTCTAGGTAAGCGCCCTCCACCTTAGATCATAATTCACTTACCATCTGGTAAATTGTGATAAAGCGCAAGACCATTTATTGTAAACTAGCAGATCATCCCGGCTTTGCACGAGCTATAAATTAATCTTCGTTGCAAAGAGAAACAAAATATAGCCTATGTTACTCAAGGATAATGTAGCTTCCTAAAGGTGAAACAAATTTTCAAATCGGTCCAGTAGTTTTGGAGCCTATTTAGGTCAAACGAACAAACAAAAAATCTAAAATTTTGGTATAGAAAAACAACCTGTGGCAGCGTACCTAATCATTAAAAAGTATCTATATTAACTCAACCTATCCCCCATTCCCTTACACTTCCCTTTATACTAACTCCCCCTTTTTTCTCCCTTTCCTTATAACCCTGTAGATCAGCTCTGAGAAAGTATTACGTAAGGAATGCCTGAAGACATAAACTCGGCGGCGCAATATTCCCAGCTCGCTTTCATGTAACTGCGTACAATAACTTGTAGAAAAGTCCTGGGAATCCTCATAAACATGCTCCGGGGACGGGCTGCAGCTTAATTACAAGCAGGTGGAGATTAAGGCGATGACAGGTGCAATATCTTGAATTTACAGTTTGTTCGGTATAAATTTTAAACAGTTATTATTATAAGTGTTGCTTGAAGACCGTCTCAATAACAACCCTATTTAAGCCATTTTAGATTTAACAAATGCACATTTTTTCTAATTCTTAATAATCAGCAAAAGAAAATGCATTTACTGTGCACAAAAAAACACGATAAATAATTATTATCACTAAAAGTGTGTGCACAAAAGAGGCAAATTTAGCATAATGCTGAGAGCACTAAGTTGCGCTGTATTTCAATTTGCTTCTTCACGCTAAGCAATAAGATATGATGAGATAAATTCAAATTCAAATTATTTATTTCAGACATAGTCCATATTACACATAATCAAAATCATAAAAATAAAAATCAAAATCATTAAAAATAAAAATCAAAATCATAAAAATAATAATACAAAATCAGGGTCATAGAAAAACAAACAAAAACAATAAAGATGGTCCGTATGCTAACATTTTCAGTTACATATTTTAATCTTTTTGTACCGATATTATAATTTGCACCGATCCTACTACTATTATAAAGGCGAAAGTTTGTATGTATGGATGTATGGATGTTTGTTACTCTTTCACGTAAAAACTACTGAATGGATTTGAATGAAACTTTACCACAATATAGCTTATACACCAGAATAACACATAGGCTATAGCTTATACATCAGAATAACACATAGGCTACAATTTTTGAGGTTTTTAATGTGAGGTCGTAAAAAACCCCATTTTTTGCGCTTACATTGCAAACGCTGACTGAATCCTACAAGATAGATCATAACAATTTACTACAGTATTGTACAACTTAAAAAGGTCTACAAAAAAGTCCGTGATGGTATATGTTTATCTCTTAGGAATAACCCAAAACCATATTTTATCCTTTACTTTGTACGAGAAATAATGGCTTATTTACGAAGCGATTTTAAGCAATACAGTATTAATCCTTATCCAATTAAGTATCTTAAATACATTGTGCATTTAATAAAGATCAATATGGCTTTTTACAGCATGTAAATTAAATAAATATTTTCGAAGATATCACAGATTTAAAATGCAGAGTCATAGCAATTTCGGCGATAAATACCGTTTCGGTGATAAATACCGGCAGCGGCGCCAGGCGAATGGGGCGTGGGGGGAGCGGGGTAGATGCGGTGGGGAAGAAGTGGCTCATCGCTGAGTGCGCGACCCGAACGCGGGCAGACGCGTGTGTCCGTTTTGCGAATTCTAGCGATTTGATAAAAACGTATGGTCGCCTACTTTAAGTAATATAGGCCTAAGGTTAGTTATTGCCAGGTTTCTTTTTGGTTAGGAGTTAGTTACACGTACAAAAAGATACTTCATTGATAATTCAATTATTATATAGATAGGTTACTTACAGTTAATTATAACAAATTATATTAGCAATAAATTAAAATTGCAACTATAATTTGAGATTTAAACTATCCTATCTCACAAGTTGGATCGAACTGCACATGGTGTGCGAATTTTATTATAATCGGTTAAGTGGTTTAGAAGTTCATTGAGGACAAACATTGTGACACGAGATTTATATAAATTAAGATAAGATTATTAATATTATATGTATGTTTTTTATTATTCTTTATTGTACACTACGTCCTTCTTTAGTCGTTTATAAATTCCTTTCCATCCAAAGGTTGCCTGGAAGAGATCACTTTAAGCGATAAGGCTGCTAATTGTGGTACACTAATTTTAAGTGAATTGTCATTTACTGTGCCTTTTTTATTTATGTATCCAATAAAGAATTATAAAATTTCCATGACACAATGTTAGTTACCGTACTCCTCCGAAACGGCTTGACCGATTTTTACCAAATTTCATATGCGTATTCAGTAGGTCTGAGAATCTTCTACTATATATTTTTAAGGCAAAACAACGTTTGCCGGGTCAGCTAGTAAAACTATAAATTAAAAATTTTGCCCATGTCACCGCCTTAAAATAGGGTTTAGAAAGAGTTCGCTGTTTTTAGTTAGTCCACGCTTGATCGGTTTTGACTTGCGTTTTGGTTTGTTTTGAAGTAACGGTTACGTAACTAATCATTATTGAGTTAGCTGAGGTTCGTGTGTTTTTTTAAAAGATGATTTCTATCAGACGAGATCATCAAGGCTAAGTAACATTCGATGCGGTCAGTCCTTGGACAGGCACCATGCACAAGATTGTCGTGTTTTAAAAGTGTCATTTTACATAATAAGTATATTAAAACTTTTAATAACAGGAATACTAAAAAATATAAATTTTAAAATAAGTATAAACAAATTACGGATTTCATTAAACAAGTTTAATGAAAATACAATTTTATAATGTAGCCAGCCTAAAAAACATAGATTATTACAGAATCGTGTCACCTTAAAGGCAGCCGAGATGCCGTCCCCATTCCATTGTCTCGAGAAAACAGCTTCAAATGAAAGCTGGTTTCTAATTGTTTGCGAAAAAAGTTGCCAGCGTATGTCGTTGGAGAGACGGGCTGAGAGAATTCCTGTCTCCTGATTTGGCTGGTCAGAGTTGGCATGGTGGATTAAATTTTGTACTTTGAGATACACCATCATGATCAGCCTATATCTACCCATTGCTGTGTATATGTCTCCTCTCTCTTAAGCCTGTGTGTGCGATTTTGTGCTCCACAGACCCAGAGCGTGCCCTCAATGGACCGGATGTCATTGATCCATCGGGCTGGTGGTCTGCCTAGATGTCGCTTTCTATACTTTAATTCTATGCTTTAATTTGTTAATGCGTGTACTTTTTCATTGTTTATCGTGCGTGACGTCACAACCAGCCTCAACGGAAGACCAGCCTTGGTTGCTTTCCAGCATCCAGCAATATGCTGAGTTGAGGCTGTGTTGTGACAAATTAAAGTTTATTATGTGTTCTATTTTAATTATTATATTTTGTCCTGTGTTTTAATATGTCACAATAAATAATTTTCTTTCTTTTTTTTCTTTATACCGTTAATGCCATTCAGTAGTGGTTTTGCTCCATCTTTTGTCATGACGTCTGGCAACGTGTCCTGCCCAGCGCCACAGGAGTCGCGTAACACGGTCAACCACGTCAGTAACTTTCGTCCTGCGTCGGATTTCCATATTACGGACTCGATCTCTCAAGCTGATACCTAACATGGCCCTTTCCATAGCCCTCTGTGCAACTTTGATTTTGTGCATGGAATAATCCGTAAAACGTACCGAGATAATTCTGAAAGGAATAGTCAGTAATACCACAGAATAATAACTTGTACTGTAATACCTCGGTACCATACTATGTAGTATCTATTACGTAAACTTCTTTGTTCATTTTCTCGTTTCGCCCGTGTCGGAATGGAGACCGGTATATGCGTTTGGGGTGAGAGGATGTTTGTGTGTGTGTGTTTGTTTGTCTCTAAACTAGTTTGATTTCGATGTAGTATTCAGTAATGGCTTGAGATTGCATTGGTGCTTAATTTTAGGTAGATGTTACAGTAACGTTCCACCAAGGGGTAATGCCGCATTTTTGTTGTAAAAACTAATATTGTCATTTATTTTCAGTTTGTATTTGACAATGCAATAAATATTTATTGCGATTTTTATAAGATTAAAAGATTTATTAAAGAACAATTTACTAAAACAATCACAATGACAAAAGTAAAAGAAACATACGAGTACAAAAGAACTTAAAAGCTAATGCCTTAACTAGAGCGACCTTATCGCTGAAAGCGAACTCTTCCAGGCATCCAATTAAATGACAGAAACACGTGACAGACGAGATGTGTTATTAAGTGTTATTAAATACATATCAATACAACATTATATACATACATACAAATATAAATAAAATATAATTAATATGTGTCGCGGGTTTAAGATATACCTTTTATAATTTGGTACTTCTGTAAAAAGTCTGATCACTAAGTAAAGTAATAATTCTACATACCTATGTGCTATCTATACGTTTTCTTCTTTGCTCATATTTTCTCTTTACCTATATTTACGAGTTTCTTTACGAGGTTCAAGTAAGATTATTTTAAGCCCGTGACGTCTTGGGTTCAAATAGGTCGTGAAATAGAGTTGTTAATTTCGAGGTTTTTAATCGGATTATTTCGGCTTTCTTTGGACTTATTCGAATTTATTTTCGGATAAATATTGGTAGGTAGTTATATCATATGAATACATTACCAATGAATCTTTACTACATTTCGTATGCAGATATAGATTTGTATTCAAATATTGATACATCAACCTTTTTTAAGAGGTATTTTTTTTATTAATTAGCTCAGCGATTAAACTAGCTTCAATAATTCAGTTTCTAAACTGTTTCCATTCATAATTTCATCGCAATGTCAGTCGTTGGAGTGTGAAAGAGTAAAAATCATTATTTGTATGTTCATCCTAAGAAACTTTCGCAATTATAACAATACTAGCTAGGTGCTAATGAGTGTAAGGAAGCGAACTTTCAAATGTTTTAAACTTTTAAAACGCAACATAACAAACTTAGTGATTTAACTGTAAAAACTGTTTTAGTTTTATTTTTTATCATAGCTGGGTAAAATCCGCACCGGTATGGAAGAACAAATATTTTTAAATTAATTTGGTAGTGGCTTTTGCGAAACAGGGTTCTCCCAGTGCAGAAGTCACAAGAATAACCGAATAATAAAATAAGTATGAAAAATAGATAGTGTAGCTTATATGACACGTTCGTAGATTTACCATAGCGGCGCCATCTATTGATTACTTACTCAACCCAGTCGAAAGGTATCGACATCTGTTAGAATCATTTGGAGTTAACAGATAATTGTGACTGTCAAATAATAACAGACAATAATTAGCAATAAATTAAAATTGCGACTGTAATTTGAGATTTAAACTATCCTATCTCTCAAGTTGGATTGAACTGCACATGGTTTGCGAATTTTATTATAATCGGTTATGTGGTTTAGGGGTCCATTGAGGACAAACATTGTGACACGAGATTTATATATATTAAGATTATGAATGTACATGTGTTTTAAGATAAATAAACTATTATTAAACTATTCTTTATTGAATCGAGTCATATTTGGTCAGATTACTTTCCCTGGCATAACAGTGTAGGTATCTACATGTTTCGTAACATATCTTCCATCTCACCATTTATTCCTGATATTTGCATAATGTAATCAGACATTTCGCTTCCCCTTTGTCGTGCTAAACAGAACACCTGCGTCACATTTCTCTTGCCTAAGCAAACTTACCTTTTTAAGCTTCGTCGTCGATGTGTGCAGAAAATCGTACATGCCACTGACATAGGAATCCCGAGTTAAATATTTGGAGACGTGTCTGACGATATAATGTCCCTTACAACCCTTGAAGGGCTTCGGGATCTTGTGGGCGGGTTACTGTTTGAAGGGTTTGGACATATGTCATAACACTACATAGCGTGTTTACTGTCAAAACTGTTATAACTCGTGTCTTTAAAGAAAACATTAGAAAGTTCAAATCCTATCACATGCATAACCAAATTAATGCGCGCAAGACGAAGTGAACATTCAAAAGTTGATGAAATCGACGTATTTTAAACATAATTCATTTTTTGATAACATATTTCATTTAATTGTATTTGAATAATGAATGTTTTTTTCTTTGTTTGTTGCTTTACTGACGTTACACGACGTACCTACCTTTTACTTTAAACGTAATTAACTGCAATTTTAGCAAAGCAATATTAAAACCATGACAGTTATTAAATTTTGTGGTAACTCCACTGAACAATGGCTTCCCTTAGTCGATGAAATAACAGGGGGCGATTTGTATGGGAACCAAATTACGATGGCTTCTGCGTACCTTCGTATTTTATGCTATACCTCATGTAGGGTTGATGGTCCTACTAATATGATTATTACATTAGTTTTGTGTCTGTTACACATTAACACAACCACAAACTTTTATTGCTTTTATTAAAGAAAGTAACTTTGCGGGACGCAGCTAGTAAACATAATGTTTGGTTGTCTACCTTAGTACAACAACTCGTACCTAAGCCAGGTCGAAAACTTTCGGGCAGCTGAAATCTTTCGAAAAGCTTACACCACAAAATATATCGGTCGCCCTATTCAATAGAAAAGCTTTTTTCGAACCAGAATTAAAAAAAAAAACTTTAAAAAAAATAAAATTACACCATTTTCTAACAAGACATTACAAACAAGTAGGTAATCTAAATCTTTATTTATAACTTTAAGTTATAATTGTATGCTAAACAGGCTTCAGGAGACCTTACTTAGTTAGATAATTGTAAAATTAAATAATAACTAGTTACCTACAACTAGTTATTGATTGCTTAGAAGCAATCAATCATTTATTGTACGTCACTATTTCTTGACGAGTACGTGCACTATGTAACCTTATGAATTAATTTTGTAACAAATTATATTATTATTATTACTTGAGTTTTTTTACAAATTAATTTTTTAACTTTAATTTTGTAACAAATTATATTATTAGTATTACTAGTTGAGTAAATGGCTTTACTCAACTAGTAATTAAGGACCTCCCCCCTTTACAATTCATATTTATCTTTTATCATTAATATTTTTTTTCATATGTTATATATGAGTGGTTTCAAAAGAAATGCCATGATAATTGTACCTTCACGCAAGAAACGTGCCCTGCGAGATACGGCCACGTATTGCCATATTTGGCTTATGGACATGCACGACGTTGCATTTGATGGCCGATTAGCACTGACTAAAAATGGACAGAGGCTTAACTAGTACTATACTACAACGTATAAAGTAATAACCGAGTGGTGGCCGAGGCTAGGGAAGCGGAACGTAGGCCGTCCAGCGGCAAGATGTGTCGACGATATTACAGCTATCGCGGGTCGAACCTGGACTAGATTGGCACAGGACCGACACAGATGGCATGACAGGAGAGAACTATGCCCAGCAGTGGGATAGAACAGGCTGTGGATGATGATGATGATACTTCTACGTAAGAGTAGTATGAAGAGGTAAAAAACAAACATACAAACAAACGCTCTCAGAGCTCCCCCACCCCATTAGGATATTTTCTGAATCGCGGTAACCACTAACACTCAATATATGCACTCAAACTCGAACAAACTAAATTACAAGTAAGTTTCAGCTGTCAACGTTGTCATGATAATATTTTGGCATTGATTAATGTAAAACTATCTTAGATACAGAAGCTATGTAACTGACTGTATCTACTTGATCAAATTGTTTTTTAGTATAAAATCCATTCGAAAGAGTTAGATTTTTAGTTTTTTTTTTGTGGGAACCTGTTGTTTTTCTAGATAAACTTTTTCAAGTTTTTCCATCTGATGGTCCATATTCTGTCTCATAAGTACCTTCCATAAATGGTCTGGATAGTTTCACCTATCCTTATCCTTAACATTGGCCACAATAGTACGATACTGAATGATGCGTGAACTTTTAAAAACGTTGGTCTTGACATCTTTACGTTATAAATCATCGGTACATATGTGATACTTCGTCACAGATCTGACAAGTTTTTGTGTGTGTTTATTTTTTGTACCGGTTTTAATAAGAACTTGTGGTCTTTAGTAACGAGTTTTTTTGCAAGCATTTTTAAGCGAAACAAAAAAACAACGAAACAAAGCCTTTCCGGGAGTCAATTTTGTAAAATCCTATGCTCATAGAATTTGACCTAAAGAACCAAATTTTTGTTAATAGCTGTCAAATCATTCTACGATGTTTTAATTAAATTGTCATATACTATGTAATAGTATAGCATGTATATGTATAGTACATAAGATGGCCCACAATATATCCTATTTATTCTTTCTTATCTTTTCTATCTATGTAATTTATCCTTTGGTCCTCCCCCAAAACCATTTTTGAAACCAACCTACCCCTAGTATTTTTTAATTTTTGTTTTTGGTTTTAGTTCTGTAATGGTTTATATATTTAGCCCTAAGTTAGATCAATAGAACTCTACATTTGAATTTGAATTAAACATATACATATATAGGTATATATATATGTAGATATGTAAAGGTCGCAATAATTGACCTCCTCGTGTGGCGCCAGTCAACCTGTCCAGCCAAATCACCTGTTGTCACTATAGCAGTCATGTTTTTCGCGCGGGTTTGTTTTCGTTATTTATATTGATCTCAAATTATTACATGCGTCATAGATAAATACATTTATAACTAATTTAAGACTTAATGTACTATAAGAAGTATTATTTTGTCATAGATTCGATATATCTTTTAGTCATATAATTTGTGATTAGACATATTCCTTTATTTCTGAATTCGTAAAAAGAGGAGATTACCAATTCGTTTATATATTTTTTTGTGATTGTTACTTTAGAAATTTCATCTAGAGTGAACCAATTTGGTGTTTTTTTTTTAAGCCATTTCAATTTACTCCAGCTCTGACAATTATATCCATGAGATAACCACTATAGTCTTATGTTTGCATTAATTATGAGAGTCAACCGATTTCGCTGAATATTTTTTATTCGAAAGCATTTACTTCCTTTCTTAAATAGTGGCATATTATATTTTTTTTACAATATTCGTTCAGTATATATTAAATTTAATTGAACTCCGTTTTCCAGTTCATAATTCACTTGTTTCACTCACCATGTTGTGATATTGACGATGACATGCAGACTGCCAGTTCTTTTCGTATTTAAAATATCAGTATGATATATGCAAAATTAATATTCACATTAGAAACTATTACTTATCCTTTTCGTATATTGGTAGTTTGGACCCTGGCTCAGAATGTATTATATACATTAATATGCTAATATTAATGTAAAATTTAAACATTAAACTAATATTTCGTTTGAAACAACATTTGTGTGTCCAGTTTGATTAACATTTAGCTCTGATGAATTAGTGTTGTAAATTTTAATTTCATTTGAGGTCTTCTATTTACTTGATCATGAGCAAATTTAAATATCTAAAAATAGCTGCATAATAGGTAATAAATTGTTTTTCAATGAACAGGTGAGCTATTTTTATTTTACTTATTGGCTAATATAAAGTTTGCTAATTTTCAAACATAATTCAAGACAATATAAGTTGGTCAAACGGTACAATCTTTTAAAGAAAGAAGCGTATACAATATTGTGAATTATGTAAAAATTGTATTGAAGTTATTTATTTATTCATTTCCATAGAAATTGGATGACCGACTTGAATTTAAAAACTACTGAGCCAAGTTTCATAAAATTGAAATGAGACCTATCAATAAAATAGGTTGAAATTATGTTTAGATATTTGTCCATTTGTCACACACATAATTTATGCAATTTTAAGACTTATGTGATTTTCTCATGTATACCATTGCCAAAACTAGACCAAGTTGAAATAAGAGCATAAGGGAAGCAGATAGAAAATAAAAAAAGAAAGATTGAAAATTGAATAAAAACAACATAATCGGTTCAGCCAGTCAAAAATTCTTAGGTAACAAACAAACAATAATAATACAGTCGAATTTAAACCATGCTCATTTTTCGTCATATCGAACGTATAGTTTACATAAAAAAAACTTAGAATAAAATTAATAAATTTATACAAGATTGCCATTCAACGTATTAACACTGCCAGTATTTTAGACACACTGCCCTCTCGGCTAGAGCTTTTATTAGCTATTTATCTAAAGCTAATCCAAATTGCTTACTTCTTTTAGTATTTAATTGGTATAATAGTTAGTAAAATAACACATACTGTATCAGACTCCCCTTCTTGTGTCGTTTTTTCATTCTATCACGCAGCATTTAAATCAATTAATCGATTTGTATCTCTATTAACCACACACAAAATTACATAGGAGGCAAAATCATGATTCATATGTATTTCCAAATCTTTAAGTATTTACTCGTAGCTGGTATTATTGTAAATAATAAGAATTTTTAATAGTTATTAGTTTAAACAGAAAACAAAGAGTTTTTGTAAAAGTAATCCCTTTTAAATGCAATGTTATTCTATATTACAGAAAAGAGATTAATAAAATTCACAAAAAAAAATACAAACCGTACCAAAAGCCCATACTAGTGATGTTTTGACGCCACTCGCATCACTCAGCATTTGAATCGAGTTTTATCACTATTACCCAAACACAAAATTACATAAAAGGTTACTAAAACATGAACCAAATGTGTGCTCAATTAAACTTACATTATTTATTATCTGTAAATCAGCAAATTACGTCTCTAATTGGTGTATAGAGATCGTATCAGATGGGCGAGTTTTTGCGACATATCATAACATTTAATGTAGCTGTTGCACACAAATGTCTTATGTTTTATTAATGGTGTAATTTTATGGACTTGGTTATATTCGTAGTTAGGGTTGACGGCTTCAATGTTTTGTAACCTGAGAAATAAAAACAAGTGAAAAGTAATGTGCACATTATTATAAATAACAGATAACAGAAAAATGTTATAAACAACAGAACTTAAGAGATAATAATTGCATTCTGTTTTTATTAATCCCCGACGCAAGCACGCTATAACTTTGATATGTGTGTTTTATTGTGGTGTGTTTGCGGTTGTTTGCATAACTTTCGCTGTAATGTGGTTTCTGTGTCATTGAATAGCACATAGTGCATTATTATATTTTAAATAACTCATAATACAAGCGTGAACTGAACACCAAATTCATCGTTGTGTTTCACAATTATCATATTGTATATATAGTATTCTACTTTCGATACCCACATTGGGGAAATTGCAAAAAAATACGGGATCCATAATTTTGTAGCTGCGGCTTTCTTGGTCCAATTTTCTACATAACAAAGTCTTTCGCCAAATATTTGGATTATTTCAAAACTTTACTTCCGGATTACATATATATTTCATAGAATACAAATAAATTCAGTATAGACGACTTTCCAACTTTTAATTGTTGTAATAGTTAGTTGATAATAGTTAGTTAGTTATCTAAAATACCAGAGAAGTCAAATACGCCCATTAATCATAACCCTACACAAAAACTTCTCAAAGGCTTTTAAAAGCAAAAGCTCAAGTGAGGAATTTAACGTTCAAACATTTTAAACCGTAAAACTATCTGGGCGAAGGTACGGAATTTTATTAATAAATCTATGAATGAAAGCGAAGATATTAGGAATTTAAGCAATGCAGGTTGGGCCGGGTCGGTTTCGTGGAATTATCTATGGCCCATTCATTTTGCCTCTATGTGAAGTGCATAGTTTTAGTTATCGCTGATATATTAGCTCGTGAAATTATTAATGGTGTGAGGGTAATATTTTATTTAAGCGTTATAATTATGTCTATGTTCAAGTTTGTTCGACTTAATTTTCTTTTTCTTCTTGTTCGACTTAAGTTTCTTTCAAACAAGCGTCGACTTAGGTTTCCTTTATGATGTGGTATGAGCCTATGATATATTCTAATGTAGATGATTCCCATTGTATATGGGGATATTGTAATGTATGAATAACTTGCATTAGAAGAAATGTTTTTGTATTAACTGCCCACATTTTATTGAAAATGTTAATCAAGGCTTTTGAATGTCCGGATGATCATTGTGCATGGGTAAAATGTTAAATAACAAATGGTTATTAATTTACTTATAAGTAGAATTCTGTAGTTCATCATGTCATGTGGACATACTGAGATTTTAATTTTTGTCCCAATAGTAAAAATTAAAATATAACTACCTACGAGTATCATGTTTAGGGTGGTACTACTTTTCTGTAGAAGTCAATGTAGCCAAAAAAACGTCAATTCAAAACTATTAATTGCACTCTCTGAAAAAAATTAAATACGAAATGTGTTAGCTAAAATTTGCGAAGCATATTTTTTTTCAAACCAGTTCTATTATTGTTTATCGTTTGAGAAACGTCTTGCATCACTGATAGATCTTTACTAATTTGAAGTTGACGTTCCTAACACAGCTTATAGTTGTATTTAAGTTAAGCAAATGTTGGCATACCTTATCCAGTTTTTTTTTTGTTATCTGTACTTTGCGCCAATTTATAAATAATCCCTAACGGATTTTACTGTTTGATTATTTATTCAATATAGCAAAGTGACTGCCGGTCACTGAGTCAACTGGGCGAGATTTGAAAATACATGTCATGTTCATATTGTTTATTAGTCATCTTATGCCTAAATTATTTTGCATATACTGTAAAATACACACCTAACGCAATGAAACATCACTTATTCGTGGAATACCAAGAAATTCACTGTGATTTACTACATTTGCGTATATGTACATCAATGACATCATCCAGTGAATTTATATGTTATGTTCCTATCATATTTATAAATCTGAATAATGTGTCTTACTCAATGATGTATATATAGCTCAATGGTCTTACTGCCTAACAGCGCCATAAATCTCTTTTATCTAATGTTCCCCACATTTTCGTTGTGTTTCTCAAAAAGTGCAAATTACTTAACGTAAAAAAATAGATCAACCGATCGCTAATGTTTTAATTTATTATTTTAGGTGATTTCCGTTTATTCCAAGAAGAGAAAAAAATATATTCCGCTATTTTTGCAGGTTCAGCACTTCCAGCACTTCCTCAAATGAGAAAGACAGTTTAAATGACACTAATAAATACCCCTAGTCAAGCGCCATTCGATTCACGTCATTTTCACTAAATGAAGCGATACCTAAGGGCCTAGACAAGTTTAATTTTACATCATCAATTGACGCGAAATACATGGAAGTGACGTAAGATACCGATAAGCTCTGTTGACAGTCTACGTCACTAACACTCATTATATATTTTATCGCGTCATTTGACGATATCGAATTGAAGCAGCACATGAGGGCGTATAAATTTTACCATCGCTTCAGGTTTCGTTTCTGAAATGACTTAATATCTATTGGAAGTGGCATAGTGTCAACAGGGATGTTCAATAGCTTACGTCACTTCCATATATTTCACGTCATTTGACGATATCGAATTGAAGCAGCACCTAAGGGCGTAGAAATGTTGCCATCGCTACAGGTTTCGCTTCTGAAAAGACGTAATATGTATTGGTAGTGACGTTGACTGTCAATAGGGATGTTCGATAGCTTACGTCACTTCCATAAAATATATTTCACGTCACCTGGCGATATCGAATTGAAGCGATACCTGAAGCGATAGCCACAAGTCTAGGCCCTGAGAAGTGTAAGAAATAATAGTGTCGCAGATTTCAAACTATGACCGACTAATATTAGAAACAACGTGCAAGTCGTCTCGAGCATTTAATGTTGTTTGGAGCCACTGCTGCCAAAACAGACGAGCAAATAAACTGGAGACGCGGGTTATGGATTGCGTTATGGGCACTGCAGTACTAGCCACTAAATGTGAATACGAGTATATTTTAGTGAAATTAAAAAATGCTTTTTTTTTCAGTTGAACCAAATTAAAAAAACTAAAATAATCGAGTTGGTTTGTAGTAAATCATATGTTTCCTACATTCTCAAGCTAATAATACATAATAAGTAATATATAAACAATAATTAGTATTAATACGAGTACAAATTAAATGTTCGTTTTAGTAAATATTTTAAAAATTTACATCATGCTTAAAATAAACGAGTCTATGTTCTACTTCTATATCTTTCCTTTCTTGTGTTAGTATTAGGTAAGTAAGCATAATTTTTCATTAACAACAGCTGGACAGATATTTAATACTCGTATCTATGCGTAAAAAAAATATTAATTAGCAATAACATAGAGATACTAGCGCGAAATTACAAGTTCAACGACATCTTTTGTAAATCCGTCTAGAGAAATCTAGAACTAAAAAAAAAACACGTTTGGCTCTATAGTTTTTTAAGGCTGATATGGTTTTTATGGTTTGCAATATTTTTGGGAGAGGTCACAGACTAACGTTTATACATAGAGCACGAAGTTAATAAATAAATTTGTACCTTGTTTTTTACAGCTACACGTTCCCCCAACCATGTAAATTGTATGGCGTTTTCTCGCGGAGCTAAAATTATCTTTCCACTACTATGCTATGAGGGCTGCACGCTTGTGCTAGCGATGTTTAAAAATGCTATTTACGTTTCAGTATTGATTTCTAGTTGTATTTCTGCGTACATTATTTTCAGTTTAGGTTAATGGCTTGGTCTCCGTCAATCGTAAACAGCGTGATGGAGTTTTTCATTAGTCAGAAAACACAGTAAATCTTATACTTACTGTGTAATTTTCACTCATACTTAGAATTATAAATGACATAGCTATAACAGTATTAGTTACTACAGGCACATGACATATTTTATTATTATCGTCATTATTATTATTGGAGCCATTTGAGGGCGGGGTTTTTTATTCTTTCTATTACGCACGCAAATATTCTTCATCACACGTATCTAATCTTCTATCATCTATCTATTTGACGACCTCGTTGGCGTAAAGATTACCATGCCGGACTGCCATTCAGAAGGTTTCGGGGTTCGGTCCCCGGCCCAGCCAACATCTTTGTGCTTAACTAAATTTGTTGGCTGTGGGTCTGGGTGTTAAATATGTATCTATGTAAAACATTTATGTATGTATATGTAGTATATCAGTTGTGTTAGCTACCATAAAACAAACTAGAAATGTTTCAGTATGGGGTTAACCAACCGTGTGTTTATATTTATATTTATCATCATCATCCATAGCTCTTTTTATGCCACTGCTGGATATAGGCCTCCAAATATATCACCTGTGTCAATCTTCTTTATCATAATCGGGTAGAATTAAGCTTTCGTTGCACTGCTTAAATACCACAACTCTTTTTCTCCATTTGTCGCAACATATAATTTTAACTGCAGACGCTTCCTTATCACTAAGCTGCTAAATTATTACCTAGACAGATGGCACCTACACTGAGCGTGTGAAATATAACAAACTAACCTCGGGCAGGCGCCTGCTAAAGTTCGTCCATACATTACAGTAGATCTTCCATCCTTGTTATGTTTCTGACGTATAGCGCAACTGTACAGTGCTATTGGTCAAGAGGTTACCTTCGCTATATATCTATGAATCAGCCCTAAGCGTAAAAAAAAGATTTAAATAGCTACTAGCTGACCCGGCAAACGTTGTTTTGCCTCAATTAGGGGTACAGCGCCATCTATTGATTAGTTACTCAACCCAGTCGAAAGATATCGACATCTGTTAGAATCATTTGGAGTTAACAGATAATTGTGACTGTCAAATAATAACAGACAATAAATAGCAATAAATTAAAATTGCGACTATAATTTGAGATTTAAACTATCCTATCTCTGAAGTTGGATCGAACTGCACATGGTGTGCGAATTTTATTATAATCGGTTAAGTGGTTTAGGAGTCCATTGAGGACAAACATTGTGACACGAGATTTATATATATTAAGATGAATCAGCCCTAAGCGTAAAGAAAGATTTAAATAGCTATGAATCGTTTAAAAGTAGCCGACTGAATTCGAGACTGTGCGGGGCCAGTCACAGAATAGCTCGGTACGGAAACAGCACTTTTGTGATGCAACACAAAGTTTATAACCATGTACATACCTAAATGTATTAAAGAGACGAACAGTATTGACATTTTTGAATTTAGACTGATTTTTTTTTTATTAGCTAGTCATAGGTATTATAGTATATCAGAATTGTTTGACCATAAAGAAATACAAAATATAACATGTATATAATTAAGTTTATATTAGAAGTGCCCAACATAGAATAAGAATAAAAACTACTTTGGTAAGGTTATGTAAATAGAGTAAATAATAGGTTTAAATAGACTAGGTTAGAATGATAATTATAACACTAAATAGGTTGTAAATAAAGTAAATAGTAAGTCAAAGTATACTAAGATAGAATGATGTTAAGTAGGATAGATGATATTAAGTAGGATAGAATTATGTTAAGTAGACTAAGATCCCCAAAAATCAATCTGGGGAGTAGGACGATAAATTTAATAAAAAAAAAAAAAAAAATGTAACATGAAAGCTGGTGGACATAATATATAATGATTTGAATATTGACGTAGAAATAGTGTATAGTATTAGTAACTTAGTTTTTAAATTTAGATCAGTTTTCAATTTCACGTGCCTTACGAGTAAGAACATAGCTGACTTTGTATATTTTAACACATGTAACATCTTTTTAATGCTGTATTCATCCATAGACTTAATAGTAATATTATAGTCATTTTAACATATCAAAGCCATACTGAACTATTTTCAGTAAACCTGTACAACATTCATAAATCTTAAATGCAATAGATAACCACCAAAAATTAAAAACAAAATTAAACTTTAACACTCTTTAATGTGGTTGATGTTTCTTTGTTGACGGTAAAGGAATAAAATCTGCGATAATAAACCACCATATGGTGTTAAGCGTTTCATGGGAATCCCTTGGGAATACCATCGGGTGTTTAAGCTCTAGATTTATCAAAAAAAATATTGTTTCACTAGCAGATCGTCTCGGCTTCGCACGGGCTATAAAATACTCTAAGTTTTTTTTTACGAATCAAAACTGTCTGTTTATGTTATTTCATGTGTTTACTGCGTAATTTTTTTCTCGGTTTTAAAGAAAACATGAGAGCAAAGTCTGATGCCACAATTAACCAGCCATATACTTATCGACTTATTTATAGTAGTTGTTATCAGCATCATTTACGAAACCCAGCAAACGTAGTTCGCGTATGCACTGGTTAACTTTACTCGTCAAAAGAGGTGTACGAAGTACCTACTCCACAATCCACACTGTTTTTTCATCTGGCCAAGATGGTTGACCATGGTTAACCATCCAAACACCGTGAGCATCAACCGTTGCCTAGCTTCGATGAACGTGTCAGATAGATGAAAAAGGCCACTGATGATGCTGATCTTCAGTTACATGATCTAGTGAACTAAAACTTGTACGATCCGTTTATCTATCGATATGTTTATCCGATTATATACGAGCGTAGATTTTTGTAGATTGTACCGCACGTAACTAGTGACGTTTTAAGTCGCAAAGAATTTGAACAGCGCAGCGTTCATAGCCATTGTTAGACAATGTTAGGACCTTGCTATGGCTTTCTATCGAGGTCTACCTATAGACTTTATCAAACGGTGAAACTGCTATGCACCTACGCATTCACTTGTTTCTTTAGAGATATTAAAGCATCTTTGTAAATAGATATTCAGGCATTTCTTGCCCATTGTATGTATGTTATCGATGTTTTTCTATGTAAAAATTGTGAACAATGAATGAGACTTGATTGTTTACACTTGCATTTAGAAACGCTATATTAGTTCATAAAATATAAACTACTTGGTGTTTTAAATAATTACGAGTATAACTCAGCCAATTTAAGATGATCTGACGCGATCATCGAGGTTAAGCAACGATTGATGCGAACAATCTTTGAATGGGTGACCTACAAGACTGTCTTTTAAAAGTGTTATTTGGGCACTGCCTTGGGCTGGATGATACGTTAAATTCTAGGTGCTGGCTGTTAGTCTTAGAACAAGCAGTCATATCTTCGCCTTCGGGCAGCCTGAAAACTCGACACCAGAGCTCAGCCACTTAGCTCATACGAAGAAGAAGAAGAATCATCATCATTTTTGCATCTACGAAAGATAATTTTATGTAATCATATAAAAGGCGCTCGAGGCTGAATAAGCCCATTCGAGAGCCACAGATGCGGTCACATTTAAGTATTTAACTGTCCATTAATGTTTAGAAGCTTTTTCCCTGAAATATTTTTAATAACTAAACTTTTGTAATATGTAGTTAGAACACATTGAATGATGAAAGACTCATATTTAATTAAATTAGGGCGTTTACTTAGGTGTGCCGTTGTAGATTTGCCCGTACTTTGGAACGTACAAAAATGATCTACCAACTTGTTTACACTCCAATATTTTTAGGGTTCCGTACCTAAAAGGTAAAAACGGGACCCTATTGCTAATCCTCCGCTGCTTGTCCTCCGCCTCAGAAATGATGATAGTTAGAAAGATGAAATTTTCACAAGATAATATGTATTTCCCGTGCCGCCATAACAACAAATATAGAAAATGAAAATATTAAGGGAGGTCTTCATACAATAAACGGGTCTTTTTCTTTCGTATTTTATTTTCTATACATCTATTAAGGTTAAGAAAGTAGTTGCCACATATGTTAACTAGGAGATAAATAAAAGAGCATTAGAAGAACATTCTCTAGAAATAGAAAATGCTCTACTACTGCAAAAGTTAGTGAGTTTCAGTTTCAAAAAGTCTTTATTTCAATATAAAAATATACAGTAACAATATTAGTGTAAATTATTCCTAACCTTTTCCTGATACATCATATGAGTTTAAAAGTTAGTAAGTTGCTTTGAAATCGTGAAACTACGTAGGTACATTCTGTATAAAAAGAAAAAGAATAAAAATATTTATTCAAGTGCTACCAACTTTCAAACGCTTAAGTACTATATTACTATTGGTAATTGGTATTTTGCCAGAAAATATATGTGTGTTTCTGTTGTAGGTGCAGACAGAGATTATAAATTTTCTAATCGCGACTGCTCGTAAGCTGCTGTAGTAATTACTATCTAGTAGATTTATATTCCCGGTAGAGCCACATAGCCTGTGGAATTATGAGGGGCTACCATAGATTTTAGAATTTGACTACCTCGTTGGCGTAAAGGTTACCATGCCGGACTGCCAATCAGAAGGTTCCGGGATCGATTCCCGGCCTGGCCAACATCTTTGTGCTTAACTAAATTTGTTGGTTGTGGGTCTGGGTGTTAAATATGTATCTATATAAAATATGTATGTAGTATATCAGTTGTGTTAGCTACCAGCCGTGTGTAAAATGTGTAAAAAAAAATAAAAAATAGATAATAATTATTAAAAAAAAATAACAAATGATAAAAAGCAGCAGTATTTGTCTTCATATCTGATTTAGATAAGATTCGGCAGAGTCAGTGTAAAGGAGTAACTTACATGATTACACAATAAATAAATAAATAATATACAAAAATATCTGGCTGTACAATAAATTTTTTAATAATTAATCCCGCGGTAATCCGGGATAAAAAGTACTCTTTGTTTTAATCCTATGTCTTACCTCTTTACATACAAATTTTCATCAAAATTGGTCTAGCCGTTTAAGCGTGAAGAAGTAACAAACATACACACTCACTTACAGACAAACTTCCGCATTTATAATATATGTAGGATTATCTATTATCTACAGAGTCACTGATTTTGTATGGTTCATTGACTGTACTTGCGTTCATAGAAAGCACTCGTTAATCCACAATATATAGTATTCCACCACCATTTATTCCACCGTCAGACAAGCAGGGAAACACCAAGGCGGCATTGTAATTCGTAGATGCCATAGGCGCGTACTAAGCGGTTTGCAAAACCTACAATGTGTGAATCGCGAAAGGGTGGAAATCTTTGCTAACCTCTTTCTTTTTATTTTATTTCTTGTCCCGTTCTCCTAAATCTTTATATAACCTGGTGGTTTACAAAGCAAGATTAAACTGATTTTTTCTAGGTAAACGCGCTCCTTAGATCATAATAACTTATTATCAGGTAAATTGAGATCAAGCGCGTTTAGTAAAAAACATTAAACAAAACATACACAAAAGATTTTATGTGAAAACTGCAATGAATGTGGAATATCTATACACACATACTTTCGCATTTATAATATAAGTAGGGTTTATAATAATATTCTACTTCACTGGATAGTTTCTCATTTATAATATAAAAAATATAAATAATACCTTGTGCAGCAAATTTCCCTTGCAATTCAAAGAGGCAATGCGGCAAGCCTGATGGGCACGTTTGGGCTTAATTTTTATTTTGTTATTATTATTATTATTTTTTTTATTTTACTAATTTTTCGTCATTTCTATGCTTTGTAAATATTCTTAAATCCTGTAAAATACATTACTAGATAAATTTATTGAAATGTTAAAAAATAATAATAATAATTAGTATTTTATTTAATCGCAAAGTGTATTCCAGTTTGGTTTGCCGAACCCATAGTTACCCCTCAGGTATGCAGTAGCTCTACATTCTCTGTCATTAAAATTAACATTCTGTTTGTGTGTGAAAATATGTGATCTCATAAGAGGACGGATTTAGTACTTGCCTTTACAGCTATTTGGTATTCTGGGTTGGGTGGTTTGGTTTACAAGCCTGTGGTTACTATATTTGTATGCCAAGTTTTCATACACTACGTAATTCATTCATTCATTCATTACATAAAAGCCATTTTTTTAAACTTTACTTACAACAATACCAACTAGCTACTACAAGAAGTAAGCAATTTTTATTTGCTTTTGAAAAATAACTAAAGCTAGTCCAAAATATCTAGCCCACTAGCGCTTGAGGCTCAGCTAACTAAGGCGATCGAAATGATCACCAAATTTACGGTCCCATGTCAAAAAATATACATGAGACCCTTAGTCGGTTTAAAAAGTTTAGACATCTTGAAACAGAACTTGGCCACTCCGCACATTCAAAATAAATAAAAAATTATTACAAATAAAATATGAATAATTGTGTTAACATTCGTAAATATAAATTATTTAACATAATGAGACTTCTGCGAAATATATTCTCAGTAAGTTTTGCGATATAATGGCAAGTTATTCTTTTGCAACTAAGTTTATTCTTAGAAATTTGTACGATGTGTTTATTATTGGGTATCAAATTGGTACTAAGTTCAACAAGAACCCGTTTTGTTTTTGCTGCAATATTATTATCTTTATAATCTACCAATCTTAGATTGATTATATTGATTACATACCTTTGCTTAGTGGTACGAGTGTTGTGAATGTCAAGGCAACTTGGGGATATAAATACAGATTTTGAAGAGCCCTAGTTTTTTTTAAGAAATATGAGTAAGTAGGTAAGTGTTTGACTAAAACTTCTAAAAATACGAATATGAATG
The DNA here is from genome assembly GCA_035578125.1 of Mellilla xanthometata. Taxonomy (NCBI): domain Eukaryota; kingdom Metazoa; phylum Arthropoda; class Insecta; order Lepidoptera; family Geometridae; genus Mellilla; species Mellilla xanthometata. Next base: position 6,968,667 of record JAPUBQ010000020.1, read on the forward strand.
TGTTCCCACAAATTTGAATGGTAGTGGAGCATTTTCTAGTGCTCACCTACTTAGCTACCAACCTCAAATTGAAAATCTGTAGTTATGGGCCCGACGGTGTGTACTAAAACCCACCTAAAGTCAAAGATAAATGCTAAATTTTGATTTTCAGCCTTTTCGCTAAAAATCATAAACGGAAAAAAATATCAAAAAATTCCGTAATGGCCGTGTAAAGAATCACTCTAAGAATATTTATACTTATTTTGGTACCAATCAGACATATGAATTAGAAATAATACTGGTTAAAAAAATCGAATATTAAGTTTTTTGAACCAGTTTTTTTTTGTGCGAAAAAACTGTAAAAGTCGGGTACCACTTTAGGCCAGAGTGTCGCTTACTCGTATCGTCACGCGTCCTGCTGTTGTAATGCCTGGCATTGCAAATAAATTGTGATTGTATTGTTTAAATAAAAGTCTCTCCCTTTTTAGCAGGAGAGAAATAGCAGTAAGTAGCCAAATTGTTCCGACAAGGCAACAAACACAGACAGCGCTTTTAACAAGGTTATACGGAGCCGTTTGAGCGCCGCGGCCGTAACCGTGGACGTCGGATTTACTTTAGGGCGAAAGCGCAATGAAAGCTCTATGAGTAAAACGAATCGCGAGCAGCTGCGCGTTTTCACAACACAAATACAGTGCTACGACCAGCGAACTAGAATAAATAGAATAGTAACTTGGCCGATAAAATGGTTCCACGCGTAATCGTAAAATACCGCGGTGGGCGGGGCAAAACAGCTACACGCGTGCCCGCGTGGCGTCTCGTAGTGTGGCTCGGCACCAATCGCGTGCTTTGTGTGTGTTTCGTTGGGATAGCAGAATAATTGTGTGCGTATTTGGATCCAAATTCTAAGCGGCAATTGTATGGAGTTACGCTTCCGTTTATTCTAGGTCGCTGGTTACGACACTCAAAGAGTCGTGCATATTTTAATGTTATAGAGAGTTGTTGTTAAATAAGAAGAAAAATAACTTGTACAAGTTGTTTTTCAGACTAGTGACAGTAACGCTTTTAAACTAAGCGGCTTAAGCTCAAGTGGCAAAAGAAATTTCAAGGCGCCCCAAATGCCTAAATAGGTTTGTCATACAGCCTTAATATATTTAAGCGCAATGAAAGCTCTATGAATAACACAAATTAGGAACTATTGTCAAAAGAAGTTTTATGTAGCTTCAAATGCTTCAAACAAGACTGTCCTAACAGCCTTCGATTTTACGTATTTTTGCCCAGATTAATTTGTAATTTGGAAAGTACCTCATAATTTTTGGCGCTCTATTTTTAAGTTGATTCAGTAATTTGCATCTATTCTGTTATAGGATCCGTATCCGTGTTGTCCGGTATAGGATCAAAATAGCACATTTTGAAAAAATCCTTAGCATCCTGTGTAAATAGTGTTACCTTATTTTCAGTTTTGTTATCTTTGATTCAGCTTTACGAGTCGTTAGAGTTTCAATACTCGATACGTAAAATGCTCTCTATAGACTTATTATTTGAAAAACCTGTGTTTCTTAAAATATGAATAATAAAGAAATTAAAACAAATCTTACTATTACTATTTTTGTAAGTAATCATATTATTTAGAATTGCGAGAGCTTTAAAAGAACCCATATATTGTTTTCGTGACATTCCTACTGCCGCGCGTCGTATGCTGCGGCTAAACTCGGTACAACAGCTCCTAAACATTTTACGTGACTATTTGATAGCCCACATATGTGTTAATACGTACAGTGCGGTCTCACCTTACCTTGTTCCACGTTTAATGAAAGTCTCGCGTGGTGGCTGGCCGTTAATCCTTGCTAGTCGTTTGACCAGCTTAGATTTTAATTCAGACTGTTGTTTGTTTTTGCACCTTGATTGAAAAGGTAACAAACGGCTCAAATTGCATTAAAAGGTGAACATAATTAGATATTGTATTGTACAATATTATTAATTATTGCCGGACTCGTTAGGGTAATGGTTAACATGCCGATCTGCCGATCAAAAGGCACGAACCCAGAAGGGCCAAGATTCACGCCACGGCTAACATCTTTGTGCTTAACTAAATTTGTTGGCTGTGGGTCAGGGTGTTCAATATGTATCTGTAAATATGTATGTATGTATATGTACTCGTAGTATTATATCAGTTGTGTTAGCTACCATAACACAAACAAACAAGAAATGGTTCAGTATGGGGTTAACCAGCTGTGTGTGTAACATAAAAAAAAACATACAGTTATATTATACAGAGGTAGCATATATAACTGTGCAGTTTTTTTCTGATCGTTATAAAATTGCGTAAGTGTATACATTTTGCTTTTGGTTTATTTTTTTGTTTACGCTTGTAAAATTTATTTAAAAAATTATCTACGATATTTATACAAAGCAAATTTTTAGTGCATGTGTGTATAATTCGTGTTAATAAAGAAAAAAATATATATTTCGCTTCCTCTTTGTCACGCTCATTTGGGTTTGCAAATGAGAGGAAATAAACTTTCAAACGTTTTCTTTATTAACTTGAGTGATATTGTATGTGTTTGATAGTAAACTTAAACATAAACGTCTGTAACCAATTGAAAAGCTTTCATAGTTTGCAGATGGGATCAGTAAGAGCACTTCAAATGATAATAAATTGTCACCACAAATTGAAGGTTTAATAACAGTCCTATCATTTCAATCAGTACTCTCTATTCTGTAATACTGACTCTATTGACATAGCGGTGTCCTCCCTCTGTGCTTGAATAAGGCCTTCTAAAAGACAAGATAAGAAGAGATTAAAAATCCTCCATAAGCAATGTTCTAAATTTATGGCATCGATCTTTAGGTCAAGAACCAGACTACTTGTAAATATTGTACAACAAGTAAATTATTGTAGCTATGTCTTGTCCTGTGTCCTGGGGGTCTTCAAATCTAGAGTTAATAGGTATTTTCTAGGTAAGCGTGTAACATCTTAGGCCATAGTACTGTTTAACACCAGGCATGCTGTGGCCAAACGCAAACCTATAAGTGATAAAAAAAAAACTATGTTGACGGCCAATTTAGGACTTTTCTATTTTTTTAAATGCCCTGTTCAGTTACAACGATGGTACACGAAAATAAAATTAGACAAAATTTTCATGCTTATTATAACTTTTTTACGATTTCGAACGTTTATTGATTACTTATTGCGCCCCGCGGTGCTACTCGTGTTAATCCGGGACAAAAGAAGTTAATCTGGGATAAAAAGTAGCCAATGTGTTAATCCAAGGTCTAATGACAAATATCATCAACATCGGTTCAGCCGTATGAGCGTGAAAAAGTAGCAAACATATACCCAAGCTTTCGCACTTATAATATTAGTAGGATGTGTTACGAACATAGTACATACATTAATTAATTTTGTCATTTTGAATTTATATCTATATTATAAGTAGGTCAAATGACTATTTATTGACTGCCAGTTTGAAGGGACGCTCGTTTGACTTCCGCCTTCAAACTGACAGTTATTAGCGAAATATATTCACAGACGCTCATTTGACTCAAGTTGTGGTGTAACGAGACTTAGTTCGGTCGGGCATTCGCTTGCTAGAGTCCGACCATAACGGTGATTCTATCAATAAAAAGTGATTGACAAAGTAAAGTGTTTCTTTTACGGTTATCCTCAGTATCGTGCTAAGTGTCCGTTGAGAGGCCAAATAATTAATTGTACGTGTAGCTGCGAGACATTGCGAGAGGGTCGCAACAGATGAGATCAATAAAATTAATCAAATACAAATACAAATCATTTATTGATAACACCGAAGTCACAAGTCAAATAATATGATATCATTATAAAAGTATATTATATTCATCAAACGTCAATTTTTACTTCTAATTCTAGTAATGTAATATCATTACAAAGTATATGATATGAATCAAATGTCAATTTTCAATTCTAGATTATCATTTATATTTTAAAAAGTTTTATATAATAGCCAAACCCTGAGTCTAGTCTTAAAGCTGGCGGTGGAAGGCGCATCCCGGACGGATCATAACGGAAATGAATGACATTCTATGAGTGCACGCAAAGCATTCTAGTTTTTTTGTCCATGCGCTCAAATACAGCATTAATATTTACTAGTAGAAGCATACCAGTGTAAGCATTTGATGTAAATCGCGCTTACACCGGCTAATTCGGCTTAACATTCTCCACGCCTGCGAAGTCGTGAAATATTAGCCTACTTGCGGCTTAACAAGGCACCGGTGTAGATAAATTTATCCCCGTACGTGAAGGAGACCGCGGAGTAAGTATCCTTTAATTCTTTTTTCAATTTAGAGCCATTTATGTACTTGATACCATTTAATGTCTTATCATCTTGAATTTACGGGTTTTTCGTTAAAAATAATAAAGGATAAAAAACATTTTTTATAAGGAAAAAAAAGCTTGAAAACCGACTAAAGAACTACCCTAAGAATATTTATTTTTATTTTGATACCATTAGATTTAGCAATACCAAAAAAAACAGATCAGTCACCGCTAGTCCAACGGAGGAGCAGCTCTGGTTGCTCACAACCATCATTATTTTGAGTTAGGACTGGTTCCTGGCAGTATGACCGGGACTTTTCTAGTTTTAACTACCACCAAGACACGATTATTGAATAGCCATGAATAAAAGTATTTTCTTTCTTTCTTTCGTCTTTCAGCGCGGGATAAGAATGAATTATCAAAATCGCTGTCATGTTAGGACCGCTGGCCGTAGCTAGAAAACAAGCTTGTTTAATAAGGTACGGAATTTGTGGAGCCCTAATCTTTATTTCTCGAGCAGCTTAGGTTTATACATTTCATAACAATGTTTGCCATTCTACGATATTTGTACTAGCTCTAGATATATTAACTGAATTGCGAACACAATTTTCTCTGTGATTTGAACATTGTAGTTTAAGCAAATCTTTTATGACTTTTGTGAAGTATATAATTGTAATTTTAATTGCTGTTGATTAATTATAATACCCTATTTATTACGTTATTAGGTAATCTTTGACTTACCACACACACACGCACGCACAGAGAGAGAGAGAGACACTTCAAACTTCTAACCTGTCGTTTTTGCATTGCGGGTTAAAAAAAACTCATCAAAATATGAGAGCGAAGGGTCCTATGTACTTTTATTTGGGACTGCCAAATGGCAGAGTCAACAAAAATCTTTTCATTTTCTCCCCGGCTCTTCAGACAGCGTCCCATTGAGAATTTAATTTAATTTAATTAACGGAGGAGAAACGGTACAAACTTTATCCTACCTACCGACTTTATACTGGACCATTAAGACTTTCCAATTTCGCTTACAACTGGCCGTTCAGTCAGTTGTAATTTACTCTTACAGCGAATTTTCTTTGTTGATCATTGTAAGCACCAAGCGTAGGCCTTTTTACTAGTACACCATTTATCTCAGCTTTGTAAAAAAGTTTATAAAAACATATTTATATCTGTATCCTATGGTGTTTTAACACTTATATCCGTCTCTTACAGTAAAACCTCTTGACTTGAACTTATAAGTACATACGTGATAAAAAGACCTCTTTGAATTTGCATTGGTATCCAAAGAGATTGGTATCTGATTTGCCAACGCTTCGTATAGTGGTCAAAAATTTTACTTGCATCAAATCAAGGAGGTTCAGTGTCAATGCATCAAATTCAAGGAGGCCGCAAGTTAGCCAGAGGAGGCCGCGTCAAAATGCGACGAAAGAATCGAATTTTAAAATTATTTGTAGTATTCGTATTTTAAATTTTCAGATATTAGCCGGATTTGATTCGACTCCGATTAATGTAGTTAGTGTTGTACTGCATTCTGTTAAAACAATGCAAATAATAACGCTTTTAGGTATCCGAAGATGATCCGTCAATAAGCAACATTTTGTTCACAACATTAATTTTTTTTTAATCAGTTGATTCACGATGAAGTTCTCCAACTCGAGATTACAAATTCTGAACATTCTCCTAAATTTTAATGCTCATTAATTTAACACGGACCTTTTACTGGCTTTCGAGTTCATTTGTAAGTCAAGTTTTGATTAATTACTGTTTGATGTTTGTTGGAATTTTCACGGGTTAATGACTTACACAGGCGTTATTTGTGAATGCATTATAAGTACATTAAGATTTGCAATACTCATCATTTTATATTTTTAGGTGCCTCTATCTAAAATAGTTGTCATATACGTTTGTATAATAGTCTGTACCCCATACTTCAGAGCGTGATGTCTCGGATTTGATCCCATGGCGAGACCGATTTCTGCTTGATGAATTCGACTGTCAAGATAGACAAACTGTTTGGATATGTGTGCAATGCGCAAGTGTTGTACTAACATATAGCGTCATCGATACATAATTAAATAATTCTTACGAGAGATTGAGTGTAAATGGATAATTAATTATAAGCAGACGTTATAAAGTCTTTTGTAGCTAACCTGGTGAACAGTTGAACGATGGAACATCCATCTAAGCTTATTTTTTTTCTTAGATTTCATTAATTTCCGAAAGGAAATGGCCTGCCGGGGTCATACACCTCCCTACCTTTTCCGGAAAGCAAAGAAACTTTGCAGAGTTTAACCTTTCGTCAAAACAATAACAAGGAAGGCTTGAAATACTCGAAATAGAAATAGGTAATAGTTCTAAATCTGACTACATACGTACGTGACTTAAATATAAACAAGGAATGACATAAATTTAAGACGTTATGTAAATATTTCCTTAAACCAGAAAACCAGCTTCAAATGAAAAGTCTCGGGTTTTTCCTACAAGTATAAGAAAGTATATTTCGATCACAAAAAACTTTTTAAATAATGAGAGTGTCGGAAATATATCTGCAGTCTTATTTTTGACGAAGGGAGAATCCCCTAAAGGGTGTTTCTAACTGTGTCTTATACAAATGTACAAGTAGCTGTAAACCTAAATTTCCTGTACAATAAAAATCATTTGAAAATCAATGACGACCTCGTTGGCGTAATGGTTACCATGCCGGACTGCCAATCAGAAGGTTCCGGGTTCGATTCCCGGCACGGCCAACATCTTAGTGCTGAACTAAATTTGTTGGCTGTCGGTCTGGGTGTTAAATATGTATCTTTATAAAATATGTATCCATTTTCTTTTAGGAGAAAATGTGATTTGAACGTGCTCTTGATTGTTGTTAAATTGGATATTTTTATTCGTTTATGTTTTGGGTTTTTCGTCGGTAATTCATTATAACGCTGGTTACCTAATTAAAATAGTAGTCGGCCACAGATCGCTGGAAATTAATTTGTTTTTCGGAACCATTATTATTTCCCGATAAAAGATAACGATGTAGGTATACGTATATTCCTAATATACCAATACGTAGTTTCCCTAAATGTGTCGCAGAGGTTCCCAATGGGATGCCTCATCACGTGGCAGTTCATGTGACTTGCTGAATAATGTACGAGTCTACATGAATTTCAAACTCACTGAAGTCGTGTGATTTAAATTTAAAAACCAAATTAAGTTCTTCTAGATATTGACCATGCCAGTTATCTCGAAAAAGGTTTTATTTGTCTTAGCTCGAAAGTCGTAATGATATCTTATCTTAATATATATAAATCTCGTGTCACAATGTTTGTCCTCAATGGACTCCTAAACCACTTAACCGATTATAATAAAATTCGCACACCATTTGCAGTTCGATCCAACTTGAGAGATAGGATAGTTTAAATCTCAAATTATAGTCGCAATTTTAATTTATTGCTAGTTATTGTCTGTTATAATTTGACAGTCACAATTATCTGTTACCTAACTCCAAATAATTCTAACAAATGTCGATACCTTTCGACTGGGTCGAGTAAGTAATCAATAGATGGCGCTGTACCCCTAAGTGAGGCAAAACAACGTTTGCCGGGTCAGCTAGTTTGATATAAAACAAACTTATTTGTGTTTGTTTTATATGTATACTAAAAATACTCAAGCCAGTTTTTTACTAAATTCAATTAGTGATTATGAATGTGCACGACTCTAAAATAATATCGGATTAAAGTAAAATACACAAGTTATATGAATAATTTATTTCCTAAATCCAGTCCAAACATAGAAATCAAACTGTTCAATTTTAATTATAGATAGCTAGCTCATCAAAATGAAGGAATTTCCAAATAGAATTATCGCAAGTTATTTTAGTCTTTAGGCTATAAGACAACCCAGACAGAGCATTTAAATATTTATAACTTGATTAGTAATTCAAGATTTTATGCATATTCGTTATTTTACACCATCAATTGGGGACTTTAAAAACATCTGTATCTAGGAGGTAAAATATGTATATATTGGCACGTGTATAAATATGGCAATTAATTTTGTAGATAAAATTAAATTATGATAAGACGTTATATACGTATATTTAAAATTAAAATTAGCTCTATATTTAATCGAAGCAGTGATATTGTGACGGGTTTTAAATAATAAACAAAAAAAAATTTTTTTTCGAATAAGTTAAAAGTAGGGTTATTACTTATTATTTTCGTGTCAGTGTACACTTCGTAACATTTCGTCCTATATTCTTCTTAGAACTTATTTTATTTAACTTGAATGAATTTCGTAAATAATTACAGTCACTAAAACTTTGCCACAAATAGCTGTTTCGTCTTTTCCAGCTATTCCAGACAACTTTTACTGTGAATGAGATAACTTAAATAACTCTATTATTCATCAAATATATTTTAATTCTAATTATGTCAAATTAATATTACAATATTTCAAGAAGATTTACAAGAATCCTCTATTGTAAAAGACAAAAAACAATCAGTGAAAAAATCAGTTCCAGCAATTTTGTTGCACAATAGGCGGCCTTATCGCTTCTAGCAATTTCGTCCAGGCAAAATTCGTATGATAAATACAATTAAAATAATAGGAAGTGTAGAAAACAAATACAAAATAAACTAAACCTACTTACATACAAGTTTGTGAAATAAATGAATAAATACCTAGACAGTCTACATAAATATATTTAAAAAAAGAAGAATATTATAAGTAGTGCAAATATAAAAAATACGATACAATGCTATGTACTATAAATAAACGGACCAATGACCGTTCCCGGTGCGTAGTTTACACGGTCCAAATAACGCTAGCAGCATTCCCGCGCTATAGGGCAACGGCCAACTTTTGCTCCAGGAACGAGATTCAATAAATCTGTCTGGGAAAAGGTTGTTAGCTACCCGATGCAATGAAACTAATATCGTTCCCAAACGAACTCCACCTGTCAATGGTAACTGCATGTATAAATCCACCCTCGTGGTAGATTGCGCTGTTTATTTAACGCAAAAGCCCCAAACCCTGGCCAATATCGGACCAATTCAGTTAAAAGCTATTCGCGATTGATGTACCTCGATCGCCATTAAATGCTTTCAAACTAAAGATATTCTATTGACTAACCATACTGATTTACCTAATATACGTTTTGTACGAGATAAGGTATTTCATCTTAAATAACTTACAAAATTAGTTTCAATAGCTTTTTTTTATTTAAAATTGTAATAAAATAGTTTAGGTTTAATGACTTATAAATGTTCAAACAGTGTAAACTAACATTACAATTATTTGATCTATACCATTACTTTACCTGTGACAAACTTATTTTAGAGGCAATTTTTCTTTGATCAAATACATATATACAATTTATATTATTATTTTATTTACATTACTTCAAGAAAAATAATATTTAACATATAAATTCACCTTAGAAATTAAAATAAATTTAAAAAAGGCGAATACATTTATTATTATATTTATTCATTAATTTGTGTTGGTTGCTGTTAAACCCTTAGATACCGTTCGTATTCAGTAATTCTATATGTGAAAAAATACTACCTACTATTAGCAATATTTACACGAAAAAATGGTCACACTTACTTACTTAAAAACGTTGGATATATTTTTTTGTGCAAATATAATATGCCTTACGCGAACAGGCTATCAATGAACTGATTGATCTGCGCTCGATCCTAACATAATATTTCAATACGAAAAGTAAACACGAAATAGGCGTCCCAGTGAGAGCAATAAGTCAAGCTTTATTGACAGCTCCACTTCGCAATCCAAGTTATAAGTTCCTTCAACTTATAGAACGCATTCTGTTCGTTACAGGTGGTGTGACAAGATGGAATTCAATTGCACGAAAGATCCGAGACCAATCAACTCTTCCACGACGTAACTCTTCTCAAAACCGTTAAAAAACTTCGCAGAAGTTCCCTAGTGATATATCGTATAAATTTATTTGTTAACCAATATGAATTTGAAGTTAGTATCCTTGCTTTTAACGTGGAACTTCATACTGATATCAGGAAAGAGAGATTCCTTTGAAGACGAAGAAACGCCTAGAAATAGAGAATTACGGAATCGGGAGAACAATCGAAACCGAACCAATTTTAATGGAACTCTCACTGATTTGCCCGAGAGAAGGTATTTAAGGCATAGAAACAGTTCTCGCTACCGTGGAGAGAGGCGTAGAGGATGGGACCATGAGATCAGACGAGACAGACGAAAGGGAGCAGAACACTCGCTCGAAGATAGTGCGAATCGAACCATCGAACCTTACAACATGAAAAAGGAAGAAAAGCCTCGCAAAGCGGAAAAACACTGGACCAAGAGCTTCGAAAAGTATCAAACGCGGAAGCTAGTCAATCAAACGAAGACAGAGAAACCGAGTAGGATCTCTTTGTCCCCGCTTAGAGAGAACGCGACTAGATCAAAGATAAAGATGACAAACAAATGGCAGAGCGGTGGGTATATTCCGTTTCCTCAGCCGAGGGAGCGGAAGCCAAACATTATCTTGATATTGACGGATGACCAGGATGTTGAGTTGGGCAGTTTGAACTTCATGCCGAGGACTATGAAGGCGATTAGAAGCGCTGGAGCTGAGTTCAGACACGCCTACACTACTACGCCTATGTGCTGCCCGTCTAGGTAAGATATTTTTAATGAGTACTCGGATATATTTTGTCTGTGTGGTTTTTGCTTGAAAGTCGTTATCGAAGTATAGCTATGAAAACTTCGAATTTGTTTAAGGAAAGTAATAAAGATTGTAATATTCTAATCAGTGTCCAATAACGTACTTCTAAAACGTCATCTATAATTTATGTAAATAATTTTCTATATTGCAGTAGTAGATATTACCTCACGCCATAAATTAGAAGAAGACGAAAGCAATATTCTGTATTAGTCTTTGGAAGAGACGTCATGTAAACTGACGTTTTTTATAACTTTTAGTTCACTTTTTCCCTACACGTCCGTAACAACTCTCTAGTTTTAGTTTTAATCTAGTTATTATTCTTTCTATCTAGTCGGGCGAATACCGCTCCGGATCGTACCTAGCGCAAAGGCTATCCATAGCTTTACAACGCGGCAATGCCACGAGCGTTATGGGTACCTTTCAGTCAGGTTCTATCCGGAGTGGCCTATTAAATTAATTTTATGAGTGGTTTTTTTTTATTTACTTTTATAATTGACTTGTATTTACAATTATTTAACTTTATAATTAACTTATCAATAAAAGTAAAATATCTAGTTATTTAATAAAGTAAGGCAGATTCTGAATGACTAAATCAATTTTTAATATTGCTTTTTTGTCGATTCTCCTAGGAGTTCCCTTCTGACCGGCACCTATGTGCACAACCACAACGTGTACACAAACAACGACAACTGCTCCTCTCCGATGTGGCAAGCCAAGCACGAGACTAACACCTTCGCTACCTACCTCTCTAACGCAGGCTATAGGACTGGTGAGTGGTTTTACATTATTCTTTTAGTGGATCGCAGCTATTCTTTTGGTGGATTACAGCTATTATTTTAGTGAATCGTGTAATATTTTAGTGGATTATAGCTATTCTTTTAGTGGATAGAGCAACACACAAGCGAGGGAGAGAGAGAGATAGAAATAAGTAAGGGAGACCTATGCCCAGAAAGCATATTCTACATACTTATATTTTTATTTCATATTAGGATACTTTTCACACAGGGCTGGGTAGTCCCATACTGAACTATTTATAGTTTGTATTATGGATGCTAACAAAAGTGATATATTACATATTATACATACATACAAAACACTTTTAACACCCTATCGAAACAAATTTAACACCCAAACCGCCAGCCAACAAATTGAGTTCATCACAAAGATGTTGAACGTGCCGAACCCGGGAAATGTAGTCGAACCCGGGACCATCTAGTTGACAGTCCGGCATGGTAACCATTATGCCAAAGAGATCGTCAAAAATTATATGCTATGTATCTTGTTTTCTTATCTACATTTTCTAAGTAAATTAGAAGATCATATGTAAATAAGTCAAAGTTTCTTGAACTCAAAATATATTAAATTCATAAGATAGGTATTTCTAGACTGGTTAGATACCTACAGATAAAACTATGAGTTCATACTATCTATGAAGTAATAAGATACGCTGGCACCTGAGAATGCACTAGCGGACCCGGGTTATGGTATGGTTGGCAAAAAACAAAACACCGTTAAACCGGTTGATATGTGTTTAAAATCTATTACTTTTGTTTACTTACTTCGAATAAGAAATATCTTATATCAATTTAGTAAAGGAAATATTATAAAGCCTAGCATATTAAATTAAGACTATTATTATTAGGCTTACTTTAATTTAAATTGAAAGTGTTTTGATTTTTCTTGTTCTCTGCTTGTTATCTTAAGTTTGTATACAGTATTTTAATTGTTTTTTTTTTCTGTAATAGTTATTTGTAAATAAAAGCTCTTACCAATATTATAGGAAATCATACAGCTTATCTACCTAATTTTTTTTATGATAATAAATATTTAAACATGAATAAAATTGACAATATCTAACTAAAGGTCCAACGCGAGTTTGAACTTTATTAAAATACAGGTTCACAGTAAATTCTCTAACCTGTTTATTTATAGTACCTATATAATTTTGTGGTCATATAAATGTGAAGTATGTTATTTTAAATAAATATCCATTATATTACAAAATAAATATCCATTTATATTTTTTCCAACTGTACGTATTCTTTATGAAGACGACTAGAGTCGACGAGGCAGTGCATCCCTAGATTTGCTGATGAAGCAATACCACTGAATGCCTTTACACCGACGCGGCTCATAAAACGACTTGACTTTTATTAGCTAACACGAACCTTAAGATTTTAGTCGCGCCTATAAGTTATACTAGCTGACCCGGCAAACGTTGTTTTACCTTAATAAAAAAAAAAAACTAAATATACAGCCGATTCTCAGACCTACTGAATACGCATATAAAATTTGGAAAAAATCGGTCAAGCCGTTTTGGAGGAGTACGGTAACAAACACTGTGACACGAAAATTTTATATATAAGATAATACTAGCAGATCATCTCGGCTTCGCACGGGCTGTTAAATAATCTGAGTTGCAAAGAGAAACCAAATATAGCCTATGTTACTCGAGGATAATGTAGATTCCCAACGGTGAAAGAATTTTTCAAATCGGTCCAGTAGTTTCGGAGCCTATTTGCGTCAAACAAAAAAACAAAAAAATCTAGCTTTTCCGCTTTAAGTATATATTGTTATAGACTATGTAACAGTAATATATTTATTATTTATATAGCATAGGTTCATATACTACAATACAATCTATGTACTCTACTACATTTGTGTTTGTATGATTGTATGTATGTAAATATTGAAAAATGAGACAGAGTCACCGAAAAAAGATAAGGGTCGATGTTTCATATAAATGGTTCTCTAAATACCTATCATGAATATATGTATGTACAATAAGATTCTAATGTGACAAATGGTAGATCTATACGAAAAAGAAAATTTAACTACATGTCCGAAAGAAGAAACATAATTCTTATAGAGCATTTTTTAGCAGTGACTTATATATATAGTAGGTTATAGGCCTGTATTCCCTGGTGCCTTTATTTATATATGTCACTAGCAGTAGAGTCCAATAAAATGTATTAAATATGCAAGCCAATAAAATTTCACAACAAATCGCATTGGTATCATTCGTGAAATTTTTTGCACATAAATAGTCTCATAAACTATTCATTTGTATAAAATAGTTTTGGGTTTCACGTCAAAATGGTTAAATAAATTGCAGTCTTAAATCTTTTCCAAGATAAGGATATCTTGTGTTCAAACGTGTTTATTAGTTGACCGCTTTCTATTTGGATGAAATTAATGGGATTCAATCAGTCTAACGACTTAAACCACCATATAAAGCGAACGATCTTAATAGCTGTAGACATTGATGGATCTTCATGCGATGCATTTTCCTCGATGCAAATCAGTTCGAACGTATAGAATTTCAAGTCTATCCACTCTACATCTAACAATGTAACTGTGGACTTATGCCGCTTTCAAAGCAACCCGTCGCATATGAATGGCCCAGAAATGCTACAGCTAAAAGCACGTAAAGCTGTCATATTCGCACAATACCAGCAGCACATAAAGTAGAATTGAAACAAGACAATATAAAACAAGTAAGTAAGTACAGGACGCCGTTCTCAGTGACAATCTGGCAAACTGCAGCGTGCAGTCTTTCAAGATTTGTTCTAAATATTATAACTACATAGTTAGTGCGTGGGCGCACGTGGCTCGCCGGACGTCGGCTATTTCATCGCATCAAATCGCATACCCGTCACCCGCTAGATGTAGATGGAAGTGTCCTTGCCGGTATTTGGGGAGACCGATTGGCCGATCTATCTTATCCGGCCGAGACGAATGCGATTTGTCGGGATTTGTCACGAGCAGTCAGGCTCGCGTCACATCGCCCAGCGAATTAATGCTCGGTCGCTTCGCTTTGTCGTTGATTTAGTGCGTCGCACCTTCCTGGATTCCACGCGAGAGACGCCGGCCACATTCGAACGACAGCCATAAAATTGGTCAGACGCACTTAATAAGCTGGACGCAATTTATGTCTTTATAGTACGAGCACATTGGCTGGGTGTTAATATTGTTTCCAGGGAATGTCCAGTTTGAGCGTATCGCGAATGTTGACATTCGAACACTCGTATAAGCCCTTTGTGACACGAAGCACGTGTGCGTAATTTATCACTTGGCAGTTAAGAGTCCATTTGGCTTGTAAATTTATGCCGCGGACGGGCGGGTATCATAAATTCGCCCCTTGCTTTCCCTTCCGGCGCGGCTTGTAGGAGTTGGAGACGAAGGGATCGCCCACAGCTGCTGGTACCTACTAGCCGGAGTAGTTCGTGACCAGAGTCTAATCATTTTATTGCTTCTTCCGTTTAAAGATGAAAGTCGAGACGTGTGGGAGTGCAAATTGTCGTTTGATAGTTGAGTTTCTCTATCTACCGAGCACTCCGCAGCTGTCAAGTTTTCCTCTGCGATATCTGTATTATTATTTATATAGACAGTTATGATGCAGTCGACAGTTGTGATATACATTTATTGCTTGGGACATATAATATTATCCATTTTAACATTGCTAGATATTTTATGTCTAGGATTTATGAAACATAGTTTGTGGCATTTGAATTACTTAGATCTTATCGGTAGATGTTAGGTAGTAGTTTATTGAGAAATATCCACGTATTACTCGAAAATGTAGGTCAAGAAAGTGACAGGAAATGAGTACACTTACACTACAGACGAATTGCTTAGAAACAATAACTATAAGAGAGATTATCTTACAGTTATATAAAAAAACCTTATTTAGAACTTCATAATTTAAATATATTTTATCTGGAAAAGCTATATGGGATTTGTTAAAAAATAAGTTAATGTATATTTCATTAAAAGCTGCATCATCAAGGCAAGAGAGAAGCGGTTTCTTCTGGGCAAGCGCGTTCCACCTTAGTATCAAGTGAATTGTGACGCGCAAGCCCATTAAATGTAAAGAAGTAGATACTTCAAATATGTTTAAGCTATAAAGTAGCTATAACTCAGCGCTTTGTACAAAAACTGCTAGAAATAATATTCTTATCTTTATGATACTTAAAGATTTAGGCTGAACCTAGCTAAAACAGTGTATTCAAAGCCTTAACTCAAGTTCTTTTAAAAGAACACATAAAAGGTACTAACTACACGAAGTGATAATAAGGCATCTAAATAAACTTGTATGTCTTGCATATTTGAATCTCGTAGCTTTTAACATTGTTGCGCTGGTATTTCTTAATTAAGTAGGCTTATAATTGGCTTGGTAAGGTAATGGCGTAACAAACTGGCTGAAAACACGGCCTAGTCAAACATAACACATGCATATTTGTATTAATATACATATATTTTAGGAGATGGGGATTTTCAAAATTTTCAGCCTATTGACTCAGGTGTCCTCAGAAAATCCATTCTAACTGGAAGAAAATTTGAAATATTTAGTGTGCTTCCGCAGTGATCTGAAACCATATTGAGATAAGCAATAATTTTATATACATATTTTTACATTATTTTTATGTAAATATATAACTTATGAATATTAACGCGAAATAACATTAAAATAATAAACAATTACTTTAAAAAAAAATCTATAGACAAAATTAAGCTCCCCGTCCAAATATGCCCATAAAATACTGTTTTTTTTTTGCTTATCTTAATCAAATTTTCAATTTGTACTAATATAATAGAATTCGTTATAATAGCTTACCTATATAGGTAGTTAGGGCCCTTTTCGGTCAAATGAATCTCTTCTCAAATGTTTTTCATCATGTCAGGGCATCGCTACCGCTTTATTTACGAACAGTCTCGTGTGTTCATACTTTTGTAATCTTTCATCGCGGCCGTTAATAATGCTCCCCGAAGGGTGTTGAAAGAGGGCATCCAATAAATTATTGAAAGGGTATAGTCGCCAAACTTTCGGTTATCGTGAGACTCTGTAAGAAAGAATTTATTGAATTGTTTTTACTCGTATATTGAAGTTACAACTTGAATCAATAAAGAAAAGCTTTAAAAGTTCGTTGTCTCTTGCTCGTTCATTCACATTCTTATTATTATTTATTATGAGCCTGTTTTGTCCCATTGAAGAGCAAAGGCCTCTCTACCCTCTTTCCATTTATCACGAACTATTGCTTGCCAGTTTTTGCAGTGTTTATCCAGTTCGCCCCGCCATCTCCGGCTGGGCCTGCCGCGACGTCGGACGCTCTGTGGTACCCACTGGGTGGTGCGTTTAGCCCACAGATCCTCCGACATCCATGCGCCATTCTTATTATAATAAGTAATGAAATGTATGACATTTGGCACAACGCATATTCTGTAGCCTACAAGGGACACTTCTGAATATTAATTTACCATTATTATATATCTGTGGCTAGCTTTTAGCGATAAAACCATTATTTGTGGCACGATGGTATTGATACCTACTATCTGCCTAATAAAGATTTAATCTATCAATCTGTCTACACGAAATATAACTAACTAACTAACTAACTGGGTTGGCGCGTCAACCCGAATCGGATCTTGGCCTCCGATACTAAGAGACGCCACTGTTCTCGGTCCTGTGCCTTCTCCTGCCACTGCGTGACCTGAAGATTGCGCAGGTCCTCCTCCACTTGGTCTATCCAGCGATACCTGGGACGTCCAACCGGTCGACGACCGCTCGCTCGTCCCAGGTAAGCTCTTTTCACTGCACGATCTGATTCCATTCTCTCCACGTGGCCGAGCCAGCGACAGCCGACACAAAATATATACACTATTATATAAATGACTAGTATTTATTTTCGTCACACATTTCCATAATAGTATTGTAATCAGCTAAGCCATGGCGAGCCGAGTGTACGAGTAGATCAGATAACCGATGCGTGGGCGCAGCGCCCGCCACACTGTCTAGAGAACCTGTGTTATCCACGTGCTAGTATATTGTCGTAACTGTACATAGATAGAGAGATAGTATCTATGGAGACATAAGCGTATATTGAGAATGCGAGGTTCTTCTGTTCTGCAGGGATATTCTTCGATTGCATCCGACAACTTTCTTCGAAAAGTGACGTTTCTTTGAATCGGATAAAACATACAAAAAAAAACAGAAACAAAATATTTGTCTCTTAGTTATTTGCTCATTTGACTATATAACTATACGATACGAACTATACGATTTGATATTGATATTTTATATTAAATATCAATTCGTTTGGTCACACTTCTTAGGTTGCTAGTTATAACGAGGTTTAAGTTAAAGGCCGAGCCTAACCTACATGCTTTAGTATCAAACAAAATTAATGTAAAAGGTGGGTAAAAACAGAAAATAACATAAACGAGCATAAACGGAATAAGTTTTTTTTTCTAGTTATTTTGTTGTTGCGTTTTTATATTCGGCCCAACAATCAATTACTGAAAAAAGACAGTC
This sequence comes from Mellilla xanthometata, assembly GCA_035578125.1. Lineage (NCBI taxonomy): Eukaryota > Metazoa > Arthropoda > Insecta > Lepidoptera > Geometridae > Mellilla > Mellilla xanthometata. The sequence continues at coordinate 6,986,952 of JAPUBQ010000020.1, forward strand.
CGCTGTAACGCTGAATTGCCACAGTTTATTTAAATTGAAAAATTGACAAATGAAATTAACCCATCCTCCAACAAGTTAAACGAGTTTTTACAAACCAGTGAAAAGCGTGAATTCCAGCGGCCATTTACAGAGTTATTGGTAATGAACACAAGAACTTTTGTATATTTACAAAACGGCGCATTGTTTTAATATTATGTGTATAATAACTAATTACACACATCTATTATAATATAAATGAATATTTTGGAGTAGCGTAAATAATGAAAATGCATAGTTATTAAATATTTATTATTTTTTATTAAATTTTAGTTAATAGATACAAGACTGTTGTTACCTAATTTCTATTTTAAGATCTCGTCTTTGTACACAGTTATGCAATAAATATATTCTTATCCTTATTCTTATCTCACACACGGCTGGTAAACCCCAAACTAAACCAATCTAATTTGTAATATGGTTGCTAATGTAACTGATATACTACATATACATATTTTACACCCAGACAAGCCAACAAAAACTTGTTAAATTAAGCAGTTCATTACAAAGATGTTGGCCGTGAGGGGAATCGAACTCAAAACCTTCTGGTTTGCAGTCCGTCATGGTAACCATTACGCCAACGATTTCGACATATATGTAGTACAATTAAACAATAATCCGAGTTTGTTAAAAATTAAGAAACTTAAACTAACTAAAATAAAAATTCGTTTATCAGACCCGAAAATGTTAGTTAAAACTATCGTTTATTTCAAGTGTAAAAATTGTGTATTTTTTTGTAGTCTTGGTAAAGGTTTTGCTTCATTGACCAATACCATAAACTTGTATAACCAATATAGGTGCGTATACGTTTGTTTGTTTATTGTTTTTGTACAACATAAACCCATCAGCTCACAATTATCGTCAGCCGCTTCGCAGACCGTTATGTTGATTCAACTTACTATAGATAGTGTAAGAGATGGTGGTTTGATTGGTTACACGTCATAAACTGGATAAAACTGGTTAAGCGTAAGTTTATTGTTATATCTACTTACTTATACAGGCATTTTGTGAGTCACTTTGTTTTATATACGAATATTTCTTATGTAATAAGCACGTGTATTATAAAAGAAGGCCTTTAAAAAGAAGACTTTACGGGAAAAACAGTTCATCTGTCTTTCCTACTTTATATTCTCGTTATATTTTAAATTGTGTCGGGAAACTTTGCGGACGTGTATCGTATTCAATGTGTTTTTCTGCAAAAAAAAAATCCCAAAACCTTATTTAATCAACTTTTTTTTACTCCTTACAGCTAGGCATTTGACCAGCAGGATGCGTACTTACAAGAGTTAGTTCTGGTTTAAGCTGAAGCATGGCTAGGCTAGAATTACTAGGGTAATTTGAGGGTTGTTGCTAGCCAGGCAAGCAATAGAAAATACTTTCGGAGATCCCTTGGGGTGTATGAGGCAAAGTTCCATCTTCAACCTTTTTTTTCTCAACGTCTCCTGATCCTCTCTTTTTCTGCAGACACTCGCTACTATTTTCAAATTCAACTTCAAATCATTTATTTCAGACATAGTCCATATTAAACATAATCAAAATCATAAAAATATTAATAATAAATCAGGGTAATAGAAAAATAAAATTAAATGTCAAACGGAGTAATCACAATAATTCAGGTCGATTCAAAACACAATCGGTAGTAAAAAAAATATATCAGTATTAAGGAAAACTATTTATAACGACGATAACTATTTTCACCACCATGCATAATATATTAGCCACTGGCTCCTTCACTATATTTGAGTTGTTATTGAGTGGTTTATCCAATTACCATTGGCCCGCAAATAGACGTAGTTACGGGTTTTTATAGACACATTTAACGATATACTCGTAACGTAGACTCCATAAACGGAGTTTCCCTGCGTAGATACTTATCTGTGGAACAGAGAAAAATATTATTGTTATTTACTTACTAATGAGATTCAATTATGCTCTAAGTCCTAGCTGGGTTTGCTGGTAAGAAATAAATCACATGCCATTGGGGCCAGTGGAAAATTCTAGAAAACAGTTTAGTATTTTAACTTAACATAGCTAATAACACACCCTACTACCGCGCCTTTGATACAAAAAAACTAAATCAAATTGGTGGTCGGTGCCACAATACGCAAATTCTGCACAATAAAGATAATATTTTTTATTTTTCTTTGTCTTTACCTTTTTCCCACTATGCGGGGTCGGCACAACCCGTTTTTTCGCTTCCACACTCTTCTGTCAGCCGTCATATCTACATTCACTCCTTTCTCTTTCATATCCTCACTTTTTCACACAATTCATCCACATCTTCTTATGTCGTTCTCTACTTCCTTTACCTTGTACAATCATATTCAAACTTCTCCTAGTCACATGCTTCTCCTCTCTTCGCATGACATGCCCATACCAAGGTAACCTTTCTTAACTTTCTCTGGCCACTTTCAAACCTCTCCTCTCATAATATACTCATTTCTTACTTTGTCCATTCTTGTCAATTTTTTATCATTGGAAATCAGCGCAATAAAACATCCCCCTTTTTATAGATGACTGGGTCAACAAACACATATATTACATACACATAACATTATCTTTTAAATAAAATAACTTATAATTTGAAAAGTAGTTTAACAATAACGCATTATGAGATCTATGCGTTAGATAAACCTTAGTTAACCACGTAACATCCTAGTCTTTACAAGTCAAAACGTTCTCAGGACAGGCTTAGGAATTCGCAATTAAGTTTTATTGCAATGCAATTACTAATTTTCTGCAGTGCATAGTGCAGGAATAGGTACTTGAGTTTCGTAATGACTTGTAGTTAATGGCAACCTAGGTACTTCTGTAGGTCTAGGTTTATTTTAGTACTGAACGTGCTTTATAAATGTGAAAGTTTGTGTGTATGTCTGTTACTTCTTCGCGCTCAAGCGGCCGATTTGGATTACTTTTGGTATGGAGCTGGCTTATAATTTGGGTTAGCCTTATAACCCAGTTTTTTTTCATGTTGATAAAACTGATTGGTGCCAAAATAAGTATTAAAATTCCTAGAGTTGTTCTTTAGATGGTTTTTTAGCTATTTTATCGATACTTTTCCGTTTATGATTGATAAAGAAAAACGGTAAACTCAAAATTTTGTTCTAATCATCGCCCTAGTAAATTGTATCGTAATAACCACGAAGCCAGCGAATCTGCGCGCGCGCCGCTTCGTCTAGCAGCTGCGCGTAGACGTGTGCCACTTGAGCCAATCTCTGCGACCTGACCCCATTGTGGTCTAGTTCTGCCAGTATCCATTACATCGTAGCCTACCTATCTCTATTATTATCAGAGCGCTACTATTATACTCACAAATACCTATAACGCTATTAAACGGCATACCTAGCAACTGATCCTGACGATTATTTTATAAACAAACTTTAATTTGACCTCGTTGGCGTAATGGTTACAACGCCGACCTGCCAGTCAGAAGGTTCCGGGTTAGATTCCCGGCACGGCCAACATCTTTGTGATTAACTTAATTTGTTGGCTGTCGGTCTGGGTGTTAAATATGTATTTATATAAAATATGTATGTATGTATATGTAGTATATCAGTTGTGTTAGCAACCATAATACGAACTAGAAATGGTTCAGTATGGGGTTAACTAGCCGTGTGTGAAATGTGTCCTAATATTTTATATTTATTTATACAATACAGGCATTTGGGCGTGTAACCCCACGAGTTAGCGATACTCTGGTATAAGGTGGAGCATGCCTAGCCTGGAATGACTGGGTCTGAAAGAGGCTGCTGGAAATCATCGTTAGATGCCTGGTGACAGATTTTTAAACGTGGAAATGAATTAGAAATTAATTTAGTTCGAAAAACCTAAAATTAAGATTATTAATCAGTTTTTTTTTCATATATATAAGTCTGATTGGTATCAAAATATAATAGTGGTTCTTTAGACGGCTTCTAAGCTATTTTTTCGATTTTGAAATAATAATAATAATACTGGTTTTACCTAAAACATTTATATTACAATGCAAAAAGCAACCACTCTAAATACTTGTCGCATCGTACGGAATTTTTTGCAAGAAACAACTGAACCCGAACATGAACATCACTTGGCTTAGGCCCGTGATGCTTCATATTTCACCGGAATTCCTAAAATTCCGAGAATCACACATTTGGTATAATAATAATAAATTCATTTATTTCAGGCATGGTGGCCCATAAGAAATATTCATTAGATTCAGAAATATATTTAATTTTATTTCCGTTTACGATTTATAGCGAAAACACTGTAAAATCAAAATTTTTGCCCTTATCTTCGTCTTAACTACGATTCCTTATCTTTATGACATATACTCTCATATTTCTACTTACCTTAATAAGTAAAAATACACTGGTTGACCTTTAAACTCGTTACACTCACGGTCAGGTAGGTAAGTGCTAAGTTGTTTGCATTTAACTACAGGTTACTTTCTCGCCGGGAAAGCTTGAGCAACTGTCCGTAATTAGTTATGGCTATAGGCGGTACTGTTAAGAGTAGGTACCTACCTTTATTTTGGTGTGTATATATCGATACCCTAATTTGCAAACCTCCTAACTCCTCTGCAGATTTTTTACAGGGGAGGCTCGAAACGTCGTTGTATTTTATTTAGATAAATAAAAAGTAATATAACTTTATTTTTATTATAATAATAAAAATAAAGCATAGTTCTTCACGGGATTTTGCCTTTTCTTTATTGCGTAAAATAAAAAACAATGAAGTTTCGAGCCTCTCCCGTAAAACCCGCAGAGGAGTTAGTAGCTTTTCAAATTAGGGATATCCACTTTTTTTTGTTTGTAAAGGAAATTCTTTGAAATGAGTGTTAGTCGGGAATGTTCCTTGCTATGTTTTATAAAAAACGGTCCCAAATAGCAGCCGCCATAAAGCCTAAAACTAACTAAACCCTACTGCAAGAGCTAGGCACCATACTTACATACTTTAAGACTTAGCATCTAGAATTGGTTATTAATTAGTTAAGGTACCTATACTTAATGTTTGTTCAGATTAGAATGTAAGTTGGTCCAATAAATTATTTAGTTTTTTTTTTGTACAACTCTCTCTTAATATTATATAAATGCGAAAGTTTGTGTCTATGTAAGATAGTGTGTGTATTCTTCACGTTCAAACGGCTGGACCGATTTTGATTTGGTATGAAGTTAGGTTAGACCATGGATTAACACAAAGGCTACTTTTATCCAGATATCAATTATGGTTCCCTTGGGATTCTCAAATAACTTCAAAATCTATGTTACGCTCAAACGGCTAGACCGATTTTGATTACAATTACTATGACGAGAGGTTAGATCTAGGACTAACACAAAGGCTACTTTAATCCCGGATAAACACGGGTAACTCCGTGGGGCCCAGCTAGTATGAGTATAAAATGAAAGGGTCTGTCTAGTAGAAAACAAAAACTATGATAAAAATAATAATTATGACTCGACAAAATTTTATTTCAAGTCAGTGTTCGCCATTATTGAAAACACAACCTTCGTGATTATGTAAAGGCTTAAGGTAAGCCCGACGGACTTAAAATACTTAGCCTGAATAGGTGTGAAGATGACGCAAATACCTGAAGTACTTTAACACCTGCATGTAATAGGAGCTTAGAGGGTATGTCACTTTTCGCACGTGTATTTTGGCTTTATTATTATGAGGTTAACGTTTAGATAATAAAAGCGGTCTGAGAGATATCTATTTATGGAAAAAAAATACTTGTAGGAAAATTTAAAAGATTTTGCAAATAATTTCGCTATGTAAATTTTATAGTGCAGTTAATATTACTTTAAATTCTTGAAAGAGTTATAGAGCAGAAAATTTCTTTATCTACTAATAATATATTTTCAAATGTTTTGCATACAATGAGTTATTTTACTTTTGATATTAAATTCAGAGTGGCATAAAAATCGGTATATTTTTTTTATTTTTCGTCACATAATAAGGGCTTTCTCCTTGTATGCCACCTATGCTGGAAAATAACTATTTCTCTAATAATTTATCAACGTATTTCTCAAATTGTTGTTTCATACAAAGATATTCCTTTAACAAAAATTGCATTCATCAAAGAATCATGTACATACATAGGTCGCAGTCGGTACCTTTATTTAAATCATAGACTAATAAATATAAAGACGCTCAATTTCTTGTTGAAAATCGTACTACGTATGTAAATAATTCGATACACGTAGCGCCATCTATTCTTATGGCTGCGGAATTTAGCTGCAAGCTCGATTTGCAGCACCAACTAGGTTTTATCGGTAATTATGGAAAATTTCCGCACCATGCTTTATTGTGTGAGTTTCAGCAATCCTCTCTAGAATTTTGATCCCTGATATAAACTTACTAAGCATTTGTTATATCAGACACGCAGGCAACCTTTGACTTTCTCTGACGGCCGTTCCATCAATCTATCGCCGTTACTAAATACGAATACACAGACTTCTCTATCTGTAGGAACGGTTTCTAACAGCTGTTTTGCAACCGAACGTGGGGTATCTCGGGCCAAAGGGCCCTTCCCATACCCGTGGGCGATGCTCATAGGTCAAATATTTGTTAGAAGTGGAAGCACAGATTTCTCCCCATAGATTATTTTTATTGATAGTTGTTTTTACTACTAATAAATATCTTATACCTTTCTAGCAGTGGAAAGGGATAAGAGATTAATTTGTTTATGTTATGTTATGTTTTAATGGCACCTTTAGATTTCATTGTTTTTTTTTTTGACATAGTAACTATTCGTATGACAAGTCTTTATATAGGTCAAACCATATGAAGTTAAAAAATATATTTAAAGTGACTAAATTAAAGTGAAGATAATTTAAAAATTGCTATTAATAATTTATTGGATGGTAGTCATCAAAATAATAATATAGGTATTGTTTAATAAGTTATGCTATTTATGACTCACTTACTCACTCATATAGTTACTCATATATTTTGTTTACTTATAAACTGTTATATAGATTATAAAAATAAGTCGGGTTTTCCTTCCTGTCGCTATAACTTCAGAACCCACGAACCGATTTCCACGGTTTTGCATTGGAAAGGTCTCGGGCTCCGTGAGGTTTGTAGCAAACGAAACTTAGGGACAATTTCAAATTTGTGGTGAAACGGAGTTCGCCGGATTTGCTAGTTTATACATAATATATAATATTTTTAAAGGTTTTATGTTTGTGCCTTGTTTACATTGAAAACTATTCATGAGAAACTGAATCTCTGTGTCCTGTTATTTCTTATTGTGCCTGGTGGAGGTATATGTAGAATCTATCTTTAGACTGCTATACGGTAATCTGTGAACAACGTTGATGTGCGCTTCGTATGCCACAGCGCCTACAGTTCTAATGAGAACGTAATCTGTCTACGACTTGGCGTGCCGAGCTTCAGTTGAAGGCCATCCAACTGAATTGTTAACTAATTACTTACAAAATAAAGTTAGTAAGCTTCTCAGTAATTTTCTTAATAAGCTTGTGAGACAAGTTTTACTCAAAGTTAATCAAGTGATTTACTTTTTTTGAGACTGCGTCGGGTCAAGTTTTTTATTTAAGACACTGGACAAACACTTGCAGTAGTTAACATAGTTAAAGATATGTTTGAGTTATGTTTAATCTCTTTTTGAACAATTCGTCAGCTTAAATAAATATAAACAATATTACCCGCAGTATGATGATGATATGTTTAGGATAAACTTGTTCAGATTTTCTTTAATATTTGTGATGAAAAAACGTATCTTGTTACCTTAAGAAGCTAGTTTTCAATGTCTTCAAGGCAAGAGTGAATCGGTTGCGTCCAACAAACTCCTAGACCGAAAAATTACTTAAAATTTGATAACTTACAATCAAGCGCAAGCCTATGTGTACGTCCATAAAACAAAAAGTTTTCTAATGCAAGCTTGTCAAGATATCCCAAACCTACACAAATTTACCACTGAGTCTTTAATTTACGAGTTTAAAGCTACTGTTTATTCTGTGTCCGAGTTAAGTGGGTGTATCAAATAAGATAACAACTGCCCGCACCTTTTTTATGACGCATTAAATTACGATTTAAGAGGAGTATCGGCTATTTCCATTGAGAAAATCTTGGCGCTCAAATGATATTAATATTTAATTGCCTAATATTGATAATTCGTCTTAATTTAAATACTATACTCTATACTAGCGGCACGTTGTTAAAGGGTTTTAAAAATAGACAACCAACTCAAAGTCAGCTTCGACTAATTCTGTACCAAATTTCACCCCAGTTGGTTCAGTCATTTATTCTTTCACGCTCGAACGGCTGAACCGCTTTGAGTGAAATTTGGATAGCTTGAATTGACATAGATATATTATTTTATCACGATTAATACAGCGGGCACAAATATTACAAGTATATATTTCTTCATTTTTGTGTGTTTTAGCTGTTTGACACTGAATAGTTTTTTTAGTTACTTAGTTATTAGTGCATGGTTGGGTGATACCAATTTAAAATTAAAATTCGGTATATTATACCCTTAATTTATATTATAAGATCTCCGCCGTCCGTGAACTTGAGTTTGTTTTCATTAAACTGATAATTAGTGAAGCGGAAGACGCACGTCAAAGTCAAAGATTGTTCAAGTAGCCTTTGATTAATAACTGTTTAATGAAAAGATAGATAAGCCATTTTTAGTAAACTTGTAAAGACCTAGGGCGAATAATGTATTTACCATTATTCGCAGGGAAGATTACCAAGTATAGATGCAATAAGTAACAGAATAATGGACTACGTATAATATAAGGAGACAAATGCTTGAAATTCTTTATGTCATCTTTTTTTACAATATCTTCTGTCTAATAAATAAAACTTCCGTGCCACAATGCTAGTTGACGTACTCCTCCGAAACGGCTTGACCGATTTTTACCAAATTTTATATGCATTTTCTGTAGATTTGAGAATCTGCTAAGTGCCCCTTCCGTACCCCTAAGTGATAAGGGTTGTTCATCCTTAATGTTTTTTTTTATTTTTGCATTTTCAGAATCTCGTTCGATAACTGATAAATTTTAGTGTTTTTTACTGTACTTAAGGCAACAACGTTTGCCGGGTCAGCTAGCTTTATATCATGGCGTCATTAAATCAACCAACCATCGATAATTTCACACTCTCTTCATTCTTTTTTTTAACTTATTTATTTTAAATTACACCTAAAACGTTTAACAAGCACTTTAAATTACTAGCTTACATTTTGAACACACTACACGTCCCTATCTATCAATTGTAATTCATCGCAGGACATGTCGGTCTCTCTCAAGCGTTAATGACAGTTGAATTATTAATTTTAACTCAAGTTTTTATTCTATACAATTACGCAATTATAAAGTAATTAAAGTGCCTATGTACCTAGACAGATAAATATAAAATAATTGCTAAGTGAAACAAGCGTCTTGTTGCTTGTATTAAATTGTTAACATCCATTTATGTACATATGGCATCTACTTACCTATACAATAATGTTAAGCAATAAATTAAACAAAGTGCACCAATTATTTTCATAGGCTACAAAAATTAAACTGACCAATCAAACTTTTGTAAAACAAAATACTACTCTAATGTATTGTTTTTAACAATTAATTTTTCGAAAAAATAAAAACCATATAACTTGTCTGGTAACAAAATTTTCATTTCATAAAAAACGCGGTTTTATCCTAAATATTATAAATGTGTAGGACTTTCCGTAGAAAAATAAGAAAGTTATTTCCAATCAGTTCCTAATATTTCTTTCAGTGTTTTAGTTAAACATTAATATTAAACCTTTAGAAATACTAGCTGACCCGGCAAACGTTGTTTTGCTTTACAAATTACTTTTTATTAATAAAAAAAATTAAGGGTGTACAACCCTTATCACTTAGGGGTATGGAAAATAGATAGTAGCCGATTCTCAGACCTACTTACTGTTTCCGCCTGCCGTTTCGAAGAAGTGCGGTAACTAACATTGTGACATTGAAATTTTAGGAGTGCGGTAACTAACATTGTGACATTGAAATTTTATTTATTAGAAGATTAGATGTATGTACAATACTGTCTGATAAGCCAAGAAGTTGTATTCCCTATGATGAATTGAAACGTACAAACTAAGTTAGTCAAACAAATCAAAGACACACGTCGTCTGGCTTTAAATAGACAGCGACACAATTTCAAAACAAGCAAGACGAATCAAGGAAGTGTCTATTTTATGTAATCCCACATGCCCTAATTGAATCTAATTCTACTTTTTCATAATTGGTATGATTTCAAGTCGTAATTTAACGACACGCCAATTGGTGCAATTGTTCTGTTAAAAAATATGTCTCTCTGGATATCCTGCTTAGTGACCGGATATAATGGGTCGGCTTCTAGCGCGTCAACGCTTTAATTGAGCTAAGAATGTCATTAAAGAAAGCAATTTTACTTTAATTTCTTTGTTAATTCAATTTTTGAAACCATAAAAATATTTATTAATAGTTCTCTATTAATTTGCGGTAATGCGAGTGTAGCACAAGACCGAGACGAATGGCGTACACGAAGGGAGGCCTATGCTCAGCCGTGGGCGATAAAGGGCTGAAAATGATGATGATGATGAATGCGAGTGTGGCTCGGTGAATCCGACCCCAGGCTTACACCAATGCCTTGTTTTTCAAGTTATGTGTCGATTTGCATTCGCTTTACGGTGAAGGAAAACATCGTGAGGAAACCGAAGTGTTTGAGGACCAAAATATCCGAAGACGTGTGTCCGCCAATCCGCACTTGGCGGATTATGGCGTGGTGGATTATGGTCTATACCTTTCTCCTCATCAGAGAAGGCCCCAAGACTCAGCAATGGGGACGTATAGTGGGATGTTTATGCTAATTAGTCCACTTTCTATGAATTCGCTTTGAAAGGATGATTTTTATAAAAATCTTCTTGATTAATCTTTAAATAATTTAGAACTTGTACCGAAGAAGTAGAATTATAGATTTACCTTACGCACGGATTCTACAATTGTTTTTATAATGACTTCAGATACATATTCCGCAATCAATCTAAGTAGTAAGTACCTACTAATAAGTATATTAAGCAAACAAACCTACGGCAAGGAAACCAATGTCTAAAAAAAACATACTATATTTAAATAAAAACAACGATATATTTTTATAGCTTATAGTTTTTATACACAGTGGGCGTACTAATACTTCGCTAACAACATTTGCCCTTTAAGGTATCGGGTGGCGTTACCTCTTTCCTAAAACTTTGTAAGATTATGTAAATAAAATGTAAATTTGTATCAATAAACGTTTTATGTTATAGTTCATTCATTTAAAATCATAGAATATAATCTTAGTAGATTGCGTGTAGGGATAGCCGTGTTGTTTATACCACCAAAGTACTAACGTAGGCAGTAGGAATGGTACTTCTTTCTTTGGTAATTTTTTATATTAGATATACTTTTAATTTAATTAATTTTAGATTAGATTTAACATTAAGTAATATTACTATTTAATTTATTTCTAAGAAAATTGTTACCAATAAAAAAATTGGTACCTGTGTCAAGGTATATATCCCATTGAATATTTATTACGAAAATACAAATATAAATTATTGGATTCAGAGATAAAAATGCTAGTACTCAGAGATATCTAAAAATGCAAACTTAACCTTGTTTGTTTAAGAAATCTTAGTAAAATTGCCAGGTTTTTAATTCGTGGTAGTGTTTTTATAGTAAAGTTTTCGTAACAAATTTTACATCGGGGCTAAATCGCTTTACCCGTTCCGTGCAAAAAAGGTGTCATCGATACCGTTATACTAAAGGAAAATTCACTGTTGGTCTGTATGTCTGTCCATCTGTCACTAATATAGTATAGATTTGAAGGATTTCTGTTGTCGCTATTACAAAAAATTCTAAAATTAGAACAAAGTAAAAATTTAAAAAGATAAAACGCCCTTATTCAATCGATTTTTTGTAAGAACATCGTCGCATGACTAGCTTCGAAGTCATTTCGCTACGAAGTTAATGTAAAGAAAAAATCTAGGACAATCAGTCAATATGTATTTTGTTCTTTGATTGAAATCTATGAATGAAACACACTGGTCCGCCCACGATTGTTATGCGTAGTAAATGTTTACGTTTTATTTGTTTATAAATTTATTTGCTTAATTGGATTGGAATGTAGGCTTTCAACGCGCCCATTCAATTAAAAGCTTTAGGATCTATTGTAATTGGATTACGGTTAGGTTTGTTTATAAGGTAATTTTGGTTTACAATTTGTTATGTCTAGTGTGCGAGTATCTAGTAATATTTATCTTCTATTTTCTTTGATTACATTTTACTTTTAGACTTTGATCACGAATCGGTAGCGGAATCACTGAAATAATATTCATAAAACAATCATAATACAGTCAATAAAATTATGTTATGATCAAAGTTTGAATAATTTTGGTTTAGTAAGCAAATTACTTATTTTAAATAAATTACGTATTTATTTTCTTCAAATTATTCATTAAAGCGTGTGAATGTATCACTTAATTTCAACTAGAATGAACTGTTTATTTTGTATTTATGTAACTCTGATAAAGGAATTCATTAGAGCGGCAACATCAACTTGTGTCCACTGATCAGCTCATTGGACTCGAAAAGAAAGATTGCGAGTGAAAAACTAGAACAAAAGGACATTAATTATGGCTTATTTGTGAAACGAAATACAATAGCGCAGCAAGAGTTACAACTGACAATTAAAGATAACATCCTATCATCTTTGGTATCCTAGTATCCTAAGCACCTAACCAAGTAACCTACTCCTCTTTGTCACCGTTTCCCACTATGTGGGGTCGGCACAGCCCGTTTTTAGCTTCCACACTCTTCTGTCAGCCGTCATATCTACATTCACTCCTTTCTCTTTCATATCCTCTTTCACACAATTCATCCACATCTTCTTAGGCCGTCCTCTACTTCCACTACCAAGTAACCTACTATTTACGTTTAATCCCAATCACGCAACGCTCATATGAAAATGACACTTTTTAAATGACAACTTTTGGCATGGTCGTGCATCTAAAGATTGTCCATATCGACCGTTGCTTAACTAGGAGACCACGTCAGGTTATTTTAGGTAGCAAAACTCAAGTTACATAGTCTAAGTTGCAGCCTAAAAACTCTTGACATCGGTTCTTAACTATATATTTTTTCTGTATATCGGTAATTGTAAAATAACTTCAACGAAAGCATGTATTATATCACTACGTAGTATACAACAAAATCAATCCCTGCCGTCTATCTGTCTGCTTGTCCCTAGGTATGCTTAAATTTTTAAAAGTACGCAACGGATTTTTATGCTGTCTCTTTAAATAGATAGAGTGTTTCAAGATCAGTTTACACTTCTATACAAATTTGTTAAAAAAATAAGAAACTTCAAGGTCAGTTTCAAAACTGTCATCTTCAATTTCCTTTGGTTCCATTATAAAATAAATAAATAAAATAGCCTTTATTATCCCAAATGTTTTGTACAGATTAATATAATAATGAATGTTGTAGTATATTTATATATTATAATGTAGTATTTCTATTTAATTTGGGTTAGGGCACCCAAACCTGGGTGTAGGCCTTCTAGTTACTAGTTTGGCCCGTACAAAGCCAGGTCTGGCTGCCAGTTTAATATATACTGTAATGGCTAGGTAACCACCAAAATACAGCAATGAATCCTGAGATGGAGAAACGAGAATTCGAGTGTTGGCACCGCGCCAGAATCGAAATAGGCGTCCGTTTGATCGGTCCGTCTCTCCGACACTTACAGGAGTTTTGAAAAATCGTTGCCACTTTGTAAAATAAGAGAAGACATTAGAAAACATTTAGTTTTGGATTATTTTTGTGACGCGGTATTAGTTTCCTTGGCAAGAATAGCGGCGGAGGATATCCGTATGCCGTAAGATAAAATTGGAGTTGATACGTGATTACATTTGTTTTTAGTTTATTTACGAATGTATTATGGGCATAGTTTATATAGAAATAGATACATTTATTAAACACCTAGTTCAAAACTAGATGTTGTTTGCGAAAATGTACACATTGACAAATATTTAATCTGGAGATGTAAAAGTGGAAATTAGCGTTTAAAAACGTTATTGTTGTTGTATTTTAGTTAAGCCATTTTGGCACAACTTTAGACGTAGAAATTTTTTATGTCTGACACATCGTACCTCTCTTTTGTTATCAGTAGTTTATTTTATTAAGTATAATATAATATTACTTAAGGTAAATGTATTACATTAAATTGCTCTTAGCGTATACAGCTAGGTACGTAATATACGAAATACAAAGTTAAGTTGTAAGAGTTAAATGTCTCTGGTAAGATTTTCCTTATTTTTTTTTGTTACTTAGTGCTCATGGTTCAATAAACGACACCATTTGTCCACAATCTGGCCCGTCATCGTTGCGTCGTCATTCGAAGCTTTCCTTTTGGGACTTTTTGCCAAACTACAAAGTTCATTGTATCCTTAATTGAGATCCATTAGGCGACATCCTTGATTGCATGTCTATGAAAGACTTCAGAATATTCCAAGGCCTCTAGAGCTTTTAGTATCAATAATTACAAGCTCTTGGCAAACTTCCGCCGTGCTTTGAGATTCTAATTTTCAATTGGTAATGTAATAAGGCGCTTGGCGACAGATTTTCAACTTAAGTGTGATATTTTCGCGTAGAAAACGGTCACACTTACTTATAATTAAAAGTTGGAATGACTCCAACAGTTTCCGTGCTTTCCGAGCACCATCTTCAGGGGCGAGTGTTACACAGACCGTCGCGTCGCCGACGAGATCCGCGCGTGCACTGAACGCGAAAATATTAAGATGCCTTACGTGAACAGTTTACAATGTTTAAGTGTGATAGTTAGCCAAGTGAGCAATAGAAAATGCTCCTCCATCACACATCGACATAAATCTCAGGAATAGTTCATATCATAGTCAATCCAATTCACCATAACACTTCCTACGTATATTCTTGTCGACTAGTTAAAAGAGTATCTTCGCGACTATTTACGAAATACGACGATCATTAAGCTTTATAAGGAAAACCGTAAGAGCTAAGTAGCTATAAAAATACACGCAACGACTGTGGGTGGCATCGACGATTCGTGAACTCAAGGATGTCGGTATATTGACAGATCAATTAGGAATACAATGGAGTTCGGAAGCAAAAAGTCCGAAGACGACGAGTGGGACGATGATAATTGCGGCTCGGAAAGCTGTTGCTGTTTTACGGAGAAGAATCTTCTTTCATTACGCAAGTCTTGACAACAAATTCAAGTAGAAGGCTTAACTTATTATTACATATTATTTCTTCTACATTGCTAATCTTTGACTAATGCGCAATAAGTATAGTAGCTATCATTTAGATGGCGCTAAAATTAATAGCGTACCTATGAATGTCAAACTCTCAGAGTCATCGGCTAAATAATGTGGAATAAACATATATAAAAAAATAATAGGCCCATGAATAATGTGGAAGCTATGCATTTCCCAAGTATACTAACCACGATACAAAATCAAGTTTCCTAATGTACTAAAACGAATAAAAAATATATTGTCTCTTTTTAGGGAAAAGCTACGAGTAACTTTGAGTCTTTTAAATGAATAAAGAGACACATTAAATAGACTTAAAATTAGCTTGAATATAGATATTCTTTAATTGTCTTTAAAATTAGCTTTTTCATTTAAAACGCATATTATATTAAGCATACTAAAGCGCCCAATATTGTAACTAGCGCAAGATGATTTAAGAGAACAAATGAAAAATCCAATTACCAATTAAAATCGTTTTTAACTTCAATCACATACTCGTAAGCCCATAACTAATGTGTTTCTCTCAATTTGTTTATGTTCTGAAGAAAGACAACACTCAAACCGGCTACATTAAATCACAAAACAATTTCAAACCACATTAGTCACTAAAGTCCGAGAAACAACACATTTGTAAAGTGTAAGCCTTTTACAAAATGTATGAGAAGCGGCGGGAAAGTCATAAATCGCAGCGATCCATGAAGAATGCTACGATATATTGCTGTAGCGAGCCACTACTTGCGGCGCTTAGACATATTCCTCTAAGTGTACAGGCATCTACTCCAGGAATCTTCTTCTTCTTCGTATGAGCTAAGTGACCTAGCTTCATACCTTCATAGTGCGAACTGCGAAGGTGTGGAACTTTTTGCCTAGTTCCCTGTTCCCTGAGAGCTACAATCTGGCGGTTTTCAAAGCAAGAGTGAACCGGTTTTTTCTGAGTAAGCGCTTCCACCTTAGATCATAATGTCGCTTGCCATCAGGTGAATTGTGATCAAGCGCAAGCCCATTTATTTAAAAAAAAAAAGCTTTTGACCAAGCTATCGAGAGTTTTCAACCCGCCCGAAGGCATCTGACTTGGCTTAACGAGCTGGTACTAAGACTAAGAGCCGGAACCTACAATTTAACGTGTCATCCGACCCACGGTAGCGCCCAGATGAAAATGACACTTTATAGACGACAGTCTTGTGTGTGTGCACCCATCCAAACATCGTCCGCATCGACCGTTGCTTAGCTTCGGTGATCGCGTCTGATCACCTTAGCTAGCCGAGCAACTGGCGCTACAAAGCTACACTGTTCAAAAGTAATGCGAATTGGGCCGTGACGTCACTAGTATACGTATAAGATAGTCAAAAATATACGGTCGAATATAACATGTTTCGTATTTAATTGTAATGATCCAATGCATAATTTGTACAATAAAAAAAAATGATATTTTAACGTATTTTTTTTTTTATTTGTTTGCAAATTGTACCGTCACTAGTCACGACACGACCCAGGTCGCACAGCGTTTGAAACGGATCAATATATTCGTTACGTTACTTCATATATAACATATATACAGAATACCTATATACAGATGACACGGTAGCCCCGACAGGGACTTTTCGTTTGCTGAAGATTGGGATAGAAAGTAGAGCATTTATTTACCTCAACATTTTAATCCTTATTCTAGTCTAGTCTAGACTTTACTTACAACCAAGGCAAAACCTCCTAAGTTCATCTCTGTACTTGCCTATGTGATATATGGTTACATAGTTATAGATGATCAAAGTTATACGTTATCACCACAAAGTAGTTGTCATTTAGTCGGTGTTGTCAAAGCAGTTATAAATAATTCAGTCAACTTTGATACCATCCGCCCACCCTTGGTTACGATACTAGGTCCACGCAACACACCTCTGATAGATTGGTGTAAGATAAAGGCTATTTTCTCTAAGATATTCCTTTTTTTTTAATGAAAATTAGCGAGCGTGGATCGGTGGTAATAACGTCTGCTTTTTAATCAGACGGCACCTAGTTCGATCCCGGCCCTACACCAATGGCTTGTTTTTCAAGTTATGTGTCCATTTGCACTCGCTTTACGGTGAAGGAAAACATCGTTAGAAAACCGGCATGTTTGAGGACCACAATAACCAAAGACGTGTGTCATCCTCCAACCTGCACTTGGCCATCGTGGTGGATTATGGCCCTCATCTCTCTCCTCGTAAGAGAAGGCCCCGATTCCCAGCAGTGGGAACGTATAGTGGGCTGCTTATGCTTATTCTTCTTTTTATTGCATACTCAAACAAAGCTTCCCAGCGGCACAGCCGCTAATTTCCTAATAACTGTTTAACGAGTGGAGCTAATGCGGAGAGAAATTCCTGACACCTGATTTGTCAGAGATGCAGCGTTTATAAACCGCAGCTTTTAAAGCTGTCTAAACGTGTCATTTCTGACCAATCAGGCACCAAGAGTTATCCCCATATTAGCTCAATTCGTTGAACAGACTCTTACTTACGTTCAAAGAGTTTTATAAAATCGTATTTATGTGCCTGTCTATAATTTTGTTATCTAAAATTTTACAAACGCTGAATTTAATATTGAATTACACGGCAACTTTGGTAACCAGCTGTTACTCTAGGAAAAATATCAAGGCTTTTGTCATAGTTCCAGTTTCTATAAAGATACAAAGTTAACAAGCACTTAGCTTGTAAATTTCAATTTACTCCAACTTCCCTTCCTGCCAATTCTTCGGCCTTCGCTTCTCGCTTGTAACTTATAACTTGTGTCGTTTGTTAAGACATCCGCCCCCAGTTCAGCGGTCTAGAGTGGTGGTCAGCGGTCAACACTTCCGCTTGATACGACCATAGACTTATACAGGGTACCTACTAACTGATACCAAACCTTGGGCGGCCTTAGAACATCTACGCAAACATCTTTTGTTTAACGAAAATTATAAATTACTAGCTACCCTTGAAGTGTTACCCGCGGTAATCCGGGACACTAGAAGTTAATCCGGGATAAAAAATAGCCTATGTGTTTATCCAAGGCCTAACCTATCTTCACACCAAATTGCATCAAAATCTGTTCATACGTTTGCGAGTGAAGAAGTTACAAATATACACACTTGCCCATTAACCTTCGCAATTATACTATAGTAGTAGTTCAATAACTGAACTTTGTGATATATCGAAGCCACGTGACTCAACTTAAAGACTTAATATTACTTATATTACGAAACAAAAGGCATCGTGCGATAATAGAATAGAAAATTATAATATTAGTAGGATAAAAATATCCGAAAATCAGACCAAGTATGGCCAACCGCCACTAAATGGCGGATGACATAATTTTTAAAACTCCTTCAATATGGGTATCAAATATTGTTTGATTACTAGAATACTGTTCACTTTAAAATCTAAGATGGCCGCAATCATTAAATAAGCCGGCGAATTCCTATTTTAATTGACTCTAGTACCAAGTGTATTTAACGAAATACCTATTACCGCGGTTGAGGCGCTTCGCTCAAATATGTATGGTACGGCGGAACTCGGTACAACATTGCCTTACATAGTGTTTATCAGGTTACATACCAGTTCGCATACCTGGTCTTGCGTGGGTGGACCACTTTGGTGGCGACTCGCTGCCTCGCCAGCTTTCATTCAACAATCCCCGTCAATGGATTGCCACTTCATTGAGAAATGAACTCGCAGTCCATTGAAAGAAAAGTGGTTCTTTGGTGCCAAAGTTGTGTGTTGTTTTGATTGTAATTACTGATAACGAAAGCCAGAGAGATTATTTTAGTTAGCAGGTTAATGTTATGTGGTTGTTCGTTTGCAGGTTTTCATTTATGTTTGTTTCTTAGTACCTTACTATTCAAAAGGCTAGACATATTTTGTTAATCAATACAAATACAAATAATTTATTGATAGCAACAAAGTTACAAGTCAATTGTTGTATTGGTTTTAATAAAACCCGTGTCCTGTCGATACAATTTCTGTAAATTACTTTAAAGTTTTCGTAATGCGTTTTCTTTATAGTACAGTAGAATAAAAGTTATTCAGTTAAGCGTCATCCATAGTCGGGTGGTACTGTAGGTACTTATTACTTTTAATTAACTCTTTTTTTAGCAGCAAACAAAGCACGATTTTTTTTATAAACTCTTACTACAGAGTTTGTTTAATAGAATAGGTCTTACAGATGCATTCAAAAACGACGCTTTAAGTAAAGATACAGATCATTTATTGGCAAACAAAGAGTCATTGAATTCTACGAGTGATTTTGAGGAACCAATACTCCAAAGACTAATCATATTTTAAGTAGCTTCCGGTAGCGCTAAGAGTTCTTCAAAGCTTCACACCCGAACAATAAAATACACAAAGCAGTGGCTATTCTAATAACTCTACAATGGTCCGTCCAATCGCCGTCTGCACCTAATTATAGCTTGTTAATGCATATCGTATTGATCTCCATTCTACATTAATCATCGACACGGTCTAATTTATGGTCCTAGTGCGATAATAGAATTAAAGTGTTATTTATTAGTGTGGCCACATTGTTAGCAAATCGTCGGAGGTCGAGCTTGTTGATAGTGATTTATAGTAGGGCTACGGAGATTTTGTAATATTTACTGCGTTTGTTTCATTTGTTGACCGGTTATCCATCGCCATACAATGCGGCAATGCCACTAGTGTTATGGATTGGGTACCTTTCCGTCAGGTTCTAAATTACAATGACTAAATATGTACATATTTTTTCAATAAAAGAAAATGTAAACAAATAGTTTTTATATATAGTATAACTGAAAAAAAATAAGCTCTATCATTTACGAAGGATTTTATAAGAGTTTTCTAAATATGGTTTTGTTACCCATTCCCATATTTATATAACATTTTTTTTGTTATTATTCAATTCTGGTTTGTATGTTGTTTCTCGCGTAGATGCCGCAATTTTTGATTGGGGGAATGGTTGGTGGAATATTTGGTAGATCAGATTAAAGACATTCGTGAACATTAACGAGATTGGTAAAAAAATTGTTAACATAATGTGGTAGTCCTAGTATTAAAGTCTCTTTCTATGTCTAGTAATTTAAGTGTTTGTATGTTGTTTTATAATTTGTAAGTTTATTAAGTTATGTATTAATTGTTTTTTATTTAATTAAGTAATATACAAATATTAACTTTTAGTGTTAATGTGTTATTTTATAAAAAATTAGCGCTCTAGAGACCATGTCTCTGTTAAGCTACATTTTAAGGAATAAATGAATTATGAATTATGTGGTCACAAAGAAATGTACTTAACAAGTACCTAAATAAAATGTTTCAAACAAATTTGTTCACGAGCTCTGCTATTCAGAGAATTACTAGTGACTATCTATCGTAGTAGTTCAATAACTGAACTTTGTGATATGTCAAAGCCACGTGACTCAACTTAAAGACTTATTATTACTTATATTACAAAACAAAAGGCATCGTGCGATAATATAATTAATGTTGTGTATTTTTTTCTATTAGCGTGGCTGGAGTGTTAGCAAAACGTCGCGGGTTGTCCATGACCAGAGTGATTCAGCAGGGCTAGAGATTTTATTATTGTTTTGGATTCGGTACATTGTTCGAAGCATTTGTAACTAGTAGTTCGTCGATATCGATAACGTAATTTTAGTACAGTTTTTGCTATTGCTCGCTTGGCTACCAACTATCCTCAAGTTGAAAAATCTGTGGCTCAGCACCTAACAGTGTATTTCGGTAGCCTTCTTTGAGAACTAGTTATTCCAGACTAGGAATGCTCCACCTTAGGTCAGAGTGTCATTAATTCGTTTGGTTACGCGCTCTGCTGGTCAAATGCATAGCTGTATCTGTAAGGAGTAAAAAAAAAACAATTGACTCTGATACTAAAATGTGTATAATACGTATAGTTAATGATCAAACGAACTTACCTAAGTAAAATTCGATCAGAATATTGATATTCCTAATTAATTTTCTTTTTCGTGGACGCTTCTCGAAAAACACAGAATGTAGATTTTGTTGAATCCTGTCAGCGTAAAGACGATCGCAATTTTTGAAATTCGAATTTAGAAGCAAATATCTTTGATTCCTCAAATGAGGTCTCTAAAACCTCCGTATGGAGGTCGAACGTGGAAGCACGTCTACAAGCTGGTAAACCTTTACCGTCTCGAATGAAGCCATTCTCATAATTAATTATCTAAATAACCTAACATTTTTAGTGGAGTATAAGTGTAAAATAGGCATTTACTAAAGAGTTTGATCATCAAGGAAAATAAAATTCCTTTTGGACAAGCTAAACTATCAAATTCACCACCGAGGAAAAAAATCCTGTTGGACAAACTAGTTTGAGCAAAAAGTTTGACCAACGGGAAGAACCGAAAAATAAATAGAACACAGACTTACTTCTAAAGTCTCCCAAAGTTTGAAAGAAACGTTCATTGTTCGACAAACCCGTCCATTGTTCGTAGAAACTTAAAGTAACAATGGTAAAATAGATTTAAAACGAAACTAAGTACAAATTCCCGCTTCACATAATTAAGGAACAAATGCTTGAGAGCGTCCGGGATGTACAGTATAATTTTAACAGTAGGTGTCTAGTGTGAATATTTTTACACGCTTTCTATTAGCTTCACCTGTATGTTTGTATGTTTGTTTGTAACCGACTTCTTTGGGCGCGATTTAGACCCACTTTAAGCGGCCAGATTTCGTTCAAACTTTGTAGATTTATTGAGGACCGATGACTATACACTAATTTGATAAAATTACAGTTTTCTATAAAAAGCGTGTTATTTAGTTTTTTTTAACTATTGTTATTTAGTTATTTAATTATAGAACCAACTGTAAGAAGCAATAGCGGAATTATAAAACAATTAATATACAGATCAATAGTCAAGTTTTATTGAAAACAAAAGACAACATACGAGTAGATATATATTATTTTGTTGCATTTTATTTGTGAAGTAAATAAATATATATCAAAATAAACTCTCATTAACGCCAAGCATCTGACGGTGTTCCAGCAGCCTCTTTGAAAACTCCAGTAATTCCAGACTGGGCATGCTCTACCTTGGGCACGGGTGTCACAAATGTTTTAGAATTGACCAGCCACAGTACTTTGCTAAAAAACTAATCGGTGTAAAGAATAGGTGCTACGATTCGACATTGCTTACTTGCGATCTTATCTATTTACTGTGGCCCAAGCCCTGAGGCTGCCTCGTTAAGGCTAAGGTTGTCACGTAGAGAAGACACGTCTCAAATGACCCCTGATGAACCCGACAATTTATTTTTACGAATCACAAAAATAAACGCCTTTTGTGCAAATTGCGAGGCGTTAAATGAATCTCGTAGGAAGATAAAGCGTTCTATTTTTATTTAATTTGGCTTTTCTGCTGTTTTGTCGTAATTACGGATACGGCACGTTTCTCTGATAATATACCTACTGAAATATATAAAAAATGTTTTTTTTATATATTCATGTAGCTAAGTCTTCATTGAATGGCGGCAGAGCATTTTCTAGAAAGCGCCTGGCTAGCTTCCTTCCTCAAATTGAAAATGTCACCGAGGAAATGACGAATTACAGATATGTATGGAAGAAGCGTACATACTGTACCAACCCCACATGAAGAGGGATAAGGTGAAGCAGAAGAAGAAGATCAGTTGCTATTTGAATTTGGGTCACAACTTCACTATAAATATATAATATATGAGACTACTTTGAAAAGTAAAGGGTGGATATATATAAAAAAATCTCAACACTACTTAAATACTCTCTGCATTTCCATTTCAAAAGATGAAATAAATAAAACTTGCCCAAACCCCAGGAGTGGTTCAGTAAAAGTGGTTGTACTTCCCCGTGGCTCTACCGATGAATCAATTGAAGGCCATAATAATTAAAATCATAAATAATTTACCAGTTATCAAAGCAAACATATCGATCCGTATATAATATGGAGCAATAAAAATGCCATTACTTATGGCATATTTATGCATAGAAGGAGACTCAATCGCCAAAGGTATCAACCATAGTTGAGTCAAATGCTGCGAAATTATTACATCTCGACTTATGTCACACAAAAAACATCACTAGGAATC
Organism: Mellilla xanthometata; assembly: GCA_035578125.1. Lineage (NCBI taxonomy): Eukaryota > Metazoa > Arthropoda > Insecta > Lepidoptera > Geometridae > Mellilla > Mellilla xanthometata. The sequence goes on from JAPUBQ010000020.1 coordinate 7,010,352, forward strand.
CTTTATGCAATAATAAATTTAATACTACGGCTCAATTAATTAGTTGTTTTAAATAATTTGAGACAAAAAAGCTTTGCATAGGTAATAATTGCGATTGTGTCACGCTAAACGCATGCAAATAAATACATACATTTAAATACAAATTCCCCAATTAACAGATTATAAATAATCAAAGTATCCCTTGTCCATTCATCAAATCAAGTCATTAATATCAACACAAACATATTAACATGATTTTATTTCTTGACACACTGGTAGTGCCAGACGGTGGTGATATGCGGATAGAAAGAAAATAGGGACCAGCCGAGAGCCCTGCAATTTGCGAATGACAGTGGTAATGGAAAAACTGTGTCAAGCGCTTGAAATATGAAGCTTTATGAAAATAGAGGGTGAAGCGGTTATTAAACCTATGTTTATAGAAGGTACGAGTATATACTAGCTCACTAGGACGTCTAACCAGTACTAAATGCGTAGCATGGACAAGTATGTGTACTTATATTTTGATGTGTATTTGAATAATACTACGGTTATACGGTGTATATATTTTCAAAAATATTTGATAGATTATGTTAAAACTTTTAAATTTTTATTCTTACTAATTTTGTACTGTATTTTTTTAATTTCGATCTTTGTTCCCATGGATTTAAACCGTACCCTAGAACCATACCGTACCATATATTCATTTATATCACTGTATCTTGTACAAATTTTCTTATGTGGAAAGAGACATTTGCCCAACAGTGGGGCAATACAGGTCAGATAAAAAAAAGAAGTAAATAGTGGACATGTAAGAATGACGTAGGCATGAAGAAATGATACAGAAAATATTTGTGCGACTCAACCTTGTGGGAAAGGGCACAGAAAGTATAAAAAAGGCTGCCGAATTTATAACGGACAGGACAAAGGACCTCCTTAACAAACTGTTATCTAAGTTCCTACTAAGTTACCTAAGTTTCGCGTGTCAAGATGCATTATCAGTGCCGCGAGCCAAGTAAGCTTTCGACATGAATAGCTTTAACTTAACTCTAACTTATCCAGATAACGATAAGTTAGCCGAGTCACGACTTAAGCTAACTTCAAGTAATGCTCGGGGTCAAGTTTCAATAGGCAGATTAAGTTATTGCCTATTAAGTTGGGTCGTGGTGACTGAGAAGCTAGAATACCGAAGTTTTTAGAATTTTACATATTATTTACTTATTATCAGGGATCAGAATGCTAGAGAGGATTGCTGATTCTCACACAAAAAGGCGTGGCGCGGAAATTTGGCATTATTACCGATGATACCTAGATGGCACTGCGAATCGAGCGTGCAACCAAGCTGCCACCAAGTTCTGCAACGCACTGCAATCGCATAGTAATGTAACGATAGTAGATTGCGTCAACAACATTTATAAAATGTCGTTGGATTGCGTGACCCAAGTTAAGTCCGGAGGAAGTACCTACTCGTATAAACATACTTTATGTTCTAACGCCTAGGTTAGCTAATGTAAAATATAAATTTTGTCATTACTGTGAAATCTGAATATAGGTCTCCTTTCTAAAATATGTATTTCATAAATTTTGAAATAAATTTAGTAAAGTTGTTATTTTTAATCAAGCAACCGTAGTCAATCAAACAAGCACTTTATAGTTTCATAATGACTTGTGTTTATCTATCTATCTTAATTTTCTATCGTTAAATCGGAATATTATAGGTACAACATACAAACAAAAAGTATTTTCGGAATATTTATTTTAATTTTATTTGAAGGTGGATTTAATTTATTCATCGTACCTAGCGCAAAGGCTATCCATATCCATACAACGCGGCAATGCCACGAGCGTTATGGGTACCTTTCCGTCAGGTTCTATCCGGAGTGGCCTATTAAATTAATTTTATGAGTGGTTTTTTTTATTAGTTCTTAATCATTTATTTATTATCTATATAGAAAGAATCTCCACGAGTTTTAAACTCCATTCCCTTGCATAGGCTAACGTAATTACTAAGGAAGTGTGTGAGGCGGGTCCAGCCTCGATGGACGGTTAAGGAGACAGTTGTAGTCTAATGAAATTCCTGTTCAACCGTGACATGCTGAATAGGGTACGGTTACTGGCAAAAATACAGAATCACATTGCTACCTTGCTAAATGGGAAGGAAAGCGATTTGAATATTGGAGCTTTGCTAACACAAAAAAATTGTGAACAATATAATATAACTCCATGGAAATGTGTTAATTGATAATTTAGGTTGCTCATTATTGAAATTAATTTTATGTTAATTTTTTTGATAAAAATATTTAAAATAAATGTGTGCCTTGCAACATTTCATAACATTTGGCAAGTCATTTAAATTTAGTTTAAGCAACACAGAATTATATTAACTAAACTAAACTTAATTATTGTAACATAGACTAATATTGTAGGGATTTAAAATTAGGGTTGTTATTGCAAAATTATGTCAGAAGAAAATGTATACATAACTATGTTTTTTATGTTTGTGTAAGATCAGCTCCTTAAGTCTCGTGTTAAAGACATAGGCAGGCTTCACTGCAAATGGTTCACAATTTGCAGGCTATTAAGCCACTACAATCAGTGGCAATAGATACAAGCAATTAGTATGATCAGTGGCACGACAGTAGTGTATACGTTTATTTATTATGTCAGTCTGTCAGTCTGTCGGTCCGAGACGAGGCGAGACTTGGGTAGCATTTCTGTCTCCTAGTAGCAAAACTGCTTAAAGTACTTACGCTGTTTGTATTATCGCATATACGAGTATATTATCCCTCGGGTGTGTTCGCGGAGGCGCGCACTGCCTGCTTTCATACCTCAATGCGCCGGCGGAGCGCCGCCCTGGTGCGCAGAGTACGGAGCAGCTCCAACACAATCCTGGCGATGATCGCCGACAGGCTGGACTGTCCCTACATGCGGCATTGCTGCAGCAGGCATGTTTCAGCAGTGCCGTTTGTAAGGGACTATTGAAGTACATAATTGCATTTGTTTACATTTATTTTAATTTATAATTACATTGTGTGTGTGTGTTTTTTTTTAAATTACTATTTTGTGCCATTGTTTTGTAAAAATTAATCGATAAATGTTAAATGTATTTTATAATTAATATGGGTCCTGGTAACCTGAATTAAATAAAGGTATTATTATTATTATTATTTTCATATGTCTTATTTGGATATTTTTGTGTTAAACAAAGTGTAAATATTAAATTGTATAATGAACTTTAAACCTGTAATAAAATCGATGAGAAAAATATTTACGCATTAATGATTAACTCTCGAGTATATATTTCTACCGTCAATTTCGTCACAACCATTTTCTCGTATCATAAACACATTAGTTAGATAATGCTCTTAATATAGCAATAACGGTCTCATCATAATGGAAAACATAAGCTTAGGGGTGTTACTAAGTGTCGGTTTCAAACCATTATGTTATTACATAGTTGTACGAGTATGTTGTGGCGAAAACATGGACAAAATTGCAAATTCAAGATTATGCCCATGTTTATTACGATTTTGCCTCAAGGAAAGCTTTGGTTTGCACAAATACACATTTTGTACGCATTCACGCTTTTAGTTTTTAGATCTAAAATAAGTATTTGGTGTAATAACTGTCCTGACTACTTTATTGAATTTAGAAGGAAGAATTTAGTTTTTTTCAATATTAGGACACATTGCACACACGGCTGGTTAACTCCATACTGAACTATTTCTAGTTTGTACTTATACTATACATAACTTTTAGAAATTTGCCTTAAAGGCACATAAATGTCAAGACCTTTCAAATCCCCATTATTACTTATTTAGTACGTATTGCAATAGTTAAATTATTATCATTTTTTTCGGTAAGTTACAAATCACTTTTCTTTATCTATATAGTAGTCCTAATGACTACTTTGCCTGCCACTAGAAACCAAAACATTCGAGAAAAGTAAAATAAAACATGATTGTTAGAATTGTCTTTTGGTTTTCTTTGGTAACCTCCAGTAAGAACATCCTGTGAACATATTTATAGAAACATCCTATCTATATCTTAATAGCAAAAGCTTATCACAATTGCCAAGGGAAATATACTACACAGACCAAAATGATAATTGCTTAATACATATTTTTTTTATATATCACAGCCAGACCATGGTTTGACCAACAGGCTGCTTATCTATGAGTAGATAGTATTCACATTCAACTAGGTTTATTTCGAGTATCAAAGACTATTATTATCATATTATGATAGACAGACTTGATATGAAAATCTCAAAGCTCTTGCTAACTATTAACTCAATAAGCACTTGAAGATAAGATATTGTGTACATCGCTTAGTATTGAGACTCGTAATATGGTTATGGACTTTAAAATTTAATTGCCATTGATATTGTAATGTAACGGTTTAATATAACTTCATTGATACAAAAAAGATAAGTATTTTATAACTTCATTGATATAATTATGTATATGAAAGTAATTTCGAATTCCTAAGCGGCTGAAGTGAATCAAATAAAATTTAAGAAAAGTACGTGATTCAAAAAGTTCGTTTGCGGAGGGAAAATGATCCAGAATACTATCCCTGCCACCATCGATAAGGAAATAATATAAGGTACTAGTTGTTTCCCGCGGCTCCGCCCGCGTGTAAGTAGTTTTTTGTGAATCGAATTTTCTCTGAATTTTGTTTATTACAATCCTCACGGAGCCCGAGACCTTTCCAACGAATGCAAAACCGTGGAAATCAGTTCGTGTTTTCTCGTGTTATATAGTCAGGAAGGAAAACCCGACTTATTTTTATATTGGTTATAGATTTAAAACTACCACGCTAATGTTTCCACTAAAAAGTACTGATAAAAATCTCTAAGAAAAACACAATGAATTTTAGCATGAGCTCTACAGCCCAAAACCTTCCAAATTATACAATTTTATTCAAATTGTGTGGAACAATGATGACCTTGATGTGTATTTCGTAAGATTCTATTTCTTACTCCTTACAGCTAGGCATTTAGACCAGCAGGTCGCGTAACCCTATGAATAATAAGGTAAGGTAGAGCATCCCTAGTCTAGAATAGCTGGCTCTCAATGCGGTTGCCGGAACACACTGTTAGGTGCTTGGCGACAGATTTTACAAATATAGACGACCTCGTTGGCGTAAAGGTTACCATGCCGGTCTGCTAATCAGAAGGTTCCGGGTTCGATTCCCGGCCCGGTCAACATCTTTGTGCTTAACCAAATTTGTTGGCTGTGGGTCTGGGTGTTAAATATGTATTTATATATAATATGTATATGTAGTATATCAGTTGTGTTAGCAACCATAATACGAGCTAGAAATGGTTCAGTATGGGGCTAACCAGCCGTGTGTGAATGTGTCCTAATATTTATTTATTTTATAGATATTCGTATTCACATAAAATTATTTATTGTGACAAATTAATCTACACAAGACAAAATATAATAATTAAAATAGGACACACAATAAACTTTAATAAGTCACAACACAGCCTCAACTCAGCCACAGAATAATAACTTGTACTTCGTAACTCAGCATAATGCTGGTTGCTGGAGAGCAACCGACGCTGGTCTTCCGTTGAGGCTGGCTGTGACGTCACGCACGGTACACAAAGTAGGAGAACACGCAATTATAGGAAGAAATTGAAAGTTGTAAGAAATACTATATATCAGATACTAATAAGATATAACAGAGAACAACGATACAAATAAGATAAAACGGAGACAAAATTACTACACGAATATACAACAAGAACACTAAATTACAACATAAATAAAAAAATTATAAAACACATGTACTATATGGTCAGTATGATATTAAGATAATAAAATTAAATTATATTATAAAGATATTTAAATTATAAAGTAATATTTGCTTGGATACCAAATAGAAGTCTATATAAATACCACATACTATAGTCTGTGGTAAATAGATAAACCTAGATGTATTTTAAACAAAGCTCGGCTTCTCAGCAACTAAACTGGTTTGTTGATTCCAGCAAACTCGAATTCTGCGAAACACCGAAATTGTTCAGTGTTTAGTTTTACAGCTGCGAATCTCGTGAAATCTAGATTCTAGATAGCGTGTTTTATTTCTGTACCAAATTTAAGTTTGAGTTGTTAATTTTTTGTTGGAATTTTATTTTATGAAGCTAGTGTTTATGAGCGAATTATGGTAATGTTTAGATTTGATTACAATTAGCTTTAGAAACCTTTTTTAAATCAATTTTATATTGAAGATGAAAGTTTTGAGTTTGTGCCTATTTTTGATGTTTATGTATATAACGTTTTAACCAATTTAGATGTGAATTTACACGTAGACTACTTTTTAAACGATTTTATACAGTTCAGTTCAGTTTTAAAAATCTTTATTAATATATGTAAATATATAACTTAATACAACACTAGTGTGAGTTCTTATCCTAGTGGTACATTATTATGAGGAATTGTTTATTCATTTACACCGTAATGCATTTAGAATTTTAGCCGCTGATAACTTAGATACATAGACACACTATTTGATTTTATACAGGTCACTTTGTAAAGCGTACCTAATAGTATGTATTTAAGTAAGTGACATATTATCATACTTAATATATTATAGATATTCTTAGGTAGGTATGTATCATTTAATTGGGGTATAATTAATTACTGCAAATTCAATATTACTTAATGTAAATCTTATCTAAAATTAATTAAATTAAATGTATATCTAATCTAAAAACCAGTGCCAGTGGGAAGAGTACCTAAAATGCCAATAGAGTTGCCTCTCTGTATAGGTATTGTATATAGATAAGTCGATCATAATCATACCTATATCCACAGAAAAGTTTTACAACAAAGCTTTTTAGGTCAAAATAAATCCCATAAAAGAAACCTGCTTCCCTCTACCCAGGATTATCTAGCTAGGTATTTTATATTTACTGCGGGTAAAATATTCCAAGCATAAAATCTTGGGCTGCCTAAATTACTTTCGGGGTGTTTGAACCTCAGAGAGCGAAACCAATGAGTCCTGAAATTTATAAGATACACATCTTTTCTTGCTTGGTTCATATGATAGCTTAAAGGAAATTTTCTACTTTAGAAACTCTCTTTTATTTTGGAGTATTAGTCGCTAGAAAAAGCGTAGCAGCACCGACTATATTGAAGTCTGATATATATGTATGTTTATATTGTTCAGTTTACTTTTTCCAGAAGTAGGTTCATACAGAACATCCGCTTTACAATAAGATTAGTAATACTAGTTTTTTTAGGGTTCCGTACCTAAAAGGTAAAAACGGGACCCTATTACTAAGCCTCCACTGTCTGTCTCCAGGTTGTATCTCAAAAACCGTAATAGCTAGAATGCTGAAACTTTCACAAGATATGTATTTCCTGTGCCGCTATAACAAAAATTACTAACAATAAAAAAAAATTATTAAGGGGGGCCCCCATACAGTAAACGTGGTTTTTTCGTATTATTTTGCTATAAAGCAATAACGGTAGCTGCTAGACACTTGAAATTTTCACAATTTTTTTTTTTTTTTATACATATGAGTGTATATAAACTAACAAACTAAATTATAAAATTTAGTAGAACTAAATATTAAAAGGGGGCTCCTATACAAGAATGGTACAGAACCCTTCATGCACGAACCCAACTCGCACTTGGTCAATTATTTTTTTAGTTTTTGTTATTGTTGTGTTTTACTAACAGCTGCTCCTATGAAGTAATCTAATGTCGGATTCCGAGCCGTATTGAAGCTCGATGTGGATTAAAAAGCTCTACATCTGTATTAATACCACCGAAATTAAAATTTGCCAACTATTGTTTGGCGAACAATGACCTCCCATCGTGGGGCTTTTCATTTGGAGGCGCGCTCTTTTCAGTTCCAGCTGGGCTACCATAGAAACAAGCAGTATGTAATCCGAACTTGTTCTATCTATATTCCATGCATACTTCGTAGATACGATACTAACATTACGGACTAAGGATAGAATACGTTTGGATTACGAAGGGCTTCGGAAGCAGGGTAGTCTCACCGTTTTTAGGCGCTGGCAAATTCATACCGTGCAAGCCATACTGAATGGGTGTTTTAGAACGGCTGCAGTTTAATGAGGCTTCGAAATGAAAGTTTTTTTTTTTACATTTTTAACACATGTTATGCTTTTATTGGAGCTTAATTTAGTTGTGTTTTCGTCTACTTGAAAGATTAACGTTCTGTTGGAAGTAAACCAACCCAAATGCACTAAGGGTTAGGCAATCGAGTACTTTGATTGTATATTTTCAAACTTTTATTGTATTCATGGATTGGGTATTAAATTATTTTGCTGCTTAGCTCTTCTATACAAAGAGGTCGGTCGATAGTCTGCGGAAATTGAAGTCTTTTAATACGTGTAAACCTTCTTCGTATAAGCTAAAAGATCAAACTCTGGTATTGCGTTTCCAGGTCTTGACATATGTATGTATATAGCTTGACGACTATACAGAATACACTTTCTTCTTCCTTGCTTTATCCCACTAGGTGGGGTCGGCACAGCAAATTTTCTTCTTCCACTCTCCTCTATCATCCGTCGACTCTACACTCACTCCTTTCTCTCTCATGTCCTCATTCACACACTCCATCCATGTCTACTTCGGTCGGCCTCTTGCCTTTCTTCCTTGGACTACCAGAATACATCGTGACCGAAAATTTAAGATGTCATATGAGCCACGGTGAAACTTACACTATTTCTCTCTTCTCTCCAGGTTACTTCGGCAAGTACCTGAACAAGTATAACGGCTCGTACATCCCGCCGGGGTGGCGCGAGTGGGGCGGCCTCATCATGAACTCCAAGTATTACAACTACAGCATCAACATGAACGGCAAGAAGATCAAACATGGAGACGATTATCATAAGGTAGACTTCTTAAAACATTTACTAAGAATAATATACAGAAAAACACTTTATTAAAACATTTACTAAGAATAATATACAGAAAACACTAAGGTACTTAAAAACTAGTGCCTTAACTGGCAACCTTATCGCTAAAAACGATCTCTTCTAGGCAAACAATTCCAAAAATGTACACGTATTACACGTACCTATTTTTATAGGTTCTTTACAGTTGGTATTATAGGAGCCCCCTTTAAATATTTATTATATTCTATTTTAGTATTTGTTGTTATAGTAGCAATTGAAATATATAATTGTGAAAGTTTCATAAATACCATAGTTTTTAAGATACAGACGGACAGACATACAGCGAAGTCTCAGTAATAAGGTCCCTGAACAACAGCGAACTAGAATATAATTGATTTATTTAGTCATTTTATTCTAGTTCGCTGCTAAACAAGTACCACGTGAAAGATCAAATTTGAACCGAGCTTCTAACTCAACAAGATTTTATTATCGCACCGATACCTAATATTCTATTCTATTCTATACCATGCCATGGGCTTATAAGGTGAAACACGAACTTTTTATGTCTTATCGGTCCGCGCTTGATCGTCATCATGCCTATTCTTAATCAATATTTCGAAATTCTATGTTCCAGGACTACTACCCAGATTTGATAGCGAACGACTCCATCGAGTTCCTACGCGCGTCGAAGCGTCGTTTCTCGAGGAAGCCGGTTCTGCTCGTGATGTCCTTCCCCGCTCCTCACGGTCCTGAAGACTCTGCTCCGCAATACTCGCACCTGTTCTTCAATGTCACCACACATCAGTGAGTATACCTTTGTATATTTAATTAAGTATTATATACTGGTAAAATCGAACTACACCTATTTGAAAAAGGAAGTTTGGAAAGATATCAAATGCATTCATACATCGAAGAGTTCTGTCCCTGTTTTTGACGACCTAGTTGGCGTAATGTTTACCATGCCGGACTGCCAATCAGAAGGTTCCGGGTTCGATTCCCGGCACGGCCAACATCTCAACATCGTTGGGCTGAACTAAATTTGTTGGCTGTCGGTCTAAGTGTTAAATATGTATCTATATAAAATATGTATGTATGTATATGTAGTATATCAGTTGTGTTAGCAACCATAATACGAACTAGAAAATTCAGTATGGGGTTAACCAGCCGTGTGTTGTGTTCTTTGTACCCTCTTTCTCCTTTCATTTGTGCTCTGCGGTATAACTTGCATTTATCTAGGTTAGAAAGTAATATAAGTAGGTACTTATGTGCTATTGTTTTTTAAGACTTAACCTACAACTAATTAAAGCGTCATAAAACATAATAACATCTTTAAAAATGTGACTAAATAATTTATGATGATGTGAGAACAAGGAATCCTTAATTATATATGTCATTTCATCTCATTCCAAAATCAAATAGGTATATTTTTGGAGACTAACAAGCGGTGTAGGCAGATAAATAATGAATAATGAAGAAATACACTGGAGATAAATTATTGGTTCAAAGACATTCATTATAGTTATAATATAAATAATTGTTTTATAAAAGCAGATATCACTCTTGTTATCGGTACCGGGTCAAATCGAGACAACTTCTAACCTTGAAAGGGTGGTGAACAAAGAATACCTTATTTTCTATTTTAAGCATGCCCTTATCTTTAGCGCTTTCGCGTCGTAGATCAAGGCTCACCTTTCTTGTAAAAACGTGAAAGGTCATTCACTCAATCGATACAGTTCAACAAGGCCCATTCGGTTCTAAAAATAGATATCAAACTGCGTAGAATGAAATGAAACTGCACGAACCCAATTCCGAACTTTTCCCGCAAAAACTGTAATTGCTCGAGCGTTTCGCGGCCGGGCAGCCATCTTGTTCCTCTTTAAATATTTAGGGAGTTGACCGAGTTTTTTGGGTTCCGCGATAAATAGAAAGTTTTAGCAATACATCGGTCTGTTGTTCGGTAGCACGCAAAATACATATGGGTCTGCGAGTTTTGCGAAGTTTTATTTATGAATCGCAGCCGCACCGGTCCGCTGGATCGACGATTCGCCGTTACTTTTATACTTATTTCCTCAATAAATATCTACCAACATTGTGAAGTGTAACTTTTCCCTCCCGTTTTTATTTCATGGAAGCACAATACACACATTTTAACTTTTTCGGAACTTTGCGGTTTCGTACGGAACTGTGCGGCCATTTTTGTTTAAGCAGCTTTTTTCGCGAAAGTTCTAAAATTTCACGTAGGAGCTCTTAAGGCAGACGGTGGCCTGAATAATCATGGCTCCGCTGCGCGAAGCTGATTTATGTTTCATAAGAATGTTTAGGCTTGGCGCCTCCGAGGCTTACGTCGCTCGCGGTTCCCTCGAGCGATTATTCAGAGCTAGGGAAAAGGCAGCAGCTAAACGTGTGACTACAGTTTTTCATATGTGGCAAGTAAGCTTTACCTAGGAGTGCTCTTGCAAAAATAATACGGACCATGTACCATTCCAGTATTTTTCACTCATATTAATATAACATTTTTGTAAAATTAAGATTTCGTAGAAGACTTATATTTTTTATTAATCAATGGTAGAGCTTAACATTGGGCAAGCTGCGGTCAAACGTGATCTTTTAAAAAATCTGTTTGTACTTTATTCACATATTTACACAATATAATTAAATTAAATACAGAAAACAGAGAGGATGACTCAAGACTTTTCGATGATAACAAAAAATTTCAAAAATTTTTGCTCAATTTTTAGAGATTTTGGCAATCTTGATTTAACGCTATGAAGCGCGTTCTCTAATTTTTGCATTCGCTTCTTCGCGCAATCTTCTTTTCAGAATTATATCTTTATTTCTTCTCTCGAGTTATTTCGTTCATATTTCACATTTCGCTGCAGTCTGCCGCATCTTGTTATATGGGAATTAATCAAAATCCTCGATCCAATGCCGCTCAATATGTCATCTAAGAGCCAGGCAATCTCGAGAGATTGCGGCGCGCCGTCGTCGATTGTCAGTTGTCACAGATGCGCTCGCAACGTCTTCCGAGCTCGAAGACAAAGTTGGGATTTGCTTTGCTGCATTGAATAATAAAGCTGTGACATCCAATTTAATATGCAGCGGATGGTGGATGCGGAAGGAAAATGTATAAAATAGTAGCATACAACTTAACAATACTTGCATATACGAGTATATTCTCGTTAGTTAGTATATACTCGTATATCTACTCGGTGTGATGTGTTGGTTAGTTTGTGAGTATTTGGCAAGCCGGTTCTTGTTGGCTTTAGTTTTCATGGTGCAACTAAGTTAAGACTTAAGTCTTTGTGTAACTTATGCAAGTACTTAATCTTAAGATATAGCTTCGAAATACATGTTAGCCACTTAAACAGACAAGAAAGAAGTACTCTTAGCTTAGCTCTTCAACTTTATTGCCAGGTTATCTAAAAACCACATACGTCACAAAGATTAAAAGTATGGCATCCACTTGCACATTATGTTTGGAGTAGTATTTTATACCTACGTATTTAGATCCAAATTTATTTATTTATTTAACAAGGTACACAAAACAGAATACTGAAATGAGGACATAATCATTAAATTACTAAACATTTTATACATTGTTTCGTTCTAGATCATATTCTAATCAAATATGTACACATCATGATCTAAATATATTTATTAACGTATCATCAAAATTGGCAAGCGTTTATTGCTATAATAACCCGTAGTACAGTTTTAATTGAAAGTGGTGCCTTTCTTTTGTTTGACTTGAAAAATACTTTTTCTTTTAAAACGGTAATATTGTTACATCTGATGAATTTACTCTCTACTCGTACAAAATGTAAAAGAACCTTTCCAAGTATCGAAAGGTCTGAATGTTTAAAGGTAAAATATTCTTTATCGGCGTCCCGAAGACGACGTATGAGTATAAAAGCAAAGGGTCCTCGCCGACAGGCGGACCGCGTGTCTGCTTGGGAGTGGGAGATAGTCGCATAAATTACCGAGCCGGTCTGCGATGCAGGCCGGTGCCGGTTGCATGGGGTTCTTTTTAGGCGGAGACCTAGCGGACCATTTCATCGTTATATACACGTAATTAGATAAATCTTAATATATATAAATCTCGTGTCACAATGTTTGTCCTCAATGGACTCCTAAACCACTTAACCGATTATAATAAAATTCGCACACCATGTGCAGTTTGATCCAACTTGAGAGATAAGATAGTTTAAATCTCAAATTATAGTCGCAATTTTAATTTATTGCTAATTATTGTCTGTTATTATTTGACAGTCACAATTATCTGTTAACTCCAAACGATTCTAACAGATGTCGATACCTTTCGACTGGGTTGAGTAAGTAATCAATAGATGGCGATGCTATGGTAAATCTACGAACGTGTAAGCTACACTATCTATTTTTCATACCCCTAAGTGAGGCAAAACAACGTTTGCCGGGTCAGCTAGTCTAATATATAAAATTTCCATGTCACAATGTTAGTTACTGTACTCCTCCGAAACGTCTTAGCCGATTTTTTTAAATTGATTTTTACCAAAATTTATATGCGTATTCAGTAGGTATGAGAATCGGCTACTATCTATTTTCCTTACCCCTAAGTGATAAGGGTTGTTCACCCTTATTTTTTTTTTATTAATAGAAATAATTTATGAGGCAAAACAACGTTTTCTAAATAAATATTAGGACACATTTCACACACGGCTGGTTAGCTCCATACTAAACCATTTCTAGTTTGTTTGATGATTGCTAACACAACGTATATACTTCATATACAAACATATTTTTTGTATTGATAAATATTTAACACTCAGACCAACAGAATTACATTGGATTTTTACTTAATTTATTTCATGCAAAAGAATTCTTATCATAAAACACCGAGTCATACTCGTTATTTAAGTTTCTATTTTATTTGTAAATGTATCACTGTTTAACCTATATCATAGCAACGTAAGTAAACTATCCAACAGCTCCTCACCTAAATCGGTCAATGAAAAGCCGATGCAAATAAACGACAGGATGAAGCCATAAGCCATTAACATGGCTCATGCTAAACGTCGCGTCTTTTATTTGGATACAGCGTTAATGTCGGCTAATACGAGTTTAATGTTAATAGGTAGGTATTTTACGTCGGGCGCCAGTTTGTAGAGGCCGCTTCTACATTGCAGCTTCGATGTTCTTGTTTTGTTGTTAACATGGAAACTGGTTGGCCAGACTTTAATAGCGGTCTCAGTTGAGCGTCTTTTGTTTCGCAATGGATTTAATTTGTAGAATGTTGAGAACCTGTGATGTAATTTTGAAGTATAGAAAGTTGTTAAGGAACCTGGAAAGATGGGAGTTATAGTCCTTGTGTCTTTAGATGAGTCGTTGTTAGTAAATTCAATAGATACTTCAAATCGTGCTAGGTACAAGCGAGTGTAGCTCGGTGGAAAAACGCTATTACATCAGACGGCCCCTGGTTCGATCCCGGCCGACCAATAACTAGTTTTTCAAGTTATGTATGAATTTGCACTCGCTTTACGGTGAAGTAAAACATTGTAAGGAAACCGGCATGTTTGAGGACCACCCGTCATCTGTCATCTGCCAACCCACAGTTGGCAAGCGTGGTGGATTATGGCCTATATCTCTCTCCTCGTGAGAGAATGCCCCGAGTCCCAGCAGTGGGAACGTGTAGTGGGCTGCTTATCTTATGTTATGTAAGAACAGGGTATCAAATATCCAAAGGTTGGATATTTGATCATATCCAACCTTTGGATAAAATAGTAACTAAGGACCAAGAAATACAAGTATCGGCGCCGGCGTAGCTCGTTAAAACACATGTTGCCGCCGGTGTGACCGGTGCATATTTTCATCTTGTTTTAATCCCATATAGCTCATCCTGTAGCAACCTGTAGCTCGGCTAGCTAATATAGCCGAGCTACAGGTTTTATGAATAATTATAACTGGAGTCCATAAAGAAGACATTTGAAAGTTCATGTCCTCTCACTTGCATAACCAAATCGGTGTGAGCAAGAGGGAGCAACTTTTGCAAATGCTTTCTTTCACTCTAGTTATACAAGCATTATATGTAAACATTAAAAGCACATTTTATAATCATACATATTCGTCGTAAGCAATGTGTTGTTGTAATTTTTTGCAGTGCAAATATACATAAATTTAATATAACAATTTAAAATTCTTACTCATATTTTAATGTATACATATTTTGAACACATTAATACCAGTGGATAATACAAACAAATGTTGGGTTGCCTTAGCTATAGTCTCGTAGGTTTATGTAATAACTGTATTTATTTGTTATTTTTACTATCAATGTTATTCCCTACTACCAAATTTATTGTTGAAGTAACAATCCTTAAAATAAACATGTAATTATATTGAATTTAACTATTAAGGTAATGTTTCGCGTAACAAATATCCATTTGTTATATTTACTGTGTCGCTTTTGTAATATTTACATATATATTTTTAATTTAACCTACATTGAATTAACAAAATCATATTATGTTAAATTAACAATTCTGTTTTTTGGTGTAAAGTTCACTCTTATTCCCATAAGAAACTTGACCTTACTAAAAAGAGTATAATAACATTCAATTCAAGCGCTGATTTTATATCTCATCGACTTTTAACCGAAATTTAATAAGTATTAAATTACATATCGAGTCACGCTCGCCATAGCGCCTGAAAATAACCTAACAGCAATCACTAGAATATCCCAAGTACTTAAGCACCGTGTCAAAAGGGTCAAAATCCCCTCACCGGTATTCCAGCGCGATTAAATATTCATCCACCGACGTACTGTGTGGTCGCCAAACCTGTCCCGGGGGTCTGACATCGCGAATTTAAAATATGTGCTCGCCTCTCTAATGGTCTTTTGGAAGCCTTGGATTAAACGTCGTTCTGGGAATTTGGAAAGAGGAACTTATGAAATGTTTGTAGTTATACTAGTAATTACTTTACGTATATTATTTTAAAATTGTGCCTCCTAATTTTGGCGCATCTATGTTTACCAACCTAAGTTGATTAAATTACTTAATTCAATGTTAGTCTGTTTCATATTATCTCGATATAATAACAAAAAGAAGAAAAGAAAAAGGTAATACATAAATTTAAATTCAAATGTATTTTTTTTGGTCTATAAACTTAAAGCTAAATAAATACACCATTACTGGACTAAAGACAAAAAATGAAATTATACTAAGGGTAGGTTGGTACCTATATTGCTATCACGAGTTCCAAGATACAGCCTGGTGACAGACAGACAGCGGAGGCTTAGTAATATGGTTCCGTTATTACCTTTTAGGTACAGAACCCTAATAAAAGGGCAGGACTAGTATAATACACACACTATGCTTAATTTCAAATCCTAGATGGCTTACCAAAAAATATTACGTCGTGGATTTTCAAATGTTTAATTTACGCTTGTTAATAGATAGTTATTACCGATAAGGGAGCTTTGCAGTGCAATTTCCTCGGTCTCGTGTGTAGGTGCCTTAACAGCGTTTGCCTATCTAAAATCTTGATGGGACCTTCCGAGCGTGAAAGTAGCTAGATATACTTATCTATTTGTGAAACTCCTTTAGAGCTCTGCAGGGGTTTCTAAAACTGTTTAGAAGGTATACTTCGAACTTTGTAGCTGTAGCAATGGGATTCAGTAAAAGAGTAGTTTTTAGGGTTCCGAACCTAAAAGGTAAAAACGAGACCCTATTACTAAGCCTCCGCTGTCTGTCTGTCTGCTACAGGTTGTATCTCAGAAACCGTAATAGCTCGAAAGCTGATTTTTTCACAAGATATGTATTTCCCGTGCCGCTTCAACAACAAATACTAAAATAAATCTTATCTTCTTTATCTTTTAATATGTACATTATCTTTCAAATTAAATTATGAAATTCTAAAAAAATAAATATTTAAGGGGTATATGTATATATATCATACAACAATGGTACCGAACGCTTCATGTGCGAGCCCAACTCACACTTGACCAATATTATAAGTACATATTTTTGAAATATATTTTGAAAGTGGGATTGCTTGTGTGGCCCCGGTAATATCAATAATCTTATCAGATTCCACAACTGCTTCTCCCAACAGTAGAAATTGCAAACACAGTTACTTAGAAAAACTCGATATAAAAAAACGTCACATGCTGATTTTACTAAACTAACTAGTTGTCTAAGATCAAAATTAGAATTTTACAGAAATCTGATGTATAAAATTCATTTATTTTTTGGTTAATTATTAGAGTAAAACAATATTTTTTTTATTAATTTCCCAGTCAACAACCCTATTAACGTATGCACTTCAGTATCATAAGATAAAGCAACTCTAAGCTTCTAAAGATACCGAACCAAAGCTCTCAGGCAACTTTGTTGTTACGCCCATAAATACGGACCTAAATATGAAGGAACAGGTGTTCCGTAACTTACGAAGTAGGTATATTATTACCCAAACGAGGAAGTATAGTACCCAGTTAACATCGTAAAGATAAAGTAACTGATACTTTACATGTTAGTAAGCTTAAAAACAAAGCGGTAGATAGGATGTGTCAAAACAGTGTGGCAAGCGGGTTAAATAATTTGAATAATGTTATTTCTCCTCTATAGCATAAGCAGCCCACTATACGCTCCCACAGCTAGGACTCGGGGCCTTCTCTCACGAGGAGAGAGATATAGGCTATAATCTACTACGCTGGCCAAGTGCGGGTTGGCGGATGACACACGTCTTCGGATATTGTGGTCCCCAAACATGCCGGTTTCCTCACGATGTTTTCCTTCACCGTAAAGCGAGTGCAAATCCACACATAAATTGAAAGAACAAGTCATTGGAGTAGGGCCGGGATCGAACCAGGGGCCGTCTGATAGAAAAGCAGACGTTATTACCACCGAGCCACACTCGCTTATATTTCTCCTCTATAACAGCACAGAACACAATGGTACAAGTTAGGTTTTGTTTTGGACTTGGTTTCAAACTTTTTTTTACTTAAATCTACGAAACTTTAGTTAGAATCTTATGTGTACATTAAAATTTCGGAATCTATATGATGTTGAAAATTATCTTAAAAAATACGTTGCGTGTTTTAGGAATTAGCGGAAAATACATTATGTACATAGAGACGTGTAGGGCGTCTACATTTTATACAATGTATTGTTTGATATTGATAAAGCTAGTAATTATCCCAAAAGTGGGGATAAAAAGGGATATAAATAAAGTTTGAATCGAAATATGTACTCGTAAATTATTATTATATTTAGTTAGGTAAAGTTAGGTTTTATACAAATTTAACTTAACTCAGCGGTACATGTGCCTATAGGTACACATACATGTATAAGTTTACCAAATGATTACGGGAAAATAGAATGACCCTCTTTTTTGTCGGGCGCCAAAAACATTGTCGAGATAATGGAAAAAAGACCACCTGGGCTTGAGTGGTTCATTTACGCAAATGTGAAAGATTATCTTGCCATTACGGTTAATGGTTTGTTTACATGGACGAAGGGCCTTCTTGACTTACTCTAGAACACTTTATGAAGGTGATTACTGATACCTATCCTTCCTACCCAAGAAAGGCTTTTCATATACAACTGATACCAATTTTTTTACTACAAGAACAAGAAAAGCCAGATGCTACTCTGATGTTATGCGCGCTGGTCCATTAACGCTCTGTGACAATAGGAATTAAATCTCTTCTCATACCCTTCAAACAGGAATATAGTACCTACAGTCGTACTATTGCACCAAGCTTGGGGGCAGAATAACAGTAAAAGCGAGGCTCTTCCCCTTACGGCTCCCGTAAAAGAGGCCAACCACTACCTTTACTACACTCGGTGCCTACTCCGACAGACATCTCCACGAAATATATATTTTTCAGCACGCCAACATACGACATGGCACCGAACCCAGATAAGCAGTGGATTCTACGAGTCACGGACAAAATGAAGCCGATCCACAGACAGTTCACAGACCTGCTGATGACCAAGCGGCTGCAGACTTTGCAGAGCGTCGATATGGTAAGACGATAGAATATGAAAGGAACTAGTTTTCTTCAAGCAGTAAGCAAACCGTAAATGTATTCTATTAAGTACAAAGTAGCTATTAATTAAAATTCTGCCCAATAAAAACCATTTACATTTTACAATTGCATTCTTAATGCCAGAAATTCGCAAATACTTAATAATAAGTGAATATGATGAAAGCCTGACACCTGAAGCCGCGACATGACAGAGATTTAAAATTCAAATTATGTTATCATCTAGCAAACAGGACATTAAATATAATATGAGAAAGCTACTTTTAGCAAGCAAAAATCGGTTTCCGTTAAGTGGATAAGTTACCTATTAAAATCTTTATCAATTCCAGGCAGTAGAACGAGTGTACCAGGAGTTGAAGTCTCTAGGAGAACTGGACAATACATACTTGGTCTACACATCAGATCACGGCTACCACTTGGGTCAGTTCGGGCTGGTGAAGGGAAAGAGTTTCCCCTTCGAGTTCGATATCAGGGTGCCGTTCTTGGTGCGAGGACCGGGCGTGGAACCTGGGACTGTGTAAGTATAGAGAAATTAGAGCAATAATTATTGATTGTTCCGAAATCTCAAGCCAAGGGCATGCTAAACCTGCAGTGACCCGCAAAAATGGAGGAACGCAAAGTCAAATCCACACGTATGACCCGCAGGGGCTTGTCGAGATTTTTTCCGTGGAGCAGCTCTATTAGTATTCTGGGGGAGATCATAGCTAAGTAGAACACAAACATAACATAATAATCTTTAACAAATTACGCTTACAACAATTAAGTCATGTGCATGTCTAACAAACATAAAAGGTCAGCAAGAACAATCAAAATGCAAAATTGATCATAATTAAAATAATATCACAAAAACAGGTTACCGAAATAGATTGCAAATAATTATATAAAGTGTGTAGCTGTATATGAACGTCAAAATATTTGGATGACTTGGATATCCACATATTATTGTATTTCATATGTTTTGCAGGGTCGACGATATAGTGCTAAACATAGACTTGGCGCCAACGTTCTTAGACATGGGTGGCGTAGAGCCTCCAGCTCATATGGACGGGCGGTCTTTGCTGCCGCTGCTTCAACCACGCAGGAGACGACAAGCAGCATTGCACTGGCCTGATACATTCCTTGTTGAGAGGTATGTCATGTCTATGTCATAGGCCAAAGACCGACTTTTATATTTTAGGCATCAGAAAAGAAAGATGAAAACCATTTCTATCATAGTTCATAGAAGAAAAGCATAGAAGTAAATTCAGTAAGCTAAATAGCTTTTTTGTCGGAACATAGTTCTGCAGAAACTTTTTGTTCATCCTCGCACCTTGTGATTGGTAATAATTAATAATATTTAACCTAAATATAGATTTAGGTCACAATAGGGCTAGTATAAATGTAACATTACACAGTGGTAATCGCAGGCACTGCACAAGAAGTGTTAAGTATTGGTATGCGATCTTGTTGATCAAATCACATTAATCAATTTGAAGTTAGGATGTTGGACGCTGAAAGTAAGCAATTTTCTAAGGAAAGAAAATAAAATAAAAATATTTTTCTCACAATTTTACAGTTCCGGTCGCCGCGAAATAGCAGGCTTGCATCGTCGCGAGAACAAGTACAGTCGTGAGATGAATATGGATCGCACTACAGCCACTCCGCACTCCAACGAGAGCGGAGACTTCGATGAGGATACTGACGATGACGACTTCCTGGAGCCGGATGAAGACGATGATGAGGTAATTTGTTTCAGCTGATTAACTTCGGTCGCAGTTTTAGTCGTAGTCGTAGAAAAACAGAGACAGTCTAATTTTCGGAAATTACACTATAGAGTTAAGGTTTACCTCTCAAAACATAGAATAAAGTTATTTTTCTTGAAGCAACACTTGTAATAGTTCGTAGCCCAAAAACAATAAGTACAATAAACTAAAATGTGTCACACTCATATCTAAATTCGTTTCGCAGTCAAGAATATCGAAAATAACTAACAACGTAAAAAATAACCTTCACTATTATACTAATAATTATACCCTTGCATTAATAGGAAAGTTCCGAAACCGACACAAGCGAAACTAAAAAAGCATCGGAACCACTCATGAGTAACGAGAGCCACAATCCTGTATTGGAAGCAAGTCTGGAAAAGGCATTAGAATCTGATGACGCCGTAAACAACCAACCGAACTATTTGAACCCCACGGAGAACAAGTTATTTGATCGTGAGTACACTCCTTGAAGTTTTAGTTCTTTCGCATAATTATGTATAGGCTTGAGCTCTATGACTAATATGAGGTAAAGTTAAATTGATATAGTAAAGTTTCCTACATATTTTTTAAAGTATTTTATCGTGTTTATTTACAGTTATTATGTGTGTATAATTTACGATTTTTGTAGATGTTTCTGACATGGCAATGGTCGACGGTAAAGCAGCGCGTATTGCGGCTGACTGTTCTAAAGCAGAACTTCGGGCTCCGTGCTCCGCTGGAAGGAAATGGAAGTGCGTCCTAGTCAATGGCAGGTGGAGGAAACACAAGTGTCGTAATGAGGTAGCGTTTTCTACACTTAAGTTTTCTATGAAATAATTTAGCTACTTATTTACTTGCAAATTACTTTTATTATCAATTGCTGTAAATCAGAAATTTACCACTTTTTCAGACTGACTTGAACCTGCCGCAATCAAAAATGAGCACCAAGAAATGTGCCTGTTTCACTCCAAGTGGCTTAGTATATACCAGATTAGAAACAGACGGAAATATAGCCAGACGCCCGGCAGAAACTGCTAAAGAAAACAGTAACAGAACTCGCAGGTCAATAAACAACGATGTTTTCGAACCGAACACAGTCGATAGTATTCTCAAGGAGAACCCGAGTATTGGACATCTTACTTTCGGAAGTGAACCTATCAATGAAATTGAAAGTAGGGAAACTAAAGACAAAATTGACAGACTTATTGAACAAACAGAAGCGTTCCTGGAGGCTTACGAAAAAACCAAAGATAATATAGATCATAAAAGAGTAAAGCGTAGGGCGCAACACTGGAACCACAATAAACAACATAAACAGCACAAAAACGATGCAATTACTAACACTAACGAGTCGTCTTTAGAATGTAAAGTAGAGAAGAATGGACGAGTCAATTGTTCACAAGTTATCTATAATGACTTGAAAGCTTGGCATACCAACAGACTCAGTTTAGAAGATCAAATAAGGGAATTGCGAACCAAACTAGAAGATTTGAAAGAAATAAAGAGACATTTAAAGACAGCTAAACCTGTTATAGTGGAATCACAAACTCTACATTCTACTTACATAAATAATCATCTTTTTAATAAAAATGTGACACATGAGCACACCACTCCAAAAGAGCATTTACGGAAAGGCCGTCTGCACAAATTGAAACCTAAGCACAGAAATTCAACAACCTTAGATAAAAGAATAAGACAATTTAATGAATACGCTATTCCTACAGTGAATGCTAAAACCAAAGAAGATGTTTTTGATTTACAAATAAAAAATGCCACTAGAAATGAAGCTACAACACCAAATGCTACGACTGTAACGGAAAATGTGACAAATATATCTGAAACAGATCTTCCAAAACCACAAGTCACTACAATAGTCATAGAAAATAACAATTATTTCGATCAAAACAGTTTGGAAGATACAAGTACAATTATTAATACCTATTCCACAACCGACAGTGCTGCTACGGAATTTACTAAGCACATTGCAATAACTAAGCGGCCGATTCTAGAAACTACCACAGACCAATTAACTACTGAACGTGTATCTCAGGGAATACAATATTATAGCACTGAAATCAACAAAATTCTTTCCACTGAGGGTTCTACAACTAAATCTAATAGTTTTACTCATACAATCTCTAACGTACCTCTAGAAACTACAACCAAATCGGCTGACGTTACAGTTAAACCATTGCTTACAACCTTGGGTCCTGCAAGACTGGACGCGTCGGAATATGAGCAAATCAACCCAAATAAGGGACCTCCAAAACCATTGGGAATCTTTGATAAACCAGCAGATGTATTTCAAAGAAGACTACACCCACTTTTCATTCAGAACGAAGATAAGCACATTTGTTACTGTGAAGAAGGAAGGTTAGTGTTTTATCTTACTGTTACTTTCAGTAAAATTCAATGTTATTATTTATGTCATCCATGTTATGTTTATTTATGTTTTTTGTTTTTTCAGGAAAATCAAGGGTACCGGTAATACATTCCTAGAAGCGGCTCAAAAGGCAAGAGAAGAACAAAGAAAGCGCAAAGCACTCTTGTTACGAAAGAAAATGAGAAAAGCTAAAAAACGGGTAAGGTTTTAGTTTAAAAATACTCTTAGGATAATAATAGCAGCTTGCTGCCGTCGTCAAGTGTCCTAATCCAGGTTTTAAGCGACGTCTACACTAAATATCAAGATAAAAGTCGTTTGGACATGATCTTCTGAATGACTATTTCAGAAGTCCATGTAGCTTAAAATCTCTTGTCACCAGACCTTAGTCTATAAGCATATAGGCAAAGAACAAGAAAATCCTGTTGAACGATAAGTAACCGTATGCTGTTTCGATAATATGTTTCAGTTAATTAAAAGAAAATTACAGTTTTATTGTATTTTATGTATTGTTTTTAAATACTTGAACCCTGAATTTTTTACTGCAGGCTGAATTGGAAAAGCTGTGCGAATCTGAGCGCATGAATTGTTACCGTCACGACAACGATCACTGGCGCACCGCTCCGTTCTGGACCGCGGGCCCCTTCTGCTTCTGCATGAGCACCTCAAACAACACCTACAACTGCATAAGAACCATCAACGCTACACACAACTTGTTGTACTGCGAGTTCATTACTGGACTCGTCACTTACTACAATTTGAGGATCGGTAAGTTGATATGGAATTACGGCTAAAGAATATTAGCGATCGAATTTTAATTAAACGTGACGTGTCACAGTTTCTTATTTAAAACTAATTCTTTTTCTTAGCCCTATCCCGCAGGGGGTCGGCACAGTAGGAAAGAAAGAAAGAAAGAATGTTATTTATTATGACAAATTAATAATAATATGATATGACAAGACAAGATATAATATTTAAAATAAATATTCTTCTACCACTTACTTCTATCAGACGTTATCTCCACACTCGGTCCTCTCTCTTTCATGTTCTCTTTCACACACAACATCCACGTCTTCTTCGGTCTGCCCCTTGCACTACCATATCCATACATCTAACTACCTACTAACATGCATGTCCTCTACGCATCACATGCCCATACCACGCTAACCTTCCACTCTTTATTTTCTCATTCACTGGAGTTCACAGTACTTTCAGACTTCCTCTAATGTACTCATTCCTTTTTCACTCGTATCACAAATAGTGTAAACATATAAAACAATCCCAATAAGATAGTCTTTTACTTCGTTTTTATATTCCAGATCCCTTCGAAACACAAAACAGGGTAAAATACCTGACGTCCGCCGAAAAGGATTACTTCCACAACCAGTTGCAGCAACTCCTTATGTGCAGAGGACCTTCCTGCCGCAGATTCTCACATTCCAATCCACATGGTAGGTGTTCGACTCTGGCCTATACCTTATTGCAAAGATTAGTGATGCGATTGTGGCGTCTCTGTCACACATCACTGCCCGCTACCAACCAGAGCGCTCGTTCTGAATCATGCAAGCGGTATTTATAATGCTACAGCACATGACCATCGGACCACCGACTCGGGACACAACATTTGTCCAGGGGGATATTCCTTTGCTAAATGGAGGCCGTTATCGCACCATAGGATTTTTGTTAGTAGAAGACGTAAAACACAAATGAATAACCCTAATGACCTACCATGATCATTGTAGGTACATACGATTACCTATGGTATCTTACTTACCTAACAGGGTTCTGTCTATCTTTGGCGCACGTTCCATAACAAAGTATGGGGTGACATCGGTCTGTTTTTATCTTTACAGGAATTAGACATTCCTTCTGTCCAGATTTTGTGTCGGGGACGGCCATGATATTATGAATTGTAGCTTGAACATATCTTTAGAGTGTAAACAAATCTTCAGTTTGATCCAGAACTACCGCAGGGATTGGTTGAGGGCCACCTGTCATGTGTTATTACCACGCATGGCCGTGACGCTACACAAGAATTTAGTAAGATTTAAATTCTCACCAAGTTTGTTTGGTTTTCAGCAACACATGAACAGATCGTAGCAAACAGGCGTTTCGACACAGACCACATGATTAGAGGAGACTATAGCAGTGGTTATAATGACAGGTATTTATTTATATATGTATTATTGTTTATCCATAGGTACTAACATAACTCTATATAGTTCTCTGTCTTTGCCAATCCACAAACGACTGTACAAATTCATTCAATTAAGTTATAAAATGACATAATTATCGGCGCAGCGTTCATAAATAACTACTTAAGTGTTTTTCATGAGCGCTGCGCCATTTACGTTAAATTGTAATTCAATTGTAAACCGAAATATATTTTACATTGCAGACCTTGGCGATGGAACAGCTATGGCCGTCGATACGCGAGAGCAAGGGAGTTGCACCGGCGAAGGCACATGTTGTCATTCTAGTCCTACATACTCGTATTATAGAAATAACGGAGGAATAATCTGCAGATTACTGCTCATTCGAAATTAATATCCACTTGTAGTATATTGCTTTCAATTTGACTAAAGCTGAAGGCACGAATGCCGAAGCTTCATTTTTGTGGAACTTTCAGAGTAATGATAAAATAATTGTTTAGCATAGGTCATTGAACTCGAAGTATGAATGTGTAACTACCCACATTTAAAATAAATTGTGTCTTTTTACAGTAGATGTAGAGAATAGTTAAAACACATTGTCATATTGTGATTAATATAATATTTATAATAACTAGTATTATTAAATAATTAGATATTATACATTGTTATTACGTTTTCCAAGCACAGTGCATCGAATCTAGTAGGGCTTCCTCAATGTATTCTAAATGTATTCATTAATATTAAGAAAAACTGAAATAAAATGTTTTAAATCTCCTCCACTAGAATTGAGACGAAACAGTTGGTAATTTATTTTGGACTTAGTAGTTCCATTCTAAGTTAGGAAATATTAAAATATTATCACTTTTTATCCACAAATGGAATTGAGATGGATAGTTTAATAGTCATTCTATAAAAATATCAAGGAAATTTCTTTTATACTTTTTATGTACTGAATGAACAAAGCAATCTATCACTGCCTATAGAAGGTACTATAATTAATAGCAAAGTTTTTATAGAAGATATTACTCATTTATTGTATTTTTTTATATATTAAACTCACACCATCCTGTGTAATTAATGTTTTTGGTAAAATTGGGTGATCTATGATATATTTGAACAAAAATGGACATGCTAATTTTAAAAACATACCTACAAAAGTCCATACATCAACATAATTTAGAAAATTTAAAACTTTTTTGATGAATTAAAAACTAGCTTTTAGTGTAAGCTTTAATTATTATTCTTGATAATGTTGGGCGCAACATTTATCTTTGAGTAATACTTTTTTATTGGTTATTATTTAGGGTTCCATGTATTTATGTGCTAATTTTATTAGTATGCTCATAAATATGTCTTAGAATATATGACACCAACAGACTTAGCAATTTTTTTACTGAAGTATACTTCTGACTTGTCTCTAGTCTTCCTTTAAGATTATCTTGCAGGTAAAAATTTTGCCTAAGAGTAGTTTTAAAGCCACCAGATTATTACATGGCATGAAAACTGTTCTCTCGAGTGAAAACAATAAACATAGCTTTGTTTTATGATTTCAAGTTTACAAGGCATTAAATAAACTTAAATAAAAATATTACATCAACTTGGTAATATTCAAAAAGGAACCTAGATGACATTGTATGTATGTATTTTATCACTACTTATATAAAAGTAGATCAAAGTGATATTTGAATGTTGCTATTGTGATGATTATGTGTATTGACTGTAATAAGAAAGAAAATAAAGAACAAAGCAAAGGTTTTATATTTGTTTGATATTTAATTCCTTTTTACCAGCTATTTTTTTTCGAGCAATGCACATATACTTGTGGGTATATTATGCTTGTTTAGGTGATTTTTTTATTAGGTCACAAGTCACACTTCCCTAGTTAGCCCTATACTAAACCATTTCTAGTTTGTATTATGGTTGCTAACACAACTGATATTCTATAGATACATACATAAATATGATATGTATTCAGGACCCAGACTGACTGCCAACAAATTTAGTTCATCACAAAGATGTTGGCCATGCTGGGAATCGAACCCCATAACTCTCTGGTTGGCAGTCCACCATGATAAACATTACGCCAATGAGGTCATCAAAATTTTGCAAGTTAATCAAGTACCACTTCCTAATGCCCAAGTTGGATTAAAATTTGATGCTCAGCGCATAAAACGTATGTATCTTTAGTGACAATAATTATGCAGCCCACTATACATTCCCACTGCTGGGACTCGGGGCCTCCTCTCACGAGGAGAGAGATATAGGCCATAATCCACCACGCTGGCCAAGTGCGGTTGGCGGATGACACACGTCTTTGGATATTGTGGTCCTCAGACATGTGTGAGTGAGTGCAAATTCACACATAATTTGATAAACAAGTCATTGGTGTAGGACTGGGATCGAACCATCGGGGCGGTCTGATTGAAAAGCAGACATTATTACCACCAACCCATACTCGCTATTTAGCTTTTGTCATCTTTAGTGACAATAAATAATATATGTATATACATATATTACCATAAAGCTGTTTGTTCTAAATAGAACAAAAAAATATCACAAGAACTTCACAAAGTTTAAGGTCATCGAAATTAGCTTCCTTCCAGCAAATAAACATTTACTAATGAAAGTTTATCATAATATCAACCTCGTCGGTGTAAAGATTACCATGCCGGACTGCTAATCAGTAGGGCCTGGGTTCGATTCCCAGCCCAATATCTTTGTGCTTAACTAAATTTGTTGGCTGTGGGTCTGGGTGTTAAAATATGTATGTATGTATATTTTATCATAGACAAAATACTAGTATATTTTTGTCTATGATTTTATGTAGAATATCAGTTGTGTGAGCTACCATAATACGAACTAGAAATGTTTCAGTATGGGGTTAACCAGCCATGTGTGAAGTGTGTCTTAATATTTATTTATTTAATAGTATAAAACTTCATTTATTGCGGGCTAAGCAGATTACATAGGTTTTGGATATAATCAAAGATGTATAGATAAATGAAATGACATATTGATCTTTAAAATCTAATCTGTGATAAAAGAATGTGCTAACTTATATAAATTCAAACAGTTCATCATCTATTTCACAATCATCGCCAAACAAAAAGTACTGCTTAGAAGAATTTTGAGACATATTTTTATGACTACGTGTAACATTGTCTGCATTGTTTTGCTTACTAATCCTCTCTTGTGAGATATTCTCTGCATCTGTTACTAAAATATTTTTTGTAGAATTTTCTTCAATGATTGACTCAAAATGTTCATTCACATTTTCTTCAGAATCATCCGCATATTCAGCCCATTTAGAATTTTTATTTACTTTTGGAGGAACATAAGGTTTGATTTTTTCACGACTATCAATATTATAATTAGTATTGGATGTTGATATTTTGGGTTGGTTCTTAATGTTTTCTTTAGACTTGCAAAATGATGGTACAATAGGTTTACTTATTTTTGTCTGAGGCTTTTGTTTTTTTGACTTGAAAAATGAATTATTATCAGTAAGAAAGTTAGACTCAGAAGTTCCTGTTTGGGTGAAAACAGGTTCCACAGGTTCATAGTCAAGAGACATAGTTTTGACTTCTGTATTTATACTTGTACACTGAACTATTGGAGGTTTAAATGTCTTCCTTTTCTTGACTGGAATTTCTAACACCACTTCAGCATTTCCAAAGAACATGTTTTCATCAGATTCTTCTTTAGAGACATTGTCTGATGCTTTCTCAACAAAATTGGACCACTTACTTTTTTGACACCGGTTTACCGGTTTCTTTTTAGTTAGAGGAATCTCAGGTTCTTCATCACTACTTTTATTCAACTGAGATGTTTCACTGAGTTCATCTAGCTCTCCTCTTATTCCATTGAGTTTTTGGACATGTAATCTACATTCTTTAGCAGTACCAAGCCCATAGTGTCGCTTTATAGATTGTTTTTCTCCGCAGAGTTTGCATTCCCATTTATTAGCTTTCTTTGTTTGATGTACCTTTGTGACAGCAAAAGTATTGAAAGTTGACCGAAAGACAAACATTAAAATATCTTCAGAAGAGAAAAGTGGCAAAAAAGACTTTCTACTTAATTAAACATACAATATCCTTACCTGGAACACTGAACATTTAAAGCATTTCAACACTTGGAAAATCTGCGGCATAGTTTCTTGTCGCCTTATTATTATGATACAGTTTAATTTATTATTGTAGTGTTTTATTTGTTAATTTTCAAATAGAAACAGATGACAATCTGTGATTTTCAAACTTTTATGTTAAAATCATAGAGGTTATAATTTCAAATTCAAATCAAAATAATAATTCAGAGATATAGGTTTAAAAATATCGATATTATCGTCCGATATCGATATATCTGCCGATTTATAATAGAATCCGATATGGTGATATCAAATATTTAATATTATTTTGCTCATGGTGAAATAAAAATAACGAAATAAATTCTAATACCATGAAATACTAAATGCGTTGTCAATTTTATGATCTTTGTGTGAGTTCGGATTTCGTTGAAGACAAAGTCACACTTCGTTTACATTTTGTACGGAGATGGGCCAATATTATTATTATATATATTCCACTAAGTGTTCGGTCAGGATAAAAAGCTATTTGTCGTTGTTTTATAATAATGAGTTGGAGAGGAATGAGAGGCAAGTTAGAAAGAAGCTTTTAAATGTAATTTGGGTTAAGCATGAAACCAGCTGTATAGAAGTGCATTTAAAGTACAAATATTGTAAGTATATGTTTTTAAATCAGGGATAATATGAGCGTAGCTGTGGGCAGGCTAATCTGTAAATAAATAGGCTAAACATTTATGTAACAGCGTTGGATGGATTTTTGTGTGATTGCAAACAATACATGATATATTTAAAATATCGATATATTTTTAACATCACTAAGTTGTGTTCGCAGCCGTAAAAATCTTTATAATATGTCTATGATCAAAGCTTGAACCAACCAACTACAAGCCACTAAATTGAAAAGGGCGGGAAAAAGTTTGATGAAGATCTGTAATTATTGTGTTGTTTGATATTATAAATTAATTTTATTATTGTATAGATTTTTTATATGCGATGTATATGATTTATTTGATTTAATAAAATGTTTATCTTTTTTATCTGTTCTCATAAAATTAATGTAATAGCAGCCATATAAGAAAATCGGCCATTTAAATATCTTATGGGCGCTTATTTAACTATCATATTTTACATGTAAGTATACAGAAAAGGGTTGTTCACATATTTATAAACTGCCCAATTACATAGTCACAAAAACACACAAAAATTAAACTCTTTAAATCCAGTTTGATCATAATTTTTATTTCCAAAATTTCCATTTTACCAGTCTCACATTTCGTTCCCTTATAATAAAATTTAGGACAGAAAATTTATTTGTTAGACATTTATATTAGACCGTTAAGGATACTTTATCAGTTAATTTCTAAATATGATATAATCACAACATTGAGTTTTGTAAACAGCTATAAGTACCTTTATACAAAAAAACTACCTAAAAATAAATTAATGTTTCTCGTAAGTAGAATAGGTAGGTACAACTATTTTGACTAGAGAAGCGATGAAAGCTCAGTAGGGCGTACGGTCGCCTTTCAATCGGAAGAGCGTGAGTTCAATCCCCGCCAATGAGTTTGAGCTTTCGATGAAGAAACACATCGTGAGGAAACCACAGCAGGTTGTGGTAGGGTATTTTCTACTGCTCGCCTGGTCTAGATACCGTTAAAAATCTGTTGTCCAGCTAATAACGGTGTGTTTCGGCAGCATTGGAGCAAACAATTCCAGACTAGAATTACTACACCTTTCGCTGGAGAGTCGATGACTCGTAAAGCAGAAGTGATGTATCGAACCATGGTTCAGTTTTAGCAAATGCAGTCGCTATATAGCTTGATGGTTACGGCAGTCTAATGAAATCGTGTGTTGGATTTCAAAACTCAGCGCGGAACTTAACTGTTCTTGTTACTCTGGGATATTGGTCTTAAATCCCATTGACTAGCAATTTAAACAGGTAAAGCCAGACCTTGTGGTCTAGTTTGGTCATAGTAGACTTTTTTGTCGTGGTTTAGTATTGACGAGTACCTACCCAATAGAGAAAAGGTCAATAGGTTACATAATTATATACATATATATTTTTTACATTTTACACCAAATCTATTTAAGACAAGACTTTACTTAGGTACGTATGGATATACCTAGCGATGTTTTTTTATTACAATTTAAACGTTAACAGTAAAACTAGTACACAGTTACTTACTTACGTTTTAATTAAGTACATTGTACGAGTAGATAATGGACGACAAAAATATTATTTATTACTCATATCTTTATTTTTCAATCAAATACTGGCACGTTACACAAAATTGGCACAAAATGAGCTTTATCTTACATTTAGAATTACATGTAAAATAGTGAACACCTACAATAGTTTCTTAGACCGTTTACATTCACATACTCGTAATATATAGACACCAAAAAGACATCTCACAGATCCACTTAAAAAAATTAGTTGATACTCATTGATAAGTTGCTAAAAAACTAGTATTTCTTTAAACAACCACTCAAAAAAAAACTCTTGGAACGTAGTTTGTGATAACCGAAATTTATTCATGTCTCAACAATTAATTGACCAATTTTATTAATATACGGAAAATCTATTAATAATATGGCATGTCATTTCTATTCCAAATTTCATTAAAATCCATCAGTAACTAGCGCATCAACAAACTTCCTCCTTTGTGGAAACCATCCCCCAAATTAAAAATCGCCGATGACTAAAATGATCTATTTAGTATCTACGAGTATTTAGTACCTGTATGCCAAATTTCGAAGAGATTGGTTCATAATTTCAACCTCACAAGAGAACGTCTTCGTCTGTGTGTATGTGTATTTTCATGTGTATCAAATAAATAATAAAACTATTAGGACACCTTTCACGCACGGCTGGTAGATTATAATATAATAATACAGATATGAAACTTAGGTATAATAAATGACGACAGCTATCACGAAACCGTTCCAAACGTTGGCACATTTTGTTTCAAAGGAACCATAGACAAGGGCATCTTTCTTACTAAAACTCCTTGCAAAAACATTCACACAGAGACTAACAAAAGCAAAATTGGCCAGTTAATGTAGAGACAAACATGTAACAAATAATTACGCCAATCAAACAAAAGTTTTGGGATACATCCCATTACCTTTCTTTCACAAAAGATAATTTAATGTAGCAAATAAATGTAACTAAATCCCTCACTTTTAAAGCTAAACGCTCTGGGCCTTTACCATTAATATGTATGTGTATTCACTTAACACACTCTATAGGAACTTTCCCGGTCCAAATCTATGCTTAAAGCTTAAGTATGGAGGCCTGATTTCCTGGAGTACCCTCGCCTGGCTGGACCACCAGTTCCCTGGGCTTCACACTCTCTTCTCACCCGAGCTATGATATCTGCCACTAACTTCTCTTCACGGGACCGTCTTTCATACCACTGCTTTTCGTTTTCTACGTTAGCGTTTTCTGAAACAAATTAAAATTAAAATTTATAAGACTTCCGCCGAAATTTCGTGGGAGAACCTAACTTGGATTTGAAATTTATCACATTGTACATGGGTTGTTGATTTTTTGAATAGTCAAGTCTAGTGTCTGATTGACTTTTTAGGACTACTTAGTAGGCGGAGTACATCCTTTTAAAGTTCAAAGCTGGGGTGAGTATTGATTAATAATTAATTTACCTTCTTCTTTAAGTCTCATTTCAGAACGAGTACTAACAACAAAATTTATTAATAATTTTATTAATAACATAAAAAATTCAGTCTAAACCTCAGGGTTAAATATATAGGTGCATACTTATATTATTGCACATGGGTGCCACTCAAGATAGAAAGTATTTGATTATCCTGATATGATAAAAAGTATCTGAGTATAATAATATTAATAAAGAAGTTTTTAATTTTTAACTAATGCTGAATAGGTCAAACGCGAGTTTGATCACAGATTGCCAGATGCTAGGGCTACTTCTGATAAGTTCCATTTAAGGTTCATGAGTTCATGACAACTCATGAACCTTAAATGGAACTTATCGGAAACCAGAGATTCCGAAAGAAAGTTCCATAACTTCATAGTCCTTACAATGAAAGTTGAAGAACGTTTGTGCGAACAAATTTTTGTAATTTCGGCATTGAATCGATATCATTTCTCTGAGCCACTAGCAGATTTATAAAAGAACGGAGACTGTTAAATCGTAGAGCTACACTAACCTTGACTTTCCATACTCCGAGGAACGTTCTGTCGTGAACTCTTCGCGCTCTTCCTTGGAGTTTCTATACTTCTCGTGGTAGTCTGCTTAATTGTCACATTTTGGAAATTTGGCACTACAGTTTTCGGTATAATCATTTCAGGATCTGGCTCCTTTTTAATTTCTGCTTCAATTATTTCTGGTTGAAGTTCTAGTGGTTCTGGTTTGTCCGTTTCTGATTTGATTTGTCGATTCTCAATTTTGGACTGTTCTTTGGCGAGAGCTTCGGCTTGAGCGTTAGTGAGCACTGGGCTCACGTCTTGGAGAGTTTCGCTGTGTTTACTGGCGATGTGGCCGATGTATCCTGAAAAACATTATTAGTACAAATGAATTTGGTTTGATGTAAAAATAATATTATTTTTCAATGAGTTTTTTTTAGCTCAGAAATGATATAAGAAATTGGCCAGATAGTATCATGGCAAACCTAACTAGTGCTTCTTGCTACGCCCTGATTCTGACCAATTATTGTACACATGATGTAAATAAATAAACTATATTACGACAACAAGTTTAAAGATGTGGGAAGAAATATAAAATAAGTTCTATTTAATTCTCTTATATATTTAAGGTTCATAGTTCCTAATAGAAATATTAACTTCTTCAATTAGTACATCCTCGTAGTTTGACGAGTTTACTTAATTCCTGCTGATAAAAATTCTCAGACGCGAAGTAGATTATTATGAGTGTACATAACTTTCTGTAGATTATTTCGGGGTCTTTTACAAGGAAAGAGACATAGGCCATAATCCATCACGCTGGCCAAGTACGGGTTGGCGGATGACACACGTTTTCAGATATTGTGGTCCTCAAACATGTCGGTTACCTTCACCGTAAAGCGAGAGCACATCCACACATAACTTGAAAGACAAATCATTGGTGTAGGGCTGGGTTCGAACCAGGGGCCGTCTAAATGAAAAGCAGACGTTTTTACCACCGAGCCACACTCGCATTTTTAGCTCGTAAGCATCTAACATAAAACCTAAGTAACATGAAATCTAATACGAGTACTGATACCTTTTCTGCTCTTGAAGTATACGAGGCACTGTTCACACTGGAACAGCGGCGCAGGGTTTACTGGAAGCATGTTATGCGCTCTATATTTGTGCCTATACCAATGCGTTCGACTAGCTAACACCTTCCCACACATTTTACAGCTCACACTGCCATCACTCCTCGTTATATACTCCAAAAGATCAGCTCTGACATTAAAGTTGCTAGTAGCTTCTTCTACACTCTCATTCGTTTCTTCAGGTTCTGTTTTATCAACCAAAAAGTGCATCCCTGCAGATTCGTCCTTGTCTATTTGATATGCGATGGCATCGTCTTTCATGTCCTGGTCAAGAGTGCTATTTTGCTGTGCATCATGGTAGAAACTGTCGTAAGGAACGTTTTCTGCTATGGAGTCAGGCATTACTTCTAGTGTTATTATAGGCATGCCGTCAGTATCTTCGTCAAAGTAGTGATACTCTGTGAAAAAAAAAACAGAAATAGGATCAAGTATTGTATTTTCTTAATTGTTTGTCATAAAATAAACGTATTTGAAAAAAAAAACATTACCTTCTACAACTTAGGAAGAGATTATGTATTTACAAGAATTTTCCGATTATTCAGTTCATATCAATTATATTTTATAATTTTTTCTTTATATCAGTTCAATAATAAATGATTTAAACTACATAAAACATGGTAAAATATAATATATGAGGATATGTCAGTAAATAAAAAAATACCTTATTTTCAAATAATTTTTAATTAATCCGATGGTAAGATCTTTATAGAAAAGCATTATTCTTAGAACAAAAATAAACTTTTACCTTGAATCCGTGAAATTTATTGTTAAAGCTTTTAAATTCTCAACCATATAAAACTATTGTTGTTAGTTTATTACAAATACCAGTTTAACTGTGGTAGTAGATTTGTTAATAACCATATTTCTATAATTTGTTATTTAATACATAGACTATATGTAGACTATCGAATATCTAACGGTCTTATCTATATAATTACACAATTATAGGAATAGACAAAATAAAATTATAATATGGCCCATAATGTATATAAAGAAATCAGTACATATATCAATGTTGTTAACCTAGTTTTTAACTGTAATATAGATTTTATTTATCTGTTGTGTATCTGTAACCACAAATAAAACATATACACCTAAACTCAGATTAAGATCAATTCTTTTCTCGCAATTTGAATCTGTTAATAATGGAAACTAAGCAACAACTATGTAGGTACATACATCTAATGGAGAAATAAAACGTTAAAATATCTAGGACCAACAGAACATAAACTAAGTAAAGTAATTAAAACAAGTCATTTACTCTTAATTGCACTTTATGATTGTTATTTAATTTGCCGTCAAGGTATGACAAAATATAATTACGAACAAGTTTGCATTTTATCTCAAAGTCTTGAACTTGTTGAACTATCTTAAAATAAATCAATCTACTGTAATAAATGTTGAAGTAAGTATATTAATACACAACATTATAATTTTAACAATTTAAGGCCATAATAGAACTTACTCATTGATAATACTCCATCAAATTTACAAAAGGTGCATTTTTATAAAGCACACGTACGAACTTTAAAAGGCGCCAGTATACTGTGTAAGGCTGATAATAAAATTAAAGGTACAACGCTGTTCAAATGTTATGCGACTTGGACCGTGACGTCACTAGCAACGTGTGGTACCACAAATTTCATAAATAAACGCTAAAATATAATATGTCTTAGCCTTTTTTTGCAAATTGTACCAAATGCCACTAATGACGATAAAACCCCGGTGGCATAGCATTTAAAAACGGATTGTAAAACCAAACAAATCTTATCTTCAAAATTAACGCATAAAATAATTACTGCCAGGCAGTAAGTGCTTAGAAAAAGAGAAAGTAAAGAGTAACTCAACAGTGAATAAAATGTTAGCCAACTTAGTTAGCCCTAATATCACAAAACAAAATACTACAAAAAAGAAATAAACCACGAACGAATCCTTCCACAAAAAATAACAGTAAAATGATAATACTTTTTTGTCTCATGTATATTTAAGAAAAATATATTTAATAACCAGACACGACACGACAACCAGACCCAAACAGAATAGAAAGATTGCCAATTTAATAAATATTGGCTGATGATTGCCAGTTTAAAAAAATTGGAAATTGTACTTTGAAGTGGATAGTTGAATATATATGAGACATAAAAGTCCGAAATAACGAATTTTAAAAGAAATTATTAGTAATAGAAATAGTGCAAGTAGTGTACTCTAAAATGCTTACAAGTAGATGATATACTGTGAATCTGTTTTGTGCGAAAGACTGGCGCAAATGTAACCTATAACCTATTAAATCACACAGAAATTTATTATTAATACTTCAATGGTGAAGTTTAAATCTTACTTGATTCAATACACCGTCAGTTAAAAATAAGGTTATATACATAATCTATTTCAAAATCTTAAAATTTTAAACATAACTTTAAACTATATTTAACATGTGCCATAAAATGTTATTCTTGCTTGTGCGCTACAATATGAAAATTTAACATTAGCAGATAATTTTAAGTAGAGATACAGGTTATTTTTATCTTTATATTATATAAACTTAACTTAATATTGTATAAATTGTTCTTAAAAATACAAACTCTTTTTTAATTAAACTTAATAATAATGGAGATTAGTAACAATCTGCCCAACGTAACTTATTAAACATAGATATAACTCTCGTCAGTAAAGAAAACATTTGAAAGCATCGCCTCCTCTTGCTCACTCTCATTTAGATATGCAAGCGAGAGGACAACAACTTACAAATGTTTTCTCTAATGACTCTAGTTATAAGCTTTCTTTGTAACTTATAAGCATTACACTTTTTTTCCTTAACAATGGAAGAACTGCTGATTTTCTTGTTACTTATTGCGGTCCTAGAAATCAAACTAGACCTCATTTAGTATTACTAATGCTAAACGTATTCCTAAAAGAGATTAGTATATTTAAACTTGGAAATATTTGACATAAAAAATGTGCTATGGCACTTCAAAAGTTAATAAGAGTTTGGAAATAATTTGAATAAAATTGAATATTCTTTTCTTAAAAGTAAGACATGTTACGTAAAAAAGTGTGTATTGTGTGTTAATTTATTACTATACACAATCACAAATAACAATAGTTAAAAATTATAGATATGAATATAAAAAGTAATTTTAAACTAGTTTTTTGATATAAGATAATATAGGATGATGTTGTGAAAATGGTAATCAAGGCAACGAATAAAAAAGTTGGTACACAATTGGTTTTCTCAATGTGTGGTATGTAAGGGTACTAAGAGGTTTAATACAGTCTTTGGTTGACTTATTGAGACTTACTATATTTATGAAAAAATATAGTTACCGAATACTAAATATCTGTCTAAAATCGTTGCAATTTTGTAGAACTACGGAAGGCACATTTCAGACTTACTACATATACTTTATTTATTTATGCTTCTTATCTTTCTTAAATCTTTAAAACGCAGTAACTGGCCTCGATAATCATTTATAATTGTAAAATTATTGTCTAATATTCGCACAACCATACGTCTATACAAGTATAGGTATATAACATGTCATTGAACTTCAAATATATGTAACAACATACAAATATATATAAATGCATAACAGTTATCATTGGGAATATACGTAAATACTATTAATTATTTTTAGTCGTATATAGTCAAGTATATGAAAATTTATATCCAAAAATAGAGCTTACTGTAAATTGGATCAGATATTACTTTACTTTAAAAAGTATAAATTTTACATATCTGGAAGGCACTTTCATTATAATAAAATTATTTTATATAGTAGTTTTAATAATATGTATCTATCCTACTGCGTAGGTAGTAAAATATACTCTGCTGAACTTGCAGTTCAATCCTTAAATATAATGTTAAGCCTGAGTGGGATCAGGCGAAGAGTGCGAAGGCGTGGACCCGTGAGGTGACGCCGAACCCATCCCCTCTATTTTCATTCCCGGTGGAATCTGTTCGTAACCTATAAAGAAGGCATTAGAGGGATACACGCAGTCTTTTGGTACGTAACAGTCGTGTGTAGTTTTCATGTGATTTTTCATTTTGTCTGGTCTAGAGAATTCTTTACAGCAGACAGGGCAGGGAAACACTTTCCGCTGTTGGCCTTCGTGGTACAGAAATGCGTGCCTTTGGAATGAATACTTATTTTTGAAGGTTTTTTGTATATTCTCCTTGGCGCATTCGGTGCATTGGTAGACTCCTTCGTTGACGGAGGCGTATCTGAAGAGATTTAGGCCTCGGACCGACATTTCAGTGAGCTGTTCCGCAGGATCGTTGGAGGCAGAATTCGCTCGTCTCCTTATTCGCCTCCTTGCAGACGGCCTTTGCATCTGATTGTTGTTGTTGATGGAATCGCTCTGGTATTCGTTAGAGGTGGAAGCTTGGGTCATCGGGTTCACACGGATTTTTCCATGCGCGTCGTGAGTGGGAGAAACTCTTTCGGAGTCGGGGCTACCACGGCCTGAAATAAACAAAAAGCGGGAAAATTAAATACTGGATATTAAGAACAGAGGTGCGTATCTACTGATTTAGCTGTTAGATACATCTAAAGCGATACAATTTTTACAAACCTAGAAAAAAAGATGTGCGAAATAATATGAAATAATAACAGCTATTTTGTTTTAGTTATTCGAAATAGGGAGGTAATCAAAGTTCATTTAATTCATTACCAATACAAATAAAATGTATCGTATGCTTGTTTTTATTCGAAATTCTAGAATGGCTAAATCCTTCTTTCGAAAATAATTTTATGTAATTACCAAGTTAAAAATTGAAAGTAACAAGACACGAAGTTACCTGCCTAATCTGAACTTAACTGATGAAGAAAAATAAAAACAACAAAAGAAAATATATTAAACTTTATTTGTTCAAATCGAAAGACAAAAATTAATTACACCATGATGGAAAAATAAAACAAAATGTCAGGTAGCCTAATAGGCCAAGTCTATGAGAATTTCATAATGACAATTATTGTCAGAATTAAATATAGCACCATGTATCTTTGATATTCAACCAAATTCTCAGTAAACTTGACCTCAAACATAATTGAAAAAATATAGTAATATCAGGTTTGGAATTCATAGGACTCATAGTTTTGAGATGAGAATACAAATAAGTCAATTATAAAGTAAAGTAAAACAAAAAATATCTACATGTCCATAGATTATGCTGAATCATGATTAGACGCGAAAGTGAAGTACCGAGATATATTGGTGAAATAGCTTCATGAGAGCGAAGCGTCCATTTTTAACTAACACGTAGTTAATCTGTTGCACCAAATTGGTTTAAAACATATTTTAACAATAATTAACTAAAAAAATATTGATTATTTCAATATTCAAACTAAGCAGACCACGTACTTGACCGTTGTCGGTATTCTTATGTCTATGTCTATAAACTATTAATAATTTTAAATTAAAACAATAAATTATTAATAAAAACAAAAAAGAGAAGTTTTCACTATGAAATAATAGGACTCAAGTGGTTGCATTTGGAACTATTCGGCAA
This sequence comes from Mellilla xanthometata, assembly GCA_035578125.1. Lineage (NCBI taxonomy): Eukaryota > Metazoa > Arthropoda > Insecta > Lepidoptera > Geometridae > Mellilla > Mellilla xanthometata. The sequence goes on from JAPUBQ010000020.1 coordinate 7,050,382, forward strand.
GTTTGTGTGGTAGGTACAAATAATTATAAAATTTAACATTTAATTAGCTTAAGATCACTTAAGGTGGGTTTATTTATGTTTGCGATAGAATTTCAACTAATAAATAGTAACGTATGTCATATAATATAGCTGCCATAACCTAAGTAACGTCTCAAATGAGCAAACCGAAATATAGATTGTAATAAAATAGTAAAATAATAACAGGAACAAAAGTTTAGCCTCATTACAAATAGTTCACAGATAAAATAAAATATGTTTCATGAAGTTTATCTACGGTGAAAGTAAAATATAAAAAAAGCAAATTTGTACTGGAACAATACACCATACATTGCAGAGCATCGAATTGAGCAACATAGAAAGCATTTAAACATAATCTAGCTCTAACCACACCAATTGCTACCGGTCGGCACCAATAATCCTAAAGCTGAATTCAACCAACTTCATACATAGCTCAGGCAGCTATGTATAAAAAAACACTGCGAAAACTAAGTAAAGTTTTCGGTTCTTTCATTCAGTTCTGTAAACAAATGATATCATTGATTAAAAAAATGAAAAAAAAAATGTTCAACAGAAACTGATGTTGACTTATATTGTTTGACTATGGACATAACTATTCAAGAACTATAATGTGTTTTTGCACATTCGAAAAAACTTATATTGTAGACTTAGTATGTTTTTTTTTTACTTTATAGTTTTCTTTTTGGAAAAGTTATATCCATAGACAAATGACATAAGTCAATCGGATTGGTTCTGCCAAACATTTTGACCAATAATACCACTTGAGTACGAAAAAAAGACATACCGAAAACCATTCGAACAAGCTTATACTACAAACAGTATCAATCATGGATCTTGACTGTAGGACTATTAGTAGCCAGACCATAGACTTAGCGACATCTATATTAGCACGTACCTGAACATTCCTTTCGTGACTAACCATATTTATACATTTATGAAGAAGTTCACTCCATTAAAATATTAACAACACTATTTTATAATTCTAGATTATTAACATTAATAACTTATTTTTTTAACTACTATTTACTAATAATAACCCGTGTTGTTACTTTGCTACAATATTTTATAAGTAGTATTCAATATATTTAGATTTTAGAGTTGTAAGCGTTTTGTCGTTGATAAACAAATCACTTCTGTGACAATTGCCACCGAATAAAATCCATAGACATAATAATATTAAACCTGATATACCTATTTAACGTTTTATTGGCAAGACGCGCAAAGTTCTCAGAGAGTTATTTTCTTTTGACAGCATTAAAATTCCAAAATCTTAGATTAGATTGAACATGTAATATGTATACTTAGAATCGTTTCAATATAATAAGTACTTAAATTGTACACGACAGGTCGGAAAATATAAATAGTATATAAGTTAATAAAGATTAACAAAATAATAAAGGTCTGAAGATAATATAACAACAGAATATAAAACAAAAATTTAACAGTTATCATTGAAAATGATTGTTTGTTTTGTTGTAACTTTTATTATTTCTTTAAAGTTTCTAAAAATAGTAATTAACACCTTATTGTAGGTATACCAATGTATTTGTTTTAAGAAATAATGCTAGTAATTGTGTAACCTTTCTTTTTCTATATAGTTTCTCTAAACTTTACTTCTTGCATTTGCTATTGTCTAAGTGCGAGTAACAAATTAATGAGAACATTTTTATTTGGCTACTTCTATTGTTTGTGTAGTGAGATTGTATCACAACATGCTAACTGTATGGAGTAACTTCTTATATTTATGAGAGCTGAATCAATTAATAGTAATAAAATTTGTTTATCATTATTAACAATAATAATTTGCATTGTCAGTAATTCACGTTCTATAGGCTATGTTATAGGTGTATATTAATATATTGTTTGTAATAGATGTTTCTTATTTTCATAACTCATTTATATACCTTAATTTGGATTCTGATTGCATTTTTAAAATAATCTTTGTGTTTGGGATAAATCGACATTGCTTTGGTTGCATAATACTACAGTAACTGAATACAGATTATACGACGAAAGATGCAATAAATATATATATTTATTTGTATAAATATAGGTACTCGTTCGATTTCATTTTTTATTTTTGTAAATGTGTCATAAATAATAATAATGTTCATATTGGTCGTTTCAAAGTTTTAAAATACGAGTATGTTCTTAAGAATTCACAATAAACCAAACTGTTCTGGTTGACATTTTTAACATTGTCTCATCACATGCGACATTTTCTTAAGTATATATAATATTTAGCACCAATTATTGATATAACATATTATTAACAAATAACGATTTTATATAATTTAGAATTTTGATGAACCAAAACAGAGCAGCTTGTAAATAAATATTTTTTATATAAATTCTAAATTTTAAGTAGAAATAAGTATTCAACCGTTTAGGCACTGGCTAAATTGACTATAATAATAATAAAATTTAAGTTAGGAATTTTTGAAAAATAAAATAGCCTCACCTTACTAAAGTCTATTTTTTCTTTTAAGTACCTATCAAGGTTCAAGGTAAATTTCATATAAAGATTATGAAAGGTAGGTACAATAAATTCGTTTTTATGAATATTAACAGTCTTAATATTGATTTATCAAGACTTGGTCGCCTCGATTACATGACTTTTATCATAACATTTAGTTTCATATTTTCAAAAAAAACGGGAAACATGAGATGATGTTTCTAAATTTAAATATACTTTTAGTTGAATCTACTTGGGCCTAAAGGTATCTATATATTTTCCTACGAAAGCGTCTTAAAGTAGATTTTGTAAATTCTGAACAATGAAAATAAAATATACATAGTTTCTTTGACATTATTCTTAAAAGTCTAGTAGTAGATAAATATATAACTTATTATACAAGTAAAGGCACACTAATAGGCAAGCGTTCCCTGGACCTACGTTTTACTTTCTGGGATAATTTTGATGTAGGATCAAAAACTTAATTTACAATAAAGTCAATAAGTACTAACAATATTTATATATTGAATACCTAGTGAAATAATAATTTATTTCATGTACAGTTAAATCGATAGAGATTTAATTTAGTAATTGAATAATTAAGTGAATGTGTTCTCTGTGAATGTGATCTTTACATGGAAGACTACTTTTGCCTCTACATTTTTACTAAATAATTTATAAGTACATTTCTTAATTTATTTTAAGGCATTTTGATTTCTACTAAAATAGATTTTTTTTACAAATCATCTCATGATTCCATACCATATAAATAATTACATTTCTTTCAAAGCACCTCCTAAGATCACTTTAAAGACAACACTCTGGTTGCTATATTCGAAATATATAATTATCATTTTAAATTTATTCCATCTTTTGTAAATATATGATTTCATTTGTCATCAAAATAATGATATTATTTAAATTAATAAATAGACATGAAGTAAAATCTTTTGTTTTATGTCATTAATAGTATTCCGAGCTAAGAGCCCGTGTGATCTTGAACTAGTTAGGTATATAATTGATATAATATATTATATATATTTTATTATTTACCTACTATATCTCTTACACAAATACCTAAAGGTACTCGTACCTAAAGGAGTCGTCGGTGCCGATGTAACATTGCTTTAAACTGTCGTATTCAATATAAAACAAACTATATAATTATTTTACATAAAAGTTTTGAATATACGCAAAAATAATATGAAAAATAGAATTTACATACACTGAAGACGTCAAAGACATCAACATATTAAAGACATTTAAGAAACAAATTTTTTATGCACTCAGAAGGCAAGAATAGTTAGAATTAATGAAAACAAATCCATAATAATCTTGGGGCTTTTAAATGATCAGGAACTAGATGTTCTTCATTAAGTACTTTAAACTAAGACTTCGTCGATTTACTATTTCAATCTACATATTTGTTTGATAACATGTTATATTTAAAGTGTAAGCTGCCGTAATAACTACGATTCGAGAAGTATATCGTAACAATTACAACCAAACATGATTTTTCAACATTAATAAACTATTAAATATTATTAATCTAACAAATCTAGAAAATAAAATCATAGCCTGCGTTGAGTTTTACTTCAAAGAAGTGAATATATTTAAATCTAACATCACTAATAAGGCAAGTTTTACGAAAATGCATTTTAGACCACTACTAAGTAATCAATGGCATAATTATTTCGAGTCTTTTTTCATTACACATAGCTTCCTAAGTAGACTACGAGCGCACGATGACATAACATTAAAAATAAATAAGATTTCAGTTAACTACAGTCATATTCGAAGTAAATATAAAGACTATGCCATTGATATAAATTACACCCATAGAATCACTACAACTAAACCTAATCTAATTCAGTTCAACGAGAATTGCGAGTAATATTCAGCAAAATAACAGTCATCGATGTTACTAAGTACCTACTACTTATTTTTGAAATAATGATCACCACAAGTAGTTACTTTGTACCCTGAAAATTTTGTAAGTAATAAAATTAAGTAACAAGTAAGTGCAAAATAACAAGTAAAAGAAAATATTAAATCTCTTCATGTTAGCACTCTGAGAAACAATTGGAACAACATAAATAAATAGATTATCATTATTAACAACAATATCAACAAACTTATTGTTATAGCTATTGATTATGACGGCTGGTTCGAGCGAGATGCAAGTGTTAAGTTTATTCATCAAATCAAATTAGCGATACACAATTCCCGTCCTTTCATAAAAGTGATATCATTCCAGAACTTGTACTTGTGCAAACGATGTTGCGTAATGTGTGTGTGATTCATGCCAATATGTTATATATATCTTGCATCCATATTTAACAGACGAAGCGATTCCATATGCGCTTTTTGTCTTTCATCTCGCCAACCATCCTTCATAATATTTGCATTAGAGCTCGAATACATATTCACCGGCATATTGTGTCTAGATTTTGATTTAAATGTTTAACAAGACTGTCTAATCAGATCTTAGTACCCCGAAGTAACTTAAAAATAAAAATTAAATTAAACTGAAAGACGATGCCTCTAAGATTCCTGTTTAGCCAATTGCTCTCCGGAATTTGGCTGATTTTTGTGAATTATTTTAAGGTGCGCTATCATGTTATCTTTTCGAGTAAACTCTTTGAAGCAAATCGGACATGGGAACACTTTGACATCCTTTTTGTGGGAAGTGACGTAGTGTCGGCAAAAGTTGCTGATGTGAGTGTAAACTCGTGCACATATTTTGCATCTGAAAACGTTTTCCCCTTCCTTGATGCAAAAGTCCCGGACCGATTCGTTAGTTTCCTCGTGGTAGCTACCCAGACTGGCCATGTTATTTTTCCTTATAGGCGATGGAAATATACGGTGCTCCCAGTTAGTTTGCGATAAATCTGCCGCTTCGTTGTTAGCGAGATTAAGATTGTTTTGCTCTAGTTCTGCGGCGAACAATTGTGTGGCCAACGCAGGCATGAGTACCGTTTCAGGGGGGAATTTGTCAAAAGTACCGAGAGCGGGGTTCAGATTCGAGAGTCCAGATAGCTGGTTGAACAAGTTTCGAGCTCTAATTTTGGACATTTGGGGAAGAGTTTTTTTACTATTCTTTGGCTTTAAGTTACGACCTAGTCTGTTTTTATCGTCGATATCTTTGATGGGGCCGTCGAGCGAGTTGGAGTTTTCACGGCTCCTGTCGGGATTGTATTTGTATTCGATAGGCTCGTTGAAACCATCGTTGGATTCCGCTGCAGGCTCTTGTTTTATTGATCCGTTTTCAATAGACAGTGTGGGTCCGTTTATTGGAAATGTTTGAGGAGTTTCTTCTTTAGGAGCTTTATCAGGATCTGAAATATTAAATTTCAGGTCTCATATTGTTGAATAGGTTGATTATTTTAACGTTATAAATGTTTTATTTATAAATATTGGAAATATTTTAGTCAACAATTTGTATATTTTCAGTGTCATATCGTTTTTGTACGTTGAATTAAAATATTTCCAATTGCTATAGTTTACGAAGGAAAGCTATTGGGAATAAGCCTTGTTTGTTTTCCCTTTATTCGATTTGTTATATTCGTCTCAATTTATTTTAATTAAGAAGTAAATAGAAATAGATTGTATTGAACCTTCAAGTACCACACCGAATTTGCCCCTGGCCATTCCTCTAATAGCTCTCCCCGAAAGCAGAAAAGCAAGCAATAGTTAAACGATTTATGAAAGAAATAAGCGTCTGTTATTTTTATATATATCAAAAATAATTTTATAGATTTATCACTTACCCCTTTTTATAAACTTTTTAAATCTTATTGATATAATAGTGTAGAAAATACACTGCACTTTTTTCACTCATAAATGAAAATCCCTAACATCAAAGCTTATATCCCATTAGCTTTTCCCTTATTTTTTCTTTAAATTTTTTACTGATATAAACAATGTTAGATCATTTGGAAAGGAAGATTAATAGTATTTACAAAAGGAAAGCATAAAATACTCTTTTGGTTCTCCTCATCCGCTATTTTAAGTTTATTTTGTATAACTCCGGTCAAAATGACGATCTTTTTCTACAAAAAATGTACAGATTAATTCGCGAATATCGGAATGCTTCTTTATTTTAACTTATAATACAGTTTTCTACAGAATAGTGTTCGGACGTACCTGCTGACTCGGAGTCTTTTCCGGGCGGTGCCTCTCCGGACTGCGCGTCGTCTCCCTCGTCGATGAGAAGTGCTTCACCAGCCTCTTCTCCGCCGGAAGTTCCTCCGTCTTCAGCATTAAACCCGTCCATGGACATTTTAACTTCCAACATTTCGGGCGAGCCCCTGACAATTTGGTCGCCAGCGCCGGGTCTATTCGTGGATGCGTGAGATGCAGTTTCCGGGACAAATTCTCCAGGTGGACTGGCCGCCGTATTGAGAGCGTCGCTCGAGCTGCCGCTGAGCTTTCTCGGCCGACCCCGTTTCCTTTTCGGCTGCATTAGGGCGTTGCCCAATAAAGGCATTAATAAATTGGGGGGCGCTCCCCCAGTCGGCATGCCGGACGCCGGTCGTTTCTGGTGCATGTATGGATGTATTCTGTGGAGCTGCGGCGGAGGGGTATGAGGGGTCGCGTGACTCTGTTGCTGTATCAGAGAGTTTGTCAGCGCTGGAATATCACACTTCTCCTCATTGACTTCTGTCAGTCCCTTTATCCTTAGGCTCTCTGCGACTTTCAGAAAAGCCGTCAATCGCTCTTGGTCGACGCTCACTTCACCCCGATACATGAAATCTAATAAGCTCTTCATGTCCGCATAGGGAACGTCTTTCAATATGACGATCGGGTGTTTCTCTTGGTGATTGACGAACAATGCCTGGAAGTAGGGGCTGCAAGCCGACAGGACCATCTTATGTGCTTTCAGCAGTTGTCCGTCGACGGCCAGCGTGACGTCCGTGAACGTCTCCGCATGCAGCAGCTGGTCAAAAACTGACAGCATGTTGGATTGGTGATTGTTCCACCTGAGGCAAAATCTTTGAGTGGCCATCTTTGCTCTTTTTTATATTTCTTTGGAAGATATGATTTACCAGTCAGAGCTTATACTCTAATAAACCAACAATTAATCACCGATGTATACATAAGTTCTCTCTCGTTCCATGAACGTAATAAAACAACAACAGTATATAGTGTTACTTTTTAAAAGCCATTCTAATTTGTATGTCTCATAATGCTTCAAGCAGTGTCCGTGAGGGGCGCTGTAGTACCTGGAATCAATGGGAAACACACATATTTTTACAAAATAAACTAGGTATAATTAGTGCCGATAAAAATCGTGGAGAAGTAATAGTCAAATTTGATATGCGAGACCTTGAAACGGCTTAAGTACCTCTACAAAATACTTATAAGATTTGTCTATGATAAAGAGAGTGCTTATAAGACATGTACTCTAAACTTCCAGATTAAGCTAATGTTAGTTAAGTTTCCTCATGAAAACGTTTAAAAAATTAACCCGCTTCTTCTGTAAACCTCAACAAGGAACCTCAGTTCAAGTTTGGCGCTTTAACCTAAAACCGTGTTGAAAAATCTGTCATAAATTAAAATTACTAAATGTTATGTTCAGGAGTTACGGGTCTCAATCGCTCGAAAATGTATTCAGTACCTTTAGTGTTAAAAAAATACTTTACTATCCAATAAGTCCCAAATGGGCTCGAGTTACTACATTTTTAGCATAAAGGACTCCTAACTTCTTTAGGGTTATAATGACTCAAGCCCTGTTGATTTTATTAGAGAGGCAAGCATTTTGTGACGCGCTGTTTTGCTTTTTGTCTCAATTTCTATGCTTTCGTGTGCATTGCAGTAATTAGGTGCACCTGCCCCGGGTATGTGATTAAAACTACGATTATAAGTCTATGTGTCTGTCACGCTAGCTTGTATCCTCACGTAGGAATTCACGCGATCTCTTGCTTTAAATCTGAATAGGTATCGTCATTGTTCGTGCTTTTCTAATTAATTAGTTCTAACTAACAATTTAAGTTATTTGTTGCTGAATGTTGCTTTTTATTCCAATAAATTGTGATTAGCAGCTTATTTAGTAATGACCTACTCATTAAGTACCTACTTATTTTATCAATACAGGTTTGCATTTGAACCAATAGGTATATTATTAATTGAATTTGTCGTGGCAATGCTCAAGGCACTTTAACTGAGATTGGATTTCAAAAGGCTAATTATGTTTAAGTGACCATTTAGACGCGGCATGAAGTCATCTCCCGGTGATGCGAAAGGCAGATGATGATGATGAATACCTACCTACATAGTGAGTGCAATCATTTAATTTACTTCTTTGTTATGGTTGGATGTACTCGTATGTACCATCCCTAGCACCGGTTAATTTGACAATGTAATTTGTATTTTACTTGTACCTACACTTCGTCGTTGTATCCTCACTGTTTCGTTTTATTTATAATACATGTAAATTCATTCGGACTGACAGAGAGGCAAACATAATCTGCATAGGACAGGATTGCTTTACTGCCAAGTATCTGAATTATTTTTAAACCTATCTATACTACTGATCCTTGTAATTTTCCATTGATTTCATATTTTCTTCCGATAGGCTGTCAAATTCTTGCTGCCAGCCGGCATATTTTTAAATTGTTCCTTGGCACAACTAGGTAAGTTTATTTATTTTGGTGCGCATAGGGAACATAAATTAATAATTTTAGAATTTTCAAATTTTAACTATTTTAAATTACGAGTAAAATTTTATTTGTAAGTTACAAAAGATAAGTAGGTACCTATGTGTTAAGCGATTATTAAAACTGTATTCTCAAAATTCGCTTGTTTTTACTCGTAAGTTCCTTTTTTTTCACAAACGAATAAAATTGTATTATAAAAAATATACCTATTCTCGATCATTCATTCCTCAAATTATTTTCAGGTTATGAATGAAAAACAACAAGTCTATTGTTATTTACTGGCATTATAAGCATTACTACAGGTACGGGCATAGTAGGTACTGTACCCAGGCACGTTTAAATGAAACAACCTAATGCCTCGGATCAATCAAGGTTAAAAAAATCGAGGGCGGCCCCTTGGCCAGGCTATGCTAGTCATACTTGGTACCTACTACGGACGTGCAAGTGACTCGCCGGAGCCAGTCAACTCACGCGCTGCACCACAGACACTATATAATGTAGCTACTGATACATGACACGATCCGACCATAGAGCACAGATTTATGCTATACAAAAACACAATTCAAAATATAAAAATGTTGACAATCGCGCGCATCGCAATTCCCAACCGGAATCCTATAAGAATAATCTGGAAGTTATTGAAGGCGACCAAAACACGATCATGCTCCGCTGTGCCCACAGGTGCTGACCACAACGTTATCGCGGCATTAAGCGACCGCTCGAATTATTACTACGCACCCAGTCGAGCGCGTTACATTACGTCATCACAATGGCATTATTACCTCCGATATCCACATTAAATCCGGCGATACGACGAGATAAGCACGGCTCGGGTGCGATAGGAACACTGCACAGACATAAGGGACGTACCACACGTATCCGCACCACAATTAACTCGACCCTTTTATGGGAATGAGGATCAGCCCTTCCGCCATAGTCCGCGCCGCGTACTGAGCGCACCCCGTTCGCCCGACGACTGACGCGGCGGGCCGCCGCAACCCCGCGCGCGCTCCACTCGCGCCGACCGACTCGAATATCTCACAAAAAATACGCCGTCATCATCCAAATGGCGGCTTACACGGCGCAGGGTGCACGCTAAATATTGATTTATCGAATAAAATTGATTTTCCTCTCCTGCAAGGAATATCACCCCCGCCGGCCTGCGCGGCGCCCCGATTCTCTACGCCGCTATTTATAGTTGCCGATACTCGTGCTATTTGTGAATAGGTTGCCATCGCATTTTGATCGGTAATTGCTACTAATGAGGGTTTATTTCAGCAGGATTTAAAGGAGAGATTTGGTATTCCCGGATCGGTCCCCTGATTTAAATTTTCAGTAGGTACTCAGCACCGAGCGTTTTGATGTCCTTGCTTATGGGTTTGCGCTTGCCAAATTTATCTAGAGATTGCAAAACAAAATTTGAATATGTGCCAAATCCTTTTCCCCTGATCTAATGGATGAGATGCCTACTTCCTTGGTACCTACTGAGAATGTAATTTAAAAGTTTGTTATAAAGTTTTAGCAGTTACCATAATGATTGTGAAAAGTTCTGCAATTGATTTTTATACATAGTATGTGAGTTTTCTCATCAATCGACGATACTTAATTGAAGTTTCCATCATCAACATACCTTTACATAGATAAGTGGAAGGGATGAGTTTTCCACGTGAAAAACATCAATCCACTCTTGTTGTCGCCATGTCAGCAGCGAGCTGTCTCTGTCCCGCTCGGCGAGGGTAGGCGAGCGGCGGCCGCCGCCGATCTCGCCCGAACGCCGCCACTTTTCGCAAGCACGAGCACACCCGAATCCACACGGAAAATAGAACGCGGGGCGCACTTGAATATTTTTCAAATCGAAGTTCCAATTCCAGAAAAAATCCACTTCGAACACCACTTCAGTTTAGTTCAACAAAAAATTAGAAAATAGTTTTGATAATTTAATTTTGTAAATTGCGTCACTGTATTTAGGCAAGTACTGATAATTTAAAAGTTTCAGGACACGGAAAAAATCCGCGCGCGCTGTCGTCACTCGGAAGTGTTTTTAATAAAAATGGCCTGCCGCCTCGACGGGAGGAGTGGCAATGGGCAAAGAGGTCGGTACCCTCTCTCCATGGCACCCGCGCGCCCCGCGCCCCGCGCCGGCACAGGGTTAGAAAGTTTCATAAGTGAATCGTGGAAAACACGAACGCTGCGTCCTGGGAGCCGCGCCACTGCACCGTGGGACTCTGGAGCCGAGGAAACCGACGTCCTATTACTTTATTGCTTCCGTGTCGATACAATAACTAATGAAGTAATGACGAATGTCACAAGGAATAACTCAGATGCCCCTTATGACGTAGACTATTAATTACATTTAATTACAGTAAATAGTAGACATAATATTATAAAGTACTATATTATTCCTATATAACAAGTTAATTTCATTAAAATCAAGTTAAGAAATCACAAGAAAACCACAAGCCCAGCTGATCTAATTATCTTCAAAACTCGGTTACAGTCAATGAACTTTGTAAGTTTATTATCATGTACTATGGTAGGTAGGTACTATAAAGACTGGACAATTACAAATTAACTGTATTAGAGAAACATTAATCGATTCGTTTGAACCTGTTTACAAAATACTATGAAAAGATAAAAAATAGTCTTCATTCTTTACTAGTAATTATTATTATGAGTATTTGTCAATAAGGGCATTTTACGGTAGATAATGCAACAGTTCCAAGAATCTGCGTAGCAATAACAAGCCAAGAGATAAGTGGTCGCACTATTAATTAAAACCAAAGTTAACTAAAAATAAGTAATAATGATGATCCTGAGACCATAAATGTTATCTTTCGATTTATCTGCAGTTGACGCGATGTTTACTAAACCGAGCTCAATTCACTCAAAATATTTTTAATCCCTGACGAATAAATACGTACAGGGGTTTTAAACTGACAGTTTTTATACTCTATACCTTGGTATTACTGTAGGTTGTACCCGTGGATGATGTAGATTGTACCTAACACATAATAAGTTCATTAACTAATTCATCTTAAAAAAAGATACCCCTACAACAAGATGTACGAGTTAATTATTGATTTAGAGTTGTTTTTCATTTCCTCTATATAAAACTTTTTGGTAACAAGAAAAGAAGCATATAAACTCCTTGAAAAAAAGTGTCAACGGAACTATTTAGAATGTAACCTGCGTTGAAAACAGTAAAAAAGGTTTTAAGTTAAAATATTATTTTGATTACGTTTTTGATACAAACTTCTTTCTTAGACTTATTTAGAATATTCTCGCTACCGTCTTGATCAGGCTATGTAGCGATGATCCGGTGGTTTAAATAACACGGGCTGTGGAGTGTGGATAAAATATCCACTTTCTTCAATACCCATCTCGTATCACGGTCACATTGCCAGACGAGCCACTTGAACATAATTTGTTTGGATATCAATCAAGATTGATTGGAATTCTCACTTCTTGTTCGTGAGTCTTCGGAAGGATATGAAAGTATATTGTATACCCGATAATATGATATTTGTTTACATTGCGTATATAGTAATGGTGTAGAATGACATTACGATTAAATGCTCTAATTTCAACGTTATATTAAGTCACGTATACTCTTATAGCATGTACCTATTTACATATGAAAGTCATATAATTTTTGTCAGTTAGTATTACAAAACATAAACATATTGTTCTCCAAAGAGGCAAACTGAAATAGTTTCAATCAATTTATAATAAAAACTTTTCGCACAGCCCATAAACAGCCTATTTACAAAAATCCGACGAGCCTCAAATCCAGGGCGGGCCTGAAATGCGGCACCTTTATTCCGGGCCATGTTTATTAGGGGAAAGTGTGTTGGCAAGCTTTTATGCACCAGCCCCTGTATCTAGGTCACCGGCCTGTAAGGACTTCAGCTAACACAGGCACGATGACCTAGGTCAGGTCACAGAGATGTAGGCCTGACTGGTACTTACGTGAGTTTGTATAGAACGAATCGATATTTAGCCGAGTTTACATCAGGTGCAGATGATGTCCGGAAACGTATCAAATAAATAACCATTTATTTCGTATATGGTTAGGTACAAAGACGGGTTTTCGGTCAATTATAATAGTGGACCGTAGTCTGTGTGTAGTATGCAATCCAATTAAATTAAGTGATGGATTCAGACTTAGGTAATTTTATATTGATCAAAACTGTTTGAGACATTTTGAATTTACAGGATAATTCTTTAAAATGTACTAAATGTCATGTAGATCTTTTTACTTTGAAGTGTTTAATGTAATATTTATTTAATCCAACATGCCAGAAATGAGTTGTTGAGTTAATACTTAATCATTTATTTGTTGCGCAAGAAAGAAGAAATTAAAGCACATTTTAAATTATAAAGCATCGGGAATAGGGATACGTTGATATCTAACCTTGGCATAAAATAGGTCAATCACTAGACACAAATTAAAAAAATATATATACGAGTATTAACTATATTATACAAAAAAATATAAACGTTTAGTTAACATATATAGGAAAATTGATAAACAATTTATTGATATCGAAGGATAAAAAAATACATTTTAAGTATAGATATTATGCATATATTTTAAATTTAAATGGAATAAAATGTTAAATGTTTAACATACAAAAAAGCATTACATAATTTAATTGCATCTTTGGCATTTAAGAATTTAGTGCAGCTTCAGTAGGCAGGATATTATTAAACAAAAAAAAAATGATACCATTCGTATGCTATCCTTCAAATCTTCCGTAAATATTAATTATAAGTATGTGTGAAATACTAACGTTTTAAAAGCATAATTAATATATTTACGGAAAGAATTAGCCCGGTCATGGCTTAAAACCCTACATAAAATAAATATCATTCCAGCGTTTTAAAAGATCATCATCATTTTAGAATACATTGAATCGATTTAGTTTTGCGAATCTTATTCTTAGTATATAATAATCTTTTCATAAAGAATGAAGAAATTTGTGTATTAGAATAAATTTATGTTTTAAACATCTTTTAAAATTAATATTAAAGAGTTTTATATTTAAAAGAGAGGTTTCCAGTAAACAAAATAAATAATAGTTTTTTTATAGAAGAGTAATAAAAGATAATCCAATAATTATAATTTCATAATTTTGTAGTCAAAATTAATTAGTTAATCAATTAATTTTCATACAACTTTCTCTATTGGATGAAAATTGATGGACCGAAAAATTTGACTCTGGATTAACACATAGGCTGCCTTTTATCCTGGATCAATAGCAAGAAACACCGCGGTTTGCAGCAAGTCATTAATAAATACAACGTTGTTCACATTAGAAACGTATTGTAAATTAAAAATCGAAAAATCAAAATCAAAAATAGTTTATTTATGGACATTTAACAGGGCTTTCGTACTACATACTATAATAACCATACAATTAATCGTCCTGTGGCATATAAGTACCTACATATTGTGCCTTATTGTATAATTTGCATTTCTGTTTATATAAAATAAATCTATTTTTCTCATCAATTACTCACACACGTCAACAGACTGCGATACAGACACATATTAGCAGTTATCTAACGAATCAAGTATTTCATAAACAAACTGTCCGTTCAACGGTACTTACACGAAATTATAGGTGTGAGCTTTTTCTCTACTTTTGGCCGTTTCGAGTGTCCAATGAATAAGCAGATTTGCCGTAACGGAGCGGAGAACGGTCGGTAACAGTTATAGCTTTACGTCTGGTAAAAGCTGTGAACAAAAAGAAATCCTTGCTTTCTATTGAAGAGACGTGTCTATGTACGTCGCTGTGAAGTATTTAGTACGCCGTTCAATATTTACTGATATAATATTACTAGCAGCGCTCTGCGGTTTTACCTGAGTTAATCCTGAAAAAGTAGCTATTGTGCTAATCCAGAGTTTAAGCTTAATAAAATTTAACTTTATATCCTATATAATCCTGAAAACTATAGCTTAGCTTAAACTCTGGATTAGCACAATGGTTACGCTTTTCAGGACTATATAGAATATAAAATTGAATATTAGAAGACATGAATAGAGTGTGTGAATCAGGGCATGAGAGAGATATGAGTGTAGACGACGGCTGATAGAAGAGAGTGGAAGAAGAAAATATGCTGTGCCGACCCCACCTAGTGGGATACGGCAAGGAAGAAGAAGAAGATGATACAAATAAATGTTTTAAGCTTCTACAAATTATCGTTATAAAGATTGAGGAATATGCATAAAATAACACGTTTGTTGTAATAAATTTTCATTTTAAGCTCTACTAATATACTCGTACCAAATTTCATCGAAATTGGTTTAACCGTTTGAGCGTAGAGAAGTAACAAACATTCACACGTCTTGCACACAAACTTTCGCATTTATAATATTAGTAGGATGTACTAGCCGGCTTCCCGCCCCAATGCCTTCGTTTATTTGCGAATTTTTGCGCCTGCGGTTTTACCCGAATTAATCTTAAAGAAAGTACACATTGTTTTAATCCAGAGGTTAAGGAATCATCATGCCAAATTTCAAGTAAATCGATTCAGTCGTTTGTGCGTGAAGATTTACAAAATTACACACACGTCCACGTTTCTCGTGCATACAACAAACGTGGATTTTTTATGCATATTCCTCAATCTTTATAGCGATAATTCGTAGAAGCTTCAAACATTTACAGAATATTTAAATTTATCTTCTTCTTCCTTGTCTTATCCCACTTATGTGGGGTTGGCATAGCAAATTTTCTTCTTCCACTCTCCTCTATCAGCCGTCGTCTACACTCCTTTTTCTCTCATTCACACACTCCATCCATGTCTTCTAATATTTAACTTTATATTATTAACTTTAAAAAAATGATAATATAAATAAAATATCTATGCGACTAATAGCCCCAAATGCTAATAATGCAAGGCTTATGTTTATTTAAACCTAAAAGAGTAAAGAATGATTAAACACTCTTAATCTTTTCTTTTGTAATGTGAACGGAGATGCTTCATAAGGTGTCGCCTTTCCTTAGCTATTCCGATGGAAACTCTATTCTGAGATATGGCAGGGAAATGTGGATAGAATTACTCTAGGGCCTACGGGCGCACTTGGTGATAATACTTCTCATTGTTTCTCGCATTTATACACACTCTCTTATACTTAATCCTCTTCAGACTATCATTCACTAGTGTGACCATACTCCCATATATTCCACACTCTCAAAATCACGTATTTTCTCTATACGACACCCTTGAACATGCTCACTCACACACTCCAACGCTCGTCCCAGGGTTAGATATAGGTACATAAAATTGTACGATTAGACTAGTATTACACTATATATACATATATATATATATCTCTTCAACTTAGTACAGATTTCTAGATTTATGATTTTATTAAATATTACTCTTTAATAATTTGATTTGAATTTTTTTTCTAATTTTTGAATTGTCTATGTCTTACTAGTTACGTCCCACAATGTTGCCCGCGTTAACCCTGAAAAAAAAAATACATACAGTCGAATATATAACCTCCTCCTTTTTTGAAGTCGGTTAATAAAACGTAGCCTTTTTGCAATCCAGGGTCTTAGCTATCTTTACACTACATTAAAAAAATGGGTCAGCCGTTTGAGCGTGAAGAGGTTACTAATAAACACACAACATTACATTGCGTCTTTATTAGTATGATTATAATTGACACTTGAGTTTATTATTTGCGTTTAAGACATTTTGAAGTGTTGATTTTGAGTATCCTATATGTATTTAGAACAGAAGTACGTTAGTAGAATACACAGTTCATTGTATTTAATAGATTACACCAATCTGTATTTAATAAGATTACACAACAAGATAGTAGCATTTCTATATTAACAAGTTTACTTAAACTTGTTGTTTACAGTTATTGAAGTTTAGGTGTATTCGTCTATTAATTTCAAGTCAGAGAAGTAGTTAGATATATCATGAAGGTAAGGGAAGGTTGCTTGTAGAAAATATATTTCTAAGCAAAGAGGCCGCTAATTGTGTCTCGCTTATTTTTACGTATCTTTTTCGGTCGTGTCATCTATTTGTGTCCAAAAGAATTCCCTATCTAACATGCATCGTGCATAGTGGACCTGGCATTTTTCAGTGCTCGCCAAGCTTGCAAACGCCCTCAACTTTAAATAATTGTCGCCAAGCACCTCGGTGTGTCCGGGTAGCCTCCTTGCGAACCAGTTATTCCAAACCAAGCATGCTTCTCCTTGGCCAGAGAGTCGCTGACTCGTATGGTTATGCACCCAGCTGGTTAAATGCCTGTATAAAAAAACTCACTGTGTTTTTTTCTAGAAAACACTCAAAGGGCCGGTTTCGCCATCAAAAACAACCGTTCGAGTTTGCCCAACGAATCGAAGCTCCAAATTCCCGTCCCACGCGAGAGCTACTGAATAGTTTTCTAAAAAATCGTAGCGAAGGGCCTGTCCTGCTGGAATCGGTGCGGCTAACGGTGACGCTCCGGTTCAATGACTCGATTTGGTGTATTCGGACGTCCAAACGTCCAATTTTTGCCGGTACTGTTAGATGTCTGCTCTAACGCAACAGACCAGCGACGGTGGACCGCGGCATCTTGCGAGTATGTTACTTTGTAAGGTGCAGGGAACATAATAGAGGAATGATGTGGTGACGAAGAAAATATGGTGGCCGTATATTATGGGGTTCACTTTAACATCGATATTCACTAGACTTTTTTTCCGAAACAAAGGCAAAGTTAGTTAGTAAAAACCTAAAATCTAACCATATCAAAATATCACATCAAATTATTATATTAGAAATATAAATTGATTTTTTAAATTTGTCACAATAAATATTTATTTATATTATATGTGATATTATCACAATAAATATTTATTTATATTATATTTGGATCTATGGAACTGAGATCTGTCAGTCTCACGTCGTGTGCTATCAAGTATTTAACATTATAAAATTGTTTTAAAAAACAAACAACCGACTTCAAAAACACAACTAAAAAGAGAAAAATAATTTTAAGCCTAAATCAAATCAAGAATATATAAATAGAATAGGAGAGTTTATTTCATGTACTTATAAAAAACTATTTGCAATTTTTACTAATCCTGTATTCTTGGAGTCGGTGCCAGCAAAGAAAGACAATTGAAAATAGTTTTTTTTAACAAACATTAATTTGTTCTTATTAGATGGCACCGACTTCAAGAATACAGGATTACTAAAAATTGCAAATAGTTTTTTATAAGTACATGAAATAAACTCTCCTATTCTATTTATATATTCTTGATTTGATTTAGGCTTAAAATTATTTTTCTCTTTTTAGTTGTGTTTTTGAAGTCGGTTGTTTGTTTTTTAAAACAATTTTATTTTTACATTTTTAGTGGTTGGTAATGATATTTTGTTTAAGTTTTAGCTATGGAGAGCCAAATAAACTTCACGATGAAAAAATTTGGCGTGTGCCAGGCAGGCAACCCATTGGGAGCAAATCGAGCTGGATGCGAGCAAAGCGAGCTATGCGCGAGCGAAGCGAGCACGAAAATTTTCACCGTATTTGTTCCAACCGTTTGAGCATAAAGAAGTCCAAAGCAGCACAAATTACATAATGTTTGTTGTGTCAAAACGTACTAGAACCAAGTGCGAGCGAAAAGAGCCGGATGCGAGCGAAGCGAGCTATGCGCGAGCGAAGCGAGCGCGAAAATTTTCACCGTATTTGTTCGAACCGTTTTAGTATATAGAAGTCCAAAGCAGCACAAATTACATAATGTTTGTTGTGTCAAAACGTATTAGAACCAATTGCGAGCGAAGCGAGCGCGAAAATTTTCACCGTATTTGTTCGAACCGCAGCACAAATTACATAATGTTTGTTGTGTCAAAACGTACAAGAACCAATTGCGAGCGAAGCGAGCCGGATGCGAGCGAAGCGAGCTATGCGCGAGCGAAGCGAGCGCGAAAATTTTCACCGTATTTGTTCGAACCGTTTGAGCATATAGAAGTCCAAAGCAGCACAAATTACATAATGTTTGTTGTGTCAAAACGTACTAGGACCAAGGGCGAGCGAAGCGAGCAATGCGCGAGCGAAGCGAGCGCGAAAATTTTCACCGTATTTGTTCAAACCATTTGAGCATAAAGAAGTCCAAAGCAGCACAAATTACATAATGTTTGTTGTGTCAAAACGTACTAGGACCTAGGGCGAGCGAAGCGAGCTGGATGCGAGCGAAGCGAGCAATGCGCGAGCGAAGCGAGCGCGAAAATTTTCACCGTATTTGTTCGAACCGTTTGAAGTCCAAAGCAGCACAAATTATATAATATTTGGAGTGTCATAAGCCCAGAACATCCTGGGGGAAATTCGAACGAAGCGGGATAACTCCTAGCGAAGCGAGCGCGTAAATATTTTCCTTATCCGTTCGAGGGTCTTGTCTATTAATATATCAAATTTTACAGTTCCTTCTTCCACTAAGTATGACCCAAGTGGCCAAGCTCTGGCGTCGAGAGTTTTTCAAGCCCCTGATTTAGTTTGACCCCTGCTTGTACTAAGAGTAGTGGTCCAGGCCCAACAAATTAACGTGTTATCCGAAGCACAGTAACGCCCAGATGAAAATATCACATTTTTTATGGAAGTCTTGTGCATGGTTACCCATCCAAAGACTGGCCGCATGGGCCGTTGCTTAGCCTCGATTTTCGCGTCAGATTACTTTTGTTAGCCAGGCTGCTAATTTTATGAGCGAAATCTGTATTGCCGTATGAGCGCGAAGAAGTAAAATAGGTTATAGAGTTATTTGGGCTTCCCACGGGAATAGCAATGACTTTTAAGATAAAAAGTAACCTTCGTGTTATACAAGGTCTAGTCTACCCCCATATCAAATTTTAGCGAAATCAGTGTGTCATGTGTTATTTGGTGCATCCCACGGGAACAATAATTATTTTCGGGATAAAAAGTAGCCTATGTGTAAACACATAGTCTAACCTATCTTCATTCCAAATTTCATCGATGTCAGTACAACCGTTCGAGCGTGAAGAAGTTAAAAAGATTTATATGTTATTTGGTGCATCCCACGGGAATAGTATTTATTTTCGGGATAAAAAGTAGCGTATGTGTTAACACATAGTCTTACCTATTTTCTTCTCAAATTTCATGAATATCAGTACAGCCAAACGAGCGTGAATCTCTCTTCATGCGTAAAAATAACCTAACTTTTTAGGTTTTTCTTCGATTTCCCTAGGAGTCCATCATCAGAACCAGTTTTGGTGACAATGGGACCAATTCAGAACCATACTCTTTCAATTAAAAAAAGAATTTTGAGAATCGATCCACAAATGGCTGAGAAATCGGTGAACATACATAAAAAAAAAAAAAAATACATACACGTCGAATATATAACCTCCTCCTTTTTGAAGTCGGTTAAAAATTAACTCGTTTTGTTATTAATTATATATATGCAAATATTAACTTTTACGTTAAATAGTTAAAAACTTTTCCAACGTACGGTATGCTACATCAGCTTCTACAGTAAAGTAATGTTTACTTCCCGGTGGGCTTCATAATAACCACCATCATTATCGTCAGCCTCCAACCAAACAATGACCGATTAGCTTTGAAAATACACAAATTTCCTATCAGTTATTTTCAGAGTAATTAATTCAGTTATTTTTAAAGTCGGTAGAAGGACAGTTTTATCATGTTTTTTGCAACAACGTTGAACTTTTATCTTTATTGTTTTTTTATTTTTTAATCATTTCGGCAAAAAAACAAATAAGTTGAATAAAAAAGAAATTGTAGCTCAGTTCGGGCCGGCGACTGTTTTCGGGGAGGTTTACGTAAAAGAAACAATGATTGATGAAACTATAAACAAGTTAAAATATATACATAACACTTTGTAATGGCGGGCAACTAATTTATTTTACTTTATCTAAATATTACACCTTACCAGTGAAGCCCTTTCATTCGATTCCTAGTTCCTATATTGATTCAGTGAAAACATGTCATCCGCCATTTTGTCGGCCATCTTGAACTGATTTTCATCACACATAGCTAAAAACTACTACTACTGTTACTTTAAAATAAAAAAGAGACTACAATAGTAAGTTCAAAAAAAAATATTTTAGCAGTTCACTAACTACGATGCCACAGAAACAGACACAGGCACAAGACAAACTTGTAACACCCCGCAGTTATCGCGACGGGGATTCAAATTAGAAATATTTAAATGTGTATTACACCTTAAGTTTTCACGGAATTTATAAATGTACATTACCTTACAAATGAAATTAAAAAATAAAATTAAATTAATATTTGAGACGGCTCCCATAAAACAATGGTACGGAAGCCTTCATGCACTCAACTCGCACTTGACCAATTTTTTTGATTGACGTATGTTACAAACGTTTTAATATGCAAGTACCCAACACTCCGCATGTGTGTTGCGTCTCAGCTTGCCAAGTATGTCGCCGAGGGGCGGTGGTACTTGCTACACCCATTCTGAGAAGGAGCGGGGTGAGAGTAGGTAGCTCGTCAATCTGACTCAGCCCGTCCTTGACTTTATGTAGGTCGTCCCATATCCTGTATCGGGTACCTATTTAAATGCCTAACATTAAAAATATAAATAAATAAATATTAGGACTCATTTCACACACGGCTGGTTAACTCCATACTGAACCATTATAAGTCCGTGTTATGGTAGCTAACACAACTGATATACCTACTACATATACATACATATATATTTTACTAGCTGACCCGGCAAACGTTGTTTTGCCTTAAAAATATATAGTAGAAGATTCTCAGACCTACTGAATACGCATATGAAATTTGGTAAAAATCGGTCAAGCCGTTTCGGAGGAGTACGGTAACTAACATTGTGTCATGGAAATTTTATAATTCTTTATTGGACACATAAATAAAAAAGGCACAGTAAAAGACAATTAACTTAAAATTAGTGTACCACAATTGGCGGCCTTATCGCTTAAAGCGATCTCTTCCAGGCAACCTTTGGATGGAAAGGAATTTATAAACGACTAAAGAAGGACGTAGTGTACAGTAAAGAATAATAAAAACATACATATAATATTAATAATCTTATCTTAATTTATATAAATCTCGTGTCACAATGTTTGTCCTCAATGGACTCCTAAACCACTTAACCGATTATAATAGATTCGCACACCATTTGTGCAGTTCGATCCAACTTGAGAGATAGGATAGTTTAAATCTCAAATTATAGTCTCAAATTATAATTTGTTATAATTAACTGTAAGTAACCTATCTATATAGTAATTGAATTATCAATGAAGTAATTCGTAAAAATGAAGTATCTTTTTGTACGTGTAACTCCTAGCCAAAAAGAAACCTGGCAATAACTAACCTTAGGCCTATATTACTTAAAGTAAGCGACCATACGTTTTTATCAAATCACTAGTGCCTTGAAAATTCGCAAAACGGACACAACCGTCAACGACGTCTGCCCTCACGCGTCTGCCCGCGTTCGGGTCGCGCACTCAGCCATGAGCCACTTCCACCTACCCCGCTCCCCCCATGCCCCGTACGCCTGGCGCCGCATCCAGTATTTATCACCGAAATTGCCATGACTCTGCATTTTAAATCTGTGATATCTTCGAAAATATTTATTTAATTTACATGCTGTAAAAAGCCATATTGATCTTTATTGCACAATGTATTTAAGATACTTAATTGGATAAGGATTAATACTGTATTGCTTAAAATCGCTTCGTAAATAAGCCATTATTTCTCGTACAAAGTAAAGGATAAAAAATGGTTATTGTGGGTTATTCCTAAGAGATAAACATATACCATCACGGACTTTTTTGTAGGCCTTTTTAAGTAGTACAATACTGTAGTAAATTGTTTTGATCTATCTTGTAGGATTCAGTCAGCGTTTGCAATGTAAGCGCAAAAAATGTGTTTTTTTTACGACCTCACATTAAGAACCTCATAAATTGTAGCCTATGTGTTATTCTGATGTATAAGCTATAGCCTATGTGTTATTCTGATGTATAAGCTATATTGTGGTAAAGTTTCATTCAAATCCATTCAGTAGTTTTTACGTGAAAGAGTAACAAACATACATCCATACATCCATACTTACAAACTTTCGCCTTTATAATAGTAGTAGGATATAGATACATATTTAACACCCAGTCCCACAACCGACAAATTTAGTTAAGCACAAAGATGTCGGACGGGCCGGGAATCGAACCCGGAACCTTCTGGTTAGCAGTCCGGCATGGTAACCGTTGCGCCAACGAGGTCGTCAAAATTAAAATACCTTACGTTAAAACACCTACGTTCAAAATACCTAAAATGAAAACACCTATTGTTGTATAAGTTTAATAGGCTGTAGACATAAACTTAAAATCTATAAAGTTCATAATGGTTACTTAAATAATTGTCAAAAAAATGTTTTTTTTTGCAAATAAAATTATATCATTGTTATGTTGGTTGTAAATAAATAAAAAAATGTATGAAGAAAAATTAAAATGCTTTTCATTTAAATACGTGTTCCCTGTTTTATCTGATAGCAATTTATAAGCTCCAAAGAATCTAAATATTCTATTTAATATATTTCATTGCCTACAAAAAAGTAACGTAAATTTTCCTAGATTACTAGATTTCCTGGCTAGCACCTTCCTCAACTTGAAATATATGACGTGTGAGCTAGTATTTTCAGACTAGGCATGCTCCACCTTAGTATCGCCGAGTTGTGTTTTATTGTTGCATAAATGCTATTACTCTATTGACGAATTTCTAAACGATAAGGATTTATTTTCTGCATGCAAATAACCCGGCTCACTCCTCTTGTGTTGCAATAACCGAACAGGGTCCGATAGATACCTACCTTTTAAATGTATAACATCTTAATTATGCCATAACGAAGCAATAAATGTATTTGACTTTGACTTTGACTTTGTGTGGTTGTTGCTGTCGTGCTCCGAAGTTCAAATTTAAAAAAGTGAGATATAATTTTTTCATGTTAAAAATCTGTTCTAGTGCTAAATGCTCGAATCGCAGGGAGTCATAACCCATACTCTAAAATATTACATCTTTTATCTGATAAAGAGTGCCGCCTTTTCCTTATATCATAGCTATCTTATCATCTTCTCTGTATTTAGGTCGACCCTTCAAGTACCAGTGCAATAAATTTAGTTCAATTTGAACATTTTTGAATCCTTTATTTATTCTTCTTCTTCTTCTTTATATGAGCTAAGTGGCTAAGCACTAGTGTCGAGAGTTTTCAAGCCGCCCGAAAGCCTCTGACTTGACTTGGCTTGAAAAACTTCCAATTTAACGTGTCATCCGACCCACGGTAGCGCCCAGATGAAAATGACACTTGAAAAACGACAGTCTTGTGCATGGTCACCCATCCAAAAACTGTCCGCATCGACAGTTGCTTAGCTTCGACGATCGCATCATATTACCTTAGCTAGCCGAACTTTGCTTCTTATTTATTTGTATGAATATAATTGTGAGTTGGATGGGAATAATAATTTCGTATAAGCTAAATGGCTAGACTCTGGTGCTGTGAGTTTGCAAGCCACCCAAGGGCCTCTGCAACTGCTTGTACTAAGACTAACAGCCGGGACCTACCGACCGACGGTAGCGCCACTTTTAAAAAGACAGCATTTTACATGGTCACCCATCCAAAACCTGTACGCATCAGTTCATTTCAGACTTCAGTAAAGGATTTTCGCACTGAACATACAAAACTAAGCCAAAATAACATATACAAAATTATGAATAAATTCATTAAATTCTGTAGTTTACGCAACTTTTTGATAACTTGGTCTTGGAACTAAATAAACACAAGTCTATCAAATAAAACGCGGTTCAATATGTAATCTAATTAAATTACCTATTCAAAGTACGTCAATAAAATGTCTGTACTTTAATATTGCGAAAGTTTAAAGAAATAAAATACATTTAAATAAAGACATTATATTTATTTCAGATGTTATCCAAAAATTTTACAATAAATTACAATTATTATTCAGCAAGTATATGACACACAATAAAATAAAAACCATGTCATGTTAAGTAAAATACATAAAATAAAATAATAATCACATTAAAATTAAAACAATTACAAAAACTTAATAGATTAATGTAAAAAACTTAATAGATTAATCACTCCATCAATAATATCTATTTCAGATGCTATCCAAAAATTGTACAATAAATTACAATTATTATTCAGCAAGTATGACACACAATAAAATAAAAACCATGTCATGTTAAGATACATAAAATAAAATAATAGTCACATAAAAATTAAAACAATTAGATCATAATATATACTAACTAGCTGACCCGGCAAACGTTGTTTTGCCTCACTTAGGGGTATGAAAAATAGATAGTGTAGCTTATATGACACGATCGTAGATTTACCATAGCAGCGCCATCTATTGATTTTTTACTTACTCAACCCAGTCGAAAGGTATCGACATCTGTTAGAATCATTTGGAGTTAACAGATAATTGTGACTGTCAAATAATAACAGACAATAATTAGCAATCAATTAAAATTGCAACTATAATTTGAGATTCAAACTATCCTATCTCTCAAGTTGGATCGAACTGCAGATGGTGTGCGAATTTTACTATAATCGGTTAAGGGGTTTAGGAGACCGCGGTTGAGGACAAACATTGTGACACGAGATTTATATATATTAAGATTTGATTCTACTTGGCACAACAATGCTATGGCAGCACATGTAAGTGAGTCACCCTTCCCAAACAAGGCCTGTCGATCCTATTTCCTTTAACATTCAGGTAGCTGACTATAAAAGATGGCTGATGATGATGATTGTACAATTTGTACTTATAATGCAACCTTACGACCTCGTTGGCGTAATGGTTACCATGCCGGCCAGCCAATCAGAAGGTTCCGGGTTCGATTCCCGGCACAGCCAACATCTTTGTGCTGAACTAAATTTGTTGGCTGTCGGTCTGGGTGTTAAATATGAATCTATATAAAATATGTATGTATGTATATGTAGTATATCAGTTGTGTTAGCAACCATAATACGAACTAGAAATGTTTCAGAACGGGGTTCACCAGCCATGTGTAAAATGTGTCCTAATATTTATTTATATTTATTTATGTCATTTGAAATAACTGCCAGTCAACGATTGTCATGTCCCTTTTCTTAAAACAGTTGTATTATTAAGGCAAAACAACGTTTGTCGTACGTAACATATTTTATACCCATTCTAGCTGACCTAGTATGGATATAATCTAAGGAAGAACGTGGCATTAAAACTGGTTAATAATAGTAGTTTCAAAAAAACTAAAAAAACACGCTTATCTGGCCGTTTTAAGTGGGTCAAAATCGCGCCCAAAGAAGCCGGTTACAAACAAACATACAAACAAAAATCCAAAAAATTTAATAATTTTATCAAATTAGTGTATTGTCATCGGTCCTCAATAAATCTACAGAGTTTCAACGAAATCTGGCCGTTTAAAGTGGGTCAAAATCGCGCCCAAAGAAGTCGGTTACAAACAAACATACAAACATACAGGTGAAGCTAGTAGAAAGCGTGTAATAAAATGCGAGTGACACAGAGATATTCAACTAGTCAATGGCATAAAATAAGTCTCATTTTGTCCGTTATTATACTCCGTCGAGTACGATACATTCCGATAATATTGTTAATTAGCAATTAGAGAACAAGAAACCACTAATCATTGTGGGTGCATTTATTGATTGATTTCCTTAATGCCAGTGGTAAGGACGAGCGACGGTTACAAGGCTGTTCAAATGCTATGCGACTTGGACCGTGACGTCATTTAAATTAATAAATAGTCTGAACTTGATAAAACACGCCGCATATTCAAAGGTATTTCAGAAAAGTATTCGAACAACTCGATGCGTACTTTTTGATATTTTTTGTTTCATTAACAAAAAATATCAAAAAGTACGCAACGGACAAGAAAAATGTATCGTTTGGTACAATTTGCAAAAATATCCAGCAGATACTGTTCGCATAGCATTTGAAAAGTTGAGCAGTAGTTGTAATTGAGAAGATTTGTAATGACTTAGTTAGGTACCTATGTTATAGTTAGTTACGAGCCGCGTTATCTAAAAGAAACGCTTGGAAATATGGTTAGGTGCGTATGCGCAAACGATGTTGTTTATTTGAATTAGTATGGAAGCAAAGTAAAAGATGTGAAACTACTAGCTACGCCTCGCGATGTTATGCGCTTTAATCTGGAGTAAAAAGTAGTTTATGAGTTAATCCAAGATCAAAACTATCTTTTTACTAAATTTAATCAAAATCGGCTTTGGTGAATGAGATTGAAGAAGTAACAAACATACACAAATTCAAATTCAAATTATATATTCCTCGCAAAATAGGTACAATTGGTGTTATTACAGTAAGTTGGCCCTCTATTTTGACCGTCAGGCATGCAAGATTACAATGTCAGTAAGAAAATTGATTGGGTAATTAAAACATACATTACACACTTACATAACAACTTTCGGCTTTATTATTGTAACAAGTGAAATATATATGGATTCCTTTTTCTAAATCGTGTCGAAATATAAAAATATCAGTCTCCTGGTTTTTTCAAGTTGACTGGCTCATAATAGGGTCGTAGCGTACCGTTAAAAGTCTCATCACTAATTCATCGGCACGGAAGAAAGCTCTGCCTGAATCGATTAACCCTAAATAATTTCCGGCGCGACTCACTATGACAATTCCAATTCGATTTTTTCGATAAATTTTTCTTGGCCGTTGCGTACTTTTTGATATTTTTTGTTTCATTGCATCGAGTGTTTCGAATACTTTTCTGAAATTCCTTTGAATATGCGGAGTGTTTTATCAAATTCAGACAATACCTACCTATTTATTAGTTTAACTTTCTGAATTATTTTTTACTATGTAACAATAAGTCATCTATCTACATACGTGTCAGAGGGTCATGGAATATATGAGCCGCATAAAAAAAAATTATATCAGTTTGTCTATCTATGTATCTACTTAGCTGACACATAAAATAATAATTGGCCAAGAACGAGTTGGGCTCGCCGATGTAGGGCTCCGTACCATTGTTGTATGGGAGCCCCCTTTAAATATATTTTCTTAATTTAATACATCATGATTTTTAAATTTAAAATATAATTCGATATTCTGTGAATGTATAGAGGGTCTACCAAATATCGTTATAAAGATCGAGTAAAAAACTACTTAAAAACCGTTTTTAACGTTTAGATATGGAACCTTGAAAACAAAGAATCTTATACTTTAAGATCACGTGTGTACTTTTATCATAGTATTAAAACCCTGAAACTGAGAAGTTACCATATCACAGTGTAAATCGGTCTCACACACTCTAAGTTTGGCATATATGAACCTTCAGACCTGATTTACCAAGAAACAAAACAAACCGTCTTTGTAAAGGACATAACGACTTAGTTAAACGACAAGAACGTGGTCCAAAGGCTAGGGCTCGGGAAGGTAGGTGAAGTAGGCACTTATCATCATGGTCAGCCACAGATTATCAACTAGTTTGTTCCTTCTCACTGTAAAATATTCAAAATAAACAAAAATAATGTGAACTTTATGTCAAGGGGTGAAGGTTTACTTTAAACTGAACAAAGGTTTATAAATATGCCAGGCAAGACTCATCACTGTTTATCACAGAATGTAACAAAGTGTGTCTTACTATAAAAATCCTCAAAATAAACGACAAAAATCAACTTTATGCCAAGTACATAAGAGTATTTTTGTCGTGTGATAGTTTAAAAACTATTCTTAGTAAGACAAATTTGTGTGGAGGCGCGCCCGCTAGTCAGTGGTTGTGATTGCGTAAGCGCAGAGCCACAGATACTGTCCAAGTTACAATGGCTCCAGTATACAGATTAGGTAGCAGTTAATATGAGTGCCGCAGATTATGTGCGAGTTGGTATGGAAATGATACGTAGATTAGGCAAGAGTTTCTATGGCGCATAAGCAGATTAGCAACGAGCTAGTACTAGGCTGATTTCTAGCTCACCACGCTTAACTCCCACACGACAAGGTCATGCCTCGAAGGATTGTTCCCACTAGGTAGTTTATTTTGTGTGAAGAAAATATTAAATATTATAGCTAAACGAAATAAAGAACTTAAGATATATGTACTTTTTACTTTACGCAGAAGGCAGGGTAAGGTTTTGGGCAGATTGTTTGTATGGTTAATCTGTTCTCTAATAGACTCCTATTTTTTTTTTACAGTTTCACACTCGGCTGTTTAGCCCCATACTAAACCGTTTCTAGTTTGTATTATGTTTGAATTTATTATTATTTATATTAACACAACTGATAGACTACATTTACATACATAAATAATTTACTTTATATCGATATACATATTTTTAACACCCAGATCGACTGCCAACAAATTTAGTTAATCACAAAGATGTTTGGCGTGCCGGGAATCGAACCCGGGACTCCCTGGTTGGCAGTCCGGCATGGTAAGCATTACGCCAACGAGTTAGTCGAATTTGACAGTTTAGTTGTCGTTTATGGCAATGTGACGTCATAAACCATTGTAAATGGCACACCATATACAAAGATTTCGGCAAGTAGTAACTCATTAATACGGCACTTGAATCTATTTTATTTCACTTGCATCACGAATCTTATTGCATATTCATTCAGCTTTCATCTCTGCAATCTTTACTTAACTAGATTTTTTACAGCGGTTTCTCTTCGACCGTTGAACGGTCTCTAAACGATCAATTTCAAACTACGTTACCGTCTAGCGTTGGTCTAGGATCTTCTTAGATAAATACTAGCTGACCCGGCAAACGTTGTCTTGCCTTAAATTGTTTAAATGGCCATAAAAAATAGGGGTTGGTGATAAAAAAGTTACAATTTATGGTTGTATGTTATTTTTAAATACCATATTATAATAATAATAAAAAAAAAACATTTTTCGTCACAAAATAAAAAAAATTTTAAGGGTGAAAACCCCTTAATGGTATGGAATTTAGGGGTATAAAAATAGATAGTTGCCAATTCTCAGACCCACTGAATACGCATATAAAATTTGGTAAAGCCGTTTCGGAGGAGTACGGTAACTAACATTGTGATATGGAAATTTTATATTTTAGGAGAAAAAGAAAGATTATTTCTTGTATCACAAGGTCACTAGTATTATTTTTCTAAAGACAATATTGTCTTTAGAAAAACAAAACTAGTTACAATTTGTAATTATTTTTAGTAACATTTTTTGTTCATTTTACCACAGTTCGTTTGCCGTCCTAAATTTTTTTTTTAAGCTACAATTTGTTATTTGAACGGTATAAAACTACTTATATAACGTAACTCGATTTAACGAAAAATTCTCTAAAGCGTCGAAATCAATTGGCTTTATTTGGTTAGCTTGTAGTATACATTCTCTCCATTTAACGACCACTCTCTATAACGCCCTAAAATGCACAATCCCTTCAGTGTCGGTATATAGAGTTTACACTTTTTGTATATACGAGTATGCTATTGCTTAGTACTTATTTTTTCTGGAATTTTCCTACAGTGGCGCAGTGACTAGACCTAAAAGTGACGTAAGCTTCTATTTCTATTTGTGTACTGGACTGTTAATGGACATTATAATATGTGTCAAATAAAACTATTTCATTAAAAAAGTACAGGAATATATAAAAACAAAGATATTTTGGATTAGAACATCAATCAAGACCGGCTCAAAGATCAGTGAGGGTACGAAATTGATTGACACCAAACTTTGACCCTTACCTACGAGTACCAGAGTTGTACGGAAATCTATAAACTCAATACTCCGTTAGTTCTCTACTTTGTTTTAAAGTTAGTCTAAGAGACTCATAACACTGATACTCAAAATTCAACATTCAAATGTATTATGCATAGAATGTATGCACATAATTTAATATCCCTAACCCTCAAACTGGACTGCAAGTCCGAGGATACTACTTGGCACGTGAACTATAGGTTTACGATTGGTGATAATGACGAACGTACCGATTAAAAATTGGACCATCTGGTCCAAGGCAACCTTGCCTTCCAGTGTATCTGTAATGTAGGTATATAACTTAAGCATATACAAAACTAGAGTAAAGAGATTTCTTCTAGATCAACGTGTGTAACATGCAGATGTTGTACATTGGCTACAACTTGGTTAACAATCGAGTAGGTGGCCAAGCGTAGATCTTTTATAAAAAAAAATATTTGAATTCAAAACTGACCATCGATTTTTTTAACATTGTATACTCTTGTTCGCAATATATATGGTGGTAAATGATCATGTAGGCTTCTGTGGAGCTTACCTAGAAGCTTTTAAAATAAATTGATATTTAAATAATCATTACATTGTTTCACGTGTAGATACGTGATGTTTAAATTAATAAAAATATAATCGTTCAATATACTTATTTATAATTATTAATTAAAAAAGTGAGCAAGGCCACAGGACTCTACAAGTATTTTATGTTCTTAAATTAATTAATAGGAATGCGGATCGCGTAGACGGGTCTTCGTTTATCTCTTTTGTTTTACGTAGAACTTTTGTGCGAGGTACGTACCTAATACGCTGCTGACAGCACGAGAAAAGATGAAAATATAGAAGTCATTTTTTGTTTGTCAGCAAAATCTTCAGAATATACAGTACGTACATACGAGATAAATTTTTGTATAAGTAGATGAAAATAGCGGGTTTTTTTTTGTAAAACAGCCTGTTGGTTTTTTTGGTTGGTAATTTTGAGCAATTTTAATTTCATGCCTAAATGGTGTATGTTTGTATGTTGGTTCTTGCGTAGGGGTCGTAATTTTGAAACAATCTCGACGAAGCCTGACACACAATATTATGTTCTATAACACAATATAATTTTTCGACGTCGATTTTTTTATTGCTGGGGTGGGGTGGTTTTCTCAAAACAGAGACAGTTATTGCAGCGTTATTTACTATTTGATTTAAAATCTTATTTAGCAAAGCAATTCATTCGACCATCTTCAATTTGAGTTTTGACCAATTTCTTAAAAGAGTTTCTAAATATTACTAAAAGCGGATATAATAAACTTTCTGTAATCACAAACGATATGTTTCAAGAAATTTTGTTTGCGCGGTATCACAGTGTCAGAGTTTAGCTTTTGAGTAAAAAAGTTTTGTGTTATATTGCTATTATATATTTTTATTTTATAAAAAAGGTGTGTACCAAAACTATTATTAAACTTAAATAAGACCATAAAAAGAAACATATTACATTATTATGCCCACTTTAGGAGCGAACTTTTTGAACCTTATCTCCTAGACTATAATGGACAGGCATCCGTCATAAGCTTTATTGAGCTGACTTTCACGTGCGGCACTTCACTGTTGCAACAATTTGCTTGCAATTTAATTGCCAACTGCATGTACAATAGTGCATTACGTGCATATGTTGCATGATGGTAAGGTATTCTCCAGTAAAACACCATCAGACTGTACTAGAGCCCGAAACCCTGATGATTTTATCGACCTATCTCGCAGCCTGACTACCGTCTTTTCGCCACCCATGGCCCGATTATCAAAGGCCAAATTAAGTGGTTACATTATTTGTGAGTAAACTTTCTTGCTAAGTAACTAAGTGTTTAATAAGCAATTTTGATATCGTCTATCTGTATGTATGTATGTTCATTAGTTCTCACGTAGAGGCCTTAATTTTGATTCAATATTGACCGACATTGGTACGCAAGTACAATTACTACTCAATTAAAATTTGGCGATTAACCTTTAGCAAACCTTAAGAAGTTATTATCTACTATACTATAAGTCCTTTGTCCTGACTCATTCATTCATTCATCTATGGGCAACGTAGAGCCCAAACGGCTGAACCTAGGGTATGAAATTTGGGAGGGTGTATTTGTTTCATATGTAGACGTGTACTAAGAACGGATTTTCGGAAATACCACCTCTAAGGGGATCAAAGGGGATAAAAAAGTTTGTATGAAACTTCTAGCGATCAAAATTGGAATATGTATCGTTTATAAAAATAATGGTATCAACTCGTTTGCCAGGGGTGAACTAAGGATTGAATTGGGGTAACTGCAAGTTAAGATATACAGATTATTTAAATAAACAAGAAGTAGAGAAAAGTTTCAGTACAAACGATGTTCTAAGAAATCCCGAGGTCACTCCTCGAAGAACTTGTAACTAGAAGTGATAACTACGTAATAGTGCCTACACAGAGTAAGTACCAACAGTCTGTCAGGAACATTTTATGGTCACTTTTATGATGTGCGCGTTGATTAAACAGAGAAATCGAAGGGCTTTTATAGGTAAGGGGCCGAAAGGCAGAGCTGAAAATTATGGCGTGATACAATGTCTAAAATATATGAGTTACTAACTTATCTTTGAACTTTCTCAAAGTTTATTTAAAACAAATGTGTAACTCGCATAAGGTATAAAGCTTACATTTCTAGAATTATATTTTTGTTGTCATTTAGCAAAAAAAAATCATCTGAGCCCTTCCATGGGTCGAAAAACACGTTAAATTGTAGGTTCCGGCTGTCAGTCTTAGTACAAGCAGTCGATAAACCTTCAGAGGCCTTCGGGCGGCTTGTAAACTCTCGACACTAAAGCTTGACCACTAAGCTCATACTCGTATAAAGAGGAAGAAAAAGGCTTCTACTTGAATGTGAATTCTACATTTCAATGACAGTTAACAATTTCGTAAATTTGTACTGGCTATATGATGTAATAACTGCGTCCTAAGGTATCAGCCACGGTAATCTGGGATTAAAAAGAGCATGGATGCTGGATCCAACCTATCTCCTTACTAATTTCAACCGTTCAAGCGGGAAAGAGCTCCCTTCCCCCCACACACACTTATATATATTTATTTTAAGCTATATTTCATGAAAATGAGTCCACAGTGGGTCGTCGCTACGAATTAGCGGTTGACATTTTTTTTTCCGCAACTGCCCTAATAGATAAAGATAGATACTCGTAGATAAACACTTTATTCAAACACTCACGATAAAATAAAATTACAGAGCACACATAAAAAATATAAACCTCTGGTGACCTTATTGCTAAAGGCGGTAATATAAGTATCAAATGAAAGATATTGACTAGTGAAGTACAAACATATACTTACTATAGGTGTAAGAAAGAAAGAAATTTACGATGGCCACCCCCACAAAATTATGTTGAGGGTTTTTATCAAATTTTAATTTTAGCTTTTTTTGTCATTAAATACTTCATTTTAAAGTAACTACGTAAGTAGATTGAAAGACAAAACCAGGTAATAACTTGACAAAGAGGTACTACTTGTTTGTATAAAAGATAGTGTAGGTAAATATGGAGTGCCTCATGTTGTGCACAACGTGAGGCCTTGAGAGTCGCCTAAGTATCTCATTTATCACGACTCTACAGCATACTACCTATGGATTTACGAATATACTGTAGGTAGAGGATTAATGAGAAAAATATGTATGTAGGATATATATGCATGTTTGTTTCTAACCTTAAGTTTAAAAAACTATATTTTCTTTGAGATTTGAATGACTCGATAATTATCTCAGATGTGCATCTAAAATACTAGCTAGATTTGTTTTATTAGAATTTGTAATAGGCGTGTTAGTTTGGTTCGAGTAAAATTCGAGTCAGCCTTGCTATCTTTTGTTTTATACTTTTACGAGTATTCGTAATCAACCGAAGAAGATTTAGGTTCCAAAAAAATTATTGAAAAAACATTATTTCTATTCACATTATTTATATATATTTAAATTAAATTTTGATAGTGACATTGTGAATTTGAAACTGAACCTTATGTAATTGAATAAATGGCTTTTTTACTTTTACTTTACATACGTGTGTTTATTAGTCTTACTTGTCGTATCATCTTTGAGCATCTTTTTAAAGGCATTTTATATAATTTGTGTAACAAACGAATGCTCTCATATAATGTAGCTACGTGTAAACTGCAAGTGATTATGTAGCGCGTTAAAATTAGATCTCGCCGACAAGCTACGCCGTAGCGGGTTATTGATTTATCAATTTGCATTCTTATTTTTATTCACGAAACTAAAATAGTAATATTAATAAAACTGTTTATTTTTTTTGTATTTTATTGCTTAGATTTCGTTTTACGTACGTATATGTATGTATTTTTCTATAGAATTGAAAATAAAACACCCTTTCAAAACAATTTTTTTTTTTTGGTTTGTTTTGGTTGGTATATTTTGTTTTGGAAAAAAAATAGAATGCATCTAATTTTTTTTCTACAGTAAACTGTTTTTTTTCTTGTATTTTATGGTTTAGATTTAGTTTAACAAACATGAATGTATGTATTTCTTAAGAATTGAAAGAAAAACACCCTTTCAAAATAATTCATTTCTTTTGGTTTGTTTTGGTTGGTATATTTTGTTTTGGTTTTCGTGATATTTTTTTCTTCTTTCAAATAGCATGTATTTTGTTTTATATAAGGAATAAGTTTCAGATTATGTTAGTATCCTTAATATGAAGCTTAAGAATAATTTGACACCTGTAATTAAACATATTAAAGTTAGTTACTAGAAAATATATATTTTAATACGGTTAATTATTGTTTATAGGCAATTTATAAAACAATAAAGATTTCCTATATCCTACTTTCCACAAGTTTGAAATAGACGTAATTAAAAGATCAAATTAACGCTCTGCCTCTCCTCTAACTATCACAGATGTACGTACTCTAGAGTAATTATAATCTATAGTTGTAGTTACTGTTAGATACAATGCAAAGCATTGCGCCCGCGGAACGAGTTAAGGGTCTGCATAAGTATTATGTTGTCTCCCTCACACCGCTCCTTAACTTTTTGAAATGTTTGTACATTTTAGCACGCAGTAAATTTTGTTTTATAACAAACATGTAATAGTTTCCAGAAAGCGTCGTTTCTTTGATTGTAATTAATGTACATTAGATATATACATGAGTACATACAAACTTTGATGCATACTGATACGAGTAAGTATCTCAGGAATTGAAAATAATAATTACTGTACATAAAATTAGTTTAGAAAGTATCAAATTTATTGTTTATTAAAAAAAACCTTACATCGTGCACCTGTACTACATAATCAATTACAATATTTTTTCTGAATTATCGTAACTAATTTATGTTAAGTTTTGTTTGCAAAAAAAATCTTTTTTAAAGGAAACTGTATAAAATTTCTCCGTATGTATATACTACGACTGGTAAAAATACTTGTCCAAGAGAGATACAAGATTTAAATAATACGTGTATGTCTAAAATGAGATTTTTATTCAAGTGAGATGCAAGATTTGGAACATAGTTGAGCCTTAATAAATAAAACAGCATTTACTTCCTCCTAATCACCACCGGTACCCATAAACTGTTCCAAATTAACTGAGAACAGATTATCTCGAGCAAATTCGAGTCAGAATAGCGGTATCTGCGTTCTCAGAGGCGGTGAAAGAAATTAAAAAGAATGGGGCTGATGTTAGAAAAAAAATTGGTCGAAAAAAACTTTGCCTTTTCTATTTTTCCACGGTGCGCGAGCTCTGTGTTGCCAATGTTAAGAGATGACATCTGTACTTTTGATTTCGGAAATCTTTAAGACGAAGGCCTCTCGGTTTTCTATTAATTTAAGGTACGTATACTCGTACTATCTTAACAATTCAATTATAAATATCACGCTTGAAACTCCTAAGGAACTTAAATGTAGCATTTTAGTATTCAGTAATTGTGAAAGCAAGTTTAGATATCATTTAGGTATCATCTTTGGTTATGTCATCATTATCATCATCAGCCCGTCTGCGTCCACTGCTGGACATAGGCCTCTCATAAGCCACGCCACGCGACCCTATCCTGAGCATACAGTATCCATCCACTGCCCACTTTTTTGCGTATATCATCGCTCCACCTCATTGCAGGACGTCCTACACTGTGTGTGCTGGTACGTGGTCTCCACTCCAGAACTCGTCTACCCCAGCGGTTATCGGTTCTGTGGCTGATGTGACCAGCCCATTGCCACTTCAGCATACTGATTATGTAAAGATTCATAAATGCATGTGAATGTAAAACCTCCATACCAAATAATATACTCGTACACTTTATTTTTTTTATATCTTATCTTATATCTTTAAATGAGCAATTCTTGTATATATATAGAATCTCGGAACGGCTCCCATGAAATTTAGTATATAGGGGCTTCGGGGGCGATAAATTGATCTAGTTAGGAATCATTTTTAGATTATGTCATATTAAAAAAAAAATACCGAGCATAGCCCTGTCAACCAGGTACTTTGGTTAAAATACAGATGCAGGCAGTACAGGTAAAATAGTTTTACCAAATTCCTTACCGTATAAATACACAATTAAATCCGTATAGATGGCAAGTCGGTGAAGAATGAATAGGAATCGGTTACGCATGAGAACTAGCTTTGTAATAAATTTCTTTCGAGGACTGTTAGAAGCTCATTCTCAAACTTTTCACAGGTTACTCTTAACTACTTTTACTCCTACTTAGATAAAAGGTTTGGTTACAGGAAGATTTGAAAAATAGATAAATTGCATATTTTCACACACTTATTAAAGTTACCTATTTATATTAGATATTTTTACTTTTTTGGCATTGGTAATATACGAATGCCAAGGCGATCTCTTCTAGTCAAGTATAACATGAGAGGGGTGTATAAAACAAAGAATCATATTAAAAATATATACAAATATAGTACGCACTATATAATACACACTATCATACTACTAAAACCTACATATATATTTTTTTATTTGTTAAAACGATAATAATTACTAATTGACATCATAAACCAAACTGAGACAATTTAGTTTAATCAGAATGGTTGAATTTGTATTTTAGATTTTATTGATGAGTGTGGTAATTCATATTATAAAAACAACTAAGAATTAGATCCATAATATCCAAAAGATAAGGTTTAACTTAAAACTTTGCGTTTGTTAATTTGTTTTGTGATACGGAATGAGTTCAGTTAGACTAGCTTTCTAGCTTTAATAAAATTACGTGTAGCGGGCGTAATTCAATTTAAAACTAAAACAAATGATAGGACCAACCACCCACCACTAAGCACTCAAAACTCCATGTAACTAGTTTCAATCTCAAGGTTACCTCACCTGTTCCATAGATCTTCATAGCCAATGGCTTGCCATCTCTAATTTGGCGCCAGAACCGAGCGTCCGTCCCAAGACCTTGAGGCCCACGCTTACTGACTGCCAAAGGCTTTAACCAATCCTAGAGAGGGAACTTTTGATAGCCCGCCATATCGCTGCGTACGCGCACGTGAGAATATACCAAACCTAACCACATGACACCTAATCTGTGACGCGACGCGCGACGCGACGATACCTGTCGCCTGTAAAAAGAAAGGGACGGAGAATGTGAAATCAGGGTGGTTCAACATGGGGTCGATGACCAGGCGCGACACGCGTATCTGTGATTTTTATAAATTTGATTTTAGGACAAAATTTACGTGTTGGTAGAGTTTAGCAGGTAACGTCGGGATTTTTTTTTCACATTTATTGCGGGCCTGATCTAGATCCACTTTATTCAAATCCTATATCATATAAGCCTTTATCCATCACTATAAAATTATGGAGAAGGCTGTAGATGATGATGAAGAAACGGTATAGAAAATAATTACCGTTTTTTTTGATAGCTTGGATCTGGACATGGACATGGTGTTGTTTTTCTTATGTGGCATTTAATTTCTAAGGTAGGCTGTACTTTTAATTTGTTCACATATATCCATATATATATATCCAACCATACATGTAATACGTATATACACTATGCAAGTAGGTAAACAATACAACTAGAAACAGATCTACGCGCATAAATCAAGCATGTAGATAGATAGGTAGACAGATAGACAGACATATAGATTAATAAACACTATCAAAACACTCTCATTGGTGAAAATAAAATTAAACATACGAAAAACTTAAATGCTGGTGATGTAACTAGCGGCCTACATCTGACAGCAATCTCATTCAGGAAACCAATTTTATGTTACACACAGCTGTAGTGCACTAAAAGTTTGTTAAAGTTAGATATCTAACAGAATAACTAGTTTAAGGTCTTGAACCAATTCCTTCTTAGTACTTGTATTGTAGTATACCTAAAACAAGCATCTACCAGCTTTTAAACGAATAAACAGTAGCTGTAGCAATAACAACTGCAAGCAATCGAAAAGTAATTTTCCTTATCAAACAGAATCTTATTTGCTTATTACGAGAACAGAGACAGTGCTCTTGAGGCGTCGTTCGGAAACGGCTAAAAATCATTCAAAAATATTGTAATCCGTGCAGGTGTAGATAGTTCGACGTTTGACGCATATTATTATTATTAATTATGTAGTTCCATTCATAACCTTAGGAAAACATAAAAATAATGCTTGATTACTTTTTTATTATTTTTTTTGTCGTTACTTTTGTGTTTAGTAGAAAGATGTGGAAACAATATTTTTCTCTAAAAAGTTTTGTGTCTCTAATTCAACCACATAACATCTATTTAAACACAGCGTTTTAATTTTACACTATCTTTGGACAATGAACATAATGATTTATTTGATTTCAATTTCATAGTTTAATAATTACCTTAAATGGAGTATGTAGAGTATCCACACTAAACTCTTTCATGCAACTTTAGTTTTAAGGTAACCATACCTTTAAACTATAGGCTTGTGGCTTAGAGTGGGTTAGAAACATTTCCTATCTTAATAAATACATCAAGTGAGTGTAATTTAAACTTTTCCAAACGCAGCCCGATTCAAATAGCGTTGCATAATATGCTGTCAGCAGCAGTGGCAACGTGACATACGAATAGCTGCCATTGTATGATAATCGTGACCTTCACTTACGTACGTACATACAACCCTAATGTTGGAATCAAATTAGACCAGATATAGCAATTTTAGATCTTCTTAGTGTTCCGTACCCAGGGGTCAATACGGGACCCTATTTCCGATGTCAAACAAAAATACTTTTATTGAAATCATTGTCTATGCGCCTCTAGTTGAGACATGACTAAAGTGTCAGTGAGTTTTCTGAAAGTATATAATAATCGAATATGGTTATGTACTACTATAATGTAATTATTAATACTTACAAGTACCGCCAACAAGTAAGATAAAATCCAGTTTTGCCTTCTCATCAAAAAATTACGCAATGTCCTATTTTCTTAAATACGTATTTTTTTTTATTCAATTTTCTCGTATTTGCTTTATGGATTTGAATAAACCAAAGAACAAAGTAAAACTTCCTATACGAAACTCTTCTTTTACACTTCCTATTTTCATTTATATAACTACTGTCAATGATTTATTTATTAAATTTCTCTTAACCGGATTTTTTTCTAACTGCCTAAAGTTTACAAAAGTAAGTACTCACGAAACAGAATTTACATTTGATTTACACAAATCCTTTATTCTCAGCACCTCCTTATGACATTTGACACATTTACCTTTTTTCCTACCAAAAAGTTTGTTATTATTATAATATTTTTCCGTAGCTGTAAAGTCTTAGCCGTAGTTGTAAGGAGGCATTGGTGACTGTTCCTGCGTGAAGGGTAGTGACCGCAGGAAAGCGACGGTGTTGCGTTGCGCAAGAACCACGTGCAAGGTATGCAGGTGAGACGAGGGCATCCGCCTCTGGCACGGATGGATTATCCTATTGAGAAAAGAATTTGAGTTGAGAGAAAAGAATCTTTGCTTTTGTAAAGAGGTTTTTAAAAAAAATGTTTGGCATCAGAAATTGTTTTAATTTTTTTAACGATGTTATTACGAGTATGTATAGTAATTTAAACAGTAAAGAGAAATGTTGAGACGTAAATGAAATGAGAAACTATTACTATAAACCCAATACTAGATAGGAATATTGTTTAAAACAGAGTTGAGATACATTTCTTATGCCAGTATTCGATTGCAGTTATCAGTAATTTTAGCAATTAATCAAATAAAACAAATATGTATGTAAATATGGTAACGCTATCTAGTTAGCATAAAAAACAACGCTATTTTGACAAAAACTCGTGCACAAGGTACCTAATACGATGCCGTACCAACCTCCAAAACTCAACGGCCTTTCTAACCAATGACTGGCACAAACCTCATAAGAACGAAATGTCTTTTTAGTCCAAGCACCCAGCGCCGAGAGACCGAGAGGGCCGCAAGGGCCGAGGGCACAGATTAGCAATAACTTACTCAACGACCCTGCTCGTACTTCTACGCCATTGAGATAGATATATACGAGTAGATTATTCTATTTTGTAAACTTGTACTTAAATAAATAAAATCAAGAAAAATTCGAAAAACACAAAAGGGTGACAGGAAAAATTATTATTATTCTTATAGCGGTGGCCTCATACGAAATGCAACTGACAATCTTTAGAAGGAATACATAACATACGAGTATAGACATAGCATAATTGATGATAAAGACCATAATAATAAGATACCATTATGATAGCTAAGTAACTTATAAGAATCAGTTGCATTAATATAAGTGTATGCTGATAAATCAAAATAATAAAATGGTAATCGTAAATAAATATTTTGAAAATACATTTTTTAAATTTGATGTTTTTTTTCCATTATTCTAAAAACACACAGGTTGTGGTAAGGCTTTTTCTATTACCCACCTAGACCTAACTCAAGTTATAAATATCTCTTCAAGCACCTAACTGTGCGTTCGAGAGGCTAGTGATTCCAGACAACCATGTTCTACTTTCCAGAATGTCACTGACTCGCGTAGTTACGTGACTTACTTGTCTTCTTCTTCATCGTGAGCTCTGATGTCGAGAGATTTCAAACCGACCGAAGGCCTCTGACTTGGCTTAACGACTGCTTGTACTGAGACTAACAGCTGGGACCTAAAATTTAGCGTGCTATCCGACCCACTGGTGTTAGTAGAAGTCTCTATAAGTATATATTCTCACTGTACGAAAGTTTTAACTTTCGTAAGGCATATTTGAATAATGTTTGTTTGACCGGCTATCACTTTCGTTTATTTTGTCGGTATTAGCCCGACATGTTTCAGCACAATCAGTGTGCCATTACCAAGGGCAGGAACACAGTATTGTGCACAAAACCCTCTTACTTTTTGATAGCGAATCTCCTAGAGTACGTTCGCCTAGGGACGCGTCTTGGAGTTGCGCAAACGCGTCCCACGTGTGCATCGGAGGCGCACTCATCATTCAATACACCGTTAGTTTTCCTACTTCTCAGCTGGTATTATAGTCGCTCATATCGTAAAAGTAGGAATGTTTAATTAGAGAAAGGGCTCCGCGGTTTCGGAGGCTGCTGTCCAAAGAGGTCGCGCATATTTTTGGTGGTTCTTCATCCCAAGGTGTCTATTTGAGACGATAGCTGCAAAGGTGTTGCGGTAGTGGTATTAGAGAGACATGGACCGAAGGTACTAGTTTGGGCTGATACTGTATTTAAAGTAGCTGATTCCTTACATATAGAGCTTAAAATAAGAGAAGGATATTAGAAGTTGTGTGGTATGGCCACGTGAGAAGGAAACCTCGCGACTTCGTCGAAAGATTTGGCACTGAAATGACGTACCTTTTGG
Source organism: Mellilla xanthometata (assembly GCA_035578125.1). Classification (NCBI taxonomy): domain Eukaryota; kingdom Metazoa; phylum Arthropoda; class Insecta; order Lepidoptera; family Geometridae; genus Mellilla; species Mellilla xanthometata. The sequence continues at coordinate 7,093,054 of JAPUBQ010000020.1, forward strand.
AGTGTTGGAGGAAAAATCAAGACAAAGTCGAAAATGTAATGAATGCTACATGATTGGAGGGTATGCATGTAAAGGTAGATAGAGAGAAGATGGGACCTTATAGTTATATTTCAAGATTGATGGGAATACTCTTCCCCATAGGTACAACTCAACTACGTCATATTCAATGCAATGAATGAGTGCACGATATTGTCTAAATGTAAATCTCTGTGCATAAAAGTCTTTATCAATCTCCCTACGTGGGTAATTCAAACCGTGTGACGTCAACTAGACAATGAAAATCCCCCTGAGGATTTATTTGCCCTCGCAATCATTGACTGCGGGCGAAACTGCGCGGGCGCAGCGAGCGAGAGGCCCGCCGGGTGCGCACCCGCCGCGCCCTCTCTGTCACTCCTAGTTAATCTGTGTCACTGTCTCAGGGTTGCCAGGTGCCGAGACAGTGTATTTTGCATTTTATTCGAACTTACTGAATTTATGTACCTATAACTGTCTTCAAGGCGAGAGTGAACCGGTTTCTTCTAGGCAAGCGCGCCTCATCTTAGACTGCAATATCACTTAATATCAGGTGAGTTGTGGTCAAGCGCAAGCCTATTAAGTGTAAAAAAAACTGTTAAATAGGTTTAGAATTAGAAATAAATGCTGATTTTGCAAACGTAGTCGTAAAATGTTTTCCTAGAATTCAAATGTAGGATTTGTTTATGTCAACATCCATATACCATCATAACTGGTAACAAATTTAGCTAGTTCCATAAAAATTTAAAAAGAATACATCCAGAGACCCTCATTTTTTTAACTTTTAAAATAAAATTCAATAAGGTCAAATAGAAATTCAGAAAAACGGCAATACCTACATAGTTTTTTGAACATGTGTTATTCACATAGAAATACCAACTTAGTTTCAAATCATTTTTTTACATTGATAAAGGGGTTTAAACTTGTTAGTTTAGTGGTTCGAAGTTATTTCAAAACTAAAACTTTAAACAACTAAAGTTAGTGAAACAAAATGCAAACGAATACAATTTTAAAATTGTAAAGTTGAATTGTAACCCCTTCTAACCACAGCATCTTAAAACCCCGTATAAATACGTAGACTTTCATACATGGCAACGCTTCGTGGCTACCTTGAACCGCGCCCCGCTTACCTCGTCCCTCTTCCTTCACCCCCTCCCCACCATTGCAGGAAAATTATACATAGTTCAAGTTGATGACAAAGCCGTGAACACGCGATTTACCGAGACAATTATTGTTCAATGTTATTTTGTAACGCTAGGACTTTACTCATGTATCCTTAGGTAGTATCAAATGAATGACATTTAAGGTGAGATGCCTATTCCTAACATTAAATTAATGGAATTATTATTACATTGAATATGATAGATACCTATGTGACTCGCTAAGGTTTAAGGCTAAGGTTTACGAAAACATTTTCTAAACAAAGGCCTTCAGAAACTGCTCGCTTCAATTCGATGAAATGACAACAGGGGTTTTCGATTTCTTACGTCACTTCCATAAAATACACGTCGTTTGATGGTAGTGAATTGAAGCGACACCTGAGGCAATGGCTATTTGTCTAGGGCCTCAGAATAAAATTAATAGATTATGATCTCCTATCATCATGTGTTTGGTTTTCACATTATTGTGAATAGCTTAAGGCAAAGATAAGGATAAAATCTTCATATTGTCACCAAAACTTGATGTTTTCTACAACAAATATGCGAGAAAGATTGGGCATACAGCGATTTATATTCTAGCCAATCTTAGAGGAATTCAGGATTTTCCGGTCCACCTTTGGATGCATCTGCAAAAAAACACAAAAATAGAACACAAATCCTCTCAATATCAAACCCTAAAATAAAAAAGCAAACATCTCTAGCGACATTAAAATGTTATAGTCAGGGCCTGATGCAAAAAGAACAGAAAACATTAGTTTGTAAAAACAGCGGTTTGCCTTGACCCGAGTGTCCGGCCAGTGGGCACGACAAACAACCACTAAATTACAGTAAAAAGTAACATTATACCCCTAAAAACTTGTACAAGATCTACCTTACTAGCTTTGACATGAAACTGAGAGGATGTCATTTGTAAATGAAGCTTAATATTAGTTTAGATACTTATTATTTGAGTATACTTAATATTAGTTCGCTACTTATTTATTACTTTATTATTAATCAAATAATAAGTATAATAGTATTTTAATTGTTTTTTCTGTACTTAATAGTTAGTAGTAAATAAAAACTACAGCAAAAATAAATTGATGTATACTTATAAAAAAATAGGATATTATTGCTGTAATCTAATGTTTCATAAATGGGCTATTTTGCATTTGTTACTAATGAAAAATAATAATAATAATAAGTATTTGAGAAATATTAATACCTAAGTATAGGTACATGGTTTACGGTCGATGTTATTACCACGGACTAATAATAGAAAGTAAGATTTTGATTGAGTAGAGTTCAATAAAATTATGGATATCTCACTAAAGATACCAATAAATTATCAGAAAAAAAAATACAAAATAAATATCACATGAAAATGAACTATGTTCGGGTAGATAAAATAAAAATGGCAAAGCAAAACAAAAAACATACACAAACATACATACACCCACTCACACTGTTGGTTATATACATAAATTGTAATGATCTTTGAACGACACAGTAACATAATCTGCAGTTTAGTCATATGAAGTCACTGCATAATATCTGAATGTTTACTTTATCTCTTAGGAGAATCATGAGAACTCGACAATGTTTCAAAACAAGGGCGATTCTTATTGACAATTCTGCGTACAAAGTATTTTCAATATGTCATTTTGACTAGAAGGTTAAATTCTTTACGAAGCCGCAGTAGGATCTAAATTTGTTGAAACAAATTTTAATTTTGTCAATTATGGTACGGATAAATAGAGATCTATTTAACTGAAGTAATTATCAATATTAAGCATCGCATCAATCAGAAAATGCTAACAAAACGTGCTTTTATTAAACAAACAACACTTAGCATAAGCAGCTCACTATACGTTCCCACTGCTGGGACTCTGGGCCTTCTCTCACGAGGAGAGAGATATAGGCCATAATCCACCACGCTGGCCAAGTGCGGGTTGGCGGACACGTCTTCGGATATTGTAGTCCTCAAACATGTCGGTTTCCTCACGATGTTTTCCTTCACCATAAAGCGAGTGCAAATACACACATAACTTGAAAAACAAGTCATTGATGTAGGGCCGGGATCGAACCAGGGGCCGTCTGATTTAAAAGCAGACGTTATTACCACCGAGCCACACTCGCTTTTTTTAAACAACACTTATAAATTGTTAATTAGCCTCACGCCACGGCGCGGCGCCCCCGCGTTAACCCGGGATAAAAAGTAACCTGTATGTTAATCCAAGGTCTAAACTATCTCCATACCTAATGTCATCGAATTGGTAAAGCCGCAATCAAAACTAACATACGAACTTTCGCATTTATAATTTAAGTAGGATGAAGATATTCATCATTAATTGTTTAAAGATTTAATTTAGAAGTACTAAAATCGAATTGGTGAAGCCGCAATCAAAACGTACACACGAACTTTTGCATTTATATATATTTAGTAGGATGAAGATGTACATCATTTATGGTTTAAGGATTTAATTTAGAAATACAAAAAGAAGACTATTAATTATGTGCGACATTCTGATTTTGAAGTGATAAAGAAAATTCAGAACAACCTAAACTTTCTAATCTTGTACGGGCAATTTGCACCGTAAACTTAGCGGCAATCTGTCAAGTCATTTGCACTGGGCAGATGCAAATATTAGTAAGTACGAAGTACTAAATTCTAAACATATTGTTACATTGTTTAGTACAGTGAATACAAAGATCACAGGACACGAGGGGCGCGCGTGAATGTTGTCCTATACTAGTAGGGTTGTCACTAAATATATTTTTCGATAAAACTTGCTTTGCCTGATGCCTTTATTTTTGACAAAGTTATTATAGATTTGAAAGATCCTTCAATAGTTCATAAGTGTCTCGTCTCTTCTTTTTCTTTTGTTTGACTACTAGTCAAGTACTTAAGTTTTGATAAAGTTAGCTGTTGTGCTTATAAACTCTACAAGAAAAAGTCTGTCTCGAATCAAAATGTTTTACAACCACTGAAAACTTATCGGTATGTGAAAACATCAAAGCTGTATCAATGGTAATTAATGCATTCCTTATTCCCTAATAACCCTGTATACTGCAGTCTTGTTACTATGAACGAAAATACAATTTTACACTCCCTTCCTTAGTAGGATATTGACAACCCTATCTAAATAATCAGAAGGTCATGCCAGGGTCTCAACGGCACGATAACTCCACAATCCAAGTCCTAGCTTCGCGAACAGATAAAGCGGTAAGTATTTTATGATATTTGCGATAAATCGCTGAACAGTGGGTATTTAGAGCCGTATCTCCTTTGAAATGAGCATGGGCAGGGAAGGTCAAAGTTTGAATTCATACTGGTGTCTCTTTCTGCCAATCGAGTGACTTATAAAGTCTTATAAGACATACTTCTGCTAATCAGAAGGTTCCGGGTTCGATTCCCGGCCCGGTCAACATCTTTGTGCTTAAATAAATTTGTTGGCTGTGGGTCTGGGTGTTAAATATGTATTTATATATAATATGTATGTATGTATATGTAGTATATCAGTTGTGTTAGCAACCATAATACGAGCTAGAAATGGTTCAGTATGGGGCTAACCAGCCGTGTGTGAATGTGTCCTAATAAAAAAAAAAAAAAATTCGAGTAAATTGAGAATCTTTTACTTGTGAACGATGCAAATTGGTTTTTTAATATTTTTTTAGGTTTTACAAATACAAATAATTTATTCACCAAAACATTACAAATTCAAATCAATTTCATTGTAAATAAAATTGTTATAACACAATTATACAAAACAATCTTAGCATTATCATTATCTTGATAATGCTAATGCTTAGCAGCATTATCATTATCTTTCATCGTCATCATCCACAGCCGGTTCTCTCTCACTGCTAGGAATAAGCCTCTCTCTCAAAATGCCATCTACTTCGGTTTTGTGCCAATATTACCCATGTTCGACCTGCGACTGATGATGTTATACGTATTAGCTAATAGATTTTTCTAACATCGTGAAATATTGTCTAAATGAAATGAAAAAAAAATGGGCAGGAATATAGAATAGTTACATCTCTCTGTTTCCAATATTCATGTATCCTTTGTCGTGTTGTTATTTGTGTAAATGAAAACGGAAACAATAATTTACCCCACGATTAGTACGCATCAATAGCGGGGGGTGCTGATTGTGATGCAGATCCCACTTCCGGAGGGGTCCGTGGTACAGGTGGGATCACTGTAGGAGTACATAGTTGAATGAACTACTAGGATTCCCATACATACGTTCGTTCTTTATGCGACAAAGAAGACAGCTAGCTTGTCGGTCTACATATCTATAGACTTGTTGATTGTTAGTTTTTAGCAGAAGACCTACCCAGTAAATTGTCGACCACTTAAAACTTTCTCACTCTCTTGACTCGGTTTTATTTTTAATATTTAGTACGAAATGTAGTTTCAAAGATGTCCATTAGTGCTATTGAAAACCAATTAGCGCTACTGAAATTGCTGGCCCATGAGCAAAGTTCTGAGGTCACAGTGCTTCGGTAGAAAAGCCTTGGCATGAAAGTTTAACCAAAGTTCAAGAAAATATAAATGAGAGACGAGGTTTTCCGTTCACAGACAAGATCTAATTGAAGACTGGAAATTTAAGGATCTCATAATGGACTCCGTCATTCCTCAAAACTCAAACACTTTACCAAGAATTCAAATATTATTTTGTCTGTACTTACTTATTGTCAATCCTGATTCTTATTCACACACAACCCTCATCATTCAAATGTGAGAAGTCCCTCATAGAGCCGAGATTTTTGTTTTCGACCACAAAACAAATCATACCTTCAGTATAGGAGCGAGGGACGGCGTCACAGGCCGTCGGCCAAGCGTGCGCGAGCGCAGGGGGCGGCCACCCCGGCCGAGGTCGTTCACCTCCCCTCCCACTGCGCCTCGCAATCACAGCCCTTTGAGAACTACCCGCACAAACTCTCTCCTAATCTGTGGCCAGGGCTCGGACGGGAGGGCAACCACTCCATTTCTTTGTTTTGCTAACGTAACGACCCTCTCAGGTATGGGTCGGTCTCGGCCCAACTGGTTTCTTTTTACTTCAAGTAATGAAATTTTGAGTGGCTCATTTCAATTGTTACTTGGTCGATAAAGAGGTATGCTGCTCCAAATATGACTCACGACGCGCAAACAATTTGAATGCGTTTGATTTTGATGGGAATTTTATTATCAGTATTGAAATTAAATCAGCATTTATTTTGTCTTGGTAAGTAAACAATAAATGCATCGGTAGGTGTTTTGTGCGTAGCCTTACTGTCACGCGGCCTGGGTTAGCGGCAGGTTATTCACGATCACGGATACTGCGATCATGAATTTTATTATTGTACCTTTATTATCCTATCCGTGTTTTACATAAAATACCTTGACACTAAAGTGATTTCTTATCACGTTTTTGTTAACTTTTCCATAATACATAAACATGAAACATAAATTATCATGCTGAATTCAGCAGTTATTGTTCTAGTAAGCCTATATTATTATCATATTATGAAAGTCACCATCACTGACACACTTATTTTAGTCGCGCTTCTTCCCTTCATAGTAGCAGAGACAAAAGATCTTGTTTTACAGTGCTCGCAATCAATCAAGCAACAGAAGAATAAAGATATAGCAAAGTTTCTCAGAGACAAGTCTCTTATCTAAAAAATAATAGACAAAGAGTGGCACATTAAAATGAATGACGAATCGTGGCCAATTATCCTGTAATCGGCTGCGGCATTTCGTTTAGGCTAAAGGGAAAAGGGAAAACGTAAAGCGAGTGTGGCTCAGTGGTAATAACGTCTGCTTTTCAATCAGACGGCCCCTGGTTCGATCGCGGCCCTACACCAATGTCTTATTTCTCAAGTTATGTGTGGATTTGCACTCGCTTTACGGTGAAGGAAAACATCGTGAGGAAACCGACATTTTTGAGGACCACAATATCCGAAGATGTGTGTCATCCGCCAATCCGCACTTGGTCAGCGTGGTGGATTATGGCCTATATCTCTCTCCTCGTGAGAGAAGGCCCCAAGTCCCAGCAGTAGGAACATATAGTGGGCTGCTTATGCTAAAGGGAAAATATGATGTGTGGTTTAATGTAATACCTCAAACCACATAAATGTGGCTATAGTCACGCACTTGTTCCTACCCATTGCGGACGTTCCATTTAACATCTTTTAACATTTGAACCCTCACGTTCACTGCATGGGAGACTGACTGACTCGCTCCACTACCTTTAGGGGAGGTCAGGGAAGTTAGGGTGCTTTATTAACTTTCTGATTTAATTGAGGAAGTCGGTACTGTTGGAATAATTGGTGATGGTTGAAGAGCAGACTGGTAAAGTGGGGAAGGGTGTGGAGTCAGGCTTGTAGAAGTCATGGGAATGCAGAATTAATATGGTCACGAACCTATTTTATAACTGAACTGAACATTTGACCTTCCATGATGATTTTAACGCTTATGTGATTCTGTCACCGATAATAGAACCACTTAAGGCGAAGGCTGGGGAAAATGTTGAATATACAGTTTTAACGTAAACGGTAAAAAAACATATAAAAATAGCTTAAAGGCCATCTGAAGAACGACCCTAAGAATAACTATATTTATCTTGCTACCATTACGATTTTCAAAAATGGAAGAAAACAGATTAAAAAAATATTAGAGAAGATAGAATAAATTTTTTTGAACCGGTTTTATTTCTCATACATAAGGCTGAGTCGTACCAAAATAAGTATAAATATTTTTAGAGTTGTTCTATACCGTTTATAATTCATAACGAAAAAACTCTTAATTCAAGATTTTCCCCTTTCTAAAAGCTTTAAAATCATCATTGGTGATAATCACTTACATTTATCACTTTGTAAGTAAAAGTTTTTTTTTTATGATTTTGTACAACAGTTTTAATATATGTAGTCTCCTAAGCTTTTGATAATTTAATTTATTTATTTAGTGTATTCAATACTATTTAGTGTAAATACGAGTATAAAATTAATTTAAAAGTAGACTCAACAAAGTACCTCAATAATTATATTAAAGTTCAACACGTTATATTCATTATTCAATGGATTGCAATTAAACGAGCAGTCATTTACATCCTTTATAAATACTAATGGGCCTAAAAAAGCACCCCCCGGTCGCCCCAAACTGTCGGAGGACAAATAAAGCATGATGCACCCCACCCGCATGCATACCAATGTTCTACCATCGTATCAAATTGAACTGAATTTGTTGCATAAAGGGTAACTTATATGATACGATCTTGATTGTGATTACTAAGATGAATTAAAAAAGAAGTACTCTCAATTTCAATTGTGAGCATTAACATTCTGTTATCATTAGTTACGAATGTTACAGTTAAAAGTTAAAAGTAAAAAAAAATACGCTAAGAAAATACGAACCTATGTACATATATATTTGTGTCAGTTAAATTGCAATGTTTAGAACATAATTATGGTCAGGAACGATCAAAACAAATGTGTTGCAATCAGTACTTTTATCGCGCATTCGTATCATATCGTATCGTATTACGAGTATAACCTCTATAAACATAAAATATTTCTAAAGTATAGAACGATGCTCCCTTTAGACACATGCAAGTTGAGTCTAGCACTGGGAACGGCATGATAATTCAGTGAAATTGTTTTTTTAATCGTCGTTAATTTGAGGGCGTCACGCAGGGGTGCATCATAGGGGTGACTTTGTTCCCTATCAATGGAGTTATTATGGGCTTTTTATCGTATTGTACAGCGCAGTAGCAATTAGACTGATCTATACGACAAACTCACTTAAAAGGTAGGTAGAATAATTCAGGCCAACTGCAGATTACTGAAGAAATATTTATAAGTGTTTGATGTGATCATATTTATTCTAAACTCTATCGCAAGTGCTTTTGTTAGGTAAGCGAATATTTTCGCGTAATTGCATTTATTACTAGTTATGCAAAGTCCAAAGATTGAATGCTTACGTAGCATAACAGTCACACTGAATAAAATATGTGTAATTCTTGATGATTGTACGTCGTATTCAATAAATGATTTGGATATAAATTATTTGCTCATTTGCTATTCAATGTAATAATGCTGCTAGCATTCTGGGCATTGTTTTTTTGGTCGGTATTATAAACTATTAAACCTATTGCAGATAACCTTTTAATAAAGTCAAGCTAGCGTGTTTTTTTTTAATGAAATTCATATTCCTGCAAAAATCTAGAATCCTAGATATAGTAGAAACAAATACTTGTTTGAAAATTAAAATTAATTTCATGAAATTTATTTTTTCTCCCTTCCAAACCCATAAGTACGTTTTAATCGTAACGTATTTCCAAAACAGGATACTCTGCAGTGCAGTTTTAACAGAAATATTTATTTATTTTACAGCCACTAACTAACTGGTTCCAATAAATAACAATAACACATGCACATCGTGACAAAACAACAGATACAAAATCCAACGCTAGATTACAAGCAACGCCCCTCAGAAACTCGATATTCCGTTTATCACCACTGAATAAATAAATATGTGTGTATGTATGAATATTAAAATAGAACACCTACTCCCCTAGCAGTAACCTGTGCCCCCTTATCGCAGGAAACAAGTGGTTACCACACCACGTCACCACAAAAATATATGGGAATTTACCGACCGCTGAAATAAATCAAGTGCGTATACAATACATACATACGTGTTTTTTTAAATATTAGGACACATTTCACACACGGTTGGATGAAAATTACGTACAATATAATATAGTACCTACTTGCATACATATGAGAAATGCGACAAATGAACATGGGGAGCGAGTTCATTCATACTCATACTTCCGTTGTGCTCTGATGCGCGCGCGCATTATAACTCGACCGCACATTCAAAACTTATGAATATTCAGTTTTCACCTTGATTTTAAACTTGAGTAGGTTTAACGCAGTTTTTTTACAGGATTTTGTACGCATTTGGTATAAGTAATACGAGTGTAACTTTATTACTGTAGCAATAATTACGCATAGCATGTGGAAACGGTTTAATTGCACTTTTGCATTGCCAATTTATTATTTTCTAAAATTAGAAAGAAAGAAAATAGTTTATTGTGACAAAATAATCTACACAAGACAAAATATAATAATTAAAATAGGACACATAATAAACGTTAATTTGTCACAAGATAGCCTCAACTCAGCATAATGCTGGCTGGAGAGCAACCAACGCTGGTCTTTCGTTAATTATTGTAATTAAGTGATTTTTACCTAGTTAGACGTGGTCGCCTTACGTCTCCAACCCCGCCAATGAGCTTGAGATTTCGGTGAAGCAAAACATCGTAACCTAACATGATGGTAGAGCATTTTCCAGTGCTGGTTAACTACTATCCTCAAGTTGAAAATATGTCGCCAAGCACATACGAGTAGCGGCGAATTTTGGCAGCCTTCTTAAGAGATAGTTATTCCAAATTAGGCATGCTCCACCTTACACTTAAATGTCGCGAAAACAAAAAATCTAATTATAACAAGAACAAACAATTATGAATTTCTTGGCAATCTACTAAGATAATATAGTAGTAGTATATAGCTATAGCACCTACATAACACTAAATTTTGTTAGTAACCTAACAATAGATGCAATAACTACATTACTTATTTCAAGTATCTTACAAGTAACATTCATTCGCTAACATAATCCTTTTTCAATATTTTCGAGCAGACCAAAGGTGGAAATCTCCCACGAGAGACGAGGGGCAGATTCCTGGGAACACAGCGGTGGGAGCGTTTTGTCCTTTTTATACAAAGACTACTTTATTTATTGAGTGATCTTAGACTGAAGCAAAATCAGCGAGTACAAATATTACTTTATTATTTATGTGCTTTAATTTCTATGACTTGAAAAATAGTCAAATATAGTGTGTCTGAAATTTGAAAAGATTATTAGGAACATTTATTTATATTAGGTAAATAGAATGAAATACAATAGAAAGATTTCTTAGTAAGGTAAAGAAAATTGAAGGCTTGAAAAGAAAATTACCTATACAACATACAAAAGCAGTTAAATCTACAAAAATATCCACATTTAATTATTTTTAACGAGGAATGAAATACAAGTAAGCAAATAAAAAAAAATCCTTTAATATCCAGCGTACAAAAACAAACCGTGTTAAAAAACGCTAGAAAATCAAGACGCGTTTAAGTAAATTTCGCTCATTCGTTTTATAATTTTACAAAACTAGTCTTCTTTATTTTTAAATTAAGTAAGTAAAACAAATGGTATGTTCTGAAAGTTAAACGAAAATTTTAACAACTCCCTTAAATTAAATTTTTTCCTTGAATCGTATGAGTTAATTACGAGTATTAATTGTTAATTTACGTTCCATGAAATACTTACTATTACGGTTCAGCAGTTGTATGACTATCCCCAATTACGACTACGATAAAAAAAATCTGTGATATGTATGATTTTAGGATTTTGTATCTTGTATTGATGTGTTGAATTTGGCTCTTCATCAAGACTTTATAAGTCATTATAGCCAACGAGACAATCATGAGCAATCAACTGACATACTTGATCTATGTTTTTGCCCCGCTCCGTCCAGACTCCAGAGGGGGTTGACCGGGTTGTTATTTTTCTTCCTTTTCCTTTTTGCTTCTTCGTTTTGTTGCCTGACGACTGCGTGAAGGTTATTTTGGAAGGGCGAAGGGGTTAATAATTATTGTGGCTGGGAGCATGTTTTTTGTTTTGGTTTTGTATGAGTGTATGTTCTACAGTTGACCGTAGGATTCGTATATTAAGAATATTTCCTTTTTTGACATGAATGTGTGTGTGAATCTACTATGTAGCTGTTCGACCCATACTACAGAAATGGCTTTACAAATGTTGTATATTGTGCTTAAGTTGCTGATGATTCTATGTAAGTATATACATAGTATATGTTTGTATCGTAGGTGCTGTAATTAAAATCATCTTAATCTTTTTTGGTAGATATTTTATAAAGTATGTCGGAGGCTCCCAAGCGGTTCCAATTCTCTTGACACAAGGACTAAGTAACTTGTCTTACTAATAAAAATAATATCAAATAAATAAATAAATATATTAGGACACATTTCACACACGGCTGGTTAGCCCCATACTGAACCATTTCTAGTTCGTATTATGATTGCTAACACAACTGATATACTACATATCCATACATACATACTTTATATAGATACATATTTAACATCCAGACCGACAGCCAACCAATTTAGTTCACAAAGATGTTGGCCGTGCCGGGATCAAATCGAACCCGGAACCTTCTGATTGGCATTCCGGCGTGGTAACCATTACACCAAACGAGGTCATCAAAAGTAAAATATGTATTAATTAATAAGAATAGCTGCTATATTTGGTTGATATCATGGTGAAGAGTAAATATTCTAAAATCGAGTACGTGTAGAGGTATTTTGGTCCTATTAACAAACTATTTCGTAAAAACAGTTTATGAAATGTCTAGTCTGAGGGCGCATCCCTGCCAATTAGCGCGGCACATGATGCGGGCACTATCGATGCATCGATCGCAGGGGGGTACCACCCCCTGGGGACAGATTTAGGACCTCCAGAACAAGGTTTTTTGGGGTATTTTTAAACATATCTGCACCTGAGCTACGCTAAACGAGGCTTCATCTTAAAGCCCTTAAAAAAAACCACATAAAATTTACGAATAATTGGTTAACAACAAAAAACAAAATCTAAGGTGATCGTTAAGTTACAAAAAATTCACGTGAACATACTTATGTGAAAAATTCGTTTCGTCAATTGAGTTTATTTTGATTTAATCATGGCTGTTCGACGATCGCATGCAACTGTTTATTATACATACTCGTATGTACCGTAAACCCCTTTACCTTTATCCTCAGTCCATCCCTGTCGCCACCCCCTCAGGACGCGGAGCTATCTGCGCGGATCGATAGGAATAACCTACGATATCGATGTGCAGCATATTTAGATTCGCCGTCATGAACTATTTTCATATACATACATACCTAACTACCGTATAGCGAGTGTGGCTTGGTGGAAAAACGTCTGTTTAACAATCTGACGGCCCCTGATTCGATCCCGACCAACGACTTGTTTTACAAGTTTTATGTGGATTCGCACCAGCTTTAAAGCAAAGGGAAACTTTGTGTGGAGAGAGACATGTTTAAGGGCCACAAATTCGAGAGCGTGTGTCTCAGTGGAAGGATTTGGATGCCCGTAACGATGAACTTGCCCATGAGAACACTCGTAGTAAATACATTCTGCAGGAGAGTCACGACCCTCAGTAATGAGGAATACGACTTAAATGATCTGACTGCTTTTATTACGACTACGACAACCTCGTTGGCGTTTATTATACATAACCAACTATATATATACATCGTCAATATAACTTTATTTATATTGACGACCTCGTTGGCGTAATGGTTACCATGCCGACCTGCCAATCAGAAGGTTCCGGATTCGATTCCCGGCTCGGCCAACAACTTTGTGTTAAATAAAATAAATAAATAAATTTGTTGGCTGTGAGTCTGGGTGTTAAATATGTATCTATATAATATATACGTATATGTAGTATACCAGTTGTGTTAGCTATCATAACACAAACTAGAAATGGTTCAGTTTGGGGTTAACCAGCCGTGTGTGAAATGAGTCCAAAATATAAAAAAGAAATGGTTATGAAAAAAAAAGGTAAATCTGTTCTGTTATTACGCATTGTAGGCTGTCTTCTTCTTTTCAATTGACTTCAATAAATGAAGGAGCTTCTCGATTTGTTCGTTTTTATATTGTTGCCTTATCAGCCAGTTGAGAACGATTTAGCATATTTTGCTTATTGGAAAGGAGATACTCGTACTTTCTGATACTCATATAATGTTTCTAATATAGCCTTGCTATGCTTCTAAAACATTGTTTATTCACTTGCAACTTCATTACCTTTTGTAAAGGTTTATTTGATGTAATATCCACTGGTGACTATAAACCAGGTGGTTTTACTGCCATAGCATAACAGGTACACATATTTCGCTATTCTCTTGAGAAATTTTATTCAAACTTACTAGTACATACATAAATACATAGTTTTACATCTGTATGTAAAAAATATTTATGGATAAATTAAGTTAATGTAACAATTGTACCTTCATCGTAGAAGTGTAGATACGAGTAATATTACATTCAACGAAATATTTACCGGTTTTTATACACGTCTTCCGTAGGAACTTATTTTAGACTTTTAAAAAACATTTTCTTTCTAGCATTCTGGTAGTCTCGGAAAATAAGTCAGTTTCAAACAAAAAGCGTTTTATGTAATACGAACTTAATCTTAATTTACTAAGTTCATTGATCTTTCTCTCCATCCCTCAGCACACTAAGGAATAGAGACGTCAGAGAAACAGTGATAAATGCACCGAGCATTTACATAATGACCGTGTCAAAGACGGAATGCTAAACGGAAATGCAAAGTGATATAAAAAGTAAACAAACACGATTGTTTACCAAGCAACCTGTGTAGATAGTCATTTGGAAAGGCCGCGCTGGACCGGGCCGGGGCGAAGATGCGCCGGCGCAGCGTTCGTCACCTGTACATTCTAGCGGCGGCGGCAATAGCCGAACTTTATCGCGCTGACGCAACCCAAACAGGATCCACCTCCCAACAAAAAGTTCCACGGCCAGTATTTCGAAACTCGTGCGCACCTAAATAGAGAAAGGCATCTATGCTTGTACATCATTTGTAGAGCCGCTAGTCGCAACCCACGGGGTACGGGGTGAATGCCCTTAACGTCCTCCGTCCTCCTCAGCGGTAGCGCCCTCCCGTTCTCGCACACTAGAGTCCCTCTTCTTTAGACTTCGGAAAGAGGGCACGTTGTTTATCCTCACCGAGCTATACCGAGTTTTAAGGCGGAAGCTTTAGAGTCGCTTTTGGCGGGCGGGATGGAACTAGTGTACAGTTAAGGGTGTGTGCGCACGCGCATTGCGTTTGTATTCAAATGAGGACAGTGCGTTCCGCACCGGAGAGCAGTATGATTGTACTTTTTTAGTGGAGCCGTAATCAGCTACAAGGAAATGGGCATCCTTAGGGGTGGCGAGCGCTGGCGCAGGCGTGCCTAGATCGGGCTATAGTTAGTACGTGCAGTCACAGTGTAGGGCATAGTAAGTATGGCTGGAGGGAATTGAGGACACGGGTTCGTTACTGCGCGACAATTAACTCCGGGACGGCGCTGAGTCCATTTGACCGGGTGGTCTTGTTCTATTGGTGTCAAGTCGTTTAACACGTGACGTGCTAAAGGAGCAGTTGGACTGATGGGGCTATTTTTGCTATCAAAGAATTGTTTTTAGATTACGACTATTGCCGACTGCAAGCCACGTGGCTCTCAGACATTTCCGTTATTTTGTCAAATAAATATCGTTTTACTGTAAAATAAATATCAGTCTCACTATGTATTAGATAGCAGTAAAAAAATATCTAGAAAAGCAGTGTCGAGATCTTCGAAACCGTGTGATTGAGACTGCTAGTGCCTATAAAAATTAATCGGCATTGGAAACAATCCTATCTTCTTTTATATTTTTCTTTCTATAAAATTTTCATGTCACAATGTTAGTTACCGTACTCCTCCGAAACGGCTTGACCGATTTTTACCAAATTTTATATGCGTATTTAGTAAGTCTGAGAATCGGTTACTATCTATTTTTTAAGACAAAACAACGTTTGTCGGGTCAGCTAGTAATCTGATAAAAATATTCCTTCGGTAATAAGATATTTTTGGTCAATGTGTATTGCAGTCCAGTTAAAAATGTCGACTATATCAATTCGTCCCTGACACCGGCAATGAGAATGTTCACAGTTAACAAGTTCACATGCCCTTAAAGCTAACGGGCATGTAATCAAGTCGCCGAAATATTGCGTATCCATTAGAAAGGTGAATGGAAAGGCGCACATTCCCAGAGTATTTCGTATGCCTGGGGATATACGAAACCCTTACGAATGAGAATGTTCACGCTGGCCTCTTAGCGGGCCAGAACGTTTGGATTATTTTTATGTAATAACTAGCTGACCCGGCAAACGTTGTTTTGCCTCACTTAGGAGTATGAAAAATAAATAGCGGCCGATTCTCAGACCCACTGAATGCGCATATAAAATTTGGTAAAAAACGGTCAAGCCGTTTCGGAGGAGTACGATAACTAACATTGTGACATGGAAATTTTATGTACCTTTAAGAAGATTGTAGCGCCTGTAGCTCGGCTAGCTAAGGTGGTTTGATGCGATCATCAAAGCTAAGCAACAGCCGATGCTGACGGTGTTTAGATGGGTCATCATGCACAACACTGTCGTTTTTCAAGTGTCATTTTCAACTGGGCGCTACCGTGGTTCGGATGACGCGTTAAATTGTAGGTACCGGCTTGACTTTTGTGGTTGCGCGCCCCGCTGGTCAAATATCTGCGATGTAAAATGCCTGCACAATGTCAAATATTAAAATAGAGAAAAGACTTACTTACATCCCTTAGGTTTAGGTATCCAAAGTTATTCAAACTGTTTAGGTACTTAGGTAGTTGTTGGTTTATTCACAAACAAATTTGACTTGTAACTTTGGTGTTATCAATAAATGATTTGTATTTGTATTTGTATTTGTATAAATATAATACGCTATCAACTAAAAAAACTGGTGAAATATTTGTTTCACTTACGAGGACATTAAATATCCAATTTGATTTTTTTTAAATTCTTATAAGAATCTGTTTGAATGTCATGTTTTAGGTTGTCTTGTTTGATTTTAATCTGTCGCCAAGCACCATACGGTGTTGTTTTCGGTTGGAAACTCTACGTCACACAAATAACAAGCGAAGCTTATATTCTTACTAGCTGACCCGGCAAACGTTGTTTTGCCTCACTTAGGGGTATGAAAAATAGATAGTGTAGCTTATATGACACGTTCGTAGATTTACCATAGCAGCGCCATCTATTGATTACTTACTCAACCCAGTCGAAAGGTATCGACATCTGTTAGAATCATTTGGAGTTAACAGATAATTGTGACTGTCAAATACTAACAGACAATAATTAGCAATAAATTAAATTGCGACTATAATTTGAGATTTAAACTTTCCTATCTCTCAAGTTGGATCGAACTGCACATGGTGTGCGAATTTTATTATAATCGGTTAAGTGGTTTAGGAGTCCATTGAGGACAAACATTGTGACACGAGATTTATATATATTAAGAATTAGTAGTTCTTGTTCTTCTTCGTATGAGCTAAAAGGCCAGAGTTGTGGTGTTGAGAGTTTCAACCATCCAGATGAAAATGCTAATTTCTATAAAACTGTCGTTTCGATGCCGATGGTCTTTAGATGGATTTTTTTTTAACATTGATATATTTGCGTATGACTACATCTAGCCTGATGTTAAGCTGCGCTGCAGTCTACAGTGTGGCACGCTTACCTAGAAGATACCCATCCAAAGACTATCCGCATCGACCTCGGTGATCGCATCAGATCGCCTTAGTTTGCCGAGCGACAGTCGCTTCTAATGGGAGTGAATAAATAGGTGCGACTGCACCTAAACTACGAAGTTAGATGTACCTCCGTAGTGACGTAGGTAGTATCACCAGTGGGGTAGAGACGAGAGGTGGGCGGTTCGACCTTCGCGTGTCCTGCGCTGCTATATCGACGTTTTGCCACTACAAACATACCTACTACAGGCACCTGCGTATTTATAGTTATATCGGGTGCATTTAGAATATTTAGTATTGGCTCGTTGTAGTTAGAATAGTGAAGGTAATAACTCGTCTAAATAAAGAATAAAAAGAACTGTAGCGCTTGTAGCTCGGCTAACTAAGGTGATCTGACGCGATCAGCGAGGTTAAGCAATGGGCGTTGCGGATAGTCGTTGGATGGGTGACCATGCTCACGACTGTCTTTTAAAAAGAGGCATTTTTATCTGGACGCTACCGTGGTTTGGGCGACACTTGAATAGTAGGTCCCGGTTGTTAGTCTAGTACAAGCAATCATTTAAAGGACATGAAATCTCAAATGTTTTCTTTATTGACTCGTGCTATTAGAACCACTTGCCAGAATTAGCACTTTTTTTATAGCTACATAATACATACGTTCAGAAAAAGACCTAGGAGCTGTATAGGCCTTACAAATAAACTTTTGAATGGAGCTATACCAAAATACTACTTGTTCATTTAAATCACGATTAAAAGCATCATCAGTTGACATGTTACATCTCTTTTAGTAGCTTTGAATAGACAAATATTTTAACAAATATTTTCGCGATAAAACCTTAGCATTCCCTCCCACAACTATGCGGGTAAAAAGACTCCGCAAAGTTTTTTTTTTAAGTAGAATTGTTTTGACCACTTTGAAGATTCCTAGGCGACCTTGAGAACCGGCTGTATTTTATTTGCGGATCCAATCGCATGTACCCTTCCAAGCGTCAGAATTAGCACTTTTTTTTCGAACATTATTGCTTTCGTGACGCAGATATGGCCCGGCTTATGAACAGTTTATCAAATACCTACAATATAATATCCCATACTATTACTGTAAAGACGAAAGTTGACTGAAATGTATGTTTGTTACCACTTCACGCTCAAACGGCTAGACCCTGATACTAACTTAGTGAAAATAAGGGTAGGTTGCTATCTACCCAGATACCAAGGGTGCTCCCTGGATGCGTCAAATGTAGAAAAAGAAGATTATGTAACACAAAGACTATATAATAACTACACTACAGGGTAAAAAAGAACCCTATGCTTAAATGGTATTCGCGTAATTTTGAATTAAACTAGACGAAACATTGGTATATTAGATTTGGAAGATAGTTTTCATAAATTGCTAACGCTTGGGAAATTTCTGCAACGCTATTAATTAGTCGATTTTAATGACATTTGACAGAAAAGTTAAAATGGTATATCAGTAAAAAAATTGTAAATATAAATGAAATTGGTCTATTACCTTGTAGTAGTTTGACGACCTCGTTGGCGTAATGGTTACCATGCCAACCAGAGGGTCCTGCGTCCGATTCCCGGCACGGCCAACATCTTTGTGATGAACTAAATTTATTGGCTGTTGGTCTGGGTGTTAATATTTATCGATATAAAGTATTTACGTAGGTATTTGTAGTATATCAGTTGTGTTAGCAACGATAATACAAACTAGAAATAGTTAAGTATGGGGCTAACCAGCTGCGTGTAAAAAAAATAAAGTAATCTTTGACAAATGAATGTCGTTAAGTTTCGAAACAATCGATGTACCAAGTAATCATGTTCGCGAAGTTTACTAAAAAGGTTGCCTGGAAGAGATCGCTTTAAGCGATAAAGCCGCCAATTGTGGCACTCTAATTTTAAGTTAATTCTATTTTATTTTTAAAGAAAAAAAGAAAGAAAAAAGTTTATAGTACATATACATAAAAAGTGATTACTTACAAAAGTTATAATATGGGGTTTCAATACTAAGTATGTGCACAAAAGGAGCAGGTTCAGCATAATTCTGGGAGTACACTAGGTACTCCAGCGCTGGTTTTCAACCTGCTCCTTCACACATCATAATATAGTCACATTTAGATATGGAATTTTTGGGTCCAATAAAGAATGTTCTATCTATCTATCTACTAAAGCACTAAGTACTACTATTCATATACTGTAGCTAGTCAACCTAATCCCCTGGGCATTTTCCCATTACGTCCAATCGCATACCCCAGTACCATCAGTTATCCCGTGACGGTATGCAGGTACGATACACGTGTTTCTATAAAAATAGCCAGGCCTGGCTGAAAACGTTCGCTGGATTTATTTCTGTAAGGGCCCCACGTCCTATTGTTAGATCCTTACCTATTGGAAATACGTCCGGTAGGATAAGAATAGCCATTTACTTCCTGAAAATGGGAAAGTAAGTGGATACTTTGCGACGCGTGTATCGAATACACGTGTCACAAGTATTTTATATACGAATACATCTTAATATATATAAATCTCGTGTCACAATGTTTGTTCTCAATGGACTCCTAAACCACTTAACCGATTATAATGAAATTCGCACACCATGTGCAGTTCGATCCAACTCGAGAGATAGGATAGTTTAAATCTCAAATTATAGTCGCAATTTTAATTTATTGCTAATTATTGTCTGTTATTATTTGACAGTCACAATTATCTGTAAACTCCAAATGTTCTAACAGATGTCGATACCTTTCGACTGGGTTGAGTAAGTAATCAATAGATGGCGCTGCTATGGTAAATCTACGAATGTGTCATATAAGCTACACTATCTATTTTTCATACCCCTAAGTGAGGCAAAACAACGTTTGCCGGGTCAGCTAGTATTATATAGAAACTTATGAGTAATGATAACTCTAAGAATCAATGTAATTATAATCCTACTACTATTATAAAGGCGAAAGTTTGTATGTATGGATGTATGGATGGATGTTTGTTACTCTTTCACGTAAAAACTACTGAATGGATTTGATTGAAATTTTACCACAATATAGCTTATACATCAGAATAACACATAGGCTATAGCTTATACATCAGAATAACACATAGGCTACAATTTTTGAGGTTTTTAATGTGAGGTCGTAAAAAAAACACATTTTTTGCGCTTACATTGCAATCGCTGACTGAATCCTACAAGATAGATCAAAACAATTTACTACAGTATTGTACAACTTAAAAAGGTCTACAAAAAAGTCCCTGATGGTATATGTTTATCTCTTAGGAATAACCCACAATAACCATTTTTTATCCTTTACTTTGTACGAGAAATAATGGCTTATTTACGAAGCGATTTTAAGCAATACACTATTAATCCTTATCAAAATAAATTATTTCATCAATAAGAACAGTTTGTTTTGATAATATTTGGTCTTTGCATGATTAAAATTGGACGTTTGGTTTTGAAGTTATGGTGAAATTAAAATATTACGATTTCTGCTGCACGGCCCGTTGCGAAGAGGGCGTGTGCGGGGGAGGGGTGTTTAGATCTATGAGTAAGGTACCCGCGCCGCTCAGTCGCGAGGTTGGCTCCCATCGCAGCGGTCGTGCGCGAAGTCTAATAATTTTCGGGTTTTTTTTTTTTTATTTTGTTCTTTTAACTACACATACGCAAAAGTTCTTCTCAGAGCTAAACTGTTGTCTAATATATAATACTAGCTGACCCGGCAAACTAGGTTTTGCCTCACTTAAGGGTATGAAAAATAGATAGTGTAGCTTATATGACACGTTCGTAGATTTACCATAGCAGTGCCATCTATTGATTACTTACTCAACCCAGTCGAAAGGTATCGACATCTGTTAGAATCATTTGGAGTTAACAGATAATTGTGACTGTCAAATAATAACAGAAAATAATTAGCAATAAATTAAAATTGCGACTATAATTTGAGATTTAAACTGTCCTATCTCTCAAGTTGGATCGAACTGCACATGGTATGCGAATTTTATTATAATCGGTTAAGTGTTTTAGGAGTCCATTGAGGACAAACAATGTGGCACGAGATTTATATAAATTAAGATAAGATTATTAATATTATATGTATGTTTTTTATTATTCTTTATTGTACACTAAGTCCTTCTTTAGTCGTTTATAAATTCCTTTCCATCCAAAGGTTGCCTGGATGAGATCGCTTTAAGCACTAAGGCCGCCAATTGTGGCACAATTGGCGGTTTTTTTTTAAGTAAATTGTTTTTTACTGTGCCTTTTTTATTTATGTGTCCAATAAAAAATTATAAAATTTCCATGACACAATGTTAGTTACCGTACTCCTCCGAAACGGCTTGACCGATTTTTACCAAATTTCATATGCGTATTTAGTAGGTCTGAGAATCAGCTACTATATATTTTTAAGGCAAAACAACGTTTGCCGGGTCAGCTAGTGATTTTTATAAAACCTTAGCACCAACCGGAAGCGGTTGGTCCTCTTTTCTGGAGATCCAAGAGCTGGCAGCTATTGCTTACAAAGACTAAGTTTAGCTGTTCAACGGGGCAATGCTGCCAGCATCTTGGGAACTCTGCCCCGCAGCGGCCGCCTGGATGATGAGCTTACTTTAATTTAAATTGTAGTGTTTTGTTTATTCTTGTTTATCTTTAAGTTTGTTTATAGTATTTTAATTGTTTTTTTCTATTATGAGACAGTTATTCCAAAGTAGGCGTGCTCCATCTTAGGTCAGAATGCCGTTAATTTGACGCGCCCTGCTTTGAAATGCCTACCTGTGAAGAGTAAAATAATCCGTACCTAAAAAGTAAAAACGGGACCCTATAACTAAGCCTCCGCTGTCTGTCTGTCTGCCTGTCACCAGGCTGTATCTAATAAACCGTGATAGCTAGGAAGCTAAATTCTCTCGGATTCATATTTTTTCTTTCTTTAAAATTATGTATTTCTTGTACTTTGTAACCTGTTATCGTAAGTTGCTGTTATGTATTTATTTTACCGCTATGCGCTATAACAACAAATATTTTATAAAAAAAATCAAGTCATGGTTTAGTAAAAGAATATTAAATTTAATAACGTTAGAAGTTAAGCGCGTTGTGGAATGATATGGAACCCAGCAGAAGCTAGCAGCAAATACTTGGGCAGATTTTTTTAAATGATCGGATTAATGTCAATTGGCATGTAAACACTTAACGAAGCTTTAGAAGTATTTAAATCGAGCACGAGATGAGTTATTGGTTAAAAAATACTCTCTATGTAAATTACGTACCTTCTTAACTTTCGTTAACATGACTAAATGTTTCTACTGAAGTATTTAAATATTGACATTTTGGTGAGAATTAATTATAAAGTTTTTTTGAACCAGGCAATTATTAGGCATCAAAATAAGCTCAAGCTTTCGGTGCAGGAAAACATCGTGAGGAAACCATAGCATGGTGGTAGAGTATTTTCTTGTTCTCGCCTGCCTAGCAACCACTATCAAGTTGAAAAATCTCTCGCCAAGCACATAATGATAAGTTCCAGCAGCCTCTTTGAGGCTTCTTGATGCAGTTATTCCAGACTAGGTATGCTCCACCTTAAACAAGAATATCGCTGACTTGTTACGCGCCTTACTGGTTACGCGCCTTACTGGTCAAACACCTAAATGTACCTACTTGGTAAAAAAAATCAGTCAAAATATCACAACAATACAAAATCCTCGGAACATACTTATCTGTTACTTTCTTCTCCAAGAGCTTAAGAAAAGTACAAAATATGTACGAATCTCATCATCATCATCAGTCCAACTGCGTCCACTGCTGGACATTGACAACCTTGATGGCGTAAAGGTTACCATGCCGGAATGCTAATCAGAAGGTTCCGTGTTCGATTCCCGGCCCGGTCAACATATTTGTGCTTAACTAAATTTGTTGGCTGTGGGTCTGGGTGTTAAATATGTATTTATATATAATACGTATGTATGTAGATGTACTATATCAGTTGTGTTAGCAACCATAATACGAGCTCGAAATGGTTCAGTATGGGGCTAACCAGCCGTGTGTGAATGCGTCCTTATATTTATTTATTTATTTACATAGACCCATCCCAAGGCACGCCTCGCGACCCTATCCTGGGCATCTCGTCTCCATCCTCTGCCCGCTTTTTATATCGTCGCTCGACCTAGTTGCAGGACATCCTACGCTACAAAACCCAAACTATTACGTACGAATCTAAAGAAAAATCTACAAACCCAACCTTTCTGTGGCGAGTAATGAACGTTGACCTTTGTTCCTCCCACAAAATTACGCAATCCCCACCACGCAGAGACCCGAAGAAAAAATGGAAACATAAATTTTACTCCTCCGAAACGTATCGAGTCGTATCCAGTTTAGAAGCAGTTTTAGAGCCTTCTCGACCCGAAAACACTATTAATACAAAGATAGGTACGTGCCTAGATGTAACTTGGCTAGCATTTACAAAATAATACGAACTATAACTAAAAATTGACAATTCTGAGTAATAAAATAGCCCTTTACTGGGTATCATGCTATCATAAACAAAACATAATTATGAGAACACTTCTTAAAACAAAATGAAATCTTAGTAATTAATTAAGCGATAAATTTCTTTAAAACAATAATAAAAACAACGACAATGACATTAACATTGAAAACGCTTTACGTAAACAACATGCACCTTGGTCGTATCGTATTGTACTTATCACAGAAATAATACACCTCTGATAAAAATTGTGCTGAACGGGAAAAAACACAAGAGTACATATTTTATACACCTGTACCTTGGGTTAAGAAGCCAGACATCGCTTGTTCTATCATAAATATGATAATTGTTTAAGTAGACCAGGTCAGGATATCTTACTAAGCTGCACGCCCAATGCTAGCCGCGTTAATCCAGGATTAAAAATACCCTGTGATATCACCTCCACGGAATAAAAAACCTATGTATAAACTATCTCCACACACCATTTCATAAAAATCTGTAGTTACCGTTGTTAGAGCGTGAAGGAGTAACAAAACATACATACACACTTGCACAAACGCTATAATCCTGTAATTAGAATGTGTCTCCAATACAATGATATTCTTGTATACCATAATCACGCCATTGATACGAGTATATTTAACAATATCTTAGTCAAATTTAAAAAAAAAATAGAATAATTGTTGATTAACTAAACTTTTACTGAACTAAATCAAAATGTAATGTCCTAATCTAACCTAATTGGCACCAACCAGTTTTATATTGATTCTTTCTAATACTTGTAATTGTAAAATAATGATCTAATTTGGATCCTGATAATTTATTTTAATTTGGTTATCGTCTTAATTCTTCTCTTTTCTGTTTTGTGAACCATAATAAATAAATAAACACTTTACCTCATATAATGAAATAGTATAAATGTAGTAATGAGGCTTTTCCAGAGGTATTCTCGCTCCAAACCCTTCGAGCGGCTGCTGCGCTGGTCCGAAGCGTTGCGCAAGCGCATACCACGTTTCCGTGATTCCGTTAAAGTCATCGACTGTTTTCGGCCATACCGCCTGCAGGGAAATAAACCAACGTTTGTGTAATAGGTGTTTAAATGAAACTCTATCCTAGAAAAATTACATGCTCTACTCTAAAGGTTTCTAAAGAAAATCAAATTAGATGCAGCTCTATGGCTGTCATAATATAACACTTGATACGCTAGAAAAGTTATCTGTACTTTGAAGAATATATCTCTCGAAGAAAAAGTATTTGACTACACAGGTCAATCTTCTAATTAACAAATCTTTAATATCTTTTCAAAGGTTGATTAGATCTCCAATGAATATCCCATAGTGTTACGAATAGAATTACATCCGAACTTTCAATTTAATCTTCCTACCACTGGCAAATAGCGAAATTAGTCTCGTTTTTTGAACGGGAACGAATCTATAAAATAAAAAGTAAACATCGAGGCGGGTTTAATCAACATTTCTGATTGCTTTGCCATTTTTTAGCTGCTTTCTTTGTTTGCGGTTGAAAAGACGCAGGAGGCGTGATGGACCGGGTGCTTTAGGATCAACTACAGTACTGGATACGCCACACGTCTACACTTATTAAGAGTTATTAGGAGTTGTAAACAAAGCGAAATCGAAAGTAGAATTATATTATATTACTAGCTGACCCGGCAAACGTTGTTTTGCCTCACTTAGGGGTATGAAAAATAGATAGTGTAGCTTATATGACACGTTCGTAGATTTACCATAGCAGCGCCATCTATTGATTACTCACTCAACCCAGTCGAAAGGTATCGACATCTGTTAGAATCATTTGGAGTTAACAGATAATTGTGACTGTCAAATAATAACAGACAATAATTAACAATTAAAATTGCGACTATAATTTGAGATTTAAACTATCCTATCTCTCAAGTTGGATCGAACTGCACATGGTGTGCGAATTTTATTATAATCGGTTTAGTGGCTTAGGAGTCCATTGAGGACAAACATTGTGACACGTGTTTTATATATATTAAGATTATAATATGTTATTGTTCGGGTTATAGTAAGTTATTATCGAATGTACTACATTGTTATCGGCTATTTTATGAACTGCATTCACCTCAGCGTCACGATTTTAACAAAGTTTATTTACAAAAAAATAACATTGTTGATCAGCAGGATGAATTGAACCAGCTCATCAGGTTTTATGCCCAAAAATCGCGGACTTTCCCGTTCCTGGCAATGCTCTTGAATGCCGTATCTATGCAATCTTTATTTTATGGCTCGAATACTTTTTCCTTGTAGGTGGCTTGACATACTTTTTACAGCTTCAGTAGACGTGACGTCACTGGGTCACAGAATATACAAGGCTACTGTGAAATTACCGACCGAGATATGGGTACCAACAAATATATCTTAAAACTACGCTACTACTTTGCTCTACGACTTTTAAAAATAATTTTATACCGAGTTTTTAATTATTTTTTCAATGAAAAATCTCTCACACTCCGGATCATTCCTGGTGCAGAGGATGGTTTAATGGGCACCTTTGCACCGGGAACGATTAGTGTCGAGTTTTTTATTTAAATTTAATTAATTAATTTATAGTTAATATAATATAATTTTGACTTATTTTAATGTGATTTACTAGATCACATGAAAAATTAATATATATTAATTTTCGAAATAACAATTATTACAAATTATTTTGTTTTTTTATTTTCCTGGAACCAAAAGACATACAAGTATTATAGGAATACACTAAAAAAAGCGTAAGAAACTGTTAGTCCTTATGTATATTTAACACAAAGAGTAATTATGTACTGTAAAGTGACATAATATTTCAATAATTTATTTGTAAAAAAAGACTAAGTATGGTTCGCTTTAGTCGCGACTAGCCCTGTATAAAAATGGTAACTAGGGTACACTGGGTCAGTGATCGGTTAGTATTTTCCAAACAGAATTTCGATATCATCTTATCGGTCTCGTTTATCTGTCGAATTAGGTTCAGTGTTTGTAGAATAATAAAATATCGTCGCGAATCAGGATGGGAACCGCCGCGCCGCTGTAAATATTCACTGATATTTAAGAAACGTGAGACATCGGCAGCCTTATGACTCAGAGTCAGAGGTTTAATTTTTCTCTTCTTGTGCGAAAACAAGACACGTCTTTACTATAACTTACTCGTATTTTGAGCAAAGACTATTTAGCGAGTTAGCTCATCAATATGGAATAACTTTTTCTATCAGCCCGCATCTACATACATACAAATTTGCCACGCAATAAACCGATTTTGGTTCGTCAAGAATTTATTTTTTCAATAAACTAAAGGTGCATCGTATCAATACATTTATTTACTTACTAGTGTCCCACACCGGCTTCGTACGGGCTTTAAAATATTTTAAGTTGCAAAGGGATACATAATATAGCTTATGTTACTCGGAGATAATGTAGCATCCCAACGGTGAAATCATTTTTCGAATCGGTCCATTTGTTTTGAAGCCTATTTGCGTCAAACAAACCAAGTAGTC
The DNA here is from genome assembly GCA_035578125.1 of Mellilla xanthometata. Classification (NCBI taxonomy): domain Eukaryota; kingdom Metazoa; phylum Arthropoda; class Insecta; order Lepidoptera; family Geometridae; genus Mellilla; species Mellilla xanthometata. The sequence goes on from JAPUBQ010000020.1 coordinate 7,120,627, forward strand.
ACACTTTACCTCTTTATAAGATTAATATAGACTATCATCCCGTCCCGGCTTCGTACGGTTTCTAAAATAATTTAAGTTGAAAAGAGAAACAATATATAGACCATATTAATTATGTACCTATATAAAGTATGTAAGTATATGTAATCAGTTCTGTTAGAAACCATTATACGAACTGGTTCAGAAGTAGAAATGGTTCAGTATGGGGTTAACCAGCCGCGTGTGAAATGCGTCCTAATATACCTATATTATTATTATTCGGGAATAATAAAGCTTTCCAACAGTGAATGGTTTTTTCAAATCGGTCCAGTAGTTTCGAAGTCTATTCGCGTGAAACAAACTAACCAGTCACACTTTTCCTCTTTATAAGATTGGTATAGATATATGACAAGAAGTATATTCTTATATTCTACTTATGTTCGTAAAGGATAAGCGGTACCGTACAGCACGGTTACGGTACGCTGCGTGCTGCACGTCATCTTAACAATTGATGATTTCTAATCGAGACTCTCTTCTGAGTACCTTAGCAGGCGGTGTATCGGCCTCAATTCACCCCACTGTCTCGCAGTTTCCATTCGCAAACGCAAAAAGTTGTGAACGGTGGAGCAACGGGCGGGGCGACATCGAGTGCCATTACCCACGACCAGTCTCGCCAGACATGGCTTTACAGACTAGACGGCACCGACGACGCCTGCTGATGGACTGCCGGGAGGGGCAGGGTATGCCAGGCTACGTGGAGAGATTTAATGATACATTGTCGAGGTAAGACGGGGAACGGTTCGCAAGATAGGAGAGTTCTTGCGTCGCCTGCGCACCGTTATCCTATTTCCTCCCTCCTTTATGATCGACATTGTAGTTTTCTCTTCAGTTATTCTCGTTTACTGTTGTTCATAAAAGTACGTAATTGCCGGGTATTTATACGCTGCGCTATCTTTAAGGCTACAAAGCTTTTTACGGTAGTGCTTGCATAGATTAACATCAGGGACGTGGTTGTATGCCCACACGAGTTTCATCCCAAGTTACTTGTTGGACGTCGTTTTCTTTGTTACGAACTTGGTGTTTGTGTTTATTACATATACATTTTGTTGAGTTCATAATCATATGTCATTCCATATTCATATATCACTCATATTCATATACAACTTTATTTAGTGTAATGAAGCGTATGTATCTCGGCTAGCTTAAGGAATCTGACGCGATCATCGACACTAAGCAACGGTCGATGCGGGCGGTGTTTGGATGGGTGACCGTGCATAAGACTTGTTTTACAAGTGGCATTTTCATCTGAGCGCTACCGTGGGTTGAATGACACGTAAAATTGTAGGTCCCGGTGTGTTAGTATTAGTACCAGCAGTCGTCAAACCAAATCAGAGGCCTTCAGGCGGCTTGAAAACTCTCGACACCAGAGAATGGCCACTTAGCTCACACGAAGAAGGAGATTCATACATCAATGCTTATCTATTGTGCTTGCGTCAGAAACTGATTTAATCTACATACATTTTCAACTGCAAAATGCTAAATAAATAATTATCAGGACACATTTCACACACGGCTGGTTAACTCCATACTGAACCATTTCCAGTTTGTATTATGGTTGCTAACACAACTGATATACTATACTATACATATACATATATACATATCTTATATAGATACATATTTAACACCCAGACCCACAGCCAACAAATTTAGTTCTTCACAAGATGTTGGCCGTGCCGGGAATCGAACCCAGAACCTTCTGATTGGCAGTCCGGCAACCTTTACGCCAATGAGGTCGCTAAGTGGACAATAAATGCCTACCGAGTACCCGGACACACATTTTAGAGCAGCATAAATCTTATATCACGCGTATTTTAGATAAACTAAACGAGGAATATTCAATATATTTCTTATCAACTAATTTATTTGAATGTATCACTAAGACACTAACTTAATTTAATAGGTCTCCAGAATGCCTCTCCCCTTATCTAGGGCAAATGCGCTGACCTTAGCAAATTATCTAGTAAACCAATGTACCCGAACTAGGTCCGATTAGGATGGGCCGAGTGCCAAGCGACTGTGTCCTTGCTGTAGCCTCATAAATGCATACAAATCCAGTTTACTGGCGTGACCTTCTTAGTGAAATCCTTTTGAACACGCCGCATATCAGATACCCGTCTCATTTTGGGTGAAACATTTGAAGTAAAACTAAGAAAATAAATCATAACAAAAATAGTGTTTTTTTAGTTTAAATTTTAGATTGTGAAAGTAGCCCCAGTGAGGGAGAAAATAAGAAAATAAGGAGTAGAAGGTTAGCGTGGTATGGACATGTGATGCGTAGAGAGGAGAAGCATGTCACTAGAAGATGTATGGAAATGGTAGTGCAAGGAAGAAGAGCAAGAGGCCGCCCGAAAAATACATGGATGGAGTGTGTGAATGAAGACATGAGAGAGAAAGGATTGAGTGTGGAGATGACGTCTGATAGAGGAGAGTGGAAGAAGAAGATTTGCTGTGCCGACCCCACTTAAATGGGATAAGGTGAAGAAGAAGAAGAGTATGCATTTTAACTATGTCCATTGAATTTTATTTTTATTACTAACCTTCGACATTAAAACGACGGGGTGTTATAAGTTTGACATGTCTGTGTTTGTCTGTGGTATCGTAACTTCCGAAGAGTTCACATTCAGGTCTCATTTTGGGTGAAATATTTGAAGTAAAACTAAGAAAATAAATGATAACAAATGTCAAATATGTAGTTTGTTTATGAATATGTGTTTTTTAGTTAAAATTTTTAGACATGTATGTATTTTAATTATATCTATACAATTTTCCTTTTATTTTTAACTTTGGACATTTAAACGACGGGATGTTATAAGTTTCACATGTCTGTGTGTGTGTTTGTCTGTGGTATCGTACCTCCCGAACAGTTAAATTTGTTTCTTTTCTTTGTTTCACAAGTGTGTTAGTAGGGAACAATCTTAGTTAAAGTATGTTTCTCGGAATACAGAAAGGTATGTTTATAGAAACTAAATATGTAATAAATAACATACTTTGATCAATTTCAATACAAGATACAAAATATCTCATTCATAAATTGTATGTAAATATAAGCTTAAATCATTCACCTAAGCCATGAACACAAAAATTTTATTTCAATAACTAAATGTTTTTTTTTTCTAAAGCAGTATAATTATAGAAACTCTCAAACAAAGACGGCCCACTCAGTACTCGTATTTCGAAACATAAACTTTTTCAAGATCTAGCCATACGTGATAAATCAAAGGGTCCACGAATAGATGGCCATAAAGGTGGCCACAAAAGCCGGAGTTTTAGAGCCCTCCGGAAAGTGTGTCGACGGCCTGAGGCCTCCCCCCGGCCTCAGGCCCCCCCTCTTGTAGGAAAACATCCATGTATGCATTTTATAGTTTTCCGTCAAACTTACTACCTCCACCTCTAACACCAAAGACTGAGATTAAAACCAAAGAAAGAGAAATTAGAAATGTTGTTTTGGCTCACTTAGGGTGTATGTGTATGTACTGTATGAAAAATAGATAGTAGCCGATTCTCAGACCTACTGAATACGCATATAAAATTTGGTAAAAAGCGATCAGCCGTTTCGGAGGAGTACGGTAACTAGCATTGTGACATGGAAATTTTGTATATCTTATCTTATCTTAATATATATAAATCTCATGTCACAATGTTTGTCCTCAATGGACTCCTAAACCACTTAACCGATTATAATAAAATTCGCACACCATGTGCAGTTCGATCCAACTTGAGAGATAGGATAATCTCAAATTATAGTCGCAATTTTAATTTATTGCTAGTTATTGTCTGTTATTATTTGACAGTCACAATGATCTGTTAACTCCAAATGATTCTAACAGATGTCAATACCTTTCGACCGAGTTGATTAAGTAATCAATAGATGGCGCTGGTATGGTAAATCTACGAACGTGTCATATAAGCTACACTATCTATTTTTCATACCCCTAAGTGAGGCAAAACAACGTTTGCCGGGTCAGCTAGTTAGAAGATAAAAAGCAAATCGCTGAGATGAAAAGGTTGTCCTTTCCACTAAAATACTTTTACTACTGACATGGCTACGTTTTACTCACACGAATTCGTTAGGCACTATTTATAATTAGGTACACATACTTTACATTTCACACATATTTTACACTAGCTACATCCCGCGGTGTCACCTGCGGTACTCTGAGGTTTTAGATTAGGTATTAGACCCTTGATCAACGCACCCAATTTTCATCGAGATCAGTTTAGCCGTTTGTGTGTGAAGAAGTAACAAATATACACACTCACACACACAAACTACATATACTAGCTGACCCGGCAAACGTTGTGTTGCCTCACTTAGGGGTATGAAAAATAAATAGTGTAGCTTATATGACACCTTCGTAGATTTACCATAGCAGCGCCATATATTGATTACTTACTCAACCCAGTCGAAAGGTGTCGACATCTGTTAGAATAATTTGGAGTTAACAGATAATTGTGACTGTCAAATAATAACAGACAATAATTAGCAATAAATTAAAATTGCTACTATAATTTGAGATTTAAACTATCCTATCTCTCAAGTTGGATCGAACTGCACATGGTGTGCGAATTTTATTATAATCGGTTAAGTGGTTTAGGAGTCACTTGAGGACAAACATTGTGACACGAGATTTATATATATTAAGATAAGATATACCGCGTTCAAATTCGTTGAGAAGTTTCGAACTTATAAAGTACTGGCCAGAAAACTCTCGACGCCAGAGCTTGGGTACTTAACTCACACGAATTAATCATTATTATTATCATCTGTATTCATAAAATTGAATCACCAAGGTTTCTCCTCATATTACTAAAACTTGGTTCTATAGACTCGATCAAATGTCAGTGCCATGGGAAATAAACACACATATACATACATACATACTACGTGCCCATCATATAATTTTCTAACCGAAGAGCAAAGCATAGTGTCAAGTTTCCGGAGAAAATACCGTAAGATGTCTACTCTGATGGAGAATGCACGAAAGGAAGTCTCAGACTGCTATTTGAGACAGTTTTCACCACTGTTTAGACATGTGCCTCTTTGATGAAAGAAATCTCAATGCTAGAAAACGTAGGCTCTTGTCAATTATTCATATTAAATACACTCTTTAACACTAACAGTGGTACATAACGCTGTTTAATTTCAATGATCGACTTACGACGACACCTAGATTTTCTAAAGTGGTTGGTTAAGGTGGTTTAAACATGTGACTCGACGTTAAAAATATACAAAGCCACTACCTATACGTTTTTTTTTTTTGTTTGTTCCGCCAGTTCTCCCTTAACACTTAGTCAAGGACGTTGTTTGGGTTGAACAATTGCTTGCGCATTTAATGTATTTGTTAAGATCGGTCAATTTGGTACCTCATGTACTGAAATGAATAACATATAAGTTTCCACTACCTATACGTTTCCACTGCTGGGACGCGTGGCCTTCTCTCATAAGGAGACAGTCTTTAAATCCACCATACTGGCCAAGTGCGGTTGGCAGATGATACACATTTTCAAATTTTATGGTCCATCCGGAGCATGAAGGTTTCCTTCACTGTATGAAAGAGAGCAAGGTCCACACGTAACTTGAAAAACAAATAATTGAATAGACCTGGTAAAGATCCGGCGTGGGGCGGACTGCAGACCCCACATTCTCCCGACGAGCCACACTCGCTGCTTGTGGCTCAGGAGTTCTATCGGTGGAAGATAACATGAATGAAATTGATGATTATTGATATAATACTACTTAGAAAAGAGTGAGTAAATAGCATATTAGAGAGAGTGAGATCTCCTTATAATATTTCCAATGACATGAATACTCTATGGACTGGAACTTTTTACTGCAAATGCGTGTCACAAAAGTTTCCCTTCCTAGATTTTTGACAACGTTGTATTTCCTTTCTCTATGAATATTCCCTTAACTGTCCAACCAATGACGTTTAATAGACGTTATGTCTCGGTCATTAAATTGGTGAACGCAATATAACTAAGCCTACATCAAACTAAAAACCTCAAGTAGTAAGACGCATGTAGTTTCCTTTTAATCATTAAACTAACTAAAAATGAGTCACTCGCTAAAGATGGTACGCCTTATTACCAAGCTTGATTAACCTATCTATCTAACCAGCTACAATTAAGAAGATAAGTACCTAGTCCTAACATAAGCTCCTAATATGTAAGTAGCTGATTAGGTATTAAAATCTCTAGTCACATGATTTTCTCTACACCATAATCCTTGTAAGTCTCGTCTCTCTAGTTCCTGGTAAATAACGCGAAACCCCTTTCTAATTATTAATAAACCGCCCTCATTCTTATTTGTTCTTGTTTATTAGATTCGTTAATAAGCTTGTTTCAAAATAATTATCCCTTTATCAAATTGTGTGAATGTTAAACCAGCAGTTTAACGAGAATAGGTAAAAACAAACATATCACACACACTCACACACAAATCACAAACTTTTCCCTTTATGGTAAATATTAGTAGGATAATATTTAAAACTTCTAGTCCGAATTTCACTGGAGGATCTGCAGCAAATGCTGGACAGCCTAGCTGACTCTTCTCAACGCACCGGTCTCCAGATGCACTTGGACAAAACCAAAGTCATGTGTAACGACCACGTTACTTCGGAACCGATTGCTGTTAATGGCTTCTCTCTAGAAATTGTACCAAAGTATGTGTACTATTGTTTATTTGTAATATGATTTGGTACTTTATGTTTTAGTATAATATAAATAATTCATGTTAGTATTAGGATATTTAACTCATCATATATATCATTATTATTTTATTTTATGTATTTTATTATCTTCTTTATTGTACACTTCGTCAGTCACTACTGTTCAGACGTTTGTAAACTCCTCTCCATCCAAAAGTTGCCTGGAAGAGATCGTTAAGAGCTCGAGAGCGATAAGGCTGCCAATTGTGGCACACTAATTAGTAAGCCCTTTCGTTTTCTTTTTTAAAATTTAATGAATGTTTCCAAAAAAGAATTTTCTATCTATCTATGTGTACCTAGAGCAAACGCTCCAACTAGGCAAGCACAATTATGAGGGAGAGCCTAAAAAAATACCTTTCTAAAATATGGGTTCCGTATGACGGGAGTCTCACGTTAATATGTTTGCGTATGTTTTCTGTGTAAGTTAATTGAATGAAGAAAATCCTAATATAAAAGGATGAGGGCATTTACTTTACTGTAGAGGGCCGGAGAGGGGGCTGGAGCGCAGAGAGGCACTCGCATTGCGTAATGCATTACAATATGGTCGGTACGTGCGCGCCCACTGCGCCCGCGCATCGCCCTTACCACTATCTGCTTTAAATTATTGATCATTATTTTTTACTAACTGGGCCCCGCGGTGTGACCCGCGGGCTATGAGATAATCAACTAAGCCTGTAAAACATACCCGTACTCAAATAACATCAGCTATATGAAGTTATTGCTCAACTCAACTCACCAGTATCTAGAATTATTAACCTAATCAATAAATATCACAGTGATACATGTAATTTTGATATATTCATGGACTCTGAATCTCAATTCAAAAATAATTTAAATGCTGTGCTTAGGTCACAAATTTAGTTTTTTTATATATATTACTCGATATACTTTTCAATTTATGTATCTTTTGTTTGCCATAATTGGGTATTTGAAAAAAAAAATTTTTGTGATAAATAGAAAGATTATATATTAGTTTTATAACAAAAATATTTTTTTATTATTTTTTTTGCAATAATTCAAAAGTTATTTCAAAATAAAAATTAATTTTTGAATCCAGTACCGAAGATACGCCGACAACTCCCGAACAAACCCGAGCGCGTGTGACGTCATAATGTTAGTTTTATTATACTTTGTATTCATTATTTTCCTATCAACTGCATTGAGTGTCTGAGTGAAAACTAACATTATGACGTCACATGCGCTCGGGTTTGTTCGGGAGTTGTCGGCGTATCTTCGGTACTGGATTCAAAAATTAATTTTTATTTTGAAATAACTTTTGAATTATTGCAAAAAAAATAATAAAAAAATATTTTTGTTATAAAACTAATATATAATCTTTCTATTTATCACAATTTTTTTTTTTTTTCAAATACCCAATTCACTTTTTTTGTTATATAACTATTATTAATTAATTTTCCAAGATTTATATTAATTTGTGCATGTTGTGTTTGTCTTAACAAGTGAATCAATTAACTGAATAACTATTGTTGTATTCGCTATTGACAAGCCTTATTCAATAAAATAAATAAAAAAGAAATATTGAGAACGGTTTGTATACAGTAATTATTAGCGAATCCCACGAGAACCGCAATGGTTGGTACAAACAACACAAACCTCATATTTTTCCTTTATCTACGGACAGAACACAATGCTAGATGCTTGGCGACAGTTTATGGAATATCGTTACATATTATAATACTACGGTTTTAGTGGCAGAGAGTGATTATGTCAATAGACAGCGATAATATGAATGATAATGTTACAAAGCCTTTATTGTAAAAATAAGGGAAATAATAATGGTTCCGAAAAACAAATTAATCTCCAGCGATCTGTGGCTGACTATTATTCTAATTAACCAGCGTTATAATGAATTACCGACGAAATACCCAAAACATAAACGAATAAAAATATCCAATTTAACAACAACTAAGAGAATATTCAAATTACATTTTAATAACAAAACTAAACTTCCAAATAGAATTACTGAACCTCCGACAAAATTACTAAGTTACCGACAACAGAGGCTTTGTCAAAATAATCATATTTTTACAACTTGCATAAACTGTTTTAATTTCTATTGTTGGTTATCAAATTTATTTTTTAACTCGCAATAATGATGAAAATACCTCAACTGTTCGGCCCGTGCTATAGGGTTCAGGTCGCGTTCGGCGGTTTTCGCGTGCGAGTTCGAAATATCCGAGCGCAGTGCGCTTGCAACGACCGATCCTTGCTTGTTTTGTCTGTTTTTGTTACAAAATTATATAGTTTTTGTTGCTATTGGTTTAATATTTCAACGAACTAACAAGTCTACTAAGGAAACTATTAGGTTAGGTTAGGTTAGGTTAGTTAGTTTAGTTAGGTTAGTTAGGTAAGTTAGGTTAGTTAGGTTAGTTAGGTAAGTTAGGTTAGTTAGGTTAGTTAGGCTAGTTAGGTTAGTTAGGTTAGTTAGGTTAGTTAGGTTAGTTAGGTTAGTTAGGTTAGTTAGGTTAGTAAGGTTAGTTAGGTTAGTTAGGTTAGTTAGGTTAGTTAGGTTAGTTAGGTTAGTTAGGTTAGTTAGGTTAGTTAGGTTAGTTAGGTTAGTTAGGTTAGTTAGGTTAGTTAGGTTAGTTAGGTTAGTTAGGTTAGTTAGGTTAGTTAGGTTAGTTAGGTTAGTTAGGTTAGTTAGGTTAGTTAGGTTAGTTAGGTTAGTTAGGTTAGTTAGGTTAGTTAGGTTAGTTAGGTTAGTTAGGTTAGTTAGGTTAGTTAGGTTAGTTAGGTTAGTTAGGTTAGTTAGGTTAGTTAGGTTAGTTAGGTTAGTTAGGTTAGTTAGGTTAGTTAGGTTAGTTAGGTTAGTTAGGTTAGTTAGGTTAGTTAGGTTAGTTAGGTTAGTTAGGTTAGTTAGGTTAGTTAGGTTAGTTAGGTTAGTTAGGTTAGTTAGGTTAGTTAGGTTAGTTAGGTTAGTTAAGTTAGTTAGGTTAGTTAGGTTAGTTAGGTTAGTTAGGTTAGTTAGGTTAGTTAGGTTAGTTAGGTTAGTTAGGTTAGTTAGGTTAGTTAGGTTAGTTAGGTTAGTTAGGTTAGTTAGGTTAGTTAGGTAAGTTAGGTTAGTTAGGTTAGTTAGGTTAGGTTAGTTAGGTTAGTTTTTTTTTTTTTTTTTTTTTTTTTTTTTTCTAATCCTACCCCGACAAGTTTGTGTCTGGGGCCTGTTCTACTTAACTCCTTTCATTCCAGTTCTATCATTTATGCCTCTCGTACTTTCATGCTTCATACTGTTTCTTTCTTTCATCCATCTCCTTTCTTGCTTATTCATTACTTTCCCTATGCTACTCTATTCTATATTTTATCTTACATATTTAAATTACAGTGTCATAGTTGGGATTGTGGGGTTGGGGACAATAACTTTCACGACAGTTTATATTATTATTACTTACATCTAGTTTACAGCTATTTTTATAATCTAAATTATTATGACTATGGACACTTACCTTGCAAATTTAATTGCAAGTAGTGTCCAAAATTTGTTACAGCGTTGTGTTTTTCTTTATTATCCTTTGTATGATATATTTACAAAACTCTATAAACTTATTTCTACTGTTCTTACTCTCTAATATTTTACTAAAATTCTCTATCTTAATGTCTAAATTAATTTCCTGCTCAAGGTCAAAGCGTTTCCTTCCATATATGGGGCATTTCGTGACGACGTGCACAACGCTCTCTTCTTCTGCGGGGTCACAAGGGCACGCTGGACTCTCCCTGCACTTAAACCTATGCAAGTACGCGGCGAATCCACCGTGCCCCGTGAACAGCTGTGTTACTAAGTTGTCTATTTCCATTTTTCTGATCACTTGATAGGCCGATATTGCGTCCGGGAAAAACATCTTTGTAACTCCCGCCTCTTTCTCGCTTTTATAACGCCGGTTCCATTCATCAAGCGAGTCCTTGCGGATTTCTCGCTTGATGAATGAAATCGGGACTCTATTGTAGTTAGGTCTAGTTTTTAGTTTTAACGCGGCGTCCTTCGCTAATTCGTCCGCTCTCTCGTTCCCCTCCATCCCCGCGTGAGCCTTGATCCAGAACAATTTTATATTCTTATCTTGCTGGTTTAAGCTTTTGATGTTTGTTCTGATCTTGGACGAGAGGATGTGGGGAAGAGAAGCTGGTGACTGTTTCGAGGGCAGAGCGGGAGTCACAGAAGATGCTCACCTCTGTAGAGTCGAATTCGAGCGCCTTACGCGTGGCTTCCAGCAGAGCCAGCAGTTCGGCCTGGTATACGGAGCAGCACGGGTCCAGTTTGAGTTTTCGCGTGCAGGGCTCGGTGCGGCCATCCCTGATGGTTAGCGCCGCTCCGACCTTGCCTTCGATTTTACTACCATCAGTGTAGATGTTCAAACTGTTGTTAGTATGCTGTTCCAGTGCTGCTCCGTCTGCCAGGCAGATGAAGCTTAGCTCCTCGTGGTCTGCTGGGTGAGGCATCTCATTATATGGAACCGGGTTCTCCACTTCTCGGTCCAGGATTACTCTATGGGAGTGGCCTCTTTTAATTTCAAAAAGCAGGGCTGCTTCTCGGATACGAATGTCCAGCGGGAGCAGTCCCGCGAGCAACAAAACTGAATTCAGCGATGCCGTCCTGTACGCTTTCACAATTTTCTGTACAAAGCCGCGCTGTACGGCATTTAGTTGTTTCCTGATAGTCAGTTTTGTTGTCGCGGGGGCCCACGCGCTAGCCGCGTACAAGACAGTTGGCTCCACCACCGCCGTGTAGAGAGTGCGTATTATTTCGGGTTTGAGGCCCCAGTGGGTTTTTGCTGTTCTAGCGAGCTGTTTATAGAAGTTTATGGCTTTACGGCACACATTCGCGGCATGCGTGTTGAAGGTCAACTTCTTATCAATCGTGAGACCCAGCAGCTTCACTTCGTCGGACATGCCAATGTCGACGCCGCCCATGCTGAGGCGCGGGGTGTCAAATTTCAGCCTTCGCGTGATGACCATTGCCATCGTTTTGTGTGCTGCGAATTTGAGCTTATTTTTGACTCCCCACGCCCTCACATGCTCGAGTGCGGCATTGGCATGTCCCTCGATTTGAAGCGCCGAGTCCCCTTCGAATAGAAGGACTACGTCATCCGCGAATGCCTGCACATAAACCCCTCTTCTATCGAGCTCCTTAAGTAACGGATCCAGCAAAAGATTCCACAGAATGGGGCCCCCAATGGACCCTTGCACGCATCCTTTATTTGATTCCCTAATGAGCTCCTCCCCTGCATATCGGACCCGTACTCTTCGGTGCTGTAGATAACTGTCCATCACCCGCCTCAAATTCACAGGACATTCTTCCTCCGCCAGTCGGACTCTGATAGCAGGCCACCAGGCGCTATCGAAGGCCCCCTCTATATCCAATGACACTAGCGTTAGGATCTTTTTGTGATTTTGTCCTCTGTAAATATGCTGCATTAAGATATAGAGGGAGTCCTCGGTGCTCTTCTGGGGCATAAAACCGAACTGGTGAGTACTGAGCCGTGGTATAATGTAATATTTGAGGCGGGCGACCAGCATCTTCTCAAAAATCTTTCCGAGTACTGGGAGAAGCCCAATGGGTCTGTATGACTTGGGTGCGGTATAGGTGTCCTTCCCTGGTTTTCTTAGAACAACGACGGTAGCCTCTTTCCATTTTTCCGGGAAATATCCTAGTTCCAGGCATTTATTCAAAATTTCCAAGAAAAATCTAGCGTCGTTGTTAATCGCTTCCCTACAGATGTCGGCGGTGAAGCCATCCGCTCCCGGTGCCTTTTTCGGGTTGAAGGACTTTATTGCAGCTTGGAGCTCGGCCTGCGTGAATGCCGGGTCGACAAGGCCATCTTGTTCACCTTCATTCACTCTTTCCGCCTTGGCTCTAAGTTGGGTGTGCTCTAGGTTGTCGCATTCTACGGAGTCTTCCGGGTAGAAGGTTTTAGCTAGAAGCTCAACGGAGCCTTTTGCGTCCAAAGTTTGCCCTTCGATCTGGAGCGGCAGGTCCTCCTCCCTTGCTTTCGTCCTGTTAATTACTCTATAAATCCCCTGCCAAACGCTCTCTCTATCCTGTTTCCCGCAGAACTCCTTCCAGCTCGCCACCTTTGCTTTCCATGCCTTTGATTCATATTCACTTTTCTTTTCCAGGTACTGCTGTATGATTCTCCGTCTTCGCACCGGCGCGGCACATCGGATCCTCTTCTTCCTGGTAGTGACTTCCCGTTTCATCTCTTCGAGCTCTTCGGTCCACCATGGAATGGTAAGTGTTTTTGTATTTGTCTTTTTGGGGAGAGTGTCAGTGCATGTTTGTGTGATGATTTGTGTGTATGTGTCGAGTGTCTTCTCTAATTGATGAGTGCTGTGTATGTGTTGTATGTCTGAGTGTGTGAGCGACTGTTCAGCTGTAAATTGGCTCATTTTCTCATGAAAATGAGACCAATTTGCTCTGCGTGTGTTATAGAGTCGTGTGGTGCGTGTGATGTGTGTGCCTTTTGATTTTTGTAGCGAAATATTGAATGAAATACCATTGTGGTCCGAGCTCGTGAGATTCTCAACTATTTTCCAGCCCTCTACCAGGGGAAGAAGATCCGATGAGCACGCGGTTAAGTCGACGTGGCTGGTGTATCTTTTCGTCCCTCGTATGGTGTCAAAGGTGGGTGTACTGGAGTCATTGTTATTTATGACATTGAGACCTATTTCATCGAGTGCAAATAACAGGTCCTCGCCTCTGGAACGTGTTTCCACGCTGCCCCACCAGGTGTGCCACGAGTTGGCGTCCCCACCCAAGATCACGTTTTTTGTTCCAGTTTTTCGCGTCACTGCAGTGAGATGATCGAGGTAAGGTTCCAGGGGCTGCGAATCTTCAAAATATATAGAGAGGAGTGTGATATGCCATGCTTCTGTTTTTATTCCCACAACCGCTATATTGTTGGTGGTAAGTTGGGGATATTGGACCACGTCGATTGTGGGATCGAGCACGGCTATGGCCGCCTTCACCACTCCGTCTCCTCGGTTCACGCTCTGGAAGTAGTTAGGTTAGTTAGGTTAGGTTAGTTAGGTTAGTTAGGTTTGTTAGGTTAGGTTAGGTTAGGTTAGGTTAGGTTAGGTTAGGTTAGTTAGGTTAGGTTAGTAGAATAGTATTTTCAGTATGATGTTGTTCTAACTTCTTAACGCCTGAAATAATACCGCTATCGAAGCATACCCATGGTAAGTAAATTTCATGATATATGATGCAAGTAAAAGTTATTGTTACAAGTACATTTTTATATTTTTTATAAGTTTCTGTATAACCGCTCAGAATAATATTTTCAGTATAATGTTACAGTTAAATAGCACCACAGTCTATGAAATATGAATTAATAAGTAGTAGGCATTTAAAGATAAAAATTACAAAGCATAGTTTTCAGTAGAACGTAATTTATGATGGTAGCAAAGTATTATCGCAATAAACAAACATGTTTATTTTTCGAAGATTTCAGTATCTCACGGTCGTTTCATCATTTATATTCGAACAAAAGTAGTCGGAAAGTTAGTATTTTAGGCAGTAGATTTAATATTTTGAGTAAGAACAATTCTTCTTTTTTTGTCGGAGCTTTTATCTACCCTAAAAATAACTTATTTGATTAAACCTTGAAAAACGAAGTGGAGAAAATTCTCCCCATATTATTTTTATTTAGGAAAAAACTACAAATTAACTGTGAATAATTCAATTGTGACGAAAAAACTACAAATTAACTGTGAATTATTCACAGTGAATTTGCAAGTAGTTTTTTCCTCATTCCTGTTAGACATTTGACCAAAAGAGCACAAGCTAGTGACACTCTGGCCTCTGGTAGAGCATGTCTAGTCTGGAGTAACTAGCTTTTAATGAGACTGCCGGAATACACTACGAGGGTGAATCAAAAAGTTCTTAGAAGTGCATATATATGAAACCTTTTTGGATCAAGTTCGATATTCAAATTAAAAAGTGTATAACACACTATATTTATGCAGACTGTCACTTGTTTTTGTCAGTTCGTTCGCATGTAATACATTTTTTTTGTGCAACGAGTTGCTAAAAAGTTAAAATTATGGATAAAAGTGAGTTACATGCGGTGATAAAATATCTCAGTTTGAAAAAAATGTCTACGAAGGAATTTTTTTTGGACATTCAGCAGATATTAGGGGGTGATGCTGTACCCTATTCTACGGTTGCGTACTGGGTGGCTGAATTTAAAAGAGGTTGATTAAGCTGTAAAGATGACCCGCGTTCTGGGCGGCCTTCAACCTCCGTTACAGAAGAAAATGTCAAAAGGTTGAGAATCTGGTTTTGGAAGACAGAAGAATGACTATAAAACATATAGCTGAGATCCTAAAGATATCTTTTGGTAGCGTTCAACCAATTTTAATTGATTCACTGGGGTTCAAAAAAGTGTCTGCAAGATGGGTGCCACGAATGTTAACCGACGAAAACAAAAAGCGACATTTGGAAATTTCCAAGCGTAATCTCGAAATGTTCCAGCGTGATTCGGATAATTTTTGCCGTAGACTTGTCACCATGAATGAAACGTGGGTCCAATCCATTTTAATCCTGAAACTAAAAGACAAAGCATGTCTTGGAAACGACCATCCTCTCCATCCATTAACAAATTTCGAGTTGCTCCTACCGCTGGCAAAGTTATGGCCTCCGTGTTCTGGGATAGTGAAGGAATCCTTTTTATTGATTACATGCCAAAAGGCCAGACGATTACTGGATCCTATTATGCAAATTTGATCCCGAAAGTGCGTGAAGCGATTAAAGAAAAACGTCATGGAAAACTGTCGTTTTGCGTGTTGTTCCTTCAAGATAACGCTCCTGCTCATCGATCGGAAGTTGCGCTCAACGCAATCCGCTGTGCTGGCTTCAATCTCCTTGACCACCCACCATATTCTCCGGACTTACTTATTTCCAAAATTAAAAGAGGAAATTCGTGGAACAAAATTTCACGATAATGACGCGGTTATAGCTGCCGTAGAGGACTTTTTCGAGAGTTAAGAAAATATTTTTTTTCACAAGGAATAAGGAAGTTAGAAACGCGTTATTCTAAATGCATTGCATTGCAGGGAGATTATGTAGAAAAATAAAATATTATTATTTAAATCTTTGCATTTTATAATATTGATTCTAAGAATTTTTTGATTCACCCTCGTATTAAATGTCTGTGGACAGATTTCTCAACGTGGGTAAAAAAGATAATATTTGTACAACTAGTAAATAAGATAATATGTAAGTATTGTGGCTTTAGTCTATTTTAGTAAAAGCAGCTTAAAATGTAATGTAACTTGCTAATAAATGTTTTTTTTAGTCTTATAGTACCTTAGCATAAGTTTGATGTGACCGTCGAATAAACTTGTTATACGTAGAATAAACTTATTACTTTTATTTCTAGTAACCTTTGCCCAAATAAGCGTTTTTGATTTTTGATTTTGATTTTGATAGCAAATAAATATGGTAGTGCCCCAGGGGTCATGCCCGGGCCGCGGCTGCCTCGATTCGGGGAATAAGGTATTGACACGCTCTGGCCTTCGAAGGTTAACTTAGGCAACTAAACGAAGATTCTACTAGAGTTCTGTAGGTACCTAGATCTTGTTACAACACCAAGCATGAATAACATTATCGTCAGATAATAATATAGTTGCCTGGAAGAGACTTTAAGTGATAAGGCCGCCAATTGGGGCGCACTTAAAATACTAATACCTACTAAGCCTCTTCTTTTTATTTAAAAATTTTTAAAATTTGTGTCCAATAAAGAATTTTCTGTCTATCTTATATGTACCAAGTTCGTATGAGCTAACTGACCAAAATCGATTGTCAATAGTATCAGCTTGTATTAAGACTTACAGCCAGACGTCTCACCCGACCAACGGTAGCGCCCAGATGTACTCGTAATTGTCACTTTTTTAAGGTACGCGAGGCAGTAGATATTTCACGTAATAAATCCATATTAAAATAAAAAATATTGAAATTATGCGCTCTGAAAATTATACTAGATAATATAAGTACCTACGAAAAAGTTTTTGTTATTAGTTTGTTTATTACTTTTAGAAGTACAACATTTCTACATTTCAAAATGTTAATTTAAAAAAAAAATTAAATGTCCAGCCTAGTTTGCGAAATTGTGTTTTGAAACTCTAACGATTCATTTGACGCAGGATTTTATAGGATTTTACTACTTTGCAATAAGTACCATATTTATTCTGAAACATTTTTTTACACATACTTTACTGACTTAAAGTTTAAAATATGTACTAAAGAAAAGTCTTCGAAAAAGGTCGATGACCTCGAAGGCTTTGTTTTCACCCGGTAGGTACCTCACCGAGGACGCTAACATAACTGCACCCACATCATGTAGGCAGTAAGCACTTGAGCTGCTTTGAAAAGTGTATATGTACATATGTAAGTACATACTAATACCTCGTTGGTGTAAAGGTTACCATACCGGACTGCCAATCAGAAGGTTCCGGGTTCGATTCCTGGCCCGGCCAACATCTTTGTGCTTAACTAAATTCGTTGGCTGTGGGTCTGGGTGTTAAATATGTATCTATATAATAAAATATGTATATGTAGTATTTTAGTTGTGTCAGCTACCATAATACGAACTAGATATGGTTCAGTATGGGGTTAACCAGCCGTGTGTAAATGTGTTCAAAAAAAATAAAAGTAGGTATGTAGAATTTTAATGCAACTGTTCAAAACGATACACAATTTTTACTCAGTTGTCAAGGTCTTTCTAAACTTTTAACTTAAACTTGTTTATGACATGGTGTGATATGATAAGTCAGCCGCTAGCTTGATGGTAAGTGTCACGTTGGTCGATATATACATAAATACAAACTGCAGTGCTTTCAAGTTTTCAGAGTTTCTCGAATTTTGGATGACAAAACTCAGGAAGCCACCAAACTGTCCACTTCATAAAAAATTGGGAAAACTGAGTTCTAATAATTTCGTCGGAACACAGTACACAGTACGGTACACAGTAGGTAGTGTTTTCATACTACTGCTTGACGGCAGAATAACTCACAAAGGTGTACAGTATATACCCGGCCCCACTAAGAGGCTACTAAGTTGAAGTTTCAATCCTATCAAATGCCTATTCTGTCGAACCAGGCATACTTACTACTTGGTGATCAAATACAATTACAAATCATTTATTGATAACACCAAAGTTACGAAAGTCAGATCGGGCCGGTTTCCGCAGTCAGGTCCTCTTCAGAGCTCCCATTCTGCATACCGTCGAACCAGGCATTTGGATGAGCCTCCTTGAGAACCAGTTATTCCGGACTATGCTTGCTCCATCTTAGACCAGAGTGTCGCTGACTCGCGTGGTTGCGCGCCCAGCTGGTCAAATATCCAGCTGCTACTGTAAAAACTTTGGACTAACATTGTATTGTTTTGTCTCTCATTGTACAGTATTCAAAAGCTTTGATCACCGAGCCAAGCTGTGAGTCATTCTGTATTTTCCCACGACTCAGGTGCGCATTATGAAGTGGATAATGCAAATCGCTACTCCGATTTAATTACTGCGAATAGGTCAGTAAATTTTGTATTAATTTTGAAGGAACACAATATAATTATCACTACACATTACAATATACTCGAAATAATATATTCTAATGATATATAAAACACTAATTAGTATTATTTAACTAATAGGATTTTTTTTAAAAGAATAGAATCGTTTGTAAGAAATTTTCTTAGCCATATGTAGTTTTTTTCTGTGTAGTTAATTTTTATAGAAAAAATACTTAACCACTTCACCACTTATATAGCACTTAAAATAGTTCGTATTTATTTTGTTAAAATATGTTATGTATTTAGTCGAAAAAATTATAAGTTTTTTCTTGGAATTGGTTGCCTGGATAAGATCGATTTAGCGATAAGGTCGCCAGCGTTAAGGCACTAGCTTTTAAATACTTTAAGTGTATTCTGTAATTAATTTTTAGTTCATTATCATCATCCACAGCTGATTCTATCCACTGCTGGGTATAGGCCTCTCTCCTGTCATGCTATAATGTCTCGGTCCTGTGCCAATCTAGTTTTAAGTTAGTGTTTCATTGTATTTTTAGATTTTTTTTTGTTTCCTTCATCTCACCTGTTTTAGGTAAATAGTAGAAAATAAAATATGATTATTATTCAAATTCCGGTTATACTATATTTGCGACTTGATATAGTTTTAATTTTGTCTCAATTTTTCTTTCAGATTTTTTTATACAATCCAAGGCGCTGATAAAGCGTGTATCTTAAACGTGAATTTTAATGTGCACATAACTCGATTATAAAACATACCACAACACAACACAACACGCGTTCGAATTAATTTACATAAAGTTTGGTGAGTTCTATTTCTAACACGTTGCTACGCCAAACGGCAGGAGTCTTTTAGGCAAGGAGACACAAATAGATAAATATAATTTTATTAGCTGTGCCTAGTGGGGTCTCTCTCGCTTAGCCGGTATATAAAGTAGTATCTTTAGGGCCTTAGCCATATAAAAAATATACTGGCATAAGCTATATAATATATCAAATTTCAAACCATCGGTTCAGTCATACCATTGTTAAGGCTGAGCAATATTTTGACAAATCCTAAAAAATTCTGCGTAGGTAAATGACAGGGTTGTTTCAGTTCTATTATCTTTCATTGAATGTTAAGAATCGTTAGATCATAAACACGACGTATAAATCGCTCGATCCATTTATTTATTGAAATATATTCTTTATAAAATTTCAAAATGTTGTAGGTACTTCTGAATGTCATAGAAAAATTAAAATAAATCTTACTTGTTTCTGTAGATAGCGCCTTAAACTTAAATAGGCAACCGTAGGTACCATTCATGCTATCTTACTATTTAGATGTGTAAATAATTCTCTAGTAGTTCATCAATTTTCTTAACAACTAGGTACATATAATAATTGTACAACATCGACTTGTTGTTAAAGATAAGATCCCTGATAATACCTATATCTTATTAACATAATACCTAACTTTTTTATCAATCTTTTAGGATACGAACTAATTATAAGCTTAAATCCATAGGTTCAGTTGTTCCGGTGTTAAGGCGGAGCAATATTTTGACAAATACAAAAAAAAACTGCATAAATGACAGGTTTTTTTCAGTTCTATAAGGTATCTTTAGTTGAATGTTCGATCATAGACACGACAAGAATCGTCAGATCATAAACACGATTACGTAAAAATCGCCCGTTCGATCTATTTATTGAAATCTTATAAATAAATATAGATCATGCAGGTCTTGGAGAAAAATCCTCTCAAGGCGGCACATCTCTAGCAGCGATCCAGCGCTCGCGCAAGGATGCGCGCGCGACGCGTTTCTTTTTAGAAAGTGGCACGTGTCGGGGTTGTTCACCCTGCGTGATCCGGGTCACGCGCCGCCGCCCCCCGCACCCCGCGCCCCGCGCCCGCACCTCGTCTAGCCGATACCCCCATGAGTACTACCAACTAGTTTGGTAATTCGGCACCCTAAGCTACTCGAGCTCGGTGCTATATGACGAGTTTATTACACGAGTAGGTACCTATTTGGATAGGTATATATGTGTATGAGTAATGCACAAGTACTTCTTGTAGATTTATTGAGTAACAATTGCGCCCCACAGCGCTAGCCTCAATGTGCGGATAAAATACTCTAAAGTCAAAGTCAAAGTCAATCATTTATTGCAGAATTATTTGTTATGTAACAATCTTTGCTTAAGGCTTTCCGAGCCCCATACTAAATGCTTCTCAGACTGGCAACCATTTCCTCTAAGATTTTTAAATAGTAATCACTTAACATAAACTTAAAATGGTCTAATTGGGGCGCGAAATAGGTAATATTATACATTTTTTATCGCAAAACAGATATATCAGCTTGATTTTTTCCAGCAAAATACACATGTATGAGTGCAGTGCAACAACTTAGCTGTTCAGTTGACAGTGTCGCTAGTGGAGATTTGTTGCCACCTAAGAGTGCTGTCGAACTTGTAATTCCAATTTTGGCCACCTGAACAGCTAAGTTGGTGACATGTATACGTATACATTGTTAGTTTCCGTTTCCGTTAGTGTCATTCTCTCTGCCAAACATGAACCCAAGCTTACCATCCGTAGTAATAAATCAACAAAATTCCGTTAGATGGCAGGATCAAAAAAAGTATTGTTAAAGAGTTTGATGAAATTTATTTATTATTTTTAAATAAATTATTGCTATTTTTATATTAAGTATCGTAATAGAATTAAAAATTTAAAATATGTATAATTTTGTTTGATTATTTGAATGAAATTTAGTTATGTCAATGTCAGTTTGTCATATTTGACATACTTAAAAAAACGTATTTATATTGCAGCAATAATTTTTAGGGTTAGGTACCCTAAGAATGAAATTAATATACTACTGCGATCTTTTCTGTACTTAAAAGATAAAAACGAATGCCTTTTACAAAATATTCGTTGTCTGTCTTTATGTCACCAGGCTGTTTCTAATACACCTACATAGCTGAAACTTTCACAAATTATTTGTTTCCGTTGCCTATAATCCAATGCTATAACCCAAGAGTATACAAGTACTAGATACGCTATAACAACAAATACTAAAAACACAAAATATACAAATATAAAGAGTGGATGACACGTTTTTAAAGTGTACCTTAAAAGACGTGTTATATTTTGTATTTTTGCTCAATATCAAAAACGATAACAGGACACTAAAGAATTCTACAGAATATTAAGCTACGTATTACCTCTTTTTACTCTATCTTTACAATGACACTTGGTAGATTCTTTCATGATTTCTCTCTTTCTTTCTTTCAAAATAAAATGAATGTTTGATATGGGGTTCCCATACAAAAAACATGTTTCTTCGCCATATTTTAATAATGGTACGGAACCCTTCACGCGCGAGCCCGGTTCGTACTTGGCCAATTATATCAGATTTTTATACCTACGTCTTTTGTTTACCTATCAATATCTTTAACAATCTCATAATTACAAAAGGCTTGTTTGTTTGTTTGTTTGGATGTTTTTATGTTTTTTTGACGCGAATAGGCTCCGAAACTATTGGATTACACCGTTGGGAAGTTACATTATCCCCAAATGACATAGGCATTATATTTTGTTGCAAAGGGTAAGAACTTCTTATTAAGACTCCAGTAATGTAACACAAGGTATAAAAAAGAGTAAAAAATTTGTTTCATCGCATGCGCTTAGAAAAGTTAGTTGTGGCGGGTGTCGTTTAGTATGTCTTGAGAGCAGCGGAACCCATAAATACAAAAAAAAACTTTAATCTATGTCAAAATTATAATGCGATAAAATTTAAATGTTTGTTTGTAACGAATAACATATTACACATCTGAACGACTTTCAAACATATCTCCTAGAATTAAATTTTTTTTATGCCCGTGCTAAGCCGGGACGGGCCACTAGTGTATAATTATATCAACGATACATGTAAACTGCCAGATGTACATTTATTATAACTAAGATTTCGACAGGCCTCTTACCTTAGAATAATAATAACAGTTTTTTTTATTTCAAATGTAGCTAAAATTGTATCCATAGTCTAATAAATATAAATTCCCTGATAATATGTAATTATTTACTTTTCTGATCATTAGACTTGAAGCTGATAAGATAGAGTAAAAATTAGGTTTCATCAATAAAAGGTCTCTGGATACGTAGCTTTATCAGATTTTGGCACCCCACGCACGCACTGTATGTAGAAGGTACATATGTGTCTAGCTCCGGTTTTGATGTTCTTAGCTATGTATGATGGTATTCGCATGTCCGCGAATACAAAATATTGGATATGATATTATTCGCAACTTTCCAAAATGAAAGGGCTTACATTTTGGAATCATGCGAAAAATACAACTGTTTCATGCAATATGTTAGATGATTCGTGAGAAAAGTTTTTTCTTGTTACTTATATCATGTACCCTATAGATTTTTACTTTACTAATTTCGTTTGAGGTTTGAAGGTATGCGCTATGAATATTATATACACGAAAACGAAACCTATTGAAAATATATTCTTTCTCATAATTTTCCTTCAAAAAAAAAGTTTCAAACAAAATAAAATAGCAAGAACAATTCATGAGATTCGAACCATGGTCAATTCAAATCATAAAAATATTTCATGTTCCAAAAATGCTTCCTCTACGAACGAGCTATATAATCGACAATTGAGCGTTCGAAATTGGCATCCATATTCAAATATGCTGAAGTTCAAGTGACAAAAAAAATTGTCAATGCTAGTGTGAGTGTAGCCGCATCGTCACAGAATAGATGATAGTAGATATGGGTTTTATATGGCTTTTTGTAAATTTTTGCTATCAACGCTTAATATATGTTGTTTTGTGATGAGCCTTAAAAATAATACATTAACAGTAGATTTCGCGAACCGATTCTGAAGTTACAAAAGAAATCACTTGGGCTGCTGGGATGAATATAACTAACTTATACCTATTTAACGCCATCTAGCGGCATATGAGCACTTGCAGCATGCTAGCGAACAACCTTAAATAACACTTTATACCCATGGTCAGGGTGTAGCAATGTAAATTTGGAGCGGGCCGATTTATATAATTATCATTATTTATTATTAATTATTCTATGTTTACGTCATTTAAATTATTGTCATTTATATATTCTTTTACGTCATAATAACATTTATATAATAATAGATTTTTAAGACATTTTTCGAATTTATTATCATTTTCTATATTTTTTAAGCTATCAGGTAGTTTATTATATATTTTAATCGCCATAGCGTTTGGGCCCGAACTTTGAATTTCTAAACGGGATTTTTGTATTAATAAATTATTTGCATATCTAGGCCTTAGCTGGTATTTTCGATTTTGCTTTTGGTCTGCTCTGTTGAAAAATTCTGGATATTTTTTTATAAATTTACATAATTCTAAAATATATATGCTGGTCACAGTCAGTATTTTGTATTTTTGAAAATATGATTTATGAAAATGGTTTATTTTTGTGTCGGGAAGTCTTATACTAGCGAGAATACGTATTAATTTCTTTTGATTAACGAAAATGGATTGTACGTTTGTGCTAATTAGGTAACAAGGATTAAACTTATTCATCCACTTTCTTCTTAACATTAGTGGGTGTATGTTAGTTTCTATATGAATAACTTAGGACTGCTATCATAAAAACACTTGGTTGCAAATATTTTAGTATTTAAACATAACCACATACGTTCCTACAGCTCTCACGAGGAAAGATACATAGGACATATAATCCACTAAGCAGGTCAAGTGCGTTGATGGATGACATACGTCTTTGGATATTATGGTCCTCAATAGTGTCGGTTTTCTCTCGATATTTTCCTTCACTATAAAACGAGTACAATTCCACGCATAACTTAAAAAACAAGTCATTGGTGTATGGCCGGGATCGAACTAGGGTTCGTCAGATTGAAAAGCAGATATTTCCCACCGAGACACACTTGCTTAATAGCAATATTTTGGTTGACAGGTTTCAATTTCATCAAGGGTACGTTTACATCTTTACAGATTGAATCATACTTTAACTTGAAATACATTATGTGGACTGAACCTTATTTAGGTCAACCTTTGATCGAACTTGTTTACTACTGAAACGATACGCAAGAGAACTGTCAATCACGTACAAAGCCGGAGGAAATCAGATATTTGAGACGTAGATAAGGGAAAAAACCGGGTCAAAAATTTTTATTTTAGATTTCTTGTACCAGTTTTATTTCTAATTCATAAGTCTGGTTGGTACCCAAATGGAGTAAAAATATTCTTACTCGTAGATTGGTTCTTTGGACGGCCTATTTTTTCGATATTTTTTACCGTTTGCTTTTTATAACGAAAAATAATAATAAGGGGCTATAGTATAACTGTAGGTACTCTGCAGAAGACATGCCGTATGAACACAATTTATCTTAACGACGGTTATCGTCCCCAAAGTAGGTACCGTCTCAAAGAGTACAAGAACCTACTTAGTACAGTAAGTAGGTCGCTTTTCGTTATTATATTAGGACACATTTAACACACGGCTGGTTAGCCCCATAGTAAACCATTTTAAAGCGAGTGTGGCTCCGTGGTAATTACGTCTGCTTTTTCATCAGACGGCCCCTGGTTCGATCCCAGCCCTACACCAATGACTTGTTTTTCAAGATATGTGTGGATTTGCACTCGCTTTACGGTGAAGGAAAACATCGTGAAGAAACCGGCATGTTTGAGGACCACAATATCTGAAGGTATGTGTCATCTGCCAACCCGAACTTAACCAGCGTGGTGGACTACGGCCTATATATCTCACCTCGTGAGGGAAGGCCCCGAGCCTCAGTAGTGAGAACGTATAGTGGGCTGCTTATGCTTAAAAACATTTCTAGTTTGTATTATGGTTGCTAACAACGACATTTATAATATAACGACATTTATAATATAAATGTCGTTGGTTGCTAACACAAATGATACAACTAACTTCTGATATACATACATAAATACGTTAGATCGATACATATTTAACACCCAGACCGACAGCCAACCAATTTAGTTCATCACAAAGTTTATGGCCGTACCAGGAATCGGACCCAGGACCGTCTGGTTAGCAGTCCGGCATGGTAACCATTACACCAACGAGGCAGTCATACTGTACTAAGTATGTCAGCCCTATAGTCCTTGATAAGAGGGCTCCGTTGACGGCGTCTTAATCGAGTGAAACCGGGTCAGCGGATAAGGCACTCCTTACAGTCGTCGCACCCGTGCATAGCGTATACGTAGAGACAGGATTTCGATTTTGCGAAGCGATAGCGGATGTAACCAAGTCTTGGCTAAAGCAGTCTCGCTTTAGCTAAGACTTGGGTGTTATTAGGAAAGAGTGCCGCCGGTAGTTACTAACTTAGACGTTCTGACTCAAAGTTGTTCAAAGGTTAACGGACTGTCTTTGGATGGGTGACCATGAAAAAAAAAGCATTAAAAATAGAAATTTAGGTACATCTGCACTCTAACATGGCTTGAATGACATAGTGTTTAAAAGAAGAGTATAAAACTTATAATCCTACTCATATTATAAATGCGAAAGTTTGTGTGTATAATGTTTGTTACTTCTTCACTCTCGAGCGGTTAACGCAAGTTAGACCACGGCTATTCATAAATAATAATTAGAATAAGAATGTGCTGGCTTTTCTGCTTGCATTTGAAATTTTGAACGAATGTCATGAATTATGCCCATATAATAATACTCACAATTCAGGGAAGTATAAATGCTGAAAATGTCAAAATTATTCTTTTATACAGGGTTACAAGTATCTAACCTTATATAATTAGTCTTTAATATAATAGCGGAACTTCTTCGTTCTACACCATTTGAAGGTTGTTATTTATGATAGCACTCTTTATTTTGACAAGGTAATTTAATTTATTCTTGCTCTTATTATGCTATTATCTTATATATAAAATTTCCGTGTCACAGTGTTAGTTACCGTACTCCTCCGAAACGGCTTGACCGATTTTTTTCCAAATTTTATATGCGTATTCAGTAGGTCTGAGAATCGGCTACTGTATTTTTTTTTTTTTTTATTAACCTAAAACAACGTTTGCCGGGTCAGCTAGTTTTAATATATAAATGCGTTTCTTTAAGTTTTATTTTAGTGCCTAATCATACTGTATATGTGAACTTGTTTTTATATGAAAAGTTTGTTAAATGTATGAAATATTTAAAGAAGCTGATACCAAAGCTCATACTGGTATAGCTGTGAATTTGTAAAGATGTAATCTACAAGCTGTTTCTCTAAATGTAGGTACTAAGTAAAGCCACACAAAGAAACAAAGGTATGCGCTAGTTACCAGTAACCTAGTATTGCTATAGACAGGAATTAGCAAAGCTAGATTGACTACGCGAGTAGGTATTATTAATTAGTTTATTTCTGTAGGCGTTGAAACTAGTCATTTGCCCCCTACTGAGACTAAGATTAAATGATCGGGTTTTAATCAGAAAAATAGCAGCTAAAATTAATAAATAGACATTTATTTACTACTCTAAAATAATTTAATGTGATGTATTATTAACAAAATATAGACTCATATAACCTTATTTCTTTGGCTTCGCACGTTCTGTTTATTCAGTTAAGACTTCTCACGATCTTTGTATTTAGCCTGTCATCAGCATTTGTGGTGCTGTCCATCGGTGCAACAGAACTCCTTGCCAGCTGAGAAACTGGTAGGGACCCATTCTCCACCGCAGTTCCTGATGAAAAGGAATGCTTTTTCTCTATGCACGTCCCTTTCTACAGCTCCACAGATGACAGGGCCTGCCTTGGGGAGGTATTTTAGGATCTGAAAATAAAGTGACATTATTTACATATTTATTACTAGAGATTATAATAATAATAATAGATATGTATTATAATTCCCCTGCATTAACAGTCTCGTGATGAAATCAAACTTTAAACTGGTATATGTAACTCGAATAGCAATAGCGAATTGAAATTGCTATTCGTTTTTGAGAAGGCTTTTTTGGCGTGGCTTTAAAAGTATCTTACGAAACCAATATGTACATAGATATTACAACAAGAATTACTGACTCAGTATTTGCTATCGACCATTTAGGGTTCATTTATTTCGTAAGTAACACCACACACCACTGAAAACTTGTCCAAACCTTTACAGCCGTTACAGGTACATAGAATAAGTACAGAATAAATAAATATCTTCTTATATATAAAATTTCCATGTCACAATGTTAGTTACTGCACTCCTCCGAAACGGCTTGACCGATTTTTACCAAATTTTATATGCGTATTCAGTAGGTCTGAATCGTCTTCCGGGTCAGCTAGTTTACTATAAATATGAATGAACTAACCTCAAGTAAAATCATAATTGAAATTCAATCAATTAATTGTTATGCTTACCATCAATATATATATATATATATGTTATAAGTACTATCATCATCATTTTCAATCATAAATATCGCCCACTGCTAAGCATGGGAATGCTAATGGAAGTTCTTAAGTGTACGCAGTACTATAGTTCTAATTAATGGAAAAGAGGAGCTCGTCATCCAGTAACGTGTTTTTACGTAGGTACTTTCATACATTATTATACCCAGTTTCAATATCAGCACGTAAATATTGCCTTTTTTTAATCCTTGATAGGTTAGCGTTTGACTACAGCTAGCCTGATGTTAAGCTGCACTGCAGTCTACGGTGTGGCACGCTTACCTAGAAGATGCCTATTTAGTCTACTTTTGAAGGCCCCCGGATGATACCTCTCAGGAAACAGAGACTCAGGTAGTGAGTTCCAAAGTTTCGCAGTCCTAACAATAAAGGTCGACGCAAAGCGTTTTGTACGAAAGTTTGGAACTTCAACTCTGTATCGGTGTCTGGCTGTTGATGTTTTTTTTTTTTTTTTTTTTTACTCTGAATAGGTCAGCGCTTGACCACAATTCACCTGATGGTAAGTGGTATTGAGGTCTACGGTAGAAGGAACCGGTTCACTCTCGGATGATGTACAAACATAGGTGTACAAGGGTTCTTACCACATCAAGACATTGGCTGATGCAATGCTTGTTCCCACCTCCTCCGCAGGGTAGGCTAGGCTCGTCTGTGTCGTACGTGACCACGGGCTCCCCTTGAGGAGGCCCTCTCGGTCTGCTGCGGCGGCCGGGCTTGATGCCTATCTGCTGGGACATGAACACACCGCATTGGCAAGGCTCCACCTGAAATCAAAGGTAAAATATTAATAGATAGCATATATTATGAGCCTGTTTTGTCCCATTGAAGAGCAAAGGCCTCTCTTCCCTCTTTCCATTTATCTCGATCTATTGCTATTTTTTGCCAGTTTTTGCAGTGTTTATCCAGTTCGTCCCGCCATCTCCGTCTGGGCCTACCGCGACCGCGCGTCGGACGCTCTGCGGGACCCCGTAGTAATAGATAACATAGACTAATAAATATAATAGACGCTTAACCTTTTGGTAAAAATAATTTGACCGCGTGTTTCTCATTAGTTTTTTAAGAGGACTTTAATTTGTGTCTTTTGGTTTCAGGTAAAATGCACTAGAAAAATAGCGTAAGCGATTGTTATCGGTCCTTATAGGTTCGAAAAGACTAACAGTTTAATTATAAAAAAAAAACAGAGACTAAAAATATAATAAACGCTCAAATGATACACGTAGTACGATTTTCAACAAGTAGTTGAGCGTTTATTATATTTTTATCATTCGATGCACGTAGTAGGTACGATTTTCGTAGCGCCATCTATTCGTATTTTCTTGAAACGACTTCATTCGGGTACGCAATCTACTTTCGTCAAATCCCTATGTGACTGCAGCGCGTTGCGGAATTTGGCGTACCTAATACACCACGCTGGCCAAGTGCGGGTTGGCGAATGACACATGTTTTCGGACTTTGAGGTGCCCAGACATGCCGGTTTCCTCTCGATGTTATCCTTCGTCATAAAACTAGTGCAAATCCACACATAACTTGAAAATCAAGTCATTGGTGTTGGGCCGGGATCGAACAAGGGGCCGTCTGATTGAAAAGCAAACGTTTTCCCACCGAGCCACACTAGCTAAAAAATACTTACATCATCATAATCCCCATCACCATCGGCATCAGGGTCGAATCCATCTTCCCCGGAGGCAAACCTTTCTTCCCGCTTGAGTTTCCTCCGCGCTTCGATCGTGGAGGCCAAGACTAAGCAGGTCAGTAATAAAGCGTAGGAACCTCGCATCTTCGAGATAAATGCTGGAAAAAAAAAGAACGGAAATAGAGAAAAAGAGCTGTTATTTCTCTCGTTTCGTTTGTTTTATAATAACGTAGACAGAGGACTTTTGTCTATGTATAATAATAATAAAATCTGTATTGTCAGATACAAAGTCCATAGAGTTGGTACAATTTTTATACACGGTGTTCAGAAAATAATAAATTTTATAAATAAAAATAAACAGTTAAAATAACAGAGCATACATTTCTCTTGACAACATAACAGCAAAAATAAATTAATGTATATGAAAAAACTTAGGGTATTATTGTCGTAATCCAATGTTTCATAAATGGGCTATTGTATTTATTATTAATGATTTGAAGAATGATATTGGAATTATTTCTATGTAATATTGAAAAGATGCGTTTACGCAAAATTGCGTAAAAACCGTCAACACCTGCATCGGCAAACATGCCTGAAGCGCTGCAAAATCGAGGCAGACCAACCAACATTCGAAAAAATTTATGCTCGTTGGCGTAATGGTTACCATGCGGGACTGCCAACCAGATAGTCGGGACCCTCCCGGTAAGGCTAGATGTATGGATATGGTAGTACAAGAAAGAAGAAGTGCAAGAGGCAGACCGAATAAGACATGGTTGGAGTGTGTGAATGAGGACATGAGAGAAAAAGGACTGAGTGTAGAGATAACGCCTGATAGAAGGGAATGAAAGAAGATTAACCGTCCAAATAAATAATAAGATTTGATTTGTTAACATATAATACAACACATGATCCTCGTTGGCGTAAAGGTTACCATGCCGGACTGCTAATCAGAAGGTTCCGGGTTTGATTTCGGCCCGGCCATACATCTTTGTGCTTAACTAAATTTGTTGGTTGTGGGTCTAGGTGTTAAATATGTATCCATATAAAAATATGTATGTATGTAAATGTAGTACCTATATCAGTTGTGTTAGCTACCATAACACAAACTAGAAATGGTTCAGTATCCGGGTTAGCCAGCCGTGAGTGAAATGTGTAAAAAAAAACATAATATTAATAATACATAATTCATAAAAGGCAACTTACCAATAAATTTGATAAAAAAAATGCGATCCTAGCAATTTCAGCACTTTACTTCCAAGCGACACAGCAAAACTGGTTTCCTGAACTTGACCTCATCGCTTTATAAACTGTAACCAAACATCGATGCCATTTATCAGAAAACTCATCTTCGATTCAGAACGTGCAATAAAAAGTTCAGCGTATCTTTAGCTTGTTGTGTGATAGATATGTCTGCTATACTGGGTTACTGCTGACATTATTACATTTTGTCTTCGCATAAGATCGGAGATTCCCGAACTCTCCCGAAGCAACACGATGGAGTGTTATAAGATTAACTTGTTTGTGTGTGTGCGTGTGTGAGTGTCTGTCAGTGGCATCGCAGCTCCTGAGCGGATGAACTGATTTTAATGAAGATTTTTTGTATGAAAGTTGTATTATTGCTTAATTTAAAAGGAATCGGTCTAAGATGGCCGCCGCCACAAAATGGTGGATCACTTATCTTTCGCAATTTCCCTCTTTGTCGATATCAAATGAAAGAGCTTAAGTGTCAAATATGTACTTATGAGATTATTTTTCTATATTCATACAACGGTTTTCCACAAAAGCATTGTAATTTTAGAGATTTTTATTTAACAATAATCAGCATCGTTTCATCTATTTATAATTGGCTGTGCCCTGCGGTGTCACCCGCATTACTCAAAGGTTAAAATTACCAAGTTTAATCGAAATCAGTTCAGCCGTTTAAGCGTAAAAAGTAGCAAACATACATTCTCTCTATCTCTCTCTCACACACACAAACACATACAAACTTTCGCAGAGTATAAGCTTATTCTTAAACACGTTTATGTAAGTCGCATACAACTGTTTCAAAGTTTTCATACACTGCTTGGAGGAAATTTTGATTTGACCATAATTTATTTTTCCCTTAACCAATTTTGACAAAACAACAGTTTTAACCACGCTCTTAAATATGTGTAATCCACCTGTATAAACTGTGTGCAAATCCGTTGCGTAATTTCGATCTTATAACGTACTAGACTGATAAACAAAAATTGATTTTGTTTTGTTTTGTTACTCGACTTTAACTACCCCTCATCAGCTTTATAGGAAAAATGATGAATATACAGACACTACTTTTTTACTGTCTTATTATGCGTATATTGATTACTAACCATAATTATAAATAAATGAAATGAAAACGCTTAGCCGTACTAAACCCGCTCTCGACTTACCAATTACCCTGTATGTAGTATACGAATACGTGTCGTTGACGGATCTCGCGGTCTGTATCAAAATGCTTTGCATTTTTCTCGTAATTGGAGATAAGGAGCCATCTCCATACCCATGTACCGTGTTTATGATCATTTACACGTAATAGGTAAAATGCATATAAGTCATAATTAATTTACACACGGCTTGAACCTCATACTGAACCATTATTATTTTTTTCAATGTGCCTTATATGTTTTTATTTGTTATATAAGTTTTTTGTATTCACTGAATTTGTTCTTTTGTTTAATTTTTATAATTGTAAATAGTTCGTTTAATCTTTGTAGCATATAAGCCTAGTCATAATAATAGTTTTTATTATTGTAATTTATTCTAGTTTAATTTTCTACTAGTCTAAATGATACGTTTGGTATATCTGTAAGTGTCATTTATGTAAATAAACGAATTTGAATTTCTGGTTCGTGTTATGGAAAGGCGAAGATAAGGATGACTTGATTTTACAGGTTTTTCGCTATAAATCGTAAACGGTAAAATTATAGAAAAAAAAATGGTTGCCTGTAAAGTCGGTTTTACGGGCGAAGATTTTACGTGACAACGTCAGACCGATCATAGTTGAGTGGGAGAGAGACGCAAGTCATTCGGCGGGCCTCTCTCTCGTTCGGTGACTCATCGTAACGTTACCGGACGTTACACTTTTTCATAAGTGACTCCCAGCCGCAACCTAATTTAAGACGTTGTCACGTCAAAATAGCGCAGTCTAAAGAACCACTCCAAGAATATTTATACTTAACTTGTACCAATCAGTCTTATGCATGGATTAGAAATAAAACTGGTTCAAAAAAACTAAAATTTAGTTTTTTGTACCAGTGTTACAAGGAGAAGGTTTCTTATATTTGACTGTATGTATTTTTTTTATTTATATTTTAGCGTTTAGAATTTCAAGCGAAAAAGCTGTAAAATCATGATTTGCCCATCTTCGCCTTAATGTAACAATTTCATTTGATTTGCTAATAGCACTAATATTATAAAGGAGATAGATAGTTTGTTTATAAGAGTGAAGGTACGGTTGTTACTTCTTCGCGCTCAATCAGTTGAACCGACTTCGATGAAATTCGGTATGGAGATAGTTTAATCCCTTGATTAACACATAGGCTACTTTTTATCCCGGATTAACAAAATTTGATACACACGCTCGCTCGAATAAAAGTTCGACAACTACGTGCACGACCCTCCTTCAAAATGGCAGATTGGCAGCTAGCAGACGACAGCGTGGAAAAAGTTGTTAAGTATGAAGTAGTAATTTCACTCACGGCTCCACAGGGAGACTAGAATAAATCTCGCGATAAATTGTAGCTATTAATGACATATTACGTCATATATAACTACAATTTATCGCAAGTTAAGGCGATGATGAGGGAAATATGTTAAATTTACAGTTTTTCGTCATAAATCATAACCGGTAAAAATATCGAAAATTAGCTTAAAGAACTTCTAAAGACCCTCTCTAAGAATATTTATACCTACTGATTTTGTATTTCCCATTGTCATCGACTTAGGAGTAAACAAAATAATAATATATGCATTTTTAAGTTTTATCATTAAGTAAAATTAATAGTACTACAGGTCTGTAGTTAAAGACAAAGTAATATAGAGAAAATCTATTTATCTTAGAGTATGTATTTTATTCTAAATCAATTTCCATGTCACTTTCATCTTCACTCTTAATTTTAATTTGTTCTTCGTCGTCCTCGTCTTCTTCTTCATCATCATCACCATCATCCTTACAGTCCTTTTCATTCAGCTGAATGATACATCTAAAACATATTTTACTATTAATAAATATATTATGAGTATGTATAAAACATATTTATAAGACTATGTGTAATTAATATTAACCATTAAGTAACACCATGTGGATAGACCAAGAAGAAAGCGCCGATGAGAAGCATCAAGACTTCCCTGTCAAACTGTATCATTATTTAATTAAAATCAACGAACTAGAATAAATAGAGTAGTAACTTGACCGATAAAATGGTTCCACCGTCCACGCGTAAAATATCGCGGTGGGCGGGGCAAAACAGCTACCCATGCGCCCGCGTGGCGTCGACTGACCAATCGCGTGCGAGCTTTGTGTGTGTGTCTTTCGTTGGGATAGCAGTATAATTGTGTTCGTAGATGGATCCAAATTCTAAGAGGCAATTGTATGGATCGAGTTACTCTTCCGTTTATTCTAGTTAGCTTAATATAATAAATAAAAACTAAACAATACTGTATGTTCATACCTGTCCAATATATAGTCAAATAATTGATCTATTTTATAATATTCGTTTTCAATTTTCATGACATTATTGTCACAATTCAGCCACTTCTCAACCGAATAGTTCGCGAAAACCAACTTTAAGTCTTGCATTTTTTTATCCAAGTCAGAATCAATGGAAGTTCTTGCAAGCTCGCCTTTTATGTCTCGCCACACGAGTTCCATTGGATTTAAATCCTGATGGTGTGGGGGTAAACAAAGAACGGTGTGTCCATTTTCTTTCAACGTTTCATCAATGTTGTACCGTTTCTCTGTGTTTAGCTCATCAATAATTATTTTCATTAGATCACATTTACGCATAGCACTGTCATAGCGAACACCTCTGCGATCCAACCACTGTTGCATTTCAGTCTTCAAAGAAATAATTGAAGGTTTCTTGTCAATCTGAGTGTTATGGTAAGCTGCATTGTCCATAACTATAACCGAATTTGGAGGAATATTTGGTAGAAGCTTTTCATCGATCCATTTGCTAAAATTTGTGGCATTCATGTCACCGTGATAATCACCGGCGTTGATACTCGATTTGAACATCAGTAAAGCATTATTTACAAATCCATTGCGGCTGCCAGCATGTACAATTACTACACGATGTCCTTTGTTGGTTTGATACACATAAGTTTCATCCAGGAAAATTATCGACTTACCGTCTTTTCGGTATTTCTTAATATCTCTGACGTAATGCCAGCGTTGGCGCATTAAGTTGTGACATTCTATTACCAGTTTTCTCTTTGACTTAATATATTTGAAACCGAGTCTAAGAATTGTCTGCCTCAAGTACTCTAATGAGCAGTTTATAATATTTTCTTGTTTCAATTCCGCATTCAACTTCTTTAGCGACGGAGAACACTTTTTGACATGTAACCATTGTATGATTTTTCTTCTAATGACACCTTCCGTAAGACTGTCAATTTCAATCCTTTTTTTAAGAGTGAGATTTTTTCTCGGTGCTTTGAAAGTTACTGTGCTGCTCTGTGCTTCGGTAGATCTCGCTTCTTTCACAATTTTTTTAATACTAGTTGCCGAAAACCCGGTTGCTTCAGCAACAGTTTTCGCCAAATTAATGTCGTTTGCATTTTCGAACGATAACGGGTCGAGTTTTCGATTTTTAAAATAATTGTACACGTTATATACAACTTCTTTAGTCTGGCGCGAAATCGCCTTACTCATTCTAAGACTATGTCGTGTGTATCAATACAAAATTACAATACGCAAGTACATATTACCGCTTCCACCGACTGCACGACCGAGACTGATATCGAGCCAACGCCACGCGTTGCCCTTCTCCGTCCCCCTCTAACCTCACGTCTCCGTCACCGACTAGGAGACTGTCACCACGCAGGAGGGTCGCGTGCGAGTTTGTCGGTCCATTGTTATTTTATAAAATAACACATGTACAATCTTAAGGTTGTGTTCGGGTTATAAATAAAATGTTCAATGAAATTGAGATTAAATTCTGAATGTAACCCTATTTTTACAGGCATGATGACAGGGTAAAAAACTCGAGATTCTCAAGTCCGTCTTTTAGATAACATGTTGAAAAAATATTGTACACTAGCTGACCCGATAGGCGTTGTCCTGTTTTAAAGATGATTATATTTTAATTCGAATTGGTGCGGGCTTGTGACTTCGTCGATAACGTTAATTTCAAACTGATACTTCCGACCAATATTATAAATGCGTATGTTTGTGTATTATTACTTCACGTTCAGCTAAGCCGATTCCGATGAAATTTAGGCAGATAGTTTAGTTTATATATAGAAACCAAGACTTGTAATAACTCTGTGGGAGAGGCCATTGGTGTTGAAACACAGGTCTTTGACTAAATCAACACCAATGGTTTCATTTTAATAGTGTATTTCTTACTTACGTCAATTAAGTATATTTATTTTTATTATTATTAATCATGATTAACACATAAACTACTTTTTATTCCGGATTATCGTAGACAACAACTCAGGCGAAGTTAAGTAATATATAAATGCGTTGTATCTAAAATAAAATATACAATATTTTTTGCTTATCTAACAGACAGACTAATAAGGGTAGATAGAAATCTACTAGTTATTCCTAACACTTCAACAGCTATTTTAACTGAAACAACATGTTAGACAAACTTTGAGAGAAGTATAATTATCAAAAAAACAATCTGGAATTTACTAATCGTCTAAAATCTCTTAAGCATACTCGTAAACAAAATTGACTAGTCTACGTTTAATCATGTGTATTGCTTTGAATCTGAACTGCCTCTAATAAATATTAGTAGTAAATACGTTTTCTATATTTTCTTATGTATTGAGAAATACATGATATTTTTGAGCTACTTTTTTACAGTTCTGCCTCATCATAAGTTTTTTATTGGATCTTTCTAAAAAGCGGCACTAGCATATCTAATTTAATAAAATTTGTAAATACTAACACTAATAATTTATTATTGCATCAAATAGGATTTATGAAAAACTAGAGGTTGCCCGCGGCTCCGCCCGCGTGTAGGTCGCTTTTTGCGTAACCTGTGGAAAAAATCTATTGTATCCTATTCCCGTGCCAATTTTATATAAACACTACATTGCTACGATATCAAAATAAGCCGCATCTGTATTTCCTCATTCGATTCCTGAGATCTAGTTAACCTCTGTTTTAGCTATTTTGGTGGTGATGCTACAGATTAGATCGTTTTCTCCAAGCCATTATTTTAATATAAATAATAAGAATACGTGAATCATACCACTAAGTAATCCACATACTTAAATTCCAATTCATAAGTATTTAATTTCAAACACACAAAACTTTCCCTTTGAACTTTAAACCCCAATGGCATACCTTAATTCACTCCTAGCAAATATCATTACAAATTTATTTTAACCACCATATAAACTACAACCAAAACAACGTTCAAGACTGTTAAATTGATAAATAAAAAAAAACCAAACAAACTTTCACCCCCCTCCCCCTATAAACCCTTATTTAATCCCTGACAAAAAACTTGATTTTACATAAACTATACATATTCCAAATTTCATTGCTAAAAGTTCAAAAACATAGAAGTTTCATACAAACTGTTTTACCCCCTTTCACCCCCTCAGGGGTGGAATTTCCAAAAATCCGTTCTTAGTACACGTTTAAATACTAAAATATATACACACTCCAAATTTTACAACTCTAAGTTCAAAAACACAAAACTTTCATTTTTAACTTTCAACCTCAATGGCATCCCCCTTAATACACCCGTGGTAAAAGAATATAATTTTAATTTAACCAATAATAATCTATTACCATGACAACTTTCAAGACTTTAATGTGATAAATAAAGAATGTTCCATACAAACTTTCACCCCCCATTACAAACCCTTGGTTCACCCCTAGCAAAAATACTTGATACCATTATTTTTAATTTTACATAAACTATACATATTCCAAATTTCATTGCTGGAAGTTTAAAAACAAAGAAGTTTCATACAAACTGTTTTACCCCCTTTCACCCCCCTTAAGGGTAGAATTTCAAAAAATCTATTCTTAGTACACATCTAAGTACTAAAATATATACACACTCCAAATTTTACACATTTAAGTTCAAAAACACAAAACTTTCATTTTTAACTTTCAACTCCAATGGCATCCCCCTTAATGCACCCCTGGCAAAAGTTTTTAAAATTTTAATTTAACCATTCAATAAACTACAACCATAACAACTTTCAAGACTTTAACTTGATAAATAAAGATTTTTCCATACAAACTTTCACCCCCCATAACAAACCCTCAGTTCACCCCTGGTAAAAAAACTTGATACCATTATTTTTAATTTTACTTAAACTATACATATTCTAAATTTCATTGCTATAAGTTCAAAAACAAAGAAGTTTCATACAAACTGTTTTACCCCCTTTCACCCCCTTAGGGGTGGAATTTCCAAAAATCCGTTCTTAGTACGCGTCTACATACCAAAACAAATACACCCTCCAAATTTCACAATCTTAGGACCAGCCGTTTGGGCTCTGCGTTGTCTATAGATGAATGAATGAATAGGTCAGGACAAAGAGTCTTATAGTATAGATTTAAAAACTTTAGCAAAAAGCTTTAAAACATCTACTAGCAATTTGTATAATAATATTAATGATACTTCGGTATAGATTGAAATTTTTAAATTCCTTTCCTAAAATTAATAAAAACAGGTGAAGTGTAAAATTTACATGCTGTATAATCAAATAACATAAAAAAAAACAAACAGAAAATAACAACTCACTCTGAAATTCCCCTTACATTGCTTTAAAACTGGCACCAATTTTCGATCTGACTGGCTAAGCTGTTTAAAATTAAACTATCATTTATTTCAGACAAGGTCCATACAATAAAAACATTTCATAATCAAAACAATCACAGACAAACGAAACAAATATTAAATGTCATAAAATGAAATAAAAGTAATAATTAGCAAATATTGAAGACAAAATTACTTAAATTAATTACTTAATTAATGAAAAGTTAAATAAATGAAATTTAAGTTTTACACAGACCATATTTGATTGTTATTGGGACCAATTCTATGATTGGCACCATAAATATACAATGTAAGAGGAGCCACAAAGTAGATACTTAAATTAACAAGACAACAAATTAAATTAATGCTTATGCTACTTTTAAATTCTATATTACAACATAAGTATTTAGAGTTTTTTTTAAATACTTAAAAATTATGTACATATTAGGTATCTAGGTTAGGTAAAGTTCAATTACAATTTTCTTATATTCATTTCGTCAGAATCAGATCGAATCACTTTTATTGCATGATTTAATTATAACCAATGCTTCACAATTTATCTCACATTTGTATCTAAATACTAGGTATATATGTATATAATTAAATAAACATATTAAATGTTGAATACATATGTATTATTGTTTTTGAATCTCTTTGTAATATAATTTCAGTGGTAATTTGGCAAGACATATCACCTAAATCATATACCTTTCAAATGCATACATTTTATATTGTGGGAGTACCACATTGAGAAATGGCAGGCAGTTTTTAGCGTAACGCATATCAGTCTTCATTTTTAGACTATAGAATTTCATATGGACTTCAATGGACAGATTTAACACAACAGCCAGATATTAAAAATTAGAAATTTAATTTCGAGAAAGATAAATCCTATTTTATTTACAACTAAATTGTACTTGTGTTTAAACACTGTTCTGATTATTTTATTGGCACAACGTGACATAATACTTTAGACAATACTTTGCTTAAACTTTTCTCTCATTTCTTAAGCTTTACGATAAAATCTTGAAGAAATGACACAAAAGTTTCTGCATATATTAGAGACATGCTCAATACTCTAAGAAGTAATAATTGAAGATTTATCTTATATCTAG
The DNA here is from genome assembly GCA_035578125.1 of Mellilla xanthometata. Lineage (NCBI taxonomy): Eukaryota > Metazoa > Arthropoda > Insecta > Lepidoptera > Geometridae > Mellilla > Mellilla xanthometata. The sequence continues at coordinate 7,160,024 of JAPUBQ010000020.1, forward strand.
TAATAAATTATTGCTTAGATTAATCTTAAAGGATATAAAAAATGTGAAATTTGTGCACCTGTCACAAATGCAATATTTCGAGATAAATAACTATTTAGTTTTTGTTACAGAAAGTAGAATAAATTTCATTTTAAGTGAGTACATTTGGAGGTACATTATAATCATATTATTTGATTGATTCATGATGGTTTCAGCATATTTATAAAAGAGGCACTCTAATAATTGCAGTACATATTATGCAACCCATTGATCTTTGCCCTTGAGTGACTTACTCATAGTATTATGGCTCTATCATTAATGCTTTGCACAGTAGAACCTGCATTACCCATAGCAATTATCATAAATAGGCATCAGAGCAATTTTTTTTAGAGAAAACGCCACCCATTAAAGTTAAGTAGGTAAATACAAAACTGAGTTATTTGATGTGTAATATAAATTAGCTAGAGGTAGTCGGAATATTCGGTGATTCAGAAAACTAGGTTCGATAGTAAAGGTTCTACTGTATTAAAGTCAGCCACGCATAGGCTCACAAAAGAGTGGGTCTTGGGGGTCCATACCCCTTTCCCCTAAGCCTGTCTTACCTCTGTATAATATAATAAAGATGTAGATTTAAAAGCAAATTCCCCTCCAAATAAAAAAAGCCTTACGAGCAGCCACCTTACTTTCCTCTTAAGAAAGCTAGCCATGCCCATGCAGCCCTATATAACAGTATAGGTCTAAGTTAGCTGTTCAAGTTTAGCTGCACTATGCAGTAGCCCAAAACTCATTGGACATTTCTGAGTATTCCCATCTTCAACAGTCTTTTGCCAACACAAGTTTAGCTTCTCCTTCAAAGACAACCTTCTTTTCTTCTTCCACAATGCAGTAGAACTTGACTTTTAATATTTTTCTCACATCAACCAACTCTACACTAATAGTAAGTTTTTCTCCCACAAAACATTTGTTCGGAAACTTCATTGTTTGAGATACTAACACTGTGCCTGGTCCGGGCAAGTGTGTGCCGATAAGACCAGCCACTAAACCATTTAACAATGCTCCGTGTACTATTGGCCTCTTATTCCCATTATTTTGATGTAAGTAGTTATGATCACTAGTCAAGTTTGAGAAGGCATCCAAGTCTTTTTGTGTCAGTGTCTTTTGTATCCTTATTTTGTCTCCAGCTTTAAAAGCTGTACTGCTGAAGGTTGTTGTATGTATTTTGCATATTTTCTGGTAGTTCTTGTTGTTGACAACTATGTATGGAAATCTATTGGATAGCATTTTGCTCATTTTATTTGTATTCACAGAATAACTTTATGTTGTGTTTATCTTACAGACATCTTGGAGGAAAATGTGAGCTAAGTTTGATAGCTTTTTATCTTCAGATTGTGCAAGCTGTTTTATGTTTTGTTGTACTTCAGTTGTATTGATTTCTTTACTGGTCTCTTCACTATGAAGATACAATAATGTTGTTATGGTATCAGAAATTATATCATTGTTGTTTGATCCAAGTAGAGCTTTAATAGGTTTGAGTCCCGAGTTGCTCAATATGTATTGGGAGTTTTCAGGATCTGAAATTTTAATTTGAACTCATTTTAAGATTATTATAGTAAAAAACCTACACAGTGACTAGATTACAGCAAGATTTTAAAATCTTTTTCTTTTTTAACTTATTCCACTTAGGTGGGATCGGCACAGCAAATCTTCTTCTACTCTCTTCTATCACACATCATCTCCACACTCAATCCTTTCTCTCTCATGTCCTCATTCACACTTCATCTATGTTATTTAAGGGCGGCCTCTTGCTCTTCTTCCTTGCACTACAATTTCCATACATCTCCTAGTGACATGCATTTTCTCTCTGCGCTTTACATATTAATTAAATAAATTCAACATACCTATGCAAAGATTACAAATCCCAGCAATGGCAAAACGCACCAGTTTCTGGTCTGTCTGATGCTTCACCACATGCAGGAATATGTCCAACACACCAACATCTCTGATGTAGCAGTAGTTGATAGGGTCGTAGGCAAAATTTGCTAGATTAGCTAGGACTTGGCATTTAGCATCTAAAATAAAAAGACAATCAAATTAGTTCGCTGTTTCGACACAGCCGTGCATAAAGGTCGCGAACAGTGTGTGAATACCAGGCACTTGATTAAATTAGCGTTGTTATTCAATTATTATGATCCGAAAGTAACAAATAAAGGTCATTTACCATACGAAGCGGAATGCAAGAATTCGTCCACTAGCAACGAAAGGAAGTTTTCTCGATCCGTCCCATTTTCAGGCGTTCGCTTTTGTAATTGATTTTTCGTACTAAACATTGAATGAGTGTGCTGTTTTCAATGTTATATTAGCTAAAAACGCTGATAAATATACGATTTTTACAAAATTCTCGCAAAACAATAAAACCACCATTAAACATACGCCATTCCTTTTTTTTGGCAAGGGATATTCATACTCAGTCGAAATGGGGATACCATAAAAAACCCGAAATTATTTTTGTATATGGCAACGCCATTTTATTTTTATTTTTATATGGCAACATCGTAAACAATAAAATTATGATATGGGAACACTTATTTGTATACCATATAGAACGTCCAAAAAACCGTACATTGTTCATTGGTTTAAAATTATGGGGTCGTGAATAGGAAGATTTATAATTTTAGATTTAACACTGGTTGCCTGCATCCGCTAGAACCACTAGACTTAGCAATTTTTGCTGTGAAAGGTTTTATTCCATTTTATCTCTGTCCGTTTGTTATTTCATAACGGATAAGCATAATAATAAAGAAAGGATAATGCATTTTAGACTGGACTGGTAAGCGCGTAAATAACATCGATTACAGGAATTGAAGCAAGCATTTGAGTGGCAGGTTTTTTTTTTAGTTCAAATTCAAATTCAAATTCATTTATTCCTTAATATATAGCATTACAGAGACTTAGTCCCTAAAGCGCTACATTTCTTAAAAATAACATGTAGACACTAAAAGTAAACATTTGCACGATACTTTATTAAATAAAAAAGAAAAACAATTAATACGTAACTTATTAAACATACAAATTATATAGCAATATACAAATACTTAAATTACTACAAGAAAGGAGACTTAAATACATGGGAAGATTGAGATAAATAAAATAAAACACATGAAAAAATTATAATAATAACTAAAAGATAGTAAGTTATTGTACACTAATATTGCTTTTGTTTGTTGTTTTGATTGTTTATTATATTTAGTTGTTTATATATATTTAGTTGTTTTGAGCGAGTGAAGCCGCGAACAAATAGTTATCTCTATGTTTAAGTAGTTAAATATTGTAATTTTTAGTTCTGACGTTCACTTTACATGTCATTATCATGAGAAATGCAATTCAAAGTCATGACACGCTAACGCCAACGTCAATGTCAAATGTAAACGCATATGGGTTGCTGGCTATTTTACATGAAAATTATTTATTTTTCTGAGAAATTAATCATATTGCTGTTTATATTATAAATAATTAAGCATGAGCAACACGCCTCACATTGCTGGTAATGCATACATTACATATATCTGAACGGTATTAGGTTACCGGTGAGGTTATTTATTTGTATACTATTTCAGGTTTAACCAGCAAAAACATATTTTTGGTGGAGTTCAAAGAACCATATGGGGAAAAAGCACTAAGAGATGAGACTACCGCGAACATTCGCAGCATTGTATTCAGTCCTAAAGGAACCTACTTGGCGTACAGGACAGATAAAAAGTAAGTACATATAATATTGCACACAATATTAAAAGTGTCATAAGTTACAGTTTCACAACTTGTTTTTATGTTCATTTTCTTATAGAGCCGAGATAATAAGATGTTCAGACTGGTCGGTAGCAGCAACTTTAGATGGGAACATAAAGGATATGTTTTTCTCCCCACTTGATAACTATTTTATGGTATGGGAAATGTTTTTAATGACTAAAGATAATCCTCAGGTAAGCATTTTCGTTTCTTACACCTTATTACCACTTATTCTTTACTTTATCCCTTTCATGTGGGATTGGTACAGAATTACCGCATTGCAATAAGTGTGCCAAATTCTTTTTAATCTTAAAACTTACTACAGGACACAGTAGAGATAAAAGATATATATTTCTTCTATCATAAGCATAATAATGTTCTTCATGAAATAAATCCTAATGCAGACTGACAAAATCATATTTCAGGGTAAACCAAATTTGCATGTTTATAAATCTACAAATGGTGAACTGATTGGATCATTCATGCAAAAGAATCAAGGTGGCTGGTAAGTAATGGTTTTAGTCACTATCATAATATAAGTACATAAGTTTTATATTAATCGATTTAAATTTAATAAAATGTGAAAAAAAACACTAAGTACATTGAATATAGTGTTTTTATAATGAACACTATATTGAAAAAAAAATATTACTAACTTTTCTGTTTGGTTTAATATTTTCCAATCAACACCTTAGTCTGCAATTCTATTCTACTAATATCATGTATGAAAGTGAGATTTTTAAATATTTGTAACTCTTTATGACTAAATTTATTGTAATAATAAAATTAATGTAGCTTAGATCTATCCTAGTTTAATATGGATCGAACCATGCGGTGTCACATTATAATACCAGTATTAATATTATCTAAAAATTTATTAATTAAAAAAAAATATTTTTACAGGGAGCCTAAATGGTCATCAGATGAGAAGCTATTCGCTATCCAAATGAACAACAGCATAAGGTTCTATGAGGATGCCAATCTAGAACGCTATGTGCAACAGTTGAGTGCAGATAAACTGAAATCCTTTAGCATATCACCTAGCGCTGGACCAAATTATTATGTCTCTGTGTTTACTTTGGGTAAGTAAGTTATAACTAATTCTTTGACCTAGAGTTATGTGACAACACACTGTAAAGCTGGGGGTCTTAGGTTTGATTCCTAAGATGAGATGATTTTTGGAATAGAAATTTTAATATGCATTCTAAACATTATTTAATGACAATCAAGGGGCTGTACATATTTTGACATTTTCGTAAAATAGAGAGATAAAAATTTGTGCTTAAATAATAATGATTGCTTTTCAGACTGGTTTTAGTAATACATAATATTACCTTTTACCCTATTTGTTTATACTTTTGAATTCTTGTTATTTTTTATAACAGCATGAGAAATACATGTCTATGAAAATTTCAACTATCTGACTATATCTACATTCAGGCTGGCGACAGACAGATAGCAATCTTGTTGATAGGAATTGTACTCATTGGATTCTATTTGCTAATCCATATTGCAGGTAAGCAGGGCCAGCCATCATTCTGGCGAGTGTACGCATACCCCAACTTTGATATGACCCAGGCAGTGGTGAGCAGGTCTTCCTTCCAAGCAGACAAGGCTGCCTTCCACTGGAACCGTCGGGGGACTAATGTCTTCACTTTGACACAGACTGATGTAAGTTACCTGGTGAAGTCTATTCTGCAAAATACAGTAACAAGTGTTGATTGAAAATTTTGACCCATCTATAAGCACCTGTCTTAACATTTTGTGGATGTGGTTATATTAGATTAGATTTATTTTCATTTAATTAAGCTAAGTCAGAGGCCTTCGGGCGGCTTGAAAAACTCTCCACAGAGCTTGGCCACAAAACTCATATGAAGAAGAAGATTTCATTAGTGAAAATAAATTAATGTAACTACATATTCGTGTTTATCTGGAATAAAAGAAGTCTGTGTGTTAATTTAGGCTTTTAGCTATTTAGCTATAGAAAATTGCATCCTAATTGATTTAGTCATTTGAGTGTGAAAGAGTAACAAACATACACACAAATTTTCACTTTCGTAATACAAGTGAGACATATGTGTGAAACATTCACTTTCACTGATATGTTAACATTTATGGAATCAAAAAGTAGCCTATGATTTAATCTAGAGCCTAAGCTTTGGGCCTATGAAATGTATCAATTGTGATACAATTGATACATTTCATAGTGAATCAATTGTGATTCAGCTGTTGTCAGTTATCAGAAATCCATTCATCGCACAAACTTTTGAATTAATAATAAACTCGTAGCATTGAGTTTTAACATTGCAATAATGAAGATTTGTTACCGTATATTTGCAGGTGGACAAGACTGGAGGATCATACTATGGCAAGCAGTCCTTATCTTACGGTGATGTCAAAGGAAACGCTGGGAATATGACTTTTAGTAAGTATAGCCACTTTCATAACATTACCACTGCAATAGACAAATAATTTACCTACAAAAAACATATTACGGATAATGAAGTGGCATAAGCATATCATAATTAGCCCACTATATGTTCCCATTTCTGGGGCTCAGGGCCTTCTCTCACGAGGAGAGCTATGTAGGCCATAATCCACCACTTTGGCAAAGTGCGGGTTGGTGGATAATGAATTAAAACTTGGCAATATCAAGTTAATTAAGCGAGCAGCATGAAGCACCAAATTGGCAAAATTTTATTTAACCTGTTCATATATTTGGATGTTGGTACTTATGTAGAGGCCGCTATTTTAAACCAATGTTTACGAAATTTGGTATATATTATATAGGCTCTTTTAATTTTTATTTGGAAGAGGAGTGGTAATTCATACAAAACGCGATGAAATACTATGTTTCAAAATGATTTAGTCAGTATTAATATTTAGTTATGTATATTATGTAGTAGAATTTTCCATGTACCTAATTGTTGAGACATGAAGCTATTAAATTTCACTGTCGGAATAAAAATGTCACAAAAAAGTACACTTATCTGCTTTTTAGGAGGCTATGCATGTGACTTTAAAATGTTATGGATCTTTTCAACACAATTTTTCGTCGGCAGGTAAAGAAGGCCCCATCCACGCCCTCTCCTGGAACCCGGGGAACTCCAACGAGTGGCTGGCAGTGTACGGGCACGCGCCCGCCAAGGCGACGCTGTTCAATGCCAAATGTGACCCGCTTTACGAGTTCGGCACCGGCGCCTGGAACTCTATATACTTCCCGCCTGAAGGGAGTCATATCCTTTACAATATCAAGGAAAATATTTCTCCTTATAGGTTACACCAAGTCTCATAGAATTGAGTAGAATATAACACCCTCTAGGTGCTCGAAATCATTTTCTTTTGACTTGTGCTAACTAATCATTTGTTTTAATAAGAAAATTTTGGAAATTTTCGACCATCGTTTTGTAGCGTCAACCATTTGGAAAAAGACACACCCCTTTCTAACTTATTACATCTCGTCGTTTTTGCGTCAGGGGGGGGGGGGGGGTAAAAAGAAAGATACTCCATATTTTAATGAAGCGTACAATATGCGAGATATATCCCGCCAAATTAATAAATCAATTATCTCTCCGAGTACTTTCTCCGACAGACACAAGAATTATGTAATTATCTTTTTTGCCGTGTCCTACCTAAAATGCCGTTATCAAATTGTTTAGTACATAAGCACGGAAGATGCAACAGGGATGGAACAGGTATGCCAGCGACCCAGTGCTCCGTTATTTCAAGGAGCTCGGCTGGCTTGGGTGGGCTGGTAAGGGGGGAATGCACAATACGCCCCTAGCGGGATGTCAGTGCAGTTCTCATCACCCCCACTTCAAATTAGAATTAGAAACATGGAAGATTTTAAAAGATCTCCTTAACACCACCAACACATGTCCTGCTCGGCGGTTTCGGTAACATAGCGTCCGGCCACATCGAGGTGTGGGACCTGCGCGGCTACAAGAAGCTCGGCGCGTGCGCAGCGCCCGACTCCACCTACCTGCAGTGGGACCCTAGAGGAGAGGTGTTCGTCACCGCTACTACGTACCCGAGACTCACTGTTGGGAACGGGTAAAGATAAATATTGTAATTCGTAAATAAATAAATTAATACGAAAGTAGGATCAGTTTAATAGTTTACATTTGACGTTCGTCTATACCATTACTAATAATAACCGTTCCTATGTTGAAAAGACATTAGCCCATTTTATATAATCTGTTGAAAAAAGTCCAAGTTTAGATCAGAAAAAAACTTGTTCGAATAGTCTGAAAATTTTGTAATTCTAACCCATGTCTTATTCTTAGTCTTAATTAACGTCTAATATTGCATAGTAATAGTACTTGGTTTTATTTATTCTTATATTGTGTTCATTTCATTCTTCGTTTTTGTATATTCGTGTTGTCATTTAATGGGTATTGTGCGTGATGTGATGTCACAACCAGCCCCAACGGAAGACCAGCGTTGGTTGCTCTCCAGTTACCAGCATTATGCTGAGTCGAGTCTGTGTTGTGACAAATCAAAGTTTATTATGCGTCTTATTGTAATTATTATATTTTGTCTTGTGAAGATTAATTTGTCACAATAAACTATTTTCTTTCTTATTCTTCTTTCTAATTGTTAAATGCCTAATTAGGTGTTTGATAAGTTACTCCCATTATCTCTAATACAAACTAAAAAATATTTTATTTCGTTTCAAAATGGTTCATGTCAAAAATTTAAATCTAACTAATTTAAATACATTGGTTCAACCTTTCTAATTTAAATTTATCCTTGTTTCTTCCAGCTACAAAGTCTGGCATTACACCGGCGTCCTAATGCACAAGCGCCCGTGTCAAGAGAAAGAACATCTCCTCGCTATAACTTGGCGTCCGGGCAGTTACCCAAAAAGCGAGTTGTCTAAAACTGCGCCAAAGGCGATAGAGGACACCACTGTGAAACCCACGGCGGCGTACCGACCTCCCGGAGCGAGGAATAAGCCGTCAACCTTCACTCTGCATGAACATGAGAAGCCACATAAGCCGGGCGAAAGTGCCAGTGGTAAGCAACCTTTTAGATTAATGTTTTTTCCAAATGTTATGATTACTGGATCATAAATCTTATATCTTTAAATGAGCAATTGTTCTATATATACATAAACATATATACTAGCTGACCCAGCAAACGTTGTTTTGCCTCACTCAGGGATATAAAAACTAGATATTAGCCGATTCTCAAACCTACTGAATACGCATATAAAACTTGGTAAAGATCAGTCAAGCCATTTCAGAGGAGTATGGTAACAAACACTGTGACACGAAAATTTTATATACAAGATAATTGGATCTTGGAATCGGCTCCAACGATTTTCATGAAATTTAGTATATAGGGGGTTTTGGGGGCGATAAATCGATCCAGCTAGGAATCATTTTTAGAAAATGTCATACAAAAAATACCGAGCAAAGCTCGGTCAACCAGGTACTTAATTGTAATACGAGTATGTTTAATTCGATTCAATAAAGAATACATTTGAAAGTTCATATCCTCTCATTTGCATAACCATAAGAAGAAGAAGTTTTATTTATTGGCGAGAGTTACATAGCTCTACACATATTTTACTGTACTAATATTACACAAAATATGACTTTCATACACCAGACTCTTGTAATTCTAGTTTTGAAGAAATCTTAAATCCATTATTACGAAATTCATAAAAAAAATGCGAAATAATTTAATGTGTTTGACTAAATAATTTAATCTGTTATTAGTAATAGCTGGGACCTATAATTTAGCATATTTAAATGATTGGAGACTCCGATTCAATAAGTATATGATGCCGTATATCCAATGCTAATTCCAACTTATTTTAACCACTCCAGCTCCATCTAAACAAGCCCTAAAACAGAAAGAGAAGCGCGAAGCTCGGAAGGCTCGTAAGGCAGATGAGAAGGCATCAGGCGAGGATGCCCCCGCCCCGGCCGGCGCTCCCCGGGCGCCCTTCGTCTCTACCGGGGATGCTGAAAAGGATAAAAAGATCAAAAACCTGAACAAGGTTGGTATCTTTATAATTATACTAGCTGACCCGGCAAACGTTGTTTTGCCTTAAAAATAGATAGTAGCCGATTCTCATACGTACAAAATTTAGTAAAATAGGTCAAGTCGTTTCAGAAGAGTACGGTAACTAACATTGTGACATGGAAATTGTATATATTAGAAGCTGCGGCCCGCGGACGCATTAACCCGCGCTAATCCGAGACATAAGAAGTTAATCTGGTATAAAAGTAGCCTATGTGTTAATCCAAGATCTAACCAATCTTCAAAATAAACCTCATTAAAATCGGTCCTGCCGTTGGAGCGTTAAGGAGTAACATAGATTTTTAAGTTAACAGCGAATCCTACGGGAACCACAGTAATTTTCGGGATAAAAAGTAGCCTATGTGTTGATACAAAGGCAATCTATCTTCACACCAAATTTCATCAAAATCGGTTTAGCCGTTTGAGCGCGAAGAAGTAACAAACATACACAGTTATATACGAACTTTCGCATTTATAATATTAGTAGGATTGTTACTTATCGTAGGGCCAAACGAAGGAGACTCGGTGGTGTTGAATAAAATCATCTTAATTTCCTCCATTGAAATAAAGTATTATTCAACAGAAACTAAGCGACATCGAGAAGCTAAAGCAGCAGAAAGCGTCCGGAAAGCAATTGGAAATAAACCAGCTTGCGAAGATCGAGAACGAACAAGCGCTGCTCAAGGAATTAGAGCAACTACGGTTATGATACACATTTTATGACATATACTAGCGTAGACACATGATTATGAAAAAAAAGAGTTAGAATAACGTTAAAATGACAGTTGCGGAAACGAGACAACCATATCTGCATAGTTGTGTCTTGGTTTAGCGTAGAGACACACTTGATTGCCTAAAGTAGACTTGAAGATTCAACGCAAAAAATAGTATCGTATTTCACCAGAGTGACTAAGTTGTAATTGTAAATAGCGCCATCTATTGGTTTTTGTTTGCAACCTTCACTAGTTGACTTGCTATCGAGGGAGAAAAATGAAGGAAATGGATAGTAAGAATAAGTTTCCCAAATTGAATCAACTCAACAGTATAGAGTCTCTCTCTCTCGTAACTCGACTCGTATCAAAATTACATTATTACATTTAATCTCATATCGAATATAAAATATTTAAAAAATATCAATGGTTAAAATAAATTTAAGAAAGAATATTAGCTAAATCAGCGATGGTGTAAATAAATTAAAATGATTGCCTCTGAATCGTAACAAATCGCTATTCAATACATTAATATTAATTGTTGTTAAATTTAATATTTAAAAGCTGTAAGCAATAAAGTAAATGTATGGGAAATCTGTTAAATATCATTAGAATATAAAAAAATGCGTTTAATGAATAATATAATAATACTCTCTTAATGTTAATTCTTTAAATCCTTAGTAAATACATAATTCTATCAAATTGATGTAAAACTGGCCTTTGGTCGACAATGATATACGATATTTAATTCTGTATATAGAAAAAACAATTAAAATACTATAAACAAACTTAAAGTAACAAGAAAATCAAAACCCTACAATTGAAATTAGAGTAAGCTCACCATCCAGGCTGTCGCTGCGGGGCAGAGTTCCCAAGATGCTGGCAGCATTGCCTCGTTGAACAGCTAAACTTAGTCTTTGTAAGAAATAGCTGTCAGCTCTTGGATCTCCAGAAGCGAGGACCAACCGCTTCCCAATGTCTTTATAAAAAAAAATGTGTCGGACGACCACGGGCCTAAAGTCTCCAATTTATTTATTCTGTATATTAATTATGTAATTCCTTTCTCTACATTAAATGGATTTGCGCTTGGTTGCAACTCTTCAGATAGTAAGCGATATTGAGATTAAATGTGGAGCGCGCTTGCCCGAGGAAACCGGAATTCTTTAATTAATTTGACGTAATTTGTACTGACGTAAATTGAATTTGTTTTTTAAACTGCTCAACTATCAATTTAATTACTAAAAATAGGTTTGGTACCAAGATTAAATCGAAGTTTATTATTTTTTTACTGTTACTAATCGTAAGCTTAATTGTCTGCTGAAGCGTCAATAAACTTTGTATATTACAGATCATTGTGCTTCTATGTTGAAATAAAATGTTAAAAATATAATACTCTTTGTTTCTTTAGTTACTTACTTTTAAAACCTTATATTTAATGGATTTTACAATAAGAGGATCGAATATATTGGTCTTCGGTTACATATGACTGGCAATAAATATTTGTTCACTTATACAGAAATGAAGATAAAATACAAAAACTACACCTTATCCAATCCAGCACCAAGTAACTAAAAGGGTAAACATATTACATCATTGTTCATCTGAAAGTATATAGATAAGGGAATAATAGTTTTTATTCGATCATTAATATACATACTTACATAAGTTCCGTTTACTATACATACATATTATGCAAAACCTAGACTAGCGCACATCAAAGTAAATATAAGTATCTTTAACGTAGCTATCTGTTGTATCACAACAGAAAACAATGGAAAGACGCAATAAGCAAACAATCGTTATAACCTCATTTTGTCTGTGACACATTATAAGTAAATTCGATTCCTATGAAGCTGGTAACATATTGGTCAAAAGTGAAAAGAGTTCCTAATCGCGTGTACACACCCTCTGCACCTACCCACATTTTTTCCATCAACAAGTGCGCGACAGGAAATTTTTATTTACAAACGATAAGATATCGATAAATTGATACGTCGGGTTTAATTGTAGCAGCATTCGTATATTGACTCCGATAAATGTATTTACAAGCGGGAACCGTGTTACATCTAGCAAATTCTACGTTTCTTTGACGCCCGTTTATGGAACAGTTCAGTGCATTAAGGAGCGCGTTCTTAGCTTCATAGGTTGTTTTAGCCAGTTTTATAATCAGTGCATTACAATTGAAGTTATTGAACAAAACAGTGCGTTCAACTTATCTTTGGAATCGTGATATTAATTCTATAACCATGGATAGTGATGACCAGGACGAGCATTCAAGACTGCTTTCGGAAAGAACAAGCTGCCGTTACGGATTAGACAATGGAAGGCAGTCGGAGGAGACCATAGTGTTTGATAGCAAATTAATGAAGACCTCCACTCTGGACGGAGATTTAGCGGCCACGTGGGGTGGCCGGAGGTCACCGCCAGATGGTTGCCGGCTGAGGAGGACCAGGTCTTGGTCTGGTGGACCTAATGATGACGGCAGTTCCGAGATAAGAATACTTAGAGAACGGTAATTCGGTTAATAAATTGTATTTTATAGTAGCATTGGGGAGATTACGATTCGTACTTCGCCACGATTTGAATTGTTTCGATTTTTAAGCCTCGATATCTCGGAAACGAAGCGAGATATCGAAAAATTTTATTCCATCACTTTGTTTTCTTACGTCGAGATCTATAAGAATTCGCCATCAAACCGTGGCGCCGTACGAATCGTAATCATACCGCAGCATTTATCTGTAAATTCTATTTGCATACTCATTAGTTGATATATAATTTACCTTTAGTAATCTTGGCTGCGATCATCTAGCAAACCATGTTAACTAGATTAAACCCATACTCGCTAAAGCAATATTCCAAAAAAAAACATGTCTCAATGGCTCCAAATTCATCAATTACAATTTTAGTTGTACAAGTACGAGTACATATCTAAACAAACATTGATAATTAATTAACGTGTGAAAGATGTATTTGGTAAGAATAATTAATGTAGTAGCGTTGATTAATCACTATATTTAATTTTATCAATGACAAATTCACGTGAAAACAGATAACAGAGATAACAGCGTCTATAACAATATTGTGTAGATACTGCAATTGAAGATAAAATAAACTCCTTTATCTAGGTATATTTATTTCTTCATTTAGCATTACAGATACATTATGATACTCGTAATTACATGAACTTATAGCTAACTAATTATTGTACCCTGTATCTACATAGGGTGTAGTTACCTACATCTAACTTAATCTATATATGTATTATTATTGGTAGACATATAGTTTATTTATTATCATGCAACACATGTACCTATGACATAAGGCTATGTTACATGTGCCCTGTTGGATAAAAAGTACATATTAAGTACATATTCATATATGTACTTAATTATTTGCTTATATCAAGATAAAATTCTAAAATACCGAATCACAATTAATATTTATCTACTTAAAAATATATGTAAAACTGTACAATGTATGGCCTATATTATGTAATTTTCTAAAAAATCTGATATATTGTAATAGCATTTGGCAGTGAGATATATCTTTAGCTGATTTCGGAAGGTAACTTATAATCATAAGAGTATCGACTAATATTGTATCAAATAAAAAGTGCTATTTTACACATATATTAAAATGCATTTTTATCTGGAATCCATTTAATTTGAATCTAGTTTAGACCCAGAATGTTTTTGACCTATAGCAAAACCGGTTCCCATTCTTATTCAACAATTCAGAAATCAAGATTTAATTGGAAATTAACAGATGCATAGAATAAACCTGTTTATTTACATAAAATATTTTTTTTATTTGTTGTTTAAAACCTAAATGGACTGGTTCTACTTTTGCAAATACCAATGACATATCCGCGTTCTTTTTTAACTTTTTGGCTTAAGGCGATGTCATTAGTAAAATTTTGAAATTAAAGTTTTATCGTGTAATCGTTTAAAGTTTAACCGTAAATAAATACGGTTAAAATCATTGGAATAATCGGTAAAATGCGAGTCAGGCTCGCGCATGAAGGGTTCCGTACCATTATCTCAATTAAATGGCTAAAAAAAACGATTTTTGTATGGGAGCCCCCCTTAAATATTTACTATATTTTTATTTTATTATTCATTTTCAAAGGTGATATGAAATAAATACGTTTGTTATATGTAATACCGTAATACTTTCATTACTTTTTAGAATTTGTTGTTATTGCGGCTCTGGAAATATATGAGTTGTGAAAATTTCAGCTCTCTTATCACGGTTTCTGAGATGAGCCTGGTGACAGAGAGACGGCGGAGGCTTAGTAATAGCATATTGCGCATTTTGCGTTGCATTACATTGCATATTGCGTCTATGCTATTACTAAGGTTATATGGTAATAGGGTCCCGTTTTCACCTTATAGGTACGGAACCCTAAATATAGCTTATAGACCGTATAAAGAACCAGGCTAGTAATGTACTCATTTTGATACCAATCAGTTTTATTAATATGAAAAAAAAATTGTCTGATTAGTTCAAACTCATAAAAATATTCTTAGTGTTGTTGCTTAATATTTTTAATGATAAAACTGTAAAATCAAGATTATAATCCTGCCGTCGCCTTAATTGAGCGATTTTTGAGCACTAAGAAACCTGCCTGCCATCTTATTTTGATTTAGACTTTGCAGTCTTGAAGTAGCGTTTGTAGAGACTTGTTTTATTTCTTACCTTAGTTATAATTCTTATCTTATTTTGTTGTACAATTAAGTTGGATTTTTCTGGTCTAAACTGAAATACCGATCACAATCAATTGACCGATTTATTTAAAATAAACTGAAATAATTGTGTGATGTTGTGAATATTATGAGAAAAAACATAAATGTCTTTTTTAAAAGTTTACTGAAAATAACGATAAAGAATAAGGGAGAACGGAATCTATTTATAAGTACCTAAAACATAAATCTGAAATACCGATCAAAATTAACTGAACGACTTATTTCAAACTGAAATAATTGTGTTATGTTGTGAATATTATGGAAATAGGCATAAATTGTCTTTAGTTTACTGATAATAACGATAAAGAATAAGGGAGAACGAAATCTATTTATATCATAAATAATATTACCAGTGCAAAGTGAGCTACAAAATTAACCATACCAATAAAGAATTTGCTATAAAGTGCGAACTTATTTGAAAAAAAATATGTAAATCCTAAAAAGAAAAACTGTCTCCAACGTCGTGTTAACAAATAAATACTTACTATTTCTTCAATATAACTTTCTACATAAACGAATAATAACGGTACATAAAAAAATTTTTTCATTACAATACCAAATAAATCGTGTCCCATAAAATATCAGCAGTTGTTTAGTGTCGTTCAAATTGAAAAACCATTGACTGTATAAAATATACTAGTGAGTAATCATGTACGTGTTTTTGAGACGTTACATAGCTAAGTTCACAGTGTTTTTGTCCAGTTTGGTCAGGACTCAAACCCGGATTCGTCCCGGTGCGTTCCGTCTGCTAACCAGCCGGCAGCGTCTGACCCTAGCTTCATTAGCCTTGGTGGACTTCATCAGCTTCTGTTCCATGAGCATCATGGCTCCGTTCTTCCCGAGAGAAGCCACGGCCAAGGGTCTCTCGGATACAGTCTCTGGAATGGTCTTCAGTTTCTACGCAGTGGTAATGTTCTTGACTTCGCCGCTTTTTGGGAAATTCGTGAGTATCTCAGAAATGTATTTATTGTTTGTTTATTGATGTATTCACACTATTCGCATTGCTATGGGATAAAATTAGTCTATGTGTTAATCCAGGGATTAAGCTATTTCCACACCAAATTTCATCCCAATGGATTCAGCCGTTCCAGTCTGTAGAAATAACAAGTACTCTTACCTATAGATAAGTGAACTTGTTATTATGTATTATATATAAGTAACTTTCGCCATTATAGTATCAGTGAGTTTATTTTTTATTGCATGTATCTGTGTTTAGTGTCGAGAGAAAGGTATATGATTAAACAGATAGATAGTTCTGAAATACACAATTGCGATACACGTGCTTTAAGTAATAATTCTAAAAATATACGGTAAATAAATATCTGATAAAGCTGAAGTGAAGTCACGTAAAACAGTTTACAAAGTATCATAAATAAAATACGCTACGGGTATTAATGAACTTAGCAATATATGTAGGTACTAACGTGATATTTAATTTTATTATTACCTTCAGTTTATAACTGAAGATATTATATCTATATAATAGGTTCGAGTAGCAATTCTAACCTTTGGTGCACACTAGGCGACTTGTCACAGCGACTAGCCGCGTATCACACACAACTACAGTCACGCGACAGCGCAACGCTATTCCTCTAGCTTGTCTTTACAACTCCTTGACTTGCTGAGTCCGCAGATCTTTACACAAAATATAAGAAATAATTCTATTGCAGTCTATTGTCGTTGTCGTATCTAGTAGTAAGCTGTCACTAAGTAACGTAAAGTCGGTAACTTATTTTTATTCGAACAACAAATGAAAGGTTGTAAAATAAAACGTTGCTATGTTCGAGATGCAGAGGTCAAATTGAATTTTTCGAGTTGTAGAGTGAAAATATGTACCAAAATGGCTTGGAGGGACTCGGCGATTATTTCGACTAGCAGAGGGTCAAGATTTCAAGTTATGGAGGTTTTGGTGTTTGAAGGGAAGGGAACACAACATTTTTTCGCCTTTCGGAGGTTTTTGACTTAACGAGGTTCTACTGTATTGTTTTTTTTTTGCTTGCAGTTGCCGTCTATGGGGGCTAAGTTCATGTTTACAGCTGGAATGTTCGTAGCAGGAGCGTGCAATGTTTTATTCGGGTGGGTTAAGTTTTACAGTAGGTTAAATAACTAGGCATTCATGTTTCTTTTTCCAATTTTATCATGGTCTTTCACAGTCTATATTCTTCTCCCTTCTAACTGCTAAGAGTAAACCAATATGCCGTATGCTGAAGATCTAAATTAAGTGTGCTTCCTAACATTTTTTTTTAGAAAATATAAAACAAAAATGTCCATGTTAGTGAATATTTATTAGTGTACACACAATACACCTGACAATTCGTAATAATTGCACAGAATAATAACTTGTACTATAATTGTTAGTAAATATAAAATGTTAATCAAAATTTTTAACAGTCAGTGAGCCGTCAGTCCATTTTCACGGAAGCGAAGATTTTTAAAATAAGCCTTTTAAGGCTTATTTTAAAAATGTTATTTTGATAATGTCCGAGTCCGAATAAAAAAGAGTTCTCTTCATGTACGGCATTTTTTTGTTTGTCATCTTAATAGTAAAATAAAAAAAGCCTTTATTGCTGTTTTTCTTAACTAAAAATATTATATACATGCCTTCTAACTAAATACTTAATTTATTTGTATATTGTATTATCTTAACTAATTATCGGCAACTGGATTTAGTCTGTAACAGCCTGTCTATCGACAAAGGCCTCCTCCAAAAACTTCCACTTATTTCTGTCCCTTGCTAAACGGGTCCATACCGGACCAGCCACTTTCTTGAGGCCATCTTCCCATCTTTAGATTTGTCTCTCATCATTAAAGTATCTTCTTTTAAAACACCTTCTACCTTTTCCCAGTACCCTAGTCCTAATCGAGGACTCGACGACATTCATGATCCTCTGCTTCGTGGTGCGGGGGATGGAGGCGCTGGGAGCGAGCGCGTACTCCACAGCAAGCTACGTGTTCGTCGTGAACGCGTTCCCGGATAGTATCGGCTCCGTGCTTGGCATTCTGGAGACGTTTGTCGGACTCGGCATGTCGGTGGGACCCGCTATCGGCGGCCTGCTGTACGCGGTGAGAATCTTTACAGGCTGCGATACATTTTATCTATACTAAGTATAAGATTCTTTGTCCTGACTCATTCATTCATTCATCTATGGGCAACGCAGAGCCCAAACGGCTGGTCCTAGGGGTATGGAATTTTGAGGGTGTATCTGTTATAGTATGTAGACGCGTACTAAGAACGGATTTTTGGAAATTCCACCCTTAAAAATATATATTTAATGTAAAATTAAAAATAATGGTATCAAGTTTTCTTTGCCAGGGGTGAACTAATGGGGGTGAAAGTTTGTATGGAAAATTCTTTATTTATCAAGTGAAAGTCTTGAAAATGATTATGGTAGAAGGTTATAACTTTCGCCAGGGGTGCATTAAGGGGCTAAAAGTTAAATGTTTTTGAAATTAAGTGGCATGAAATTTGGAGGGTAAATTTTTTTTCAACCTGCACGCAGGCGGAGCCGCGGGCTACTGGTAGTTATACTATATAATAATATATACTATACTATATATCTTTACATTGTTTCACAATTAAATACATTATAATAAGAATATACATTTTAACTTTCTTTCTTTCCCACTGAGTCACACTCGCTTTCCTAATAGTAAAAGTTAACCACACTTAATTTAAATAACTTTTAGTTTAGCGTAATATTTATAAACAATCCAAGAGAAAGAAAATTCATGATATACGAGTACGCGATGTATTTACTAATTAGACGCCCCATGAAAGTTATTTGTTAAAAGCTCCTCCGTAATTGTGTTCTAGGTAGATTGGGGGATTCGGTCTACCATTTTACAGCCTCGGAGTCGTGATGGTGCTCACTGTGCCTATAAACTTCTTCCTGCTCACAGACTGCGATGGTAAGTGTGACACTCGACGTAAAAGGGGAAGGGGAAAAGTTTGACGTGTATTTGTGACGAGTGTGTGCGTATGTGTGTGTGTGTGTGAAAACACCTGAATGGGTAAAACATTTTCTTTTTTTAAATAATATTATAAAAAGTAGTACAATAGACAACAGAACAGGAAAGATGGTTGGCCACCTTATACGACATGCCAATTTCATTAAAAATATCGTAGAAAGAAAGATTGAAGCCATGAGAGGAAGAGGAAGACCTAGAAGATCATATTTAGACCAAATTAAGGAGAAGGAGAAAGTCATGTCGTATAAGGAGGTCAAGGATTAGGCCGAAGACAGAACTACCTGGAAAAAACTCCACAGACAAGAGCCCAGCTCTTAAATATTGAGTGAATTATAAAAAGTATGTTTCAAAAATTATTTTACTTAATTGTACAAGGTAGTGGAAGTAGAGGACGACCTAAGAAGATGTGAATGAATTGTGTGAAAGAGGATATGAAAGAGAAAGGAGTGAATGTAGATATGACGGCTGACAGAAGAGTGTGGAAGCAAAAAACGGGCTGTGCCGACCCCACATAGTGGGAAAAGGTGAAGGCATAGAAGAATTATAAGTAATTGTCGCTGCATTACTTATACCATTTATATAAACTTAATTGAGTTATTGAGAGGATTTAAATGAAAAAAAAATTAAATCCCCGATCAAAAAATCTTGAAATTTGTAAAGTACTTACAGACAGTTAGCGGAATTCGAAATCAGCGGTCGTATTTTTTATATATTATATTCGACTCATATTTACCGTCTTATATATATATATATATAGGTATATTAATTTTAGCCATCTAAAAACAGGTGCAATGACAACGTTTGACCTACAAAGTCCGACCAATCGTAACAATTTTACAAATGTTATTGCCTTAGTTCTACAGAAAAACTTACAAACACAAAAACTACCTGACTAACTAAAATAAAAAAGCGAAGTGCAACCGACCGCAATAGGTCACGCAAATACGACTAAAATAAACAATGGCTAAGCATAAGCAGTCCTCTAAACGATCCCGTTTGCTAACTAAATTGCTAGGACTCGGGGTCTTTTCTTACGAGGAGAGAGATATAGGTCATAATCAACCACACTAGCCTTGGTTGTAGGTTGGCGGATGACACACGTCTTCGGATGTTGCGATTATCAAACAGGCCGGTTTCCTCACGATGTTTTCTTTCATCGTAAAGCGAGTGCGAATCCGCACATAACTTGAAAATCAAGTCATTGAGATTTAGTAGACATATAAACAAGTCATTGGTCTACATTTAATGACACCGCACCGTCCGTCGTCGCCGTCGGTATGACCTCGGCCTAAGATTTAAGAAATTTCTACATAAATATGTCCTAAATCTATTTATTTTTACATATTTTCTTACAGAGTACGTCTCCGGATCAAAAAGCGCGTCCATAGTGAAACTTTTCAAGATCCCTTCCATCATTATCACTGGACTAGTCATCGTAGTGGTGTCCAACACATGGGCATTCTTGGATCCAACGTTGGAGCCACATTTGCGCCAATTCAATCTCTCTACCCAGCAGATTGGCTTAATATTCCTGCTGTTCTCTAGTTTGTACGGGATTTTTAGTCCTATATGGGGATGGGTGGCTGATAGGTAAGCTTTTAGTTATACATTTTTGTGATGCTCAAGCAACTTACCGTTGCTATGTTATTTTATACATGGGACGTTTTTCGTCACTAAAAACCTATCTATGAAATGAAGGCTTCAAAATACATATTATGTAAAAACGATTTTTGAATTGTTTTGCGTTGGTTATCAGTAATCCTTTGTATTATTGTTTCAGGGTAAATAATCACTGGTGTATGATGGTATGGGGACTCTTTCTGTCCACAATCGGCTTGCTTCTCTTAGGACCTTGCCCATTTATTCCGGGCCTTACAAAGTAAGTTAAATTCAAGATACTACAAACTTCAAAACCTTTTGGTTTTGAAGTTCGCGCACGTTCATAACTTCTTACGCCTTCTAAAATCAATAAAGTTATATAAAGATGTCTTATTTCGGGGTTTTATCTAAACCGGGCTAATCTAAAATATTTCCACGTAGAAAACGGTCACACTTATGTACATTATTCTCTCGCCAGCGACGGTCCGTGTGACACCCGCCCCTCATGATGATGCTCGGAAAGCACCTTAACTGTTGGACTCATTCTAACTTTTAATAATAATGTAAGTGTGACCGTTTTCTACGCGGCAATATTGTCACGTAGGATAAACGTGGCAATAATTAATTAGTTTAATAAGGTAAACTGTTCACGTAAGTTGCCTCACGTGGACAGATTAGAAAGTTTAAATGAAAAGTTATTATTCAAGAATAATTTATTGAAGTCTCACTTCTGGACTGTCGAAGTCAAAGTCCAGAAGTTATGTCGACTATGAAACGTCTTATAGCTAGTTTATGTTATATTTTATAAAGTTTACTTGACATAAGTTTTTTTCTTTCTTTCTTTCAGAGACCTCTGGCTGGATTTGGTTGCGTTGTGCATTTTGGGAGTGTCGGTTGCTCTCACGCTACTGCCTACTTTCCAAGGAGTTTTAACTAGTTCCATGTAAGTATACTATTATATGCCTACAACCTCCTGGAAATAGATGCTATTATAAATAACTAAATCATATACATATATGTAAAGCTCGTACTCAAAACAGCCTTAGGAATCAGTACTTAGTACTGATTCTGTTTAGAGCGCGTTGGGCGTTCTTTATTAGTCCTTGCAGTGGGATCTTCTAGTCGGCTGCTTATGCTATGTTATGCCAGTCCTGAAGTAAAAGATAAGAAAAGAGAGAAAACAATCTAATTTAACAATATTTTGCCACTTGTGATATCATATAAGTATGCGGAGCTAACCAGCGGGCCTAATAATTTGTGGGCCACTGAGTGAGCCCTCGATTATGGTGGTCCGTTGGTTGGACTCACAGACCACTCTGTTTTGTGTTGTCCATTAAAAAAAAGGTGATTCAATTGCCGATCATAACATAAAAGAACTCAGTTGCGTAAGCAATTTGTCCAGCCTTACAATGTCTCTGACAACTAATGTCGGAGGAAGCCTAACTATGGACGGATAGAAAAAAAGTCCTGAATGCTTTTCAAAATTTCAGCTACGAAGGTGGTTGTCCGGAAGCCCTAGCTACATACAGCGCAGTAGCCGGGGTTTGGTCATGCTGCTACTCGCTTGGCGAGGTGCTGGGCCCAGCGCTGGGCGGAGCGTTGGCCCAGCAGTATGGGTTCCCACTGTGCGCTACACTTTGTGCCGCTGCTTGCTTTACTATGGTAAGTTACAACATTTATAAAGTAAAGTGTGTGTTTTAGTTCGCGTTTTTTTTATTTCTAGGCACACATTACACTATTGGCCTTTTGTATATATTTTTACGATAGATGATAACTAATATTCAGTACAGAAATTATTAAGAATTTTCAGCGTGAGATGGATTATGGCCTATACCTATCTCTCCACATGAGAGAAGGCCCCGAATCCCAGTAGTGGGAACGTATAGTGAGCTGCTTTTGCTTTAGGCTATTCATCTTCTTAAGTCTTCATGTTAAGTCTTAGACTATTTATTTCGTGACGTTCTTAAAAGCCATTTACGCTACCAGTAGATAGTGGAGTAATTTTACAGTTGATAGCAAAATCTGTTTTTCTTTTTCGCAGGCGATAGTAACACTAACTTTCTTCTCCCTTCGCGAATCTTCAAAATGGCTGCTGCAATCTGACTGCCGATCAGACTCGATCCCCTACAGCGACTCGACATGGAATTCCAATAACTTCTGCCGAACTCGAAGCGCTCCGCCCAGTCAAGGCATGCCGGTAGAAAACTCTCCGCTTCTTACGCCTTGTTCCTGTGTTTATAAACAAGGTAATGTGTCCGTAAAACTATAGCTAATAATTAGTAGAAGTTAAAGATAAAAGATAAAGAATAGTAGAAGTTAAAGATAGGTAAAGATTTGTAGAATCTAATGACTCGAAATTTCAACGAAGGTTCTCCGAATGAATGCTTCATTTTAATGCAGGTATAGATTAACCTGTTTAAAAAATACGAAAATACAACGTCAATGTATGTTGTAAAAAATAAGTTTTGTTTCAACTTGACATAAACAAATCTTCTTGTTGGTTGTTTTATTGCACGGATAACTTTTTTATTGACTCTGGAATAAAAAAATAAAGCATAAAACTGAAACGCCTTACACAAAAGTTATAGCAAGTCACGTCACCGCGATTTTGATACCTTGCCATTCTCAAACAGCAAAAATGTTTCCCGATTCCCCGCTTTCTACCAGGGATGCAGAAACCCATGGGTAGGTATCTTTTAAATCTGGATAGGCTCTTTAGTTACGGAAACGAGAACGGGCTAGCCGGTCTCCAAAACAGCAGACTTGAAACGACTGACGATGAATTGAAACATTATCACTTCTTATCTTAACAATTACTTGGGTAACTTTAGGAATATGTATTTAGAAAAACATACATATAAAAATATAGTACTTATACTGATCTGCCCAATATCTTTAAAATCGAGCACACAACAAGAACACTACAACAAGTTTCCCCATTTTCCTTAACCAAAAATCACAAACGACTAAAAAATAGTATACTTTTGTTACCAAGTTTTGTCGAGATTGGTTCAAAAATACGGAATCAAAGTGCAACCTACCAAAAGTACAGACAGACGAAAGCAAAATTGATCAGTTAATTCAGCTAATTGCACGGTCACTTAATTACAGTCCGACGATGGATTTCCTCCTCATAGGTATATCGTTATTAATATGAGTAATATTGTGTCTATTCTGTAATATTTTGTTATAAATTAAATTAATTTCATACCGAAGATGAAATGAAGATTATAAATATACCATAGACAAAATTGTATTAATTCGTCCATGCTTTTACGGATGTATATAACACGTGTTTTCCATAATTCAAAATGTTTTTATTCATGATATATGATGTTATGTATTACCTTCCATCAGGTAATGGCTACGGCACGGCTCCTCCTCGACATTTCTGTCTCCTCCACAACCGAAGCAATAAAAGTGGGTCCGCCAGCGTCTCAGAAATCGCATCGTACGTCTTAAAATTCAAATTCGTAACCAACATGTACTACAAAATACGAAAATCCCGAAGAAAATCGCAAGAAAGCAAACCCGAAGAAAGTTCTGAAAACACTTTGTACCAGGAATACATAGATAAAGAGGAAAAATTAGATAGCCAGAATAATAATAAAGAACCAAAACCGATAGAAGCGAATGCTGATAGATACTGTGCATATTTAGAAGAGGCTATCTTTGGGAGTCCAGCGGTAATGGAGAATGTGAACACGGATCATTTGAAGGTGAAGAAGAATAAATCAGGTCTGATAGCCAACGTGATGACGTGTGATGATATCAGACAGAAACCCGAGGACATGATCAAACACAATGTGGAGAAAGTTCACTTTTATGAACAGAATCAATCGTGTGATTCTGCCGAAGATATTTTTGTAAGTATCTAGTGATATATCATGATAGTTTGATTTGTAACTTATGTAATACTTAGTATAGGATATAATGGAGCACAATAAAATTGCTCATCTACTAATATGAATCTATTTCATTTCTATTATTACGAATACAATAATTCAAGTCCTTGAAATTGCTTTATGTCTATAATTCGCAATTCTTACCAAATCATGCAATTGCAACAAAGGCAATGTAATGATTAAAGTAGTTTTAAATTTAGCTTCACAAATATACAAAATGTTTGCTGTAGAAGCCTTTGTAGCCAATCCTGCGACAAAGTCACAATCTTTGTTTTGCACTCAGAAAAGTCCTTAACTACTCTACACATTAAAGTTTTAAATTGCATAGCATTTATCTCTCTCGTTCTCATGTTCAAAACTAGATGGCGTATGAGACGACATACACATTGACAGATTTTTATTCCTAACAGATAAAAGTCAAAACTTTTGGCGCTTCTAATAACATATATACTATTTTTTTATTTTTTAATATACTATTTTTATTTCTTTCTTTTTTTCTTCAAGGACGGGTGTGAGTGCCGCGATGGAGTCACGTATGTCCGCGGCACCATTACCGTCTCCTCCACTGGAGCCTGTGAGGTTTAATCTAGTTATAATTGTTTTACTCTATTAACTGAATTATTCCATAGTATTATATGATTTGTAAGCTTTATTAAATTTAACTCATAGTAAATACTCATTTAAACATTTTGATGAGTTTCATTTTAGCAACGGTAGATGTTCTGCATTGTGCTTCCTGAATTACCCACCTAGCACTATTTCCCTGTTTCT
The DNA here is from genome assembly GCA_035578125.1 of Mellilla xanthometata. Classification (NCBI taxonomy): domain Eukaryota; kingdom Metazoa; phylum Arthropoda; class Insecta; order Lepidoptera; family Geometridae; genus Mellilla; species Mellilla xanthometata. The sequence goes on from JAPUBQ010000020.1 coordinate 7,185,518, forward strand.
TATTGGTTTCGTACCTAAAAGGTAAAAACGGGACCCTATTACAAAGACTCCTCTGTCTGTCTATTTATATCTAAGAAGATTATCCTATTTATATTTTAGTTATATAAATGCAAAATATTATAGTTATATAAATGCATATGGAGTTGAATAAAATTGGTCTACTATTTGAGATATGAGGCCATTAAAGTTTCAGTAATAAAGACAGTTGTGTTTCAAAAAAATTCGTTAGAAAAACTACTAGCTGTTATTTATTGTACTTCTATTAGTAGAAAGACTTTGCCCCTTTGATTATTAGAATAGCATTGTCAATTCTCCAGTCGTGCATTTTACTAGGAGAGCAGCAGTTTCAAAGAGGATCAGAATTTCTACCTACCCTCATATATCTTTTCACCCTCGGTAAACATACTAAATATTCTCAAGGACACACACACCAATACTTTATACGCTTATTCTGAAATCAAGAGATGGATTTAACTATGAATGTTATGTCTCTTTTTATCGCACATAAAATTACCCAAGCCGAAGAGAGGCAAATATTATTCTCCTGTTGTTAAAATAGCACCCATTTTCAGAAAACTTCCCCGTGTTATTCTGTTACGATTTATGACTTTGTTTCCCGTTCATAAAGCTCAGTTTAACAACCCCCGTTATAAGAAAGGGATAGTGCTATCGGGTACTCGTCTCTCACTCACACATCTTACAATGTATAGTAGTGATTTCACCCCTACTTTTCGCACACAAATGTCGGACGAATCCATTTTCTCCTGTAGTAGGTATTTGATTTCTATCTATAGTAGAGAGTAGAGGTATACATATTATATAGCCTGTTCCAAGTAATGTTTTCCTTACAGTACTATGTGGAGTATTGAAAAGTTTTTCACTCGAATATCATAATAGGTATAAACAATTTGGGCTGTGTTTTGTATAAAAAAATAAAGAAAAACATTGCTTAATTTTATATAAAGCTTACCTATTCACGAAACTACGTCAAACTGTAGGGGAAATCATTCACGGAACGGGCTATAAGCACGTGAGACTTAAAACCTCCCTTGTTTCATTGAATCCTGGTCACAACGACCTCTGCTGACGGTTTTGCGACGTTGTCAGGATAATTTTAGCAAGGTTGCCTTTTTGCAACTCTTGACCAGTGTCCACTAAGAAATGTGTTTTTTTCTTAATTTGCAACACAGAAACTAATTCTCTTCTTGTGTTGCGGTTTTCCGCGAACAATTTTGAAAACAAGTCTACTAGGAAAACATAATTTTTGTGGAGTTAAAAGGACAGGAATGAATATTGAAGAAGCAATTTTCAGCCTTGTTATGAAGCAGTAAAGCTGTTATCCGTGTAGAAGAGGTTAGGGGTGAATCGGAAAATCGCGATACTTTTGTTTTTGGTTTAGTTTAAATAGTTATTTTAAAAAGATTTCTATCCTTACTTAGTATTGAAAGTTTATTAAAAAAATGTTATAATTATTAAATTCTCAAAAAGTCCTTAAAAGCTTATATCTTTGGTTCTTGAACGTTGAAGTATGATTTTTCATATTTAAATATTTTCAAATGTACGAGTATTCTTATGTTAGTACATTAGGTTTTTTTAAAACAAAGCCATATCTGTGTATGGTTTTGTTTGTAGGCACAGGAAACATAATCATTATTAATCAATCGACAGTAAGAAGTAACTCCCCCAATCATTCAACAGATTAGATAAAACTAATACATTTATGACTGTATCTGTAGTTATTGTTTAATATACTGTAACTCTATATGAATGGGTAGTTCCCCTCACTACATGCGGTGTTATCGGGCCCAAACACCAGGCGCTCATAACATCATAGGATATCGAATTACGAGGCAGAATATACTAGAACTAGTAGTTAACTGGATAGTTACGCCCTAACTGCGTTCGTAAATATTTCTAACGCAAATATTTCGGTATCCAACCAAGTCTCTAACAATGTTTTTTTCTCTCGGAAACCTGTAATATCCATAGCATTTATCAAAACGCTTTATTTTTGGGAAAGAAACTAGCGCTAAGCGCTTATTTCAAACGTATAGAACAACAAAAAATTTAATAAGAATATGTATAAGAATATATAAATATTGACGTTATATGATTAAAAAACTAATTTATTTTACACTTCTACAGTTGCATACTAATTTATTTTAAAAAATAAGTGTGTGAAATAAACAATAATAAATATTTAATATATATTGCCCTAATAGAATCCTGTTATAGCCTATTTTGATTAGAAAAATATGCTCTTTGTCATTCGTTTTCTAAATTCATTCATATCATGTATCTATAGCTCCCCTTCCATTCATAGTCGATAGGTACTTGATATACCCTTGACTAGAAATATCAAAGAGGGTGATTGGTTGGAAACACGAGGGTTGGGGTAAACAAGAGGGTCGAACTCCCTCAGGGTGTGGGCCTGTGGGTGGTATAGCGTTGCTGCTCTATCAAACCGAAGTCTAATACTCTCTCAGTTGTCATGCTTCCCTAGTACACGATTTGTCAAGTTCGCGTAACAATATCGTTGGTCTTGTTCAGTAAAGTTAACCGTTATAAATCCTTATTTTATAGCCTCTTAGCATTTATTTTGAAACAACTTTATTGTTGTGAAAATATTTTTTTTTAACTTAACAGTATTTTATTATTGAACCTTGATTGTTCATAATTAGATTTACATTGATATTCTAACCTATAAATACCTAATTGTGAAAATAAAACAACTCTCATGAATCCGAAAGTTTAATATACATATTTTACTTACATTCCTCGGGCACTAACCTCACAATTTCGTGAGGATCAGAGTAAATAATATTGTTGTCATTATCGAATGTGATTCCGAATATGTTTTTCACGTGGGCGATTTCTACCAAAGTATGGTTTTCTTTATCAGCCACATAAATTGCACTGTTCGCACAGAAGTGCGCTACACCTTTTCTATCGACCTCCATAGCGCGGTAGTTTTCAGGGCCATCGTACGGAATTCTTTCATTTGTGCCGTTTTTTATTTCTCTCAGCCCGTCCTTTGTGGTTATGAAAACGTCGTCGTTTCCGTCTATGATAAATTGGAATATTTTTTCGTCGATATGCTCCACCGGTTCCGAGCTATTGTGTACCTTTTTATGAAGGCGCTGTGACGGATAGTCTATGAAGTAGAGGTGGTCCTTGAAGAACATGTCCCATACGTTGTGGTCCTTTATTACGTGTTCCAACACAGCTGTCTCGTTGAGTTTGGCCGCGAAGATGCCCTCGCTGCCTCCAAGATAGAGTAATTTATTGTTCTCATCAAGCGCTGTAGCGAAGCCGTTCTTTATCGGGATCGGTGTGGGAAGCTTTTGTTGTTCTTTAAGGTTTACGTGGCCAATTTCGAAGTTGTCTTGGTCGTCGTCTCCTACGTTGTAGCTGAAGTATAGAATGTGCTTGTGGTGGTAAAGAGCCAGTTGGTAAGGTCGGTTTATTCCGTTAGTTAAGATCTCCTTTCGGTGAAATTTTCCGTTGACTTCAACTCCGGGACATTTTGGTTTGTGTCCCGTAGAAAGCGTCGCGTGGATTAGCACGAGGCACAGGAACCAGTACATCTTACTCATTATTTTGACACAATTTAGTAGTGTAATTTTTGTCTATAAACATGTAACACGTCTACACACTTTAGATTATAGTGTTCACTGGCTTAGTTTTCATTGTGGAATAATTATACATGGTCAATCTGCGGACGGGTGTCAGATTACTTACAGAGCACAATATTCATTATAATCACAACAATATTTCATCATCAATTGATAATTTTACAAAATCATCTATTTAGTGAATGTGAGAAAAATTTGATTAATTTTCCACCTACTATGTACGGAGCTATTATTTTAATACCATACCATAGATAAATAATAAATAAATAATAATCATCATAATCAGCTCGTTTGAGTCCTGTGTCCAAACATGGCCTTCATGCATTTCGCATTTTAAAAAAGTTTTTATAAAGTATGCAAAAGAAAACACTAACCTAGTACATGTCAACAAAATACCTAGTCAACTAAAACCACAAACACTTACTCTAATAGATCACGTAATGCTCGTATTTCAAGGGTATAGAAAAACGTTACCTATTCGACCCTGATTATCGTAAATAAGTCGCAAAATGTAGGTAATGAACCTCGAAATATTCTCAGAATTATATTAGAACTTCTATACAAATTGGTAAAATAAACTAAACTTATATAATCGGATAAATGGTCTTACTTTAAAAGAGGCAGAGTTTACGCTCTATCTATAGCAAAAACTTCACTCTATAATATTGTAGTAATATTCAAGTTTTGACGCAGCTGGAAAATGGTATCTTTAGAAGATTGTAAGATAGATCATTATTATATAATTAATGTACTTATGTATATACTCTACTAGCTGCGTCCCGCGGTGTAACGCGCGTTAATCTAGGACAAAAGAAGTTAATCCGGGAAAAAAATAGCACAAGCAGCCCACTATACGTTCCCACTGCTGGGACTCGGGGCCTTCTGTCACGAGGAGAGAGATATAGGCCATAATCCACCACGCTGGCCAAGTGCGGGTTGACGGAAGACACACGTCTTCGTATGTGGTCCTCAAACGTGTCGGTTTCCTCACGATGTTTTCACACCAAATTTCATCAAAATCGGTCCAGCCTTTGAAGAACGCTTTGAAGAAAGCGTGAAGAAGTAACAAACAAAGTAACACACACACACAGAAACTTTCGCATTTATTACATAAGTAGGATATTACAAGTATATTTCAATTTAACATACTCATATTCAACAATACCGCAAAGTGAGTGCAAATCCACACATACCTTGGAAAAATAAGTTTTAGGTATATGGCTGGGATCGAACCAGCGGTCGTCAGATTGAAAGCAGATGTCTTTCCACCGAGCCACTCTCACTTTTAAATCTACATTTATCATATAATAAACGAATGATAAGAAGGCATCGCTATAAAATAAATAAAAGACATAATTCAGTACAGCTTTACTCTTACGTGTAATCGAAACATTATGTGTACTTACATTATTATATATATTAATTCTTTGGTTCGATAAATTATTGTAATAAATAGCAAAAACTTAACTCTGATAAAGTGATTTTATAGTTGAGTGTATACAATCAAAACAACAAACTATACTAAATTACAATGAATCCTTTTAGAACTAGTAAGCAGACTTTTTATTGTATGTATTTCAAATAAATTACAAGCCCGAGAGTAGATCGACCATTCTGAAATGAAAAGCTCGTCCCCTAAAATAAATGAAACGATTTCAATATGTCATAGAAAAATAATGTATTCCAACCGTTATCAGTGAGCTAGGAAAGATTTCATTGTAAAATATTAATTTGAAAATTTTCTTGGGCCAAAATCTTGATTTAACAGTATTATCGCTATAAACAGTAAACTGAAAAAATAACGAAACAGCCGTATAAAGAATAACTCTTAAACGAAATTTTAGTTTTTTCTAACCAGTTTTATTCCTAATTCATAAGTCGGATTGGTACCAAAGTAAGTATAATTTTTTTAGAGTTGTTTGTTAGACCATAGACAAAATATTTTGCCTACGGTTAGACGATCTTTTGAATCAATTTTTTAGATACTTTTTACTGTTTACGAATTATAACGAAAAAACTGTAAATTCATGACTTTGTCCTTTTTTTACTTTGAATATATCAGCGCTTGAGCACAATTCACATGATGGTAAGTGATATTGAGATCTACGGTTGATCGCGCTTACCTATAAGGAACCGGTTCACTCTCGCCTTGAAAATCGCTAGATTGTAGTTAGCATCGCTTGAACGTAACGTTATCGTAGTAATATCGTAGTAGTCGTTAGTATGGTTTTTTAAATGAGTTTTTTTTTTGTAAATTGTACGCATAAAAATCTTTTTGTAATAAATATTTTTTATTCTTTATTCTTATTTAACGTATTATATTTGAAGGGACGTTCAGTTTTAGAATGGTCCATCTTTTGAAGTTATAGTATTTCGCAGTAGTGACCGCTTTACAATACTTATTATGTATTAGGGCCAAATTACATCATAAACTCTGGTAATGTCTATATTTACGCAGCATTGGAAACGAAACACAATACGACAAAGTGATTTACGAGACAGCCAGGCGAGTATTGTGAAAAACTTCTTATTATATTGTAAATACATTGTACGAGTATGGTAGCACTGACTTCAAAAATGATCTTGTGACACAGTCACACATAGAAGAGTAAGATTTCAAATTAAAACAAACCGATTCCTTTTCTATAGTACGTATTATTGATCATATTTTCAATTATCTTTGACGACCTCGTTGGCGTGATAGTCACCATGCTGGACTGCCAAACCGAGGGTTCCGGGTTCGATTCCGGCACGGTCAACTTCTTTTTGATTAACTAAGTTTGTTGACTGTTGTGTGACAAGTGTCTGTGCATCGGTATTTATGTATGTATGTGTACGTAGTATATCAGTTGTGTTAACAACCATAACACAAACTAGAAATGGTTTAGTATGGGGCTAACCAGCCGAGTATGAAATGTGTTCTGATATTTATATTTTTAATTTAACATTTAAATCTCTTCATAAGAAATACAATCAGTAGACCAGCTTAAGAAGACCTACCACTCATAGTGAGAACAAAAAGAAATAATGATAAAACTAAACTATACACCGCTCGCCCTGCATTGTTACCGCAGACCATGCGTCTTGAAGCCGTAGACAGTCCTCTGGTCTGAAGTAGAGCGTGCACGGATTCTAGCTCCCACGTGCTAAGCACTCCAGGATCTCTAGAGAACAGCACAGTATACAGTTGGGCAGGAACACCATTCTTGGCTTCTTGGCAGAAGTTCAGGACTAGATGGTCGTTCACTGCCTTTAAAACCTGGACTGTGCCGCTAAACTGTCTATAGCTTTGACGGTCTGGGATGGTTCCTGCAATAAAAAGAAAAATAATGAATTTTTGGTGCCAATGTCACACTTCACCGCCCGCTCTACCAATCAGAGCGCTCGGTTCTGAATCGCTCAAGCGGTATTTACAACGCGCGTACGACTGGTCCTAGCTACAATGCATGACCATCAGACGCCTGTTTCCGGACACAACATCTGTCCGGGGGGATATTCCTTTGCTATATGGAGGCAGACCGTCTACACTCTCCATAAATTCTTTGTTTTGTCATCACAGCTAGGCTTTTGACCAGCAGGACGCTTAATTATACAATCTAGCGATACACTGGCCTAAGGCGAAGCATGCGTAATCTGAAATTAAAGGATTTGCGGAAAAGTACAGATTGTTGATATGATTTTTACCTTCTCCTTAATGTTGTCTAAAATCCTTCTCCTTAAAATGACTTCGTGGTCTTCCCCTTCTTTTTATTATAGTTTTCATACCATAGTAAATTATTATTTTTGTTTTATTAAATTATTGGTGTGAGTACAATATATCAACACAGGACTTGTCTTACAGTGAAACACAGGATACACCTTGTCGTTGTACAATAGTATGTAAGTTAATTTTGTAAAAATATGATACTTTATTATTGTATACCACTTTATTTGGACAAATAAACGTTTTATTTATTATTTATTTATAAAAAAAAAGAGTTTACTCCCTATAATCATTTCACTTCAACTTCTTACAATTTATACTGAAGCTAGAACTGGGAATTCAAGGTTTTTCTTTCCAGTGAGCAAGGCACATAAAGTTTAGATTTTATAGAACTTTCCGCCACACCTAACATACTCGTAGGATAGGTATAGGGTAACTTTGTATAGGTTCTATCCATCTATACAATATAACCCCAGACAAGTAGGTAATAGATAACATGATCACTTTCAATCGCCTCTCCACCCACGCTAGAATGTCTGGAAGCTCTTCAGACGACCTACGTTTTCAGACTGCGCAAACTTACTCGTACATAGTACAAGATCCAACTATTCAATAGATATTTCTTAGTCATGATTGAGCTTAGTAATTATGTATAATGTGTACATTCATTGTTAACGCTATTGTGAGCAGTGCTACGCTTATTTTATGTAATAAAATCAATCCGTCTAAAAGCTTGAATTTGTTTCTTCAGGTACGCTTTTATATAACAGAAATTATGCCGAATACATATCTCTATCCCTTGCTAGCTCCCCGTCCCGCTTCTGCAGAGAGGAACAGCTTTATATGAGACATTGCTTATTACATCTATACCATTATACCAATATTATAAAAAGGAAAAGTTTGATTTTTTGTTCGCTTGTTTGTTTGTTAGACGCAAATTGGCTCTGAAAGCACTGGACTGATTTGAAAAATTATTTCACCGTTGGGATGCTACATTATCCCTGAGTAACATAGGCTACATTTTGTTTCTCTTTGCAACTTGATTATTTTACAACCCGTGCATAGCCTGGACGATATGCTAGTAGTCCATTAAGTGGGATATTATCATTTGTAAGACTTACCATTTTCAATTTAGACATAATATAAGTTATAGGTTAAATTGTTAAATTGCTTAATATTTAAGATTACCCCTTTTTATGTATATCTGAACCTTCCTTATTATTAAGTTTACACTAGCATGCTGTGTACTCTTTTTTGGATTGCAGACTTGTTTTTGTTCTTTGTAGTTTAGTATTGTTAAGATGAATGTTTGTAATCTGTCTGAGTGCCTAATAAATAAATAAATAATTACATTGTGAACTGTTCACGTAAGGCATCTTTAAGGACTCATTCCAACTTTTAATAATAAGTAAGTGTGACCGTTTTCTACGCGAAAACTTACCATTTTGTCTGCCAAACACCTGCCAGTAGCCAGCGGAGTCGTTTCGGAAGTAGAGCGAGTACTCGTTGGTGTATCCAGCTTCGTCCCACAGGAGACGCAGGTGGCGGTACTCCTGACGGAACTTGGCGTTGATGTGTTGGACGTGGAAAGGCTGATTCTCTGTTGACGGCTGGAAGAGATATCAAATTGGTTTTGATTTATATTTTTTTATAACTTATTTTTTTTTGAAAGAAAGAAAGAAAAGAAAGAAAATTATTTATTATGACAAATTAACACAAGACAAGATATAATATATAAAAAAGTACACATAATAAACATTAATTAGTCACAACACAGCCTCAACTCAGCATAATGGTGGTTGCTGGAGAGCAACCAACGCTGGTCTTCCGTTGAGGCTGGCTGTGACGTCACGCACGGTACACTAGGAAAGAGAATACGCAATTATATGAAAAAATTGAAAAATACTATTTACATAAACTAATTAGTTAACAGAGAACTAATAAGATACTAATAAGATATAACAGTTAACTAAATTAAGAATAAAATTACAAGAAAAAACAAAATTATAAAACACATGAATATGGTCAGTGTGATATTAGGATAATTAAATGGCGCTGGTGTCATTAGCTAGTAGTGTTTTTTTTTTTAGTCTGAATAGGTCAGCGCTTGACCACAATTCACCTGATGGTAAGTGATATTGAGGTCTACGCGCTTACATTGAAGGAACCGGTTCGCTCTCGCCTTGAAAATCGCTAGATTGTAGTCATTGGGGAACAGGGATTTCGGCAAGGAATTTCTAAAGTTTGGCGGCAAATTATAATAAATGCTAGGACATACTCGTATTTCACATTAGCCAAGGTGACTCTCGACACCAGTGTCAAGAGTTTTCAAGCCAACCGAAGGCCTCCGACTTGGCTAGAGCTGAGAGAGAGAGAGAGAGCTTGAAAGAGCTTGGCAGAGCTTGACTAGTAGAATACACACACAATGATAAATTTCAAATGTAGGATGGCCGCTGCCACAAACCGTTGCGCGTTGTACGAACTTTTCTAAATTTTAAATTTATATTTATTTATTTTATACATTGCATATTTTTTCATCATTATTCTTTAATCTTTCCGCAAAACAACACCATAGAATTTAAACTACGTACTAATATTTCGTTGCATCAAATTCCAGTACGGAGTCGGGTTACAGCAATTACTTAGTGCAAGGCCAAAGGCATCAAGTCGCAATGGGCATTCCTACGTTCTTACTCTAGATCACGCAATAATAAATGTTATCGTGTCTACAATGACACGTGGAATACAGGTTTTTTTCAAAATTTAATGAAAACGGAAATAGTGACGGTCATAAACATGGGAGTATATCACAAAATAAAGATAATAAAATTGTTATAAATTAATATAAAAATGTGTACAGGCGACGACAGTCTTGTCTCTTGCACATTGCAATTTACATTACGTATACAAATTATAAACAAACTTCACTTTTATAAAATAAATCTTGCAATACAAATTGTTATATTGCAAATTAATAATTAAATTACAGTAAAAGATTTGTTATTTAACTTATAAGTCTGAAGAAATTCCCAAGTAAATCGGTTCTCAAAACATATGCAATTATATAAACAATTTGTTCCAGCATGAGCCTCATTGAGAGCCAGTTATTTTAGGCCAGCATGTTTTATCTTAGGCCAGAGAAGGGAGAAAAACATACCCTAAATTGTTTGTTTGTTTTTAAATTATCTTTATTTACAAGTAATTAATTATAAACTTAATTTAAGTTTAAATTAAATTAATGTAAATATATTAATTACTTTAAATCAGTGTAGTATCAATTAAAGTAATTAATACTTTAATTGATCTATAATCATACATATATTCCTAGCAGTGAGAAACTTTAATAAATAAATGTTAAATAATTCTTAAACAAATCGTTTTAACTTACTACAGGACAGCTTTACAATGAAAGATGAGTTGATATATTAGTTATTCGAATGGTAGTTATTACATGTAAACTTTAGTAGAGATTTCCATTTTTATCCTTATCTTTATAGTCTAGTCAACAAGTGCCTTTTTGGGCAACTTTTTTCAGCATTATACTCGTATATTTATTCATTCAAGGCCGCTTGCATGAATAAATATTATTTAAACTTATTAAATATGAAAATTAAAATTTGAAAAAATTCACGTGACTACAGGACACATCAATAAACAATAATCCGTGGTCAAAAGCTTTAAAAATTTCTTTTTTTTTATTATAATTTTTTTTCAGCGGAACTTCATTGTTTTTCGAAAACTATCTAGATGCCATTCCGAATCGAATGACACCTCAATCATAATTTTCGGAGACTGCTGAAAAAAGTTGACCAAAAAGGCACTTGTTGACTAGACTATTATAATCATACCCTAAATTACACAGGTTAACCAGTTGACCTAAGGTTCCTGTGCCGGTGCGTCACTCACACGTGGGATACCAAGAGGCTATTTGACCTGAACTTGTTATAAGGTCATTCAATTAGCATGTAACTGTCTAGCGAGCTCGATTAACTAAGACGATCTGACTTGATCATCAAAGTTAAGCAACTGTCAACGCGGAAAGAGTTTGGATAAGTAACTATGCAAAAGACTGTCATTTACTTTAAATGTGAAAAAGACACGTTAAAATGTTTAGCAGTCAGTTTTATTATAAGCAGTTGCTTTCGGGAAACTGGTTAACTGAATGGACCCATGGAAGTAAATAATTAGTTTTTTTTTAGGCAAAAACAGTTTTTTTACGTATTCAGTTTTCGTCCACCAAATACTTTATGTAATAAGCTCAGACTATTCTAATAGTCTGAGGTAATAAGTTGCAAAGAAAATTAAAATATGTACCTGACCCTGAATAAATATAAAAAATATATTTTTCTGTGAAATCAAACCAAATAGCATGTGGAAAAAGCGGCTGCGTGCAATGATAACAAATTTGTTTTCAACAAACAATAGTAATTTACTATATATTTTTAATACATAAGGAAATCTCGTCCTTTCGGATGATAAAAGAATTGATTCTTAATACATACTTTTTCTCCATAATTACCAATTAGCTCTACTTTGTCATTAAATAGGTCAATCGTCAAGAAGCCTGACTTTAATTGGGCTATAATCATACGTTTGACTCGGTGACTCAGATATAACCCTCTTAAATTATAACCGGGTCTAATTTTTAGGTGCGTTCGAGCGTAGAGAATCATTTGTTGGGTGTGTCTGCTGTTTTATATTCAAAACCTTCTTAGGTATAGTAATATTAGCAGAAGTGTTTTATTAATTGCATATGCTTAATAGAGTGTTTTATTAATTGACCAAATTAATATTTGTATTTGCAGTCCATAGTTAGATGTACGACATTGTAATTTAGTCAGAGGAAGGAATTAACCTCCATGACACAGGCTTGCAGTCCAGTTCGAGGGTTAGGGATATTAAATTATATACACACATTCCATAAATGAAAACATTTTAAATTTTGAATTGAATGTTTAATTAGTAAGTTAGTAAGTATTTAGAAGATTACCTCTTTTACCGGGCCCTTCCGGGAAGTTAGATGTGCAAGCACTTTACAGTTTTGAAGGATAACTTGTAATTAACATTATTATGAGTAATGTCCACTCGTAACATCATTCACAGGAGACAAGTTCGCTTGTACCTCCCGTATCGGATATCACTAGGAATACAGCGCAGGAATGCTGCCAGCGATCTTGGCTCTTGGCTGCACGATCACCTACTTAAACCAGATGTTTGTTTTTTTTTCCTCCTTTATTTTATTATTTTTATGTAATTATATATTTTTTATCTTCTTAAAAAATCTTATATATAAAATTTCCATGTCACAATAACTAACAAGTTACTGTAGGTACTCCTCCAAAACGGCTTCCGATTTTAGCCCAAATTTTATACGAGTACCTATTCAGTAGGTCAGAGAATCGGCTACTATCTATTCTTAAGGAAAAACAACGTTTGCCGGGTCAGCTAGTATTAATATAAATTTAACTAATTTATACTAATATATTTAATTGTTTTATAAATATTTCTATAAATAAGTAACCTGAAGTAAGAAAGGTCTATAAATAAGTATTTCCAGTAAGATAATATTTACAGTAATTTAATAACATGTTTTAAAACAGATAAGTATTTAGAATATCTTCTACCTACTTAGGTGTCGATAATCAAAGCCAGCGATTTCGAGAGCTGTGAAAGAGGAAGCGGATCAATCAAATGAGTCAGTCGGAACTGGTGGGCCCGAGTGGGACTGCGAAATTTTTGACCCTAGGGACTAGGGACCCTGCACTAAGTGCATGTAAGTGGCCTAAGGTTTTTTATACTGTAAGGATACAGCTGGGAATTTCACCAGCATTACGCGACCCACATGAGTTAGTGATACTCTAGTAGGTATCTGTTTGGAATAACTGACTCTCAGGAGGCTACCGGAACACACTGAAAGGTGCTTGACGACAGTATTTTCAGCTTACGAATTGCTAGCCTGGTGAACAATAAAATATGTCCTACCACCAAGAGTATTGCACTAATATAATATTATATTAACACCAAGAGTATGAATAAGATTACAATCTTATTACAATAATTAAATCATTTTATTTTTTGATACCAATATTATAAAATAAATAAATATTAAGGCTCATTTCACACACGGCTGGTTAACCCCATAATGAACCTTTTCTAGTTTGTGCTATGGTAACTAAAACAACTGATTAACTACATATACACACATACATTTTTTATATAGATATATATTATTTAACACCCAGACCAATAGCCAACAAATTTAGTTATGCACAAAGATGTTGGCCGTGCCGGGAATCGAGCCCGGAACCTTTTGATTGACAGCTCGGCATGGTAACCATTACGCCAACGAGGTCGTCAAATTCTTTTAATTTGACTTCATATACTTTATAAATGATACTCATTTTAACAATCGACATGGTACATTAAAGGTTTCTTTGTCATAGGACGCGCAGTTAATGGCGTGGAATATTGGTGGCGATTCAGTGGCACACACGACTAAACTAAATTTAAAGAAGCCCCGTCTCTTTTCATCTTAAGTGGCCAGAAAGAGACGGCACGTTCTGAACCACACACAAAACAACTAAAATTACGTCAAATATGAAAAATGTAAGCGATTTTAGAGCGCACCCAATTGTATCAGCTCTAAATCTGATGCGTTTGACGTGATTTTAGATGTTTTGTCTATGGTTTAGATCGTACCATCTCTTTTTGGTCATTTATGACGAAATAAGACAGAGCTACTTTAGATTTAGTTAAGTCGTGTGTGCCGCTGAATCGCCACCATTAACTGCGCAAAATGCAGTGCGCAAACCCAGTAATTTTGCGCAGTTAAAAAACTGCGCAAAATGCAGTGTAGGGAGTAGGGACTAGGGTTCCTGCGCTAAGTACCTAACGGCACTAGCTTGATCAATCCAATTGCTAAATTAAGTGGTTTATGTGATTCACGGTATTAACTGCGCAAAATGTAGAGCAATACTATCGAATCAAACTAATACTACATGATATATAATAAAAATAGGCTCAGAAACAGTTCAATTAGTTAATAGCCGGCCCAAGGTATTAATTAGAAGCATTTATGAAACTAATCGAAGTTTAAACGATCGATAGTAAACCTGTCAATTCCCATTCTTATCTACTCCATAAAATAAAATAAATTGATTAGTACTTAACTGTATTGCAAATAAATAAATTCTAATACAAATGACTTATTTGCTGCGTATATAAGCAACATGAGAAGAATATAAAAAGAACGTAGTTTCCTTCTAGGTACATATAAATATGCTACATTGTAAACCACAGCGCTGTATAAAAATTAACATTGGCAAGATGTGGTAAACTTGAACCTACTATAACATATAACAATTTGGATGACATTATTATCTCGTACTATCGTACTACCTTTTATTATTTTACTAGCTGACCCTGCGACCTTGTTTTGCCTTAAGTACTGTTAAAAACGCTATAATTGATCAGTTTTCAAGCGGGATAAAAAATGATTAAATTACAAAAAAAATAAGGGATGGTGATAAAAAAGGAATAAAACAAAAATTTGGTCACAAAAAATAATTAAGAGTGAACAACCATTATCACTTAGGAGTATAAAAATATAGTATAGTAGCCGATTCTCAGTCCTACTGAATACGCAGATAAAATTTGGGAAAATCGGTCAAGCTGTTTCGGAGGAGAACGGTAAGTAATATTGTAACATGAAATAAATATTATATCATTAGATTTACATTTTAAATATTTCGCGCTCAAGATTCAAAGAGGTTGCGCAACTTCCAAATCATATTTGTAATATTGAAGTCTTCTCAATTTGTCAAAACTCGGTCAATTGGATCGACCATACAAGAATCAGCTCGCGTTATATAAGCAATATTATTCTTCGGTACAGTATAATATGTTTCAACTCAATATGCAGGCATTGAGATAGGTTATTTTTAACAGTTATTTACATTTCCAACGCTATCGCTTTAGGTATTGTGAATGTTTACTCATTTTGTATGCAGTTTGGAATAGTACCTATTGTAAGAATTTAACAAGTTTTCTTTTATTTGCAATGTTTTCGTTTGTCTGCCTTTTGAACTTTGAATGCAGTAGAATTAGTGGCACTTAACAGTAAAAAAAATATACGTGAGACATACAATTAACTGTTCGCCAGAATTATTTCTGTACATTAAAAAAACCTACCCCAAAAGTGGTCCCGGGAAAATCATCAGTCAGCCAAATAGTGGTAACCGGACACCCCTGGTACTGCTTCAGACCCTCGTTGCTCAGGTGCGTGTAGATTTCTAACACATACCACTTCCTAAGAACCGTCCTTATATCCACATCCTCTTTGTTAGGTCCATGATCGCAAACAACCGAAGCGTTTTGCTCCGGCACGTGATCGGTGAAATTCGATAAATTGAATTCTTGAAAATTAAAGTTTTCGAACCCGAATCCTGACCCAAAAAGAAACAAAAGTAGCACGGTCGTTATCGCCATAATAGCATACAATTCCTAATTCAAATTTCGTATTTTCAGTGCATTTTTAGAATCACAGGTCAGGAATGTTCGATTTGCGAATGGTGCGCGTGCGCGTCAATATTGCGCTTTTCGGAGATCGTCTGCGACTGACAGTAGTAGCGGCGCGCGGCTGACTCATGTCTCGGTTCACGATGCGATGCTATCTCGATTGACCCCGCGCCTACGAACGCGCGAGCAGCCGTGAACTCCAACGCATCTAAGAAGGAAACTTCGCCGCTACAATGATATACAATTATCGATAATAATTAATTAGATAATTGATAAGAAGCTTTACATATTATTAACTTAAGTAGATAAAAATTAAAAGAAAAACCGACCACGATATTTTTATACTTAGCAAAATTGCAGTTTGATGTCTTTAGATCTACCATTTAGATTCAAGAAACCAAACTTAATTGAACAAACTGTCTAGGCGTGGTTTAATTTTGTTGAGGAGGTGGGAGCGGTCTCGGTACTTTCGTGTAGCGATGCACCACAGCGCACGCGATCGAAGAGTGACGAGGCAGACGTCATTTTAAAGCCGAACATCATTTTATGCCTATATTTGAATTATAGCCCTTTAGCTGTAAAAAAATATGCCATCCGCTATTTTGTGACCGCGGCCATCGTGATACCGATTTTCATCAAATATAGCTAAGAATACACCTATTAATAAAAAAAATACAAAATCGGTCCATCCGTTCGGGAGTTACGAGGCCACACACAGACAGTCAAGCACCCCATCGTTTTAGGAGCTTAAACAAACGCGTACCTTCAACGCCAGCGTATTCAAGTCCTATTATAGTATTAGTATCTAATATAATGATATAATATTACTAGAATTAGAATTGAAAATTGACATCTGAATCATATATGTAATATACTTTTGTAATGATATTATCTTATTTGACTTGTAACTTTGGTGTTATCAATAAATGATTTTATTAACCTTGATTTTATATTAAAAAAAAAAACAAGTTGAATTTCTCTTTCTCACACTCATTAATTTGACAAAGAGAGATGATGTGAACTTTTAAATGTTTTCTTTGTTGACTTGAGTGTTATAGCATTTCTATGCCTCTGTTGAATTGTAGACCAATGGTCGGAATTCGTCAATGTGATCAAGACCTAATCGAACCGCGCTAATTGCTCCTCCGTTTATCCAATCTATTCGCTATAGAAATCATAGAAACATCGTTACTTACAAGAGTTTATGATACGAAGCAGCACATAAAAATAAACAAGGTACATAATAGTAATTGACTAAAGGAATAAAAAAAGAAAATTTATTTTTATGCTCTAAGAAAATGTAATTGAGTAACAAGAGTGAAACTAAACAAATCAACAAAACAATTATATAAACAGGTAAGTAATTACTTTACTTATTACTATAGATAAAAAGGAATTCGACAATAACGGGCAGTAGACATTGAATGATACTCGTTAAAATAATTAGTTCAAGGCATGGTATCAGTATATAAATAGGCAAATATATGCACATTTTCATTAAATAAATACGTAAATAAATATTAAATGAAATAAATGAGATAACTGATGTAGAAGTTAGACCTACTTTATCAAAAAAATATAACTAGCTATTTAAAAAAACAACTCACCCTATCCATTGGCTCAGCAATATGTATAACAATGCAAGTCCTGACGTAGTCCACCATCCTGTCCATGTCCCCCAAATGCTGCACATATTCTACTCCAAACCACATTCCCATGAGGCTGTCCACCCAAATATCCTTCTGTGGCATGCGGCTCTTACAATAGCCCATGCCATCTTTCATGAAAGCCATCTCGTATGAGCTGACGCTTCTCCCGTAGCCTGTTCCGGATGTTCCATAGGGGCTTTGGTATCCAGACCCATAGCTTGATGCGGAGCCATAAGTCGAGCCTGAACCATACATGGACCCAGAGCCATATGTTGACCCAGCGCCATAAGTTGACCCAGCGCCATAAGTTGACCCAGCGCCATAAGCAGACCCAGCGCCATAGGTGGAGCCATAAGTCGACCCATACCCAGGTCTCGGACTAGAAAGTGAGTTGTAACTGTTGTACCCCGGACTGGAGTTAGGGTACCTCGAAGAGCCAGGGAACACAGATAAATCATTCCTGTAGTTCGGATTTTGGTAGGTGTTTCCAAACGGCGATATTGAAGAGTACTGGTTGCTGTAGCCGGGGACGTTCGGATAGATGGTAGATTCGCCGAACCGTTGGCCGTAGGCTGTAGTAGCACTTTCCACACTGCATATTATGAGCAAAAGAGGAATAATTCGGTACATTTCTCCGTTCTAAATGCGCGTCGCCACAGAAGTGAGAGAGATCTTGACTCTATGGGAGTGGGAAGTAAACTAATTAAGCCCAATTCGAGGCGCGGACGAGCGGCTTAATGATGTAATGAAATAATAGCAGGATGCTTTACATGCTCATTAAGATTTGGATGTGAGCTTTGTTCGTGTTAGAAAAGTATGAGTCCACTCCTTCTTGACTCCTTCTCCACTGATTCTTGACTTTGTGGTGTAAGAGGCAATAAACAACCACATATGTATTTATGTAATACACGTAGCACATAGAACAAAAATAAAACATGTTTTTTGTTTATTTATATGGTGGTCAGTTTCCTCAGCCGAACCGAGCCTTTTCTTCTACAAAGTTTATAGCTATATATATTAGTTTAATGACAAGTGCACTAAATCATTACTTTCATTAGCAAAAATACAAGCTTCGAGGCCCACACATTGACTCCTACATCCCTTAATAACAATAATTAGATTAATTTTATCAACTCAAAAGTTAATCTATTTTCAAGTAAAGCATCAGGAGAGATCTACTTACCTACACGATTTTAATTGATGCTTGTTATTCAAAATCTACCAACCACTAACCGAATGAATCAACTAAAGGTAGAGTGCCTTTAATAAAAGAAGTCATGCAAAACAACCGTACGTTATATGAGCAAACGCTCAAAGTAACATTTCGCGGAAGCTTTCAAGCATTATTAGTCCTGTTTTTTAAACCGAGTGGTTTAAAAGAAAGATCCTAGACGCTACTTTTTAGACAAAAATCTATAGCTACATAAAGTAAGTAGCATGTATTTTTTATTGTTATTATATTTTATAGTTTTGAATAAATCGTAAAATTGTTTTTTTTTTCTATTTCGTATATAAATTGTATGTGTCAAAATAGTATGCTTTTCAGAAAAATCCCTTAAAATTTTGCGTTATATGGGATAGAGCTACGATTTTTTCATATTCGATATCTTCGGTTCACTATTAAAATCGTACGTTAAAGTCAATGCACTATATTGTAGAATCAATATTGTTAATTATTATATTATATTTTAGGTTTCAGGGTTTTTAAATTTTAGGTATTTAGTTGGAATGTTAGTATAATTTTTATTTATTCAGTTTTGTTAATTTGATGTTATGTTTTCTTTGATAAGATAATTAATATAAAAAATATGATATTGTTAATTGTTGTTTTTTAATATGAATTTATTTAATCGCCGCTCTACGATTCGACGAAACAAGGTAAAACCTGCCCCCTTTCCTCATATCCAAAACATCACAAAATGAACTCTACCATCATGATTCAGTCTATCAGTTACGTCTGTGTCTCATCGGGTAATTCTTGTAATTAGTCTACACTCTCGTGGCACATATGACCTCGTGTCCTGTGTAGGCCATGGGCCACTGGACCACATCCTCGTTCTAGACTAATAAGAGTAGGTAACTAATTAAACTTCGTCACCTTTACGTTAATGATCTATATTAATGATAGCTTGATCTTATTCTTCCTGTTGCCCTTTTAAAGAGGATATTTCCATTTATTTCATTTGTAGCCTCTTCTGTATAGTTAGTAAACAAATTACTAACCTTTTCTTTTACGAGAGGGAAATTTTAAATAAGAATCCAGCCGGGTTATATTGGATTCTAACCCACTAAAACCCCCTTGGTGCCCATCTTCCTAAGGTTGAAACTCAACGATGACCGCTTAGCGTGGTTTGCTTTGAGCAACTTCCACAAAGATATTTGCTTAAATAACTTGCTCACGTAGGTACTTTAAAATGGGTGTTTTTTAATATCACCCTTATCAATTACACCAAACAATTAAATGAGTTATCACATTAGATCACATTCTAGTTCTGATTTCAACAGCTAATTAATAAAATCGTCGTTTCGAACAGAATTTTCAGAACGATTTCAATTTGACGTTTAATTAAAAGTACGTCAACGAACGAGTTGGTAAAATTCCCATTAACATTTTCCACAGTTCTCAACTATAACTTGGTTTAAAATTATTTTAAGATTTTACCTTACTTACTACTTTCTTTGATGAATATGACATATTTCATTCTGTTAAGTTTCACTGGATAAGCTTGTGTCAGGGAATTTTTAAGCTATACACGTCATTTAACGCCTAGTGTACGAAGTATAGCTAACATCTTGGAGTCAAATCTCATGTCAATATTAGACACTGACCAAACACTAACAGTGCTTACCAAAAGATTAAGATGTGTTGGAATTATGGCTAAATCGGTTTAAAAAGAGACCAGTAGTTGTCATAATTATAATAATATATATTTAACTTATGTTAGCCATTGCCAGTGTTTCGCCAGTGTCTTTGGTAAAAGATTTGACCTCTAAACCTACAATTTGATATTTCATTCAATAATTATTATTTATTAGATCTAAGACCATAGAAAAGTAGAAAGGCGAATGTTTTTTATAGGTCGGTTGGTCAAATTGTAGGTTTAGGGGTCAAATCTTTTACCAAAGACACTGACGACACTGACGACTGATGAGTCCATATTGATGATAGTTATGGTTATGTAAATATAATGTTATAATTATGTATCAGTATGATAATAAAGAAATTCTAATATTCAAAGAGTGACTGCATCAACCAACTAAAGATTGCGTCAAATGCATTATTTAGGTTAGCTAAAGCTACTCAATTCAACGTAACCCTCATAAAAATAATCGTTTATTCAGGATAGAGGACGGCAGTAAAATACACGAAAGCCATAACGAATAAATTATGTTCTTGTTTACGTCAAAAACATAGCAATATTTCAATTGTGTCAGCACTACAGATTGAAATATAACTGTTGCAAAAGGATTTGCAGATATTTGTGTTTTGAGTTTTGCTATGTTAACTTTTCGTAACTTAGTAAAAAATATGTTAATGCAATACCTGATTAACTTTAGTTAAATTGTCATTAAATAAATCCTGACCAAATTTACTTCTATATAAAATATCATATTCCAATTACATATACTTTCTTGTTATTTATTCACTGACTGATTATTTTGTGTGACTTCCACTAAAACATAATGTGAAATTTCAGCTTTCTACCTATTACGGTTTATGCGATACAGACTAAAGTAGGACAGACGGACTAAAAGCAAAGTCTTAGTACTACATTCTAGTCGGTATACTTTAGGAGAGGAACCGTAAAATGAAAACCAACATTTTGTAAGCTGATATTATTATTCCTTTTTTTAGGTGAATTTTTTTCTTTATTCATTTTTATTTCTTTCATTATTTGCATCTTGAATACAAGCATACTCTTTGTTGTTTCATGATATTTTTACAATGTTACATACGATAATATAAAATTAAGCTATTTAAATGAACTTTTAAACGGAGCGGAAAAACAAACACACCAAAAAAATACAGTCAAAATCTTACAATTAACCGTAAAAGTACAATAGCCAAACACATAAACAAAACCATTAATGAACTTCGTATAGCACAACCGGAACAAATGGTCGTATACCTATAAATATTAGGAAGATCGAAGTTAAATAACTGACGCTTTATATTGTACCATTCCCAATATTTTATCTTTGAAGGTGATCTTTGCAGGATCAGGGAAAATACTCCACCTGGAATTAAACAAAAGTTTTATTATTATTCTTTTTTACATTTCACAGCTACGCTATTGACCAGTAGTATGTACGTATGACCACACAAGGGACACTCTGGCCTAAAGTGAAGCATTTTGTAAAATAAAAAATACTTCGCGATAGATTTTTCAACTCAAGGGTGGTTGCTAGCCAGACAAGCACTAGAAAATGCCCTACACATTGGATTTTTTAAATTATGTTATTGTTCTTAAAACACATTCTATTTGAATTTATATTTATATGCCACACGAGACCAAAGAAGAACTGGTTAAAAGCCTGCCGTGGTCATAAATATGCCGTTATCTATACATTTGCTAAACGATTATAACTAATTAGGTACAGGTTATAATAGGACATTCAAACGGAGGTCTTAATTTCCCTAAAGTGCCATAAAAAGTAGTTTTATATGATGAACTCTCTCTACTATACAGCTACAAATGATTTTGTAGCTGCATAATGGAATATTTTTTTTGGAATGCGTACATTTTTTACTGTTTGTTTTTCACTTAGTTCGAGCAAAAAATGTACTTACTATAAAAAGACTGTGGCACCTCCTGCCATCTGATCCTATTTATTTTCTTATCTACGTACTTCTTTATTCTCTTTAGTATCTATTTTGTTAATAATTTATTTCAGCAAAACAATTGCAATAAATAGCCTACGAGAAATATTACGGTCCTTTCACTTTTCAACTCAAAGCATTGCTGTGCTAATTATTCAAAGATAATCAGGTACCTGTATTAGATGCGCGCTTTTCTAAAATAGGTACAACAAATATGTTTGATAATTATATAGTTTGCATTCACCTCCGCCAAGCTCTGAGCAATGGTTGATGGTCAGCGAATCAGGAGTCACCTTGAGTATTTTAATTACTTGAGGATGCCGCGGAGGGTTATCTGGATACCATAACTCTGTGAAAATAGAAAATAAAACAAGATTATTATTGCGTAGCAGTCTTACAAAATACCAGGGAAGTGTCGTAGCAGCTCTACGACGTTTACGATTTCTTATTGTGTATTTAATTAATGCTCACAGTTTTTAATATTAATTAGGTTTGCTACTGCAATCGACTAATGTTAATCGATGTTCCTTTATACGATCGAGCACGCTTGCCGAAACAGGAACCAATTCTGTGACTTCTCAGTTCAGATTGATACTTGCAGTCGGCCTGGCGCAACTTCTTAAGAAGAAATCGAATGTATGAAACGTGATTTCTTTTTAATGGTCACTTTTATTCATACGAGTACTAAACG
The DNA here is from genome assembly GCA_035578125.1 of Mellilla xanthometata. Taxonomy (NCBI): domain Eukaryota; kingdom Metazoa; phylum Arthropoda; class Insecta; order Lepidoptera; family Geometridae; genus Mellilla; species Mellilla xanthometata. The sequence continues at coordinate 7,208,535 of JAPUBQ010000020.1, forward strand.
TAAAATTACTTTCATCTCGAATGTACCTACCACTAAAATAATATTCTTTTAAAGACGGATTATATTTGCCGCCATTGCTCTTCAATCTTCTGTCTTATAAAAATAATAATATCTTTATAGACATAAAACACAGAAGGTACATTTTTTAACCATTAGTGCTGAACTATCTTACGTATAGTATTTGTATACTCTTATGTCGTAGCTAATGTCTAATGAGTTTCTTTACGTAAACTACGTTTTGTCGTTCTGTGAAAAACAACCCGGCTACCATGAACTAAAGGTATATTTGTCAGGAACGGTTTTTTATATACATAAATAAAATTAGTCAAGTAATTGCTGAGGTCGTAATTGATGAAATCATAAAATTTAGGTAATTACAAAACAATGTTCCACGAAATTCTTTTCACGACATCTGTATGCATACTATCTTTTTACATAGTCATGTTTAAATATACATTTTTTGTAATTGTAAGGTTTTTTATATAGGTTTTATTATTAGTAGTAAACTTAAAAATACATATTTTTAACTTCATACCGATTCCTCGCGCCCGCATCTCCCTCTCTAGCATCGGTCGCTTATCAGCTACCCATAGCCCTGGTTCTTTATTAGTATACAGATATGTCTGCTCCAAACTTTGCCCATCTTCATCCCAGATTACTCTGATTCTTCTCTCGTTGTAAATATCTCTTTTTGTTCTTCTGCTGTTCAATGCCTTTGTACCAATTATGTGGTTTATATCTTTTGCAGTACCTTTATACTTCAGGATTCTTTTATTCTTTCGTCCGTTTTCAACTTGTTTATTTAGATCAGTTTTTTGTTTTGCATTAAGCAAACTTGTTTCAACCTCATTGCTGTTAAAATATCTTTCAGCCTCTTTGTTTAAAACTTCTTTTTGAGCTTTTCTCTTAATTCTGACATTTAACCAGGACCCCGACAAGGCGGTGTCTGACCATGGGAGGCTTTTATCGGATCGCCAGTTTTCATCAGAATAATTCTTCTTGATTATCTGAAACGTACAATATCATCTATTATAATTGTCGCGTCGTCGTATGTGACGCGCTTGAATCCATCAATCAGAACAAGAAACGTATAGCCAAATATAAAATAGGTAGGTATTTCCAACATCTTAGTGTAGAAATCTCTACGTAGGTACTTTATATCAAGCGACTCTTTGTGAGAAAAAAAGCAAGATTTATTTTCGTAAATGTTATTTATTCAGTAAACTTTTTGATACAAACAAAAACATCGCCAGATGTTTGTGACACGGTTAAAGGTTAGCATTTGACTTTTTTGATTTTGTTATCCGATAGAAATTTACCGTGAATTTTCTAATTTCACCGGTAACATTTCCAGTAAACAACATTTGATAAACAAACGTACATTAGCTAATGTCAAGAAAAACAAATTGATGACAGGTAATTTAAATGAAAAACAGCGGAGCTAATTGACAAAACACAGGTTATTTACGATTTAAATTATTGATTTCTTTTTAAAGGGTTCAGCATTAAAGTAAATTTTAATTGGTAGATAAAATATCGCCAGACTTTTTTAATTTTATCGAAGAATAGAGAAAGCAAAGAAAGAAAATGAGTAGCCTCACAATTTACAAATAATTATTATTAGACTAAAACCAATCAAGTTCTATTTTTTTTCTTAACAAAGTAAACGTAGGTTTTACAAAAAAAAAACAAAAGTACTTACAGACCAATCTAACCAATCGTCGTGCGATTCTGTCGTAGCATCAGTAATATAAAGAGTCAAGCATCCGACTTCATTTGGTTTATTCGTCATATCTGGAGTATGCTGGGCATACCCAACTCCATACCACATCCCATACACGTCTTCTATGTTGACATTATGCGACCATTTGATGCTGTCACCACAAAAACCTTGTGCTTTTGACAATTGTGTCAAAATCATACAGCAGACAAAAACAGGTGAAAGTCGTAACAAAACATTTTGTGAGGTTCTTTTTTCAAACTTATACAAAATATGATTGCGTTTCTTTTGTTTTTCAAAGCACGTTGTTGTAACAACAGACATGATAAGGATGGCGTCACTAGTGCAGGACTGGAAGACTTTAAAACGAATGACACATTTAATTAGTAAATTGCCAGCTCAGGTGACGAGGTGTATAAATGACATGATTCATTTTAAGCGTCGCTTATACGGTTATTTCGTCTTGTTAATAAGACTTGCAGAGGACAAAAAAACATTAGGTGTTGATTGTTTTAAAAACTATAAGGTTTTATAGTTTATTCTAAAAGATATATAATTAATTTACTATTATAGCGTAAATACAACGTAAAGCCTATTACGTTAAGCCCTTTATTAATTCTTCATTAACACTTATGAAATATGATATTAAAACCAGTATCATCATTGTATATTAATGTACCAAGTTAAGTATATTACTGTAAATGGACTTCAAGGAGTTGGCATGGGTAGTCTGATAACGGGTAATGCATGAAACGCCTCTAAAAATTGTAGTGTTAAAAACCAATCAAAACACGATTTCTTTAAAGTCGCTCGATAGTTTTATTTTATAAAAATTAGTTGTTTTAAAAATAGTGTGCTTCTGAAAGAAAGTGACATACTATTGTAATATTTAAATAAAGCAGTCGTTTGTTGTAACAAATCTCACTTTTTTGTTGGTATTATCTATAATAGCGTCTTAATGAATAAGAATATCGTCCATTTACTAGCAAAAGCCTGATAAGGAGCATAAGAATTAAACGAGAACTTATTCTGCGTAACAAAGTTCTCAGATTGGCATGTGGAAATTATTTGCCTAGGAAAATAACACACACACACGGCTGGTTAACCCCACACTGAACCATTTCTTGTTCGTATTATGGTTGCTAACACAACTGATATACCACTTATACATACATACATATTATATATAGATACATTTTTAACATCCAGACTAACAATAAGGTTACCAGTGAAGGACTTGGAAAACACAGGCCTGACCACGAAGAACTTAATAAGCTATGATTCTGACCAATATGGTAGCTTTAGAGCTATCTATGAATAATAAGCATGGTTATTAATTTTTATTTTTCTTTCTGAGATTAAATTTCATTATTAAAAAAATATTTTTACAAAAACACTTGAAAATTTTAATAAAAGCTTAATATTTTAGGTTTTGTATATTAATTTTTATTAGGTTTTAATTTTAGCAAAATCAAATGCTAATTGTACAAAATAGTATCGAAAAATAGTATATCGCATGAGTAGGACTATATTTTCAAAATTTGATAATTAGTTTAAACTTTAATGCTAAGTAATTTTTAACCAACTTTATGATTACTAGTGGTAACTTTACTAAACTTTTAAGTATCTAATTCATTATAACGAAATAACTTTTACAAATATAAACTCTACATGCTACTTGATAAAGAATAAAAGCATCAAACACTTTTTGTATACCTAAAAACGGGCCTTCAGAGATAATATTGAATTACTCTGAACTTTTCAGCACAAATACATTAAGACGACATTTAACTTATAATAGCGCTATAAATATCACTGCGTAGGAGTTGAATAAAACACGATACTCAAAATTAGGAATATTTATTTGGTTCATGTTTATTTATTTTACAACAGACCTATAATATTGTGTACATCTCTTTGATGAAATTAGCAAGTTTCTAAAATTAGTTTATAATTTTATGCGTGATAAATTTTGTAAAATTAGCTTGAACAATATCAATATGAATATAGGTATCTATGCTTACATGAACCTTAATTAATCTGAACTACATCGTAATCAAATCATTAATATTAAAAAATATTGTAGTACGTACATTTATGAGCTTATATAAACATGCATTAAAAATACATTCCAGATAGACAAATAAATTTACTCGTGATCTGATTTATTACTGCTAATAAAAATATATAAAAATACTTTATTATGTCCGCAAAACTTTCCGCCTCGTTCTATTCTTACAAATCTTACACCTAACTTGTTCTAAGACCGACATCTCCAAACCAAATATACCAGGACACCAATCATCAGACTGGAAACCTTCAACCCAGTAGCTGAATTTTGACACACCCTCATCTTAGAAGACGTCGACAAGTTTTTCATTGTAAACACGTTATGTATACTAGCAAGATCTTCTTGAGTTAGCTGGTTCTCGTTCCTTGAGAGGACGACGCTGTAGAGTTGTGAATGCGGCAGCCTCATGCAGAAGTTCAGTACCAGATGGTTGTTAGCCACTTTCAAGACTTGGATGACGCCGCCGAAGAAACGGTACATGTTGTCTACCGCTGGAAAATGAGAGATAAATCGTAAGTATTTTTTTATACTGCTAGGGATTTGACCAGAGGTGGGTCCGCTGACTGCGGACAGCGGCCTGGGAGGGGAAAGCAACAGCATTGCACGAAGCGGTCTTGCAACCCTGCCCCCGTCGAGAGATGGGACACCGTGAGGTAATAGTCGGTAGTGATGGCCCTCTTGGCCTTTAAGCTCGACATACCCTGCCGGCCTCCTCCAGGCTTGTGGCGGGAGATGCGTAAATTAATTTCCTTGTGTAAACAATAAAAATAAAGGATTTGACCAGCAGAGCTCGTTACCACACGAGTCAGTGACGTCTTGGTTTATGGTAGGGTCTGTTAATGTGCTTGTAATTCTGCGTACTCTAGAATAGCTGACTCTCGCGGAGGCTGCCGGAACACCTAAAGGTAATGGTGCTTGACGACAGATTTTTCAACTTGAACCAGATATTTCAAGGTATATAAGGTCCATCTTAGACTAGACTGTCGCTTCCTCGTGTGGATACGCACTCTGCTGGTCAAATATCTGGCTGTAAGGAATATTTATTTTTTATTTACTTTATTACTCACATCCATTAGGTACATCAGTAGGCCAGAACCCTTTATGCGACGTGTTGACCTTAATGTGGTAGTCGTCATGGTATAAGCCCTCATGCCACTCTAGCACGAAGTGTCGGATGCGGTAAGGTTCCTGAAGGTACTGGCGGTTGACGTACGGAGTGTTGGTCAATGGCGGGTAGGGTGTTGGAGGTGTTGGCTGAAACAAGATTTTTAATAAATATAATTGACAAAACAATCTTTGGCTAATACAATAATTGGCTAAGGAGACAATTTTACGAAAGTATTATGATTAGTTTTTTGGTCATGTCTTGTTTTAGATTTACGCCTCTACATAAATTTTTTGGTACCGTTTTATAATTTTAGGTACAATAAATGGGCATGAGCTTGTGATCAAGCCATTTACCTGATGTTAAGCAATATTATGATATAAGGTGGAGCGCGCTTACCCAGAAAAAGAACCGTTTCACTCTTACCTATTTTAAAAACCGCCAGATTATATGGAATGAAAAGGAAAAAGGAACTAAAAAAAACAAATATAAAATAATTCATTTGTGCATTAAGGTGATTGATGACGATGAAAGAGGAAAGGAATAAGACAAGCCAGGAGCTAGCTTGATGTTAAGCGTCACGCTGGCCCTTTTCAGTTATAGAAGCTCCTACTTTAGGATTACAAAGCTTGACACGAATCCCAAATTTTCTAAGCCCCAGTGCCTAGTAATGTTACCGGACAATATCCTTTCAAACTAATTAATTTTAATAACAAAAATAATTTTGTTTTAGACAGAGCAAGTAAGAATACTTAAATATCTACAATAAAATAATATTTACTTTCGGTTCGATTAGAATCAATGAGTTAATATTGCTATATTGCTAAAATTGGAAACCAATCGAAAAATAAATGCGGAAAGACATCTACAAAAGTTATCTATAACAAAGCCAAAACTCACTAAATCTCTCGTAATCAGTCCACCACGCACGTAATCCTCCAATTTCCTAATATGTACTATCGGACAGTACGGGCTGTACTGAGTCAACATAACATTCTCCATGTGAAATATGTATTCGCGAATAAACCACATGCCTAACAATGCGTCCTCGTCAAAATCATGCGTGGGATTCAAATTCTTGCAGTATTTCACGTTTACTGACAAACTCGACGAGACGAGAAACAAAAGAAGAACGATAATCATCTTTCCTATATGAAAACAAATGAAAATCGGTAAGCGTCAGAGAAAAAAACATATGAATTGATTGATTTGATAAAATTAACGTAATTACTGCAACAAGATTCTTGATTGCGACGAAAACGTTAAACTAAACTGCCGTAAACACTGTTTGTTTTAAACAAATTGTTGATGTATGTATATTCCTCAGTACCAACTAACACATTACTTAAAATCTCTAATCTAATTTACATTAAATGACTCTAATTAGTGATCTCACGGCTGAGACTGGCTTAATGTATGGACGAGACGAAACAGAACGAATTAACCTGTTAATTGACTGATTCACCCCATATCCTGCTGCGATGTGCCTGCTACTCTGGGACAAAGTATATACATAGGTAGTGCACGCGGGTACCGAAAACAAAAGACTACTAACTTTGACAGAATTTAGGTGCAATAAGGAATTGGGCAGACTGATTAGTTTAACGGTTAAGACTGGTTAGTTTAATATGTAAGCGTAAAAAACAATGGCAGTCGAATTGTTATGGAAATTGATACAAATACTCTTAAGACGTATACGATTAGTACGCTAAATCTGTAAATTCAAATAGTTTTAAGTATAATATGCACGAGGTGTATTTAACATCACATATGCTATCATATATTACTTACTACTCGTATATGTGATACTCATACAGCTCTAGCTCAGATAAATCTATTTATGTATGATTAAAGAATTTTATTGTTTCATAGTATGGAATTTGGAGAACAAATCAAGTTGTACTTGTTCAACAATTTTAATTGAACAAGAAAATGAAAGACTTAAATGTTAAAAAATATATATTGATTTGTAACTGCTTCAACTGCTAACCTATTGACTGAAAGTAAATTAATATTTTTACTATGAACTTAACCTTCTACAAATTCTCAATGTTATTAAGTTTTCTGGGCTTCAGTAGGGAAGTTAACAAGGTTGATTGCTAACCTTGGCTCAACAATAAACTTATAAGTAGTATCGTGGGAAAAAATTTAGGCATAATACATTATTAACTTTTCTAATACTTATATAGTACAAGTCACAATATTCTTACTTTTATTTCTCTGAACAGGAATAATATTATAATAAACTCATCTTATAGCCAGGAGAAAGTGACGGGTGAAACAAACAAAACAGTAAATTATACAAGACATCGCTAGAACAAATATTATGTCGTATTTTTACTTCACGTCTAAGAAAACACGACAATAGACCTCAACCTCGATGCCTACACAAGAACCCGAAAAGATAAACAAAAAAGTCACAAACCTGAATATATTGCTCCTTGATGTCGATATAAAAACATTCGTTAGTATATTCGGCTGCATACAATCCTTTCGTATGTGGAATTTTTTCGACACCATACCAAACACCGGCTATTTGTTCTAGATTAATATCACCATAGTAAGGGGACAAATCATCGCAGTATTTATGATTTTCGAAATAATAACTGTTTTGGGCGTAACATTTTACGACTAAGCACAGCAAAAGCAAATAAATAACCGTCTTTGCCATTGGATTTGGTTGGATTACCGGGGAATCCGGATTAAATATCGGATATATTGAACCGGGTGTACCAGGCGTCTATAGTGGCAAGGAGGTGGTTAGCACAATAATCCCGGGGATAGAGTGAATGCAGAGATGCCGGTACGTGGGCGAGACCCCTACCCGACTGACTGACTCGCAGTTAGGAACTAATTTACTACTTACTCCGCAACACTTCCTTAATAAACTTCGTCAACGCGTCCTCATAAACAAGACTTGTGATCTAGATAGGGAACACCTCGACCTCTACTAGTGCAAGATTTTTCAAAACTTCTTTATTAAGATTAATACACTTACATGTTTACTTTGTTTACAAGTCGAAACTTCTTAGAAATTGTTTTCAATCCTTTTTAATAAAATAAATGTGTTTGAAATTTTTACATAAAGTATATTTTTTTACATTTTCTATGAGTATATGCATACCTTTATAATATACTATTTTCTATATATATATATATATATCTGATAATATAAATTCAAAATCATAATTTTGTAATTGATGAAAACATATTCTGTGTAAGTTTTTTCAGCATGTTCCACAAATTCTTTAAAACATTCTAAACTTAAACTGACTGAATATGGCCTTTAATTTGTTTTTAAACGAATTCAAACCCTATCCAACTGTAATAAGACTGATAATGAAAACTAGTCTTGCATCAGAGTTTTGTGTGTAAATGCATAATTTCCTTCTTAAAAGTACAGCACTGTAAGAAAATCCATTCAAGTTTTTCTCAAGATTTTTCAGCGACATCTCAGGTTTTTCTCTAAAGAAAGCTTTTCCCGGCATGCTTGGTAGCTAGGAGCGCAGAAATGCCAGAGGGTGCGAAAATCAATACTACCCTATGACGTCATTGAGGGTGCATTGATCGGGAGTGCTATGCGTGCTAAGTATTGATTCGCCGACAGGGCAGACTGCTCTACATATAGAGGTACAGTATATATAAGTTTGTTGACCTAGCTGTGACGTAGGCATAGCAAAGAGAATATAATTTATATCAATTTTCTGTCATTATCTTTAATTTGCTATTAATCTATACAATTTTCCATACACGAACTAAATAAGACTCAAATAAATTAGCATACTCATGAATACCTAATTTAAGTAAATTATACTATCACAGGTAATCGATATACGATGCCACATTAGAATCTATTTGTATGCGATACGACCTAGTTTCTTTTTGCAGTATAAAACTACTAGACACAAGAACTAAAACAGCATAATCCATAAGTAACGGGTTGTCCAAATTTGTGTGTACCTGTATATATATGCATACATGTGACATATTAAAAAGTGTCAGACTTTTTGTACAGTTGTAGAACAATTGGTACGAGTCTGGCTCACGTATAAAGGGTATCGTACCATTATCAAAAAAAAATGCTAATATAACACATTTATTGTTTAAAATTTTAAACGTCAACCTATTATAATTCTGAATATCGAGCAAATAAATATGAAAATAGACATTTATCGTAAAGGGACACTCTTAATATTTTTTATTTTTATATTTAGTTATTATTGTTATAGAGGCAACGGAAATACGAGTACATAATTTGTGAAAAATTTAGCTTTCTAGCTATCACAGTTATTTGGTGACAGACAGAGGAGGCTTAATAATAGGGCCCCGGTTTTACCTTTTGCGTACGGAACCCTAAAACATTCAAAAAACATTTATTTTCTACCTACGTTTAAACTACGGTAGAGATCTTAAATAATTGGTAGCCTTGCCGGTTACCTTGAAAACGTTAAAACAAAAAAAAACAATAAAGTATAATTCCAAAGATCGGTTACTTTTGCAACACGTAAATTACAAGACTATGTACGAGTACCTATAGGAGTTAACATTATTTTGGTAAGTTACTAATCGATATCTTGTTTCTGCTACTGCTTCAAGTGACATGACGGCAATTTATTTTTTTCTGGAACAAAACGAACTAACGTTCAGCTGTCGCATAGTAGGCCTTTTTTAACGATTATATAAGTATACGTGTACTGAGTTTGCGATAGATAATTAATTATTTATATTGCAACTTAACAGTTGAAAATCAAATAAAATGTCTAAGTTTCGGGTTCATTTAAGTATTTCAACAGAAGAAGTACGATAATAATTTTTTGCACGGACTTTTCCATGCTACAACGCAAGATGACGTAGCTCACTGCTATTGGCGGAAAATCAATGACGTAATGCGCCATGGCTGAACTCGGGGTTATTTGTAACAGGATAACAGAGAGTGGAAGAGCATGGATAGAGCCAGTTGCCACGCAACTGGCACGTGATTGACGCTCCGAGATTAAAACCCATGCAAGCACGAACTTTATCACCCGGCAATAAGGTTCAAAATCGTAAAATCCATCTAAGTGCTTATACGAAAATGCGCTGTAGCAAAAGCCTTGTCTACTGATTTCAGAGTAGTGGGGCGGAATTGGAAGGCGTGGGCGGGCGGTTTCGTAACCTTTGCTACGCCATGACTGGAGTCGAGGTTGTTTGTACCAGAACAGCAGAGAAGCAAGGAAGTAACTCGTAGCGCTACGTAGTGCCTGTGTCGATTCTAATGCGGGCTACGAGCGTAGCTGCTACAAAGCGTAGAACCTTCGCAATGAGAAAATATGACGTAACGCGCCATTGCTGCATTCGGAGTGGTACTAGAGGTACATAGGTCAGAAGAAAGTTGGAGAGGTAGCTCGTAGCGCTGTTACGAATAGCTATAGTAGGGTGGATTTAATGCGAGGGATGTTATCGGGCTGGTTTGTATAGCTAGCGTTATTTACTTATTTATTGATTCTAGGTTGTATTACCATGACTGTAACCACCCTTAATTTACCTAAGCAAACGAAGGAATATAAATTTACTAATAATACTTTCATAGTTATTAGTTGTTCTACGAACAGAGATCTCGTAAAAACACTGTAATATACTATTCTTAGGACAGATATTGAAGCCAATCTCATATCTTGAAAACTAAAAGGTTTTTGACTGGGTCGTAATAAGATTTTTAATTAATTTCCTAAATTGAAAACGTCATATATTAAAGAGTTTATTATAAGTTTTTTTTATATAAATAATTACAAATACCTGTCCTGTAACATCCTTACCGTCATAACTTTTTCTTTTACGCCTTTATCTAAATATATTATGTTCCATACATAGTTACAAACAATAGAAGACGTAATACTCAAACTTCGATCGCTTGGTCAATTATCACAACGGAGCTAACGAACTGAGTCGGTACTAATACCCTCCCCATTTCTTGTAGCGTTATGAACCGGCTACGAAGCGTAGAGAACTTGGGGTTGCAGTACCAAGGCGGCAAAGAACGAAGAAAGTCTGTCGTAGCTAGTGGGGCTACTTTACTACTTTGAACATAGTTTTAGAAGATAGTTTGCTAAAGAAATTGTGTCAGTATGTCAGGTATTTTGCAATATACTTACTAATTAAGGCAGCTCAGGACATATGCCTTTAGCTATACTTTATAATATGACTTAGCAATTAAAATTAGTAATCTTATAATTAAGTTTATATCAACTTAATTTGCTACTCAGTAAGTTGTACATTTTAGTTTACTTGTTTCTACGCCACGTCTAAAAATCAACAGATTTCAAAAGTACAGAAAACGAGTAAGTTACGAATAAATAAAACTACAAACCTACATTTGTAGTGTACAAGTACCTTACGTAACCTTGTACGAGGCTTTGGCTACGAGGTTAAGCAAAATGGCGTAACGGTCATGGCTGAGCTCGGGGTTATTTCTACCAGGGTAGCATATTTTAAAGAAGTCATTGCTACGCGTGGGCGGCCGGCTACGAGCTACTAAAAGCCTCTTTGGCTCCACGACTGGCTACGATACAACATTATAATTGCTACGAATGAAAGTGCTGTAAGCTTTCAAGTGCGTCGAGAATTTATTATGCGTGTAGGCTAAGTAAGCAACAATCCATTTGGTTTTTGGAGACACACACACAGTGAACCAATATATGGTTTCAAGCAACTATGAATTTCGATTTAAATATACTGTACAAAAGTGTGTTTTAAATTTAAAGTCAACGGTATTACCAATAAGTCACATTTAATACGTCAAAATAAAAATATCCGTACATTTTGCATGCTATTGCCAACCAGTGAAGTCACATATCGATGATGCATTAAGAGTCAAATGGCGTCTTTATTTAACTTAGTTGGTTATTCAATTCAAAACTAGTATTTTCTGGAATCCTGATGCACGAAAGTCATATTAATAGGCTAATTCAAATAATTACAAATAATTTGTTAGTAAGAAATCTGTTACAAATAATTTGATATCTGGAATTCTTTCACATGAAAGTCATATTAATATATGGTATAAGAACAAATAATTTATTATGAGCCTTTAATTATACTTTTATTAGACTGAATTGACACATGATTCTCTAGGGTAAACTTGAATCCCCCCCGTGGGGCCCCGCATTGTCGAGGCGGGGGGGCTCAGTAACCGTGGCCTGGTCACCCACGGTGAAGCGAAGAGGGTCCCTGAGGCGGGCCACTCCCTAGACTTGTAATCCCTGTACGCAAGTTCTAGATGGAGTGGCACCAGTAGGTTGCGGGACCTCGCTCCGGGGGTTTTCGGGGAGGTTTCGCAACTGAGGCGGGCTGCGGTGTGGATAGGGAGGCACCGCAGCTGAAGGTGTGGGGCCGCGGCAGGAGAGAAGTGTCGGTATTACGATGCGCCGCTCTTCCTACCTGCCGCGGCCTCGACGGGGTCGCCACCGTTGATGGCGGACGCGGTGGGGCCGCAGGGAGAAGGGAGTGGTAACCGGAGACTACCACTTTCCCTATTCTCTGCGGCCGTAGTGGCATGTGACGGGGCCACAGACCTGACCCGTCACGGGGGACCTAGGACGTCGGACCGGGGTTGTCCGGCGTCCATTGCACTCACGGTCCCCGAGGTGGTTGCAGTGCACCAGGTGCACTGCAAGGGGAGTCATCCCCAGAGGCGGAGTCTTGAAGGCTAGCCGAGGTGGGCGGGGTGGTGCGTTAATGCGAGAAGCGGAACCACATCCCGCCCTTTCCGGTGAGGAGGCCATCGTGAGGTTTTAGTCGGTAGTGATGCCCTTCTGGCATCGAGTCCGACATACCCCACCCACCTCCCCGGGTGTGGTGGGCATGCGTAAATGCATTTCCTCACGTAAAAAAAAAAAAAAAAAAAAAAAAAGGGTAAACTTGAATAACGCAGCAGCAGTGCTCAATAATGTTTAAGTACCTGCTAGATTGTATCTGTAGCTTTTTCGCATTAATATTGGTTTTCCAAACAATCTTTAGTCCCGTAAAGATACAACATTACTACTCTCTCGGATCAAGATTGTTTCAGATCGTAATGTTAGGGGTACATATCGGTACTTTGTTTACGTTATAACCAGGCACACATAATATTGAAAAGTATATTTTTATCAGCATCTAGATCCAGACTTTAGCAACCTCCTACCATTTATTTGTGCTTGGTGCTTAGGTATCTTTTGCTACGAGAATTGATCACATGTAGAAGGAACTTTAAGTTATATTTCTAGTGGGAACATTTTTTCCTAGAAGTAACAATTCTCTGATTAAATAATAACATAAATTACAAACTATTATCTTAACAGGTAATTAATGACTACTGAGTTGCCTGGCTCTGGTGTCGAGAGTTTTCAAGTCGTTCGAACCTCTGACATGGCTCAACTAATAAATACTAACAGCAAAAATGTATTGTATCATCCAGCCCACGGTAACGCTTACATGTAAATGCCACTTTTGGGATGATCATGTTTTGGTTGGTCACCCATCCAAAGACTTCGTTGTATTTAAGGTCTATTGCTTGTCGACTTCCGTGATGTCGTACGATCTACTTAATAAGCCGAGCTACCGGCGTATATTGCATAACAAAATGTTTTGTTTATAGGTTCTGTTTAAGTGAGGTGTTATTAACACGTTAACATTGAGATCTTACGTAGGTAAATTATAAATGTGCCTTAAGGTTTATTTTGTTTCACAGTTTCATGTAAGACACGTGGAAGTGATGTGAGTTCATATGAATGTTGAGCAGCCGTAAAGTGGCTTCTGGACTATTGACAAGTAAATAAATAATAATACATTTATTTTAGTAACATAAATTGCTAATTTAACTAAGTTTTTTATAAAGTGTACGTCAGTAGAATAAACGCTAGCGGAAAAGCTACGCAGAAGTAAACTTATCATTTATCTTCATGGCTATAACTAAACAATTATTTATTAAGATAAGAATTTCAATAAGATCAGTTTTTGAATAAGACTAGATTCTAAATATTCATTGATAAATAATAACATGCATCTAGGCATAACATGCATGCATTTAACAAGCTATTATGAACGAATACTTTAATTTTTCTTTCCTACCGTAAAGTTGCAGCAATCAGTCGTAAAGGCATGAGGCACCCTGAGGATTTGCGGTTACATCTACCAAGGAGGCAGAGATTGCAAGAATACAGTATAGACCTTAACCTTTACAGATGTGTGTCCTCTATAGTTTGTTCAAGAATGTGGAAAAAAATTACAAGCAGTGTTTAAATATACAAGGTTTCTTTACATACAATTAAATGATTCTGTGTTCGTTCACCTAACGATTTGTTTTAAATTGAAACTCTCTTAAAAGAGAAGGGATAGGAAGAAGAAATAAATATACATAATTATAAGCGTTCATACATATTGATGACACTTCACATGCATCGGTTCTCATAGTAGAACACTCTTGTTATTATACGTTTCAGTATCTGTAGTATTTATGATTCAAACTTACTGCAGTGCTGGTTAGTGCTATAGCTGCTGGCTGGATTTGGATATATGTCTAAAAATAAATAATGAAAACAGGGCATAATGTCCCCGACTGGTGGAAATTGGCCCCGTCCCATGGGGCACCCCGAGGGTTTGCGGTTTTATCCACCAAGGAAGCAGAGGTAAGGAAGCTGCATACAGAATTGCATGCCGCACGTTTTCCAGCAAAAGAAAATGTGGCTTGAGCAAAAACTCTATGTAACATAGATACACCTTACAAAAAGCGACTTTAATAATATTTGAGGACAGTTAGAGATAGACACACACTTTATTCAAAGTCCAACTAAATTAGTTAGGTAGCTATTAAGCTACAATTCGTCTAATTATCTGAGATTAATTCAAAGAACCTGTTACAGTACAAATAATCTAATCAAAATATAGACTTTTCATAATACGAGTATAATTCTCAATCAGCATGATTGTTACAGCAAAGTTAACCATCATGTTTACCACAAGTGTACGATTCATAGAATACGCGTACAATAACTGTAGGTATAATACTATGTATTTTCACAGAGAGGGTGAAGAGGGAGAGCACCCCATCTGGAGCGAGTATTCCACCTCCTGCGATTCCTGTACTCCCGATAGCAATAACCTCCGAATATCGAAAAACCGTTCGCGGGCCGAACCTGCCGAGTCTACGCCGCCACTGCTCCACGAAAATGGAACGAAAAGTTACATAGGGACGATGACACCTCATCCGCTTAAGTACTTTTAATTGAACGTCAAAAGATTGTTATATTGGATGTGAGTGTGTTGAAGTGACCATATAAAATATGTATATGGTGATATTTCGTCAATGGAGTCTTTATTTTGCATAATTAAATATTAAAAGCCTAAATTATAATCTGATGTGTGAAAGTAGTATTTTTATTTTTTAGTATATTAATGGTTTAATATTTAAATAATTTCAGTCTATATCCATAATCCAATTATTACCTTTTAATCTACAACTACAGCGGGTCCTGTGAAGACGTTTCTCAAAATAACAATATGTTAGTAATAGGGCCGAAGGTAAATATATAACTGTTTGCCGCAGGATATTACGAATGCATCTAATGACAGCATTTCCAAAAATAAGGCCAAGTACTGGCTCTTCCAGAGAACATTCTATTCAATGGACGAATTTTTTAATATAAAAAAAATGTTATTTTAATATTTTTTTGTCGTGACATGTAATTGTTTAACATTATTATGTTTTAATATTGACATAATAACATGTTGACATTAATTACAAATCGATTGTATTTTAGATTGTATTTTTTTATTTTTGACCTTTAATTTAATAATTGGTTTATCTTGTTTGTTTAACCATCAGGTGTGATGTCATCAGGTGAAAAAATAATAACCAAATAATATAAGTCCATGAAAGCTATATTTTTTTACTTACATACGCCAGTCTTTTTGTAACTTATTGTATTTTCTTGTCAAATTAACCTCTACTTGTTTTCTCAATTCCTTTGAGAACTCAAAAGGTTATTCGGCCCACGTGTTAAGAGAGCATGTTCCAACTCCTTTAAGTATTTAATCGAAGGTTAGGTACATTATATAAGCTCACGTCCTACAAAAGGTCAGATACGTGATATGTTTCGAGATTTCAGTATAAACATAAATTCTTACTAAAACGTCTTTTTACTACGTAATTCTCAATCAGTTCATGGTCCAAAAAAATTATCGAATTTCTAGTAGCAATTCATTAATCGACGTAACATTCTGCTGTAAAATAAAAAATATTATGCGTTTACTATAACGATTATGAAGATGATGAGAGATTTTCTAAGACTCTTAATCTGAAACTTTAAAGTCCTCTGGGATGACTTTAAACTGTTTTTATACTAAGACTAACAGCCATCCAATTTAAGTGGATGTGGCATCCTAAGACCACAGAAGCATCCAACAATACAATAATTAAGATAATATAAACATACGAAAGTCCTAAACGTTGCGTGGTGAAAGAAAGATTTTTCGCGAATCCTACACCACTGCCTAACAAATACGTATATTCGCCGGCTACGCCGTAGACCGCTGCTACGTAGGGGTGGGTTGCTACGTGCGCTACGAAATTCTGCAATACACGCAAGAAAGGATATGATGACGTCACCACTTACTACGAAACCACTAGGATTGCATAAGAGCACGAGAGCTACCCTCCACGTCATAGACAGTGTACCAGTTCACACAACTATGAATGGTGTGATATATTATCATACTTGTGTGGGACACCCCACACAAATATGGTAATGTTGAGAGTTTTGAATAAATTGTGAAAAAATGCAGTCTTTACAGTATTGATCCTCTTCTTGAAATAATTACTCTTGTTTAGATGTTAAAAAAAGTATTTCGTTTCATTTTAAATTTTGATTGTTTAGTAATTTAAAATTTTACGGCGAGAAATAATTGTTTTAAGTTACCCAACTTACCTAACTAGAATTTAAATAAGTACCGATAATTAATTTAATTACTAGATGACATGACTTGCCTTCTTTTGTTTTTTTAAACTAGTAAATAAACAATGACAGAGTTCCAACACTACTGCGAGCAAAATAGTTCGCCGCCATTACGAACCAAACAGAAAAAAACTACTATACTCCCCGCGAAAGTAGTGTAACTCAATAGGGCAGCAGCAAAGCGAGGAGGTTACAATAGTTTTAGCTCACTAGTCGGGAGCGGGTTGGGCCACAGAATAAATCATAGTACCGCGGAGGGTGGCGCTGACGTCACATGCGTTACCCGTAGAGGGGATTGATTTAATGGAACTGCCATGTTGATTTATAAACTGATAATACAGTAGGATTTAATATCGCTTAGTAGTTTTAGTCTTAGTCATAGGTCGAAAGATTGGTACCAGTTCAATAAAATATTAATAGAACAGAAGATGTAATAAATAATGAATTTTGACACCGGTTAAACTTCAGAGCTTCTTTTGCTTTTGTTTGCTCATTTTGTGACCAAATTACGCATATAGGTGCATATTAGCAGCCATTATTATATATATAACATGTATGTATGTGTATGTAGTATATCAGTTGTGTTAGCATCCATAATACGAACTAAAAATGGTTCAGTATTGGGCTAACCAGCCGTGTGTGAAATGTGTCCTAATATATATATTTATTATACTGTTACGATTCCACTGCTTGAGACTGCAACTAGAGAGATATAGGTATTGATATATAGATGTAATGAAAACAAATATCGTGTAGCGTTTCAATGTCGCGTGTAACAGAAGCCTTTAAATGTCACGACAAGCTCGACCTTTTAATCCTCTGTCTAAGCTTTTTACAACAAATCCCTTCTAATTAAGACCCTGTCGTTCGATACGTGACTATTACTCGTAGATTACGTTTTTTGTCACATTTAATGAAAGGAAAGAGAAAGGAAGGTAATTAGTTTCTAGAATAATGAAAATGAGAGATACGCTTAAGCTTTACAAACTTTAGTTTGTATTAGCTAAGTAAATGTGTGGATTTCACGTATATGACTATCTCTTTCATAGTGAGTTGTAAATAGTCATTTTATATGTTTATTATATTTTTTCTAGGTACTATTCTTTTATTTTCTTTCAATTGTATAAGATATACTTGACTACCTACCGTTTAAAACAAGACAAATATTCGCAATTCAATAATTATAACAATAATCGCGAAACAGTAACGCTTCCTAAGATTTTTAAATAAATTACAACTTAAAATGAACAATTTTTAATGATTTTTTTCAATGTTAGAACACCTTAAATTTATCTGTGAATAATTAAAAGACCCAATTAAATTAAAAACAAATACTTTGAGTTTTATCTTACTAGGTAGATAGTGAAAAAAAAATTCTCAACTAATATGTATGTGTTTTCTATTCTCTTAACGTTTTGGGTAATAATGTAATCTTATGAAAGAAAACTTCAAAACTTATGTTAATATCCTACTTAAACTTTAGTAGTAAGAAATTTTACCCACGTAATTTTAATAAAAAGTTTTAACTTATCTCATTCAGTAACTTAGACAAGCTTAAGTTCTTACAGCCCACGAAAACTTTACTAAGTAAATGCATGAGTTAATTCATTACTACTAAAGCTAGAATAATGTTTTTGTTACTTAGCAAGACAATTACTTTATCCAACAATCAGATTTAACAAGTTCTAAGTGCTGAGTTTTTGCTTAACCAAACTAAAGAGAAGGGGACGTGGGCGGTATACGGGTTGATTGACCTCCTATTGTTGCATGTAGCCCTAGTACTAAGGGTCACAACTCGTCTCAACCGGTTACAGGGGTGCGAGCTAAGGGTAGTTTTCTACAAAGGGGTGACTTTTTATTGTCAAAGTATGATAATGCGGGATGTTTGTGATTAACGATTTCTATAAAAAGTTGTTAAATTTTGTTTACGAACTTTACGAAAAATTAATAAAATATTTTAAATATATTAAATAAAATAATAATATAAATACTAGGACACATTTCACCTTCTACACTAGTTTAGCCCACTACATTTTTGTTATAGTTGTTAACACAACTGATATACTACATACATAGGTATCGATTATATTAATACATATTTCACACCCAAACCGACAAAGAAATGTTAGGTTGGATATATTTCTTGTTCAATCCCATAACATGTGGTAAAGCTACATTTATCCAAGAAAAAAATATTATTCGATCTATTAAGAGAAAGAAACAAAATTTCTTCATCATGAACGAAAAATAACAAAATTATACTTACCAGTATCTAAGTCCTAACATTCTTTTATAAAATTACTAAGAGTGCCTACATAAAAATAGTAATTTATTAAATAGATAATACCACAAAGGCTCAGCGAAAAATAACTAATCCATTAAAAAGGTCTGTGAATCGCGTAACTAACCGGGGCAGCCCGTGGCCTTTGGCATTTAGCGACCTTTGGCAAGGATGTTTCTCAGAGGGGCCCCGTACGCCCCAGAGGTCGAACCTACCAGGGCTGCAGGATGCTGAGGAAATACTCTTTTGTACTCGTCACGTGGAAACGTTCGGAGGAATACCGAGAACTGTTCTATAAATGTCTGAAGGTCAGAATTTGACTTACTCTATTTTGTGGGTTGTTGGAGGTCGTTTTGTGAAGAGATTGAATAATAGATTGGATGTGGGTCTAGAATATTTTTGGGTTAATACTATTCTTGTTGTTGAATGATTTGTACCTACATTATAAAGTAAATAGATTATAAAAATAGTATCTAGATTATAAAAAATAGTAGTAACCAAATTTGAAGATAATGTTATGCACAATATATGTATTTTGATAGTATTATAAAAGTTAAAATTATGAAATATAGTAATTTTAAACTGACATTGTAATTAATATTCTTACTTAAAATTAATAAACAAAAGTATCTGAAAAGAAACTTTTAGACATGTTGGTTTAAAGATGTAAAACTGTATTTTTAATTTAAATTTCCGATATCATTATGTTAACCACGTTATTGACAATAATGTAGCTAAAACTAACCCTACTACTCTATTTTATTACCATTAAGTCTTATAAGCAATCACAGTGTTCTTAAATAATACTTCACGTTACTTTAAGGTGGTGGTAGAGCATTTTCTAGTAAGTACTTACTGGTTATCCATCAACCTTAAGTTGAAAGTCTGTCGCCAAAGACCAAAAAGTGTTTCAGAAGCCTCATTGAGAGCCAGTAAATGCAGACTAGGCATGCATCACTTTCGATAATTAATATGTAAGTAAGCTTACATAAAAAAGACAGTAAAAGTCGATAGTGACTAGTCGATAGTACATTAAGTAAATATTTTTCTAAAAAACTGATAGACGGTGATTAAAAAAGAAATCAAAAAAACATTCTGAGGATTTTGTATCTGGTACGTTATGCTCGTAACTTATGGTCAGTTGAAAATTATCTTCAAGCACTGTTTCAAAAATTTCAAAAAGCAGTTTACATAGTCATTATATTAATAAATAAATATTATAATAGCGAAAGTTTGTGTGTGAGTATGTTTGTTTGTTACTTCTACACAATTTCTATGACATTTGGTATGGGTATAGTTTAGACTCTAGATTGATACACTGGCTGCTTTTAACCCCGGAGTAACGCCGGTCAAAACGTGCGGCGCAGTTAGTGATTTAAATCTCAAATTCACATAACTTTAATAATATCTTCTAGCTACAAGTGGCTGCACCCGCGCTGCTACCCGCTTTAATCCGGGATAAAAAGTACCATGTTAATTCCAGAGACTATATCCATACCAAATTTTATTCAAATCGGTTTAGCTGTTCAAGTGTGAAAAAGTAACAAAAATACACACACAATTTAGGGGTCTTAAATCTAGCGGAAATAGGTTCCTTCTAGGCAAGCGTGTTACATCTTAGACCACAGTCAAGCTTAACATCAGGCTGCGGTCAAACGTGAGCCTATTCATCAAGAAAAAAAAATACACGGATTCATATGTATTAGAAGGATTTCATTGTTTCACCGCAAGTATTAGGTCCTTACATATGAAATTGGCGTTTTTCGTACTGGCCACTTTAATCACAAATTTCTCCTCCTTGGTAAGGAATTCCGAATTCAAATTTGTACAGCTATAGACTCATGTATTTGTGCTTCGATGATCGTTATTCATTTGTTATTTTTTCTGTTTGTGTCACTCACGCTTCACGACAACGCTAGACCACACACTGCGCAACAGACGGCTACTAAATTAGAGGAGCTTCAATTGGAAAGTCTAAGACATCCTCCGTACTCCCCGGACCTTGCTCCAACAGATTACCATTTTTTTCGAAATTTGGATAACTTCTTGCAAGGGAAAAAATTCAACTCCGATGGGGCAGTCCAAATCGCCTTCAAAGATTTTATGGATTCCCGTCCGACTGGTTTTTTTAGTAAAGGGATCAATGAACTACCTATGAGATGGCAAAAGTGCATAGAAAATAATGGTTCATACTTTTATTAATTAAATATATTATATTAAAAAATATTCGACTTTTTGTTCCTCCCATACAAACGCCAATTTCATATGTAAGGACCTAATATGAAGCGCTACTAGTACATTTAGTTTTACTTACTACATTCATAATATGCCAAAGCCCAGGATGCTAAAAATGAATTAATTCGAGCTCGTTTATTAGATTATAAGGAAGATATTATAACATGAAACTGTATGAGACTTATCTTGACCACTAATGAGGGGCGCCACTAGTCGCTATTTTAATTTTAAGCAATAAATTAAGCAATCTTTTTTTTCAATTATGATTGTATTAATTGGTAGATTAGTCTCCTAATATGTTTCAATTCCCTCTTGAAGATAAAACTAGAAAATTGGCCATTATTAGCATCAAAATTTAAAAGTGTAATACCCTGACACTTCCATGTGACTCCATGGACTGTATACCATAACAAATATTCTGTATTTTATTTAAATAATATACACTCTCACAATAATATTTATTATTTCTTATTATTTATCTTTAAGACGTTAATGATGTACGTTAACTTAATCTGCCAATTTGGAGCATGTCCGCCCTACAACTTCGGTCATTATTTTGTCTTTAATTGAAAATTCACAAAACAGTAATTTAACTCTAACTAAATTACTTACATAATAGACAAACCCACCAATGGGGAAAGCTTGTATTTGGTGGAGGTACTCAAATGGGTTCAAGGTATCTCTCATATCTTAATCTGACGCGTTCGAGATAACTCACAAATCCCGTCTTCGTCTCCTTTACTATCACGTGAGCCGTCAGTCAGTCAGTTCCCTGTGTCCCGCCCAGCCGCCCAACGCCGGGCCGCTGGGCGGCGCTGGATGAAGTCACGTGCCCGACTTACTAAGGCTTCATAACTCCGTAACAGTGTGCCGCGCAATTTGGGCTTAGACTGGCTATCCAGTAGATACATTACTATAGTAGGACCGATTTTCGCAACTACGAGTATTACTCATAGCAATCTTTTTCGGATCATCTAGGCTCATATACGAGTATGAGTAGTCCTAAATACGAAATTTCACTAAAATTCCCTTATAAGAAAGTTTTTAGATCGTTACTTATAAATATTGCAAAGTCTTATAGACTTTTTAAATGCTAAGTGTAAGCTGTACCATAATTTAAATTACGAACACGAGTCCTTGAGAGCCAGTTATTCCAAACTAAGCAAGCTCCAAAAAATTAATAGGTAACATACATACATAAATACTTTAAATACATAATTACTTTATACGATACATGTTTGACACCCAGACCGACAGCCGACAAATTTAGTTTGTCACAAAGATGTTGGCCGTGTCGGGGATTGAACTTAAGACCCTCTGATTGGCAGGTGGACCATTACGCTAACGAGATCAAAGTGAAAGCAAACATTATATCTTTATCACTTCTTTGCAGTGGCGCGCAACCTTTGCCCATTTGGTTTAGCCTGTCAGGCTTAAACAAGTGTTTTCGTTTGGGCTGTCCTTTTTGGGGCTTCCAACACGTGGGTGCTTTGTTTAAGTTTTTGTTAAGTATACGTTAATATGTATGTGTCCCTAAATAAACCACACAAAGTAATCCCAGAATACTTACCCATTTTAGAGTTTAGATTAAAAACAAAAATATTTTCATTCGCTGTGCAAACTATATTTTATTTCGTTATGTTCTAATTAACTATCTCGATCGATAGGCAATTTCATTTAATAAGATATTCTTAATATAAATTGGCGGCCTTGCAGCATGGGGAGCTCAGAGACTTTAATTCAGTTTTTTTTTTGTGTTCGTTCTGTTTTTTTATTTATAAGTGACGTGAACATTGTGAGTGAACCCATAACTACTGACATGTAATTGTATATTAAGAATATTACAATAATTTAATAAAATAAATAATTTACTTTTTAAACTCGTATTTTCATATTTTATCCTTCCAAAAGTATCGTTTAGAAATTCTGTTAGCAACCATCTCATTGCAATAAAGTGTTTGGGCGTGCGAGCCGCTCCGCCCTAGACCGCCCAGTGGCTCAGTTAGGGCGGCAACGGCTTTCCACGGGCGCCCAAGCTACCAGGGCATCAGAACCAGCGAGGAGATGAACTGAGAAAGGAAAGCCTTGGGAAAATGTGTAAGGGGACGGTGCTAGCTAGGTGAGACGCCGCATATTTACGCATGCGCATTGCGCAATCAGCGCTAGCCGTCGAAGAGGGGAACATGTGTATATTCTGGTCGAGACTTTCTTCGCTACGTCTTTTGGCTGGTAAAAATCAGGATTTTTTATGGATATTCTAAGAATTAAAAATGGATTGATTTGCAAATAATTTTATTTTAATTTATGAATAAAGGTATCTGATTACTTATTAGTATAAAGGCAGGCTTTAGAAGAGAATTTAAATGTAGATTAGTAAAGTCTATTTATTACCTGTTAAAATATATTTCTTATTAATGTAGTCAATGTTGTTAGTATATTATAATAAGAAATTAATAAAATTTAAATGTAAACAACTAGTTTCAAAATATAGTATTAAGTAATAGCCGTGCCCTATTAACTAAACACAGGATGCACATTTCTTATTCAACAATAAATTTGTTGCCAATAATGACATTTTTGTTTTTTTTAATTAGTAAGTATATTTTATTAAAAAGCTGACTACAATTTCTCAAGTGCCTTTATATAGGTTACTGGTACGCAATGCAAAACCTTTTAAGGGCGGCTTTAGTGCATCTAGACTAACAACATTCTTCCAAAACATCAAAAAAAAAATCGCCCACTTTAAAAAAATAGAACGAGTTGTTTCTCTATACATACTTAAAAAGTTTTGCGTTAGTTACCATTAACATAAGCTTCGAATAATTAAACTTCAACGTTCATCCCACACTAAGTAAGTAAGCAATTAGAAAAAATTAAAGCCTTAAATATTTTTTCAAATAATAGCAAAGCCTCCAGGCAAAGTAGTAACACGACCTAGAATTTTCATGAAAATGGGTTTATTATTCCCGAACTTCTTCTTAAATTACCTTTGATTTATCAGAGCTGCCCTTATTAAAGGCAATTTAAGGCCTTTATATTTCTGGAACGACACAAAAAATCGTTTCTAGGAACATGGCTGTTTACGAAGCATTTACCTTTTTTTTTGTGATAAAATCAATGTAAAGGAACTGTCGTGAATTTTCTGATACCTACAAAGGACATTCTGAGAAAAGCTTCTTTAAAAGCTAAGTTAGTATCCGAGTCATTCCAACGATTTAATGATACTGTAGACTAAATAAATAGGTACATATTTACCTACAGAAACAAGCATCAACGATATTAAATCAGATAAATGAATTATTATTATTTCAAAATGTTTGCGTTTGCAAAAGGTTGTACCCATTCGTAACTTTACAACGACGTCATTACTATAATCCGAGCGGGTCGTTCAAATAAACCCTTTAACTTTGAGCCGGTGGCTACGACCTTTACAGTATGAAAATGTGGCGTGCTGACGCAGGCCGACGGCGACGGCGCTTTCATATTTCATTTTACGTAACGTTTTGGAGCAGCATTTCACGAGGCAGGCTATTAAGGCTGGTATTGGGCGGCGACGTACGGCGTCGTAGGTCGTGACGCGGCCGCCGATGACGTCACTCAGGGTGGAGGTACCCACACCCGCCGCCGAGGGTGCTCTCCCCACAGTGAAAGTCGGCACTCGGCCCGCCCGGCGTCAGTTCAGCCTGAACCGAGGACCTGAACGCACGCGTCCCTCCTGACTCTATTCACAGAGTTCGAGTAACCTTCGGCTCGATACGACTCCAAATATTTACGGTATTTAGAGCAAACCAACCGGAATAAGAGCACCAAACTCAATGACACGTTATTAATCTCGTTAATGTTATTCGGGCAGTGAGTGTGGACGCGTAAAGTTTTGTTATAAAGCTTTCCCTTGCATCAGTCGGCTCGAGGTATCGGGAATAGTAAATTATGGCTTGTTTACCATGAAACTGTGGACTTAGATTTGATTTCCCCTTTAATTTGAACTTGTTTTTCTGGGAGTAAGGAAATTAACAAGATTAAAATGTTTTTTTAAGAATAGTAGAGCTTCAATTGGGACCGTGTCGCGAGTCGTACGAACAGTTGAATCTCGTAGCCAATTTTTATTCTGAAATCCCCCCAACGTATCTCAGGATGATAAAGTGGGTAACCACGTGAAAAGTGGGACACACATGTCTTTCTCAATAAGCTTTCGCGTATAATATCGTAGAACAATTAATAACGGGGCCTACGACTCCTGTTAACCCAAACTTTTTATTTACAATCTAATTTCAGCGGCGATGCACGAAAGCTGCTATTAATAGCCGGGGTTTGCGCGCTCTCGTCTCGCTACCAGCCGGCCCGCGTTTTCTCTACATACACTATTTCTGTCTTTTAGGAAATAAGACATTCTGCATGCGAACTCTACTTGTGACAATCTGCTACGGACAATGAAAAAAGTGCGTAAAAAGAAACCCAGTGCCGTGAGGCGAGTGTGAATCGGTGTAGATACTTGTGTTCTGCTTTATTGTGACTGAATCGACGCATCGGCTTCAAGGTAACTGGATTTTATTATACTTTATTTAGATATATTTTTTATGTCCAAGTAGCATATAAAGCTATAAGATAATTTTCTCTTCATTTTTTAACGTAAATATGGTTATCTACAATTTATTTGCGATAGACCGAATTATTTTGGTAAGGACTAACTACTGATTATTCTGTAACAGAATGACGAAGATTGGCTAGTAGTTAGTATGAGATCGTAGAATTTAGTTGGATTTACCTCGATTAGTAAGTAGGAATTCGAAACTCGTATTCCTGTATCAATCAAAGATTATTTTTAAAGAAAATTTTATTATAAGTAACTAAATATCTAGAGAACAACAATTACAAACAACTCTAAAATAAATAAGTGTGTAAATATTCCATTCCAAATTATTTTTAATTAAGGCCTATTTTTCTACATTTATGCTAGTCTTTGTGTGATATATGGCTTATTATTACTGTAGGTTTAACATGTAGTTTGAAGTTTATAAACACTTGACAAACTTTAATGATACATACATAATATAAAGGCACCTAACTTATTCTAGTCTAAGACTATAAAATAAATACATTTTGTGCATTTAAGTATATCTACGTTTTGGAAGACAACTACACGGTAATTTGTGACTATTCTAACTCACTTAGTTGTGCTAAATTGGTCAACAGTTTTCTATAAAATGTATGACATTAATATAGTTAATCATATATTTGAATGGAAGTAGTAATTGTGCACAGTAAAACCGAGTTTAACAATGTTGGGAACATACAAACATTATAATATAGTTACTATAATATGATGATGTTGATGATGATAAAACATACATATTTTAAGTCTAAAAAGGTTCACTTGTAGGGCAGCTACAGATATAAGTTATACATAAATATAATTAAAATACATACAAGCCCATTTTTTTATACAGAACAAAGGGTTAACTTTAATATTTATTAGCTTTCAACGGAGATACTAGTTATGCTAAATCCATTAATGAACACACATGCATTTTAAATAGTTTCAACTGACAAAAATTTACTATAACTAATAGAGGAGACATTATTTTTTATATAAAATACTGTGTTCTGATATGAATTGAATTGATGCTATTATTTACAAGTAGATATTAAATTTGTGTCATTAGTTTGTGCAATATGACTGTAAATAGTCCTTAATAATCTACCTAACTAGCACCACATTTACAAGTACATAAATATATCTAAAAATACTACTTGAATACTCTATCTAAGTAATCGGTAACTTTGGGCCAAATTTCATCTGACGTCCGCCCTTGAAACTCCTTTAAAATTCCCTTCTTCTTATAAAACTCTATGACAGGACGGGTGATACTCTCATAAATTTCTAATCTATTTTTTACTGCCTCGGGCTTATCATCAGGTCGCTGAACCAAGTCTTCGCCCGTCTCATCATCCTTTCCCTCAACTCTTGGTGTATTGAAACCAATGTTGTAAACTCTTCCTGATGCCAGATGAACCCATCTGTTCTTCACTCTATCAATAATAACATCAAATGGCACATCCAAGTTCAATACCACATCCACTGGTTGAACTTTCCATAAGGCTTCAGCTTGACCAACTGTTCTGGGGAAACCGTCCAAAAGCCATGGCTTATTCTGCACCTTGTTAAGCTCCGTTATCATGAACTTAATCATCACATCATCCGGAACTAGTTTACCGTCGTTGAGGTATTTTTTAACCTCTTTTCCAAGAGCAGTCTGTTTTTGTATGTGGTCTCTGAGCCTGTCTCCACTGGATACATGTTCTATGTTGTACTTTTTGACGATACGTGAAGATATCGTGCCCTTACCAGACGCTGGAGCGCCCAAAATAAGTGTTTTCAAAAGTTTCACAGTCATTTTTGTGCAATGACCTTTGGTCTTTAGTTATCAAAATATCATTGATTGCTTATCAATACATAAACGTAATATGGTTACATAAACATATCATGGGGTTCATTAAATCAAAAACTAGTTCATTGGATCCTATGTACCTTTATCGGCTTATTTGATAGAGATACAATTAATTAATTTTACCTTATCAGTACGCAACACTGTGCGATGTTTCGTAACACGTTTTGACGAATAATATTACAGCTATCTTCCCTTACGTAACATCAAATTGATCCGTGATGATTGTAGAATATAATCACATTAATTGAACTATATAATTCGTTGTAAATTCTATAAAATAAAATAAAATCGGCAGGTAAATAACAGTAGAATCCAGTACAAAGTACAGGACACAGATAAAAAATCCGAAACCCTCGCGCTCGCGCGCCGCCGCGAAATGTCAAATGCTAAAGTGTTCCGTTCTCATTCGCTTTGACATTTTGCTCGTACACGAAGCGTGCCAGTTTATAATATGAAGCACGATCGGCAACAAAATAAATATCATGCGTATTTGCGTGTTCTAAGACACGCTATGAATTTGAAATGAAGCTTAATAAAATAAGCGGTGACGTCGCAATCGAAGAGGAACATTGAGTCTGCGTAAAAGGGAACGCGGGTATTGGCGGCTAATTTGAAATGTACAACTTTTAAGAAAAAATATGCGATCGTAGAAAACGATATACGAAACTGTAACTTAATGTTTAATTGTAAGTAATGTTTATAATTTAGTTACAACATTACATATTTCCCTCCAGAATGGCGCTTGTAATGCTTCCCTGTGACCTGCCTTGGTGGACTTCAGTGCAGCGTCACTTGAAGCACCTCCTTCTGGCTTCGGCTCCCGCGAAGCTAACGGCCAGCATGTT
Organism: Mellilla xanthometata; assembly: GCA_035578125.1. NCBI lineage: Eukaryota > Metazoa > Arthropoda > Insecta > Lepidoptera > Geometridae > Mellilla > Mellilla xanthometata. The sequence goes on from JAPUBQ010000020.1 coordinate 7,237,207, forward strand.
GAAAATACACGATATGTGCAAGTGAGTTTTTATTTACTTTTACGAAGACTAGTATGAGTTACTTATAAATCTTGATGTTGTTTGAAATATGAAGTAAAACAATACGTATGTACCTACCTACCTACTGAAATTCCTTAAGTAAGTACGAATATTAAATACGAAATCGGACAAAGGTGGCATTCTAAAATGGTTCCCGACTAAGTCCCAAAAATACAGGATAGTTTACTAATCTAACCCCACACCTTTTATGGACAACTTTGGTATTTATAGACAAAAAAAAGTGTTCTAGAGATTTTGAAAATTCGGGAAAAGGTAGGTGTTCTATACAAAAAGTTGGTTGATGCGTGGCAAAAGGTATGTAGAAACTAATTTTGTTTGCGCGAATTTCCAAAAGTTCTTGAACAAAAGTTGTTTGCCTAAACGAACTAAAGCCGCCCCAATTTATAAGGCTGCTACACCTAGAAAATCGACTTATGGTAAATTAAATAAACAAAAAATCACAAAATGCCGTTACAAAACGCTTTCAGTATACCTAATAAATACCACAGTATTCCAATATCCATTTTTTGTAATACTGTGGTAATACCAAAAATCTTATAAAATACCTAATGTATCTAACTCAGGTTATTCGTTAGTATATAGTTATATATTAGGACACATTTCACACACGGCTGATTAACCCCATAATGAACCATTTCTAGTTCGTATCATGGTTGCTAACTCAACTCATATACTACATATACATACATACATATTTTATATAGATACATATTTAACACCCAGACTGACAGCCAACAAATTTAGTTCAGCACAAAGATGTTGGCCATGCCGGGAATCGAACCCGGAACCTTCTGATTGGCATGCCGGCATGGTGACCATTACGCCAACGAGGTCGTCAGTTTGATGAACTCTTCTTATTCTTCGTTTGAGCTAAGTAGTGAAGCTCAAACTACGAGTATGTGATTAAGTGAGGCGACACTTGCGATGCTCGCGGTACCTGTAACCTGATATGACTCATCCTTTTCTTCCTTCAACAGCATCGGCATCGACCCAGAAGACGACGTGAAAGACCCAGACCTGCTCAAGGGTCTGGAAGCTTTTCTCGCCGAGGAGATGTTAGAGGAGGAGCAGCGACACTTCCTGGACAACACCATCCGCATTATGGTGCAGCGCGCTCTACATCTCAAGAAGTGGCGCCCGCCCAAAGGGCTCATGTACAGCTTGCAACAGCAAAGTAAGCTTTTATTTTACAAGGTTTATATTAACTTCTTTCTGATCTTTTGTGTTAGCTTCATTCATTTAATTGTGTGGTCGTCATAGAAAAAAAAATGATGTTTGATGTATATTACTAAAGAATAATAAAAATAATATCTACAAAAACTTAAATAATACATAACATATTTATCTCTACTCAATCATAAACATACTTGATGATACCAACTGTATTTTTAGATCATAAGATTGATAGTATTGTAAAAAAAAGTCATACTTCATTAACATTATAAAAAGTCTGTTACATTTTATTATTTTAAAAACTAGTATCTATTTGTAAAATCTTGTTCTAACTTACATGTGAGTAATGGATAATAAATGCTATTTTTATTTTATTTTTTTATATTAACTAGTAAGCTCTCTTCTTCTTCACCTTATCCCACTTCATGTGGGGTCGGTACAGTATGTACGCTTCTTCCATCATACATCCCTGTCATTCGTGATCTCTGTATTCACACCCCTCCTGGTCATAACGTCGTTTACACAATCCATACATATTTTCTTAGGTCGTCCCCTTCCTATCTGTCCGTCCACACTCATACTCATTGTCTTCCTCGTTCTTCCTCGCGTCGCAATATGACCATACCACGACAACCTATTGCTCATCAGTTTGTCAGTGACAGGTGCTACTTTCAGGTTTCTTCTTACATACTCAGTACATTGTCAGTAATAAGTTATTTTCTATTTTATTTTGTAGTATTACTTAGCCTTAAATTTTGTTTCTTTTTTTGTAAAGGGAGAGCCTGGACCGCACGACACAGGTCACTCTAGAGTGTGGTCTAGTGCACACCAAATTCCACAATAATATGTAAACATTTACTACTGTACTTGTATAAACATTTACTATGTATAAGTATTCGGTGTCAAATATAAATACCTTAGCTGATCAATAAAAAAAAGTGATTGTACAGATGGAATCTTGGAAGTTAAATTAGAGCTTCCCGTTGTCCGGTTCTTTATATTTATGATGAATTAGGCTCACGTTTTACTGCAGCTTGCCTGATGTTAAGCTTTAATATGGTATATGATGTAACACGCTTGCCTATTAGAATGAACCTAATTACTCTAAATTTGAAGATCCCCAAATTGTACCTCTCAGGAAAAAAATACTCGGGAAAAGAGTTCCCAATCTTCGTAGTTCTCACAATGAAGGTCGAAATAAAACGCTTTGTGCGAATTCTCGGTACATCGACAGTGAATCGGTGTTTCTTCACTGCGCCCATGCTCGATCTGTAGTGGAATGGAGAAGCGGGCATTAAATTGTGCAGCTCCATTGCACACTCTCCAAAATGTATCCGATAAAATACAGACAGATTGGCAACCATGCACTTATGTTCAAGGCTACAGACCAGCCTAAGGTGGAACATGCAGACTAGATACAGTTAAAATTGCGCAGTCCTCTAAAAATGTTTTAGACGCACAATTATTACTATTAGTATCTTTCTTTTAGAAAACAAAATAATAAAGCGCACATTTAAGTCTGCATTGTTTTGACGAGATGTACCGGTTTTTTTACAATAAATGAGCTTGCGCTTGCTCATAATTCACCTGATGGTAAGCGATATCATGATCTAAGGTGGAGCGCACTTACCTTCGTTTTCCCTCGGCAGGCGATGTAACAGAGCTGGACTACAACTTCGTGTCGTCGCTGGTCGCTCACGCTTTCTTCTCAACCTTCCCGAAGAGGACGCTCAAAACACACCCCACGTTACAAGACTTCAATTTTACACATTTTTTTAAGAATTTACATAGGTAAGGAATCTTTCTTCCTGTTTATAAAAAAAAAACTAATAAAAAGGTTCTTCAACCGATTAAAAAACTCGACATTAGATGCCACTTACATCAGGTGAAAATTAAAACAATAAGTTTTATTTTCTTTTAGCGTAGAAATTCACACAGCGACTAAAATGTATATAAAACGATCCGTATTTTGTTTCAGAAAATCACAGCGGAACAAATTAAAAAGCTTACTCCACTATTTCGAGTGGCTAGATAAGAATAACAACAATGAAGGGTCAATCAAATTGAGCCGAAAGGTAAGTTTATACCTACCTACAGATATAATGAAATTATAAAAAATAGAATACGACTTTAAACAACTAAAACATAACAGTAAGAAAATAATGAAGGATATTACTTTGACGAAGGACTTTGATACATATAACTAAGGACTTTGGTACTTGTAAAATCCGTTACCTTAGGATTCGGTGCCAGGCAAAATCGACAGTTTAATGTTTCTTGCAAAATAGGATTAAATTGTCTAAAGATGCCGTATTTACCGACATTCCTAAAGTCTGCTTAATTATTTTTGTACCTTAGATATAGATACGTTACGATAGTCTAAACGTAATTTACTTATACAAAAGCCCTCTCATAATAATGGAAAATACGAATATACTGTAAAATACTATTCCCATAAAGAATGCACTAAAAAATCGAATTTAATTTATTCCTAAATGGAATTGCTAGATATAAACATAACGCATGTTTACTAAGGTATTTGAAGTACTCTGCATACTAGTTTACCTAATACCTAGTTTAGCAACTCGTGCTGTTGCTAACAAGTCTTCGAGATATTCGTAATTTTAAATGGCGGGCCGTATTTTGAACTAATAATAAATAATATTGAACTAATAGTATAATTAAGTCTGAAACCTTCGGACGGCTTTGGGACATTCGATACCAGAGAGAACATTACACAACAACAAAACATAACATTTAACATTTTGCTGTTACGAAAATAAAAAGTTGCATTACAGTGGTGGTTCCTATCCGCGAAAATGAAGAACGTTCTCTCAATTTGGTTGTGTATACTTAATTTTCAAACTTCGACATGTTCAGTGCCTGCGTTACGAATCATAGATGGTCACGACGCGCGCCCCGGCGACTTTCCCTTCGCAGTCAGAATAGAGATACACGTAAAAACCATTTACCCAAACAAAACTTTACTTAAAATACAACACGGATGTTCCGGCGCCGCTCTCACGGCTTCTTGGACTCTAACGGCCGCACATTGCACAAGTAAATCCTTTTCAAGCGACTTGGTCACAAAGAATTTTAGAGTAGAAGTAAGAGGCAAAGTCAGATACGGCAACCCACACTTGAAGCCGAGTGAGAACAACCAGCTTAGCTCCGTTTTGTCGAGCCAGAAACCGGCGAGTCGGCCTACTTATGACGACATCGCTCTTCTTCACACGGAGCCCATAACAATAGAGAACTACGCGAAGCTTAATGGCGTTGAGTATTCGGCGCTTATTGGGCGACAAGTGACACTCGTTGGGTTCGGCTTGGCGCGGGTCACGCCGGGTGTGTACGATTTCGACTTCACCAACAACTTGGATAGACCGCTCCAAGTAATGGACGACGCTTTGTTGATCGGTTGTCCGAGAAGTTACAGAAATAGTATATGTGTAGCGGTCAGGTGTGGGAGCTCGCAGACTGTAGGCGCGGGGGACTCCGGCTCGCCTGCGCTGCTTGATTCGAAGATTGTAGGTGTCCTCAGTAAGGGTAGCGACATGTTTTTTCAGGCGACTCGGCCGAGCTTGAAACGCGTCGCTAGTATATTTGTGTACACGCCAGTCAGCATGTATTTGGATTGGATCTCCTCCATTATTAATGATGAATAATGAATAATAAAAATAGAAAAGCCATTTTCATGAGTTCATCTTATTTTGTTTTCTTTTTGCTGAATACATGGTATAAGTAGGTTCTAGGGATATCGAGTTTATTTTCATACCAATATATACAAAGGTACATGAGGGGCCTGGGTTTTAAAAAATGAAAGAGGCCTGTCATACTATTTTACACTCGTCACTATTTTCCATAGTATGTAATTTTGACATTGAAGTAATATTGTTTTAAATTTAAAGTTGATATAGGTAGATACGAATAGCTTTTCTTAGAAAGATAATTTTTTTTCGTGTCGGTCATCTCAATAATTTGCGTATCAAATAATGGTTTACCACCGCTTTTCGCCAAGTGGAATCAAACTTGCACATTACACTTTAAACTGCGCTGTAGCGTACTGCGGGCCAACTAGTTGGACAGAACAGTTGGTCTACTGGCCCGTACTGGCTTGTCTCGCTAGAGATAGGTCTTAAATCACATTCCTCTAACTAAGGTTAACCCTTATTGTCCAGTAATTTAATTATAATTCATAATTATAAATAAACAAAATATTTAAGGTATTTGCCCTCTATTTTAAATACCCTGAAAATCATAAGAAATCTCAACCATATCGCATAAACGAAGCCTCGACTACTTATTGTACGTGCCTTGCTACGCCGTAGAGCCTGCGTAGCGACTGCTGACGTAGCACTATTATATATTCTGTGGGCATGACGTCAATGCTACGTAGGGGTCACCCGTAGGCGCATAGATTATGCAATAGTTACTACGTAGGCAGCGCTACGCGATGCCCAGCCGGGGCAGGCCAATGGCATTTGAAAAATGCTCTCCCTCCATTTTATATTACGGTTATTTGTAAAGAATGTTTACGTATTCATCGAAATTTTATTTGCATTCCCAGCTTTATAAGTCGCTTGAGTGACTTTGCAAGGTCAGATAAATATTTCTGAAGTTATTCGTTCACTTTATTGAAACCATTTGGTTATAAACAACTACAAAATGCGAATAAATAAAAAAATGTTTTGATATTTATTTTATCAGCACATAATTATGCATAACTATGCATTCGTCAAGATTGCGAAAATTAATTAGTATTTATTAATTAAAACGGAACATAGTCCTATTACGCTTTTAAAATTTTATTACCAATTATTATTTATCATTGATTACCATTAATTTGCTTGTTTAATATTAATACAAAAATAAGATATACGTACAATCATACCATAAAGTTAAATAAACATTAAAGCAGATAGCAAATTATTCAAAGACTTTTTTAACCCATTAGCTAGGCAAACCAGAAGGGTAAAGCGCCCTTCTGGTTAGCACCAGTGTAGTATGCCTGGTCTAGGTTAAGCTCTCAAAGAGACTGCCGGTACACAGAGTTAGGTGCTTGGCGACCAATATTTCAAACTCTAGAGTGGCTCCTAGCCAGGCATACCCTAGAAAAACCACCATGCTATGGTTTCCTCACGATATTTTTTTTCCTTTGTCGAAAGCTTGAGCTAATTGGCGGGGGATCAAACCCATGACCTTAAACCAGCCATGTATACATTATGCATTACAATAATTGTATAAACAGGTGATGACAGCAAAACAATGGCTGACGGTGGAAGACTGGGTTGAGTGCACACTACCGCTCTGCAAGCTGCTAGTACGTCACGAAGGCAGGCCGGAGCGTTGCGAGAACGATGACGCTATCAGGATATGCTTCGCGTCGAGCAGGCTTGGAGGAGACACACTTATCGATGGGGAGTCACAGGTAGAGATATTTTTTTTCCACAGTACATATAAATTTAAATGCCCAAATTAGCGTCAATCTGGTCGAAAATAGAGTCTGGAATTACTACCTCAGAATCTGTAGAAAAGTTTTGTTAAGCTATTTTGCGCCATCAAGAGCCTCTTAGCTCGACTTACAAAGGTGATCTGACACGGTTATTTTTGAAATGTTTTTGGTAGCAAAAACATTTCAAAAATAACTAATCATGATAACGACTTTTGTATCTAGATGCTACTGTAGGTCATATAACAAGTTTAATTGTAGGTCCCCAGCAGTTAATCATAGTGCAAGCAGTTGTTATGTTATATTATTGTTTATTAAATGTAATTTGTGTTATATGTACATATATGTGTATCAAACGAATTATTATTATCATTATCAGGAGTGCCTTTGGAGGCTTAAAAACTCTTGCCACTAGAGTCTGGCCACTTAGCTCATACGAAGAACAAGCCTAAATGTCATACTATTACTACACTTGACTAGTTAATATGTTTTCTCTCCAGGAATCTCTGTCAATGTTCATGATGCCAGAACTATTGCCGGCAATGCTTTCTGTGGAAGCTTTGGAAGACAACGAGGTGTTGAAAGTGGAAGGAGTGAGGACGTTCAGCAGAATCTGCGATAAGAAACAGAAGACCAAGACGGAACTGCTGGAGGAGCCAAAAACGGTAAGAAATCGAAGATGGTTTATATAATCAGTGGTTTATATATTATGGTTATTAATTTGATGTCCTATCGCTAACCTTGATAGACCAATGAATGCGAGCAAGGGAAAGCAAACTTTCAAAAGTTTTTGGTTTTGAATCTAGTTATGAAATTGCAAGTGGTTTATAAAAAGTAGTTATTCTACGCGTTTTTAACAACAGTTTAATTGTAAATATTTTACATAAAACTAGCTGACCCGGCAAACGTTGTTTTGCCGCACTAAAGGGTATGAAAAATAGATAGTAGCCGATTCTCAGACCTACTGAATACGCATATAAAATTGGGTAAAAATCGCTCAAGCCGTTTCGGAGGAGTACGGCAACTAACATTGTGACATGGAAATTTTATATTTAAGATAAGATTATGTAGTCTTAACTGGTCGTTTCTTTGGCCACTACTACTATACAGTTAAAGGTCGGAACACACAGTTAGTTGCTTGGCGATAGATTTTTCAACTTGACGGTGGTTACTATGCAGACGAGCATTACAAAATGCCCAAATTATTCCACTTTGGCACCCCAAACCGTCCCACTGGTGGGGCAGATTCCACTAGTCTAAAATCTTTATGGATTTTGCCTCACCAGAGCTGGCCCTTTAAAGAATTGTTTTGTGCTACCGTATTATTGGTTCCTCACGATGTTTTCCTTCACCAAAATCGAGAGGCAGGGATCAAACTCACGTCCTATATGACGCGAGGCCGCCGCACGCCCTGAAAAGTAGGTATATTTTTCTGTTGTTTTGTCAGAAAAGTACAATTAATACTTACTTTTTTTACTTAATTAATAATCCCCTCATCCCAAATTGGTTTCGTTATTTTAAAATTAATTTGAGAAGGTTTTTTTTGATTGTGTGTGGGTTTTTTTCATGGAATTATATCAATTTACTTGTATTACAAAATAAACACATTTAAATAAAATAAATTTAAATTTAAAATATTCGGATTCGCAATTTTTAATTGTTCACTTGTTGTCTAACCCCAGGTGACGGTATGTCTAATGGATGCAGAAGACTACAGCAAGCTGCCGCTAGCGCAGTGGGAAGAAGACAACGTGCTGCGGGAACTTAACAAGTGCCTCCTGGCCTTCCAGCAGTCCCCTATGAAGAGCAAGGACAGCTCCAGGCACGAGAGGCGGTTGTCACCTATTGGTAAGTATTGCGACCTCGTTGGCGTAAAGGTTACCATGCCGGACTGCCAATCAGAAGGTTCCGGGTTCCATTCCCGACCCGGCCAACATCTTTGTGCTTAACTAAATTTGTTGGCTGTGGGTCTGGGTCCCAAGGCATCGCTCGCGCCGTAGAGGGGGGTGTTGCCCCCCCTTGAGGTGGGTCCGCTCGGACTGCGGACAGCGGCCTGGGCGGGAAGAGCAGCGGCAATGCGCGAAGCGGTCCTGCATCCCTGCCCCCGTCGTGAGATGGGACACCGTGAGGTTTCAGTCGGTAGTGACGGCCCTTCTGGCCGTCGAGTCCGACATACCCCGCTCGCCTCCTCCAGGCTTGTAGCGGGAGATGCGTAAATGTATTTCCTCACGAAAAAAAAGAAAAAAAAAAGGTTCGAGACCTGTATCGTAGACGCTCACGCCAGACATCATTACGGCAACATTATAAAAACATCAAGCCAGAAAATATAATAAAGTGATCTATCTATCTATCTAAAACTAAACATAATCTAAAACTGGCCAAGATAGTAAAGTTAATGTTATCAATGAGGAACTTCTTCCGCCAGGTGAATCGTTCAGTCACACACCACCAGAGGTAGAAGCGACCGTCGTGGTGAAACAGGCGTCGTCTTGTAGTACCATTAACAGCTACAATAGCAGAAGCCCTTCGCCGCACAACTACTGCGCTGCCACGCTCAATTTAAATGATCCTAGTAAGTATTTTTTTTCCATAGCAATATTTTTTTTGCTGACCCGGCAAACGTTGTTTTGCCATAAGTACAGTTAAAAACACTATAGTTGGTCAGTTATCGAGCGGGATGAAAAATGATTTAATTACTAAAACGGCCATATAAAATAGATGATACAAAAGTTATGTATTTTCGTTGTATGTACTTTTAATGCTACATTATAAAAAATGAAAACAAAAAAAACATTTAAGGGTGAACAACCCTTATCACTTAGGGGTATGAAAATAGATAGTAGCCGATTCTCAGACCTACTGAATACTCATATAAAATTTAGTAAAAATAGGTCAAGCCGTTTCGAAGGAGTACGGTTACTAACATTGTGACATGGAAATTTTATATATAAGAAGATTATAACGTGGAAAAGTTAGATTTTTTTGTTTTTTTGACGCTTTTTTCTTTCACCGTTGAGTAGCTACATTACCCCTAAGTAACATAGGCTATGTTTTGTTTCCAAAAATATAAGAGATCCTTAATACAATGTGTAATAAAAGCCCTAATATAACACGTGCGAAGCCGGGGCGATATGTGCTAGCTCTACTATAAGTGGCAACAATTACGAATGGTCTTTTTTCAGACTCTGCCAGCTGAATGGGATTAGGGCTTATAGTTGACGTCATTTAATAAAGGAGATTAATAGAAATCTTATTAATTGTACCCAATTGGAAATAGATTACGTGCTAAGTTCTTTGCAACCATTCTGCAGTGTCACACATATGGTAGTGGCCAGGAATTTGAAATCCATTTTTGATAATATTATGAATGCCAAAGTTTGTGTGTTTATTTGTAACTTCTTCACGTTCAAACGGTAGAACCGATTTCAATGAAATTTGGTATGGAGATAGTTTACACCCAGGATTAACACAAAGGCAATTCTTTATCTCGGATTGACGCGGGTAACTCCGCTGGGTACAGCTAGTCCTACTCCTTCCTACTATACTATAATAGACGCGAAACTTTATGTGTGTGTATGTTTGTTACTTCTTCACGCTCAAACAGCTGGACCGATTTTGATGAAATTTGGGGTGAAGATAGGTTAAACCTTGGATTAACAAACAGGCGAATACCGCTCCGGATCGTACCTGGCGCAAAGGCTATCGATAGCTATACAACGCGGCATTTTGGGTACCTTTCCTTCAGGTTCTATCCGGAGTGGCCTATTAAATTAATTTTATGAGTGGTTTTTTTTTCTTTTTTTTATTTACTTTTATGATTGACTTATAAAAACAATTAAATACATTCAGTAGTTAACAATAGGCTATTTTTATCCCAAATACAATTTGTGATTCCCGCAGGATACGCAAATAAGTTCAAAATCTATGTTACTCCTTCACGCTCCAACGGCTGGCGCAATTTTGATGAGATTTACTATGAAGTTAGATTAGACCTTTTATTAACACATAGGCTACTTTTTATTCCGGATCAACTTATTTTTGTGTCGGATGAACGCGGGTAACTCCGCGAGACACAAATCAAATCAAATCATTTATTCACAGAATACAGCATTTAAAAGATGTTACATGTGATTAAAATATATAAAATCCGCTATATTCTTAGCCGTAAGGCGCGTGAAATTGTAAATCGAACTAAATTATAAAATTACTAATACTATACAATACAAATGTCACTATTTCTATGTATTCAAATAATATATCTATTCAAATAATTATTATATGTCCACCAGATTATATGTTTTATTATGTATTTCTTTATCGTCAAAAGATTCTGTTAAACTATAATATGACTTGCTAATAAAAAAATGTTTCAGCCTAAATTTAAAAATGTCAAAACTGTTCGCCTCTTTGATACATTTAGGTATTTGGTATATACATAGCTAGTTTTAGCTAAAGCTGCTTTTACATTTACAGGTGTAGAGTTATCAAAGCGAAAGTGCTGGCTGTCCCCCGACGCAGAAATGCTGAACAACCGCCGAGGGAAGTTCATAGTGTTGGGATCTTCGGGCGAGTGTCTGCCCGTCACACGAAGTCCTTTGACCAATTTGGAGACGCAGGAGGATAGTCTGTACTCCAGCTGCAATTCTAGTGACGACGAGTTCCATAGTGCCAACGATAGCTTTGATTATGGTAAGAAGGATTATACTATATTTTCCCTCTAATAAACAAACATGATTTGCCTCAGGACATAGCAACAAGCCAGTGAATTAAAGAATTCACTGGCTTGTATCTCAGTATCTTAATGCTTCTTCAAAGGAAGAAGCATTCAGATACTCGTAGTATTTGAGGAGGCACCGATATACAGTGGAAAATTCAAACGTACTGTGTCTGCGTCTATATCGTACTTCATCGCCCGCTACCAATCAGAGCGCTTGTCCTGAATCGCGCAAACGGTATTTTCAATGCGCGTAGTCCTAGCTACACAATGCATGACCGTCGGACGGCCGTCTCCGGACACAACATCTGTCTGGGGGGATATCCCTCTGCTTAATGGAGGCAGACCGTCGTCGCTCCATAGTACTAAGCGATTCGCTTTCACATTTATAGTACGGACGGCCAAATTGTAAAAGGCCTTTCCAGAATTCCTATATCCACTGAACAACAATCTTACTGTCTTCAAGGCGTGAACCGGTTTCTTCTAGGCAAGCGCACTCCATCCTAAAACCACCTAAAATAAGGTCAGTAGTCAAGTGCAAGAATATCATTCATAAAAAAATACTTTAATTAGGAATAATTCAGATTCAGATACATTTATTGTCAAACTGCATAATTATTAAGTTGTTACAATAAGTTAAATTTAGTCCCAACAGTTTCGTCCTTACGAACATACAATACTATTAAATTAATATTATTATTATCTAATAAATAATCTATACTGATGATGATTGGAAGAATAAAATTGACATCTTAACAATTCTCCTATATACACTACAAGATATTGTAAATAACTAAACATTTATTTACCCTTATCAGACCATGACCACCGTGGTACAGAATTGAAATCATATCTTGAACTGTTTTCTGTAACTAATTACAGGCAGCGAAGACGAAGGCCGAGGCGAAAGCGCGAGACCAAATTCATTCCAATATTCCAAAGACCTGTCCACCGAGGAGCGAAGAATGAGCTTCGCGGAAAGACTGCGAGACGCCCTGAGAAGGGAGGCGGAGAATTCTTGCACAACCAGCACTACCGGTGACTGGTCCAGCGACAGTTCTAGCTACGCAGTCGGGATCAGCATATCTGGGGCCGAGTTAAACGATAATGACATTAGGTTAGTATAAGGGATCAGAATACTAGAGAGGATTACTGATTCCCATACAATAAAGCGTGGCGCGGAAGTTGAATGAAACCTAGATGGCGCTGCAAATCTAGCGTGCAGCCTAGCTGCCGCCAAATTCCGCGAAAAAACGCGCTGCAGTCGCATAGTGATATGTTGATTGGGTGACCCGTGTGAAGTCGTTTCAAGAAAATATGAATAGATGGCGCTTACTACGTGTCGAATAATACACGTAGTACGATATTCAACAAAAGATTGAGTGTTTATTATTTATTAGTCTATGGTTAGTATGGGTATTCTTAATTTTAAGACACAGACGACACGTGGCACATCAAACTTGATAAAATGTTGATTGGGTACATACACAACTAAGACAACATCGGCAGCATTCCTAGAACGATTATTTAAGAGAATAATTCGTCTAGTAATACTGAAAAAGTCCTGATTTAATTTTAAAAAGTCGGGGAGTATTTAAGTTAGTTTTTAGTTTCATATTATTCTAAACTAGAGTTCTTTTCCGAAATAAATCTTCTTTATCTTTATGATCGAATAGTTCTTCTCCTCTGAAATATGAAGTGTCAGTAAAACTATTCTGACTATTCCAGGGTAAAGCGAGGCGGTTCAGTCGGCTTCGTCCTGACGGAGAAGGAAACTATGAGTAACGGCGAACCCTCGCCCAGACGGCGGCCGCTCGGGAGGAAGGAGACCGGGAACAGCTCCAAATATAGCTTCAGCACTGAATACACGTACGTTCACTCTTTATAAACGCTATATTTATTTGACAACATCGCGCAAGAATGACTCTTTTTGGTCCAAAACAACTCTTAAATAATTGGCTAAGTGCGAGTCGAATTGAAGGGTTCTTAAAAAAATTGCGAAAAAATGCGTTAGTTGTATGGGAGTTCCCCTTAAATATTTAATTGGTATTTTATTTAATTATTCATTTCGAAAAGCTATAAATTTTATATTTATATTATGTGAAAATATCAAGCGTCTACTTACCTGTTGCCGTTATTGATATATTGCAAAAAAAAAACGAAAAAATCACGTTTATTGTTGACCCCATTTATTCTTTTTAGTTTTGTTGTTATAGCGGCACAGGAAATACAACTTTTAAACGATAATGTATATCTCGGTTTTTGAGATACAGCTTGGTGACAGACAGACAGCGGAGGCTTAGTAATAGGGTCCCGTTTTTACCTTTAGGTACGGAATCCTATAAAAGAGTGCATTATGGCTAGTGAAGCCATTTCTTTTAAGGTTTTAGCTCTAGATTAAGTTAATAAGATCATGAATAATATGAGAATAAAGATGAATAATATGAGGAGAAAAATTATGCGTCATATTCGTAAATATGCCTTACGAAGGTATTAATATAGTGACATGGTACTTCAGTCCACTAATTTCTTTCGGCAGTTCCGAACTAGAAGAAGTTTATGAACAGTTCAACCAGTGGCTGAGCGACCCCATAGTAGACGCAGAATCAGGAGAACATAAAGCACGAGAGCTGGATTCAAGAGACCTGGCTGTTATCAGGTAACCTTACATTGAAGTACAAATAAATACAGCCGTAAATATATAGACTTTGTTACCCTATTCAAAATTATTCATTCTCATATTGATTCTCCTTCACTCCTCTCTTGCATAAACTTTAATATTAATATTACTACAAATTCTCGCAAACCTTTTATAAAAACTTTCTCAATTAATATTTACAAAAATAATACCTCTTTATATAATCCTGTAATTAGAATGTGTCGCCAATACAATGATATTCTTATCCACCATCACCTCGCCATTGATATATTTAATAGTACTAGCATAGTCAAATTTAAGAAAAATATTTTTGATTTATTGAAATTAGAATAAAACTAAACTTATACTAAACTAAATTAAATTAAATTGTAGATTAACCTATTTGTCTCCAACTAGTTATGTAGTTTTGTTTTCATTCTTTGTTTCTTTCTAATTTATATTTGTTCATGTTGTGTACACATAGTTAGGAAAATAATCTAGTTTTGATCCTGGTTAATTGATATTTTTTAGTTATAGTTTTGATTATTTTCTGTCTTGTGAACCATAATAAATAAATAAATAAAATAAAGACTACATCTAGAATATAAAGACCAATTTGAATCATGGGAACAAGTTCTAAAGAAGATTCGAGTTACTATTAATAATAATCGTTTATTGAGGCAAAACAAATTCACATTTCAAGACGTTCAAGAATTATTTTAAACATTACAATACAAATGATTATACTTATTTTTTTGTACACAAAGTATGTAATTTTTAATTTGTAACAATCATTCCAGATATAAGCTCTAAGCAGGCAATTTAAGGGCACTAACTACCTCAGTAGGATTCCCTGAGTTTGAGGGAGTTAGTTTCTCTTCTAGGGTGTCAGATGTGTGTGGGTGTACCATCGTATGTTTACGTCAGATACTCAGAACCAAAAAAATACTGTACATTTTGCTATCGTAACACTTCAGGTTCGCTGGGTCGCTTCTCAAGCGAACGCTAAGCGAGTCGATGGCCAGTGGTGGAAGTTCAGTGGGCGCTGCGGGCGCGGCCGAGGCAGCCGAACTTTACGGCCCCGGAAGAGACTCCAGGGACCGAGCCGCTCCAAGACGCTTGGCTTTGGCAGCTCGCTCACTTTCTCTAGAACTGGCCCGCCACAGGCACAGATTGGCCGCTCAACTGGTGAGTCTTTAACTGGTTTCTATAAGTACAAAAACAAAAACATATTTTAACATTGTCTTAGAGAACTTTCCCCGAGCCTTTTGAATGTCAACTTAGATAAAACAAACAATAACTAGTATAGACTTAGAAGTACAACTTACATAAGGTAGAATCCATAATATAGTCTAACCGCTCTTCTTAGTAGCTCTGGAACGGCAGTTCTCTCCTGTCAAATGCTCGGCCTTTTAATAAGAGGTTCGACTTCGAATCAAATGATTCGAAGGATGCTTTAACTGTTTTTCTTTCTTTGTGAATGGATCACGCGAGGTGTCGACTCACAGCTCAACAACCTGCACAGAACATGAGGTTGGTTTGTGTCCGTCTTTAACTATTTTTGCACCACCATCGTCGAAGGCAACTGGCCTTGCAGTTTATTGTTTTGAACGAAGCGTTTGGACGGAATGCGAATGCGTCTTCGACTGTAGCGTAGACTTTTGCATCTCCAGCTTCGCCGTACATCTTTCACGGCTTAAAACTCATAAACGCTATGTTTTGACAGAAACGTAAAGTTAAACGATCGATACCGGAGGAGATGTTAGAGAGCAAACAAAAGAGAAGCGCTGACGAGGACACGCAATCCGAAGAGTCGAGGTCTTTGAGCGCTTCCACCGAGACTTGTTCCACGCAAGTGTCCAACCCGAGCGTTAGGAGGAAAAAATTGAATTGGATGATAAACATGATAGTAGAAACTATCGAGGAGACGGTCGAATGCGAACCGGTCACTGTTAAACTAAAGAAGCCGAAGGTCAGGCGCCAGTATGTCGCTAATATACTCACGCTCAGTTCACTAACAAGATGGTATCTTCGCTTTCTGTCGAAACATCTGCGCTTACCTTTTATATGGGTTTCAAGGGATATAACACTCGGGACTCATACAGCACTCTTTAAAATTGCACATCTGTTAATTCTAATGTAGTTTTTTCTCTCCACTATCTTTCCTTACTGATGATCGAATCAGAGCTATATTTACGTTCCTACTCGTCTTCCATAATTAGCCAGGATATCCACTCATACGCAGTAGTGCCTTTGCTAACTTTCTCACTCACAACTCCTTCCAAAGTATTTTTTAACAAATCGATGTTTACGAATTTACGAATACTCTACCTATCTTTTTTAATCAAAAATTCACATGAATATAAGTCTGCTATATATACCAAATAAATTAGTTTATATACGATTGCCCTAAAAGGTGCATTTCTTTTTTCAAAGTCTGAGAAAACTGACCGTGGCCTTTACACCTATAGATTAGGCTTCAGAAAGGTGTTAACTGACTTTTTATCTTATTTGAAATTAAGTCTCCAAATCCTTGCAATGATTCTTTAATCCGCCCATAGCGTGACATAGTAATAAATATTCTTTATTGACTTAAGTTAGCGGTACTCACTAAGTGTAGTGCTGATTTAGTCATAGACTGTGTTTCAATACCAATGGCCTCTCTCACAGAGTTATTTACAAGTCTTAGTATTTATATATTTACTGATTTAACTACTCATATCACTCAAAAGCCTCAAACATCATGATTTAGCAACAAACTCCATGATTTAGCATTAAAAATCATGATTTAGCACTAAACATCATGATTTAGCATTAAACATCATGAACTTTGTAAACTGTTATTGTAAGGCATATTATATATTTGCACGAAACAAACGGTCACACTTACTTAAAAAACGTTAGATATACGTCCAACGGATTTCGACGCATTACGAGCGTCATCATCGGGGACGAGCTTCACACGGACTGTCAACGCTCGTAATACGTCGAAACCCGTTGGACGTATATCCAACGTTTTTTAAGTAAGTGTGACCGTTTGTTTCGTGCAAATATATTAAACATCATGATTTAGCATTAAACATCATTATTTAGCATTCGAATATTCGAGACTTCATAAAGCTTTTTGGTGTTAGTTGAACCAGTTGGCGCACAAGATAGTATGCGGCGGATCTTGCCGGCCGGTGGCGACCGGGAATTGGGGCTGCGGCTCGAGGCAGAGAGGACAGCCGCAGCTGAAGTTGCTCTTGCAATGGCTGGCTGCCAGCGTGGCTGGGCTACCAGCTCTGATATACTACACGGCTGGGAACGAACAGCTCTTCAAAGTGAGTTATATTAACTGAAATACTGCAGTAGCCTGTAGCTCGGCTAGCTAAGGTGATCTAACACAATCATCGAATCTGAACAACGGTCGATGCGGACGATGTTTGAAAAAGTAATAATAAATATAAGGACCCATTTCAGACTCGGCTGGCTAGCCCCATACTAAACCATTTCTAGTTTGTATTATGGTTGCTAACACAACTGATATACTACAGATACATACATAAACACTGTATATCAATACATGTCTAACACCCAGACCGACATCCAGCAAATTTAGTTCATCACAAAGATGTTGGCCGTGCCGTGAATCTAACCCGAGACCTTCTGGTTGGCAGTCCGGCATGGTAACCGTTACGTCAACGAGGTCGTCAAATGTGTCCTAGTATTTACTTATTTATATATATACTTAGAATATAAGTACACTATAATTTGTTTTAAATTAGTTCAAACATCTCATTTATGGTTCTAGATTATTAAGTTTTATGGTGTGAGAATTTGACATTTGGAACGTAATAAAGTTGTAGTAATCTTTCCTAGCTCACTGATAAATGGAAAACAATATTACTAATTTGAAAACCTACCAACTCCTCTGCGAGTTTTTACGGGCGAGGCTCGAAACTTCATTGTATTTTTTATTTTACGCAATAAAGAAAATCCAAAATCCCGTGAAAAACTATGCTATATTTTTAATATTATGATAAAAATATATTACTTTTTAATTATCTAAATAAAAATACAATGACGTTTTGATCCTCTGCCGTAAAAAATCTGCAGAGGAGTTAGTAGGTTTGCAAATTAGGGTATCGATATGTGTAATTCTGACTCACCCAAGTTCGTTCTCCACAGCTGGACACTCTAGTCCGCGTGCTAGTGGACCGCAAATGGACAGTAGGTCAACTCACACTCGCCGTGCTCCGGTTCGCTCAGCACACTTTGCACGAGCCCCATCTCATACCGGACAACCATTCTCTCTTCGACGAACTCATCGGCATCGAAAAGACACCAGACGACACGTAGCTACGGCTCTTCTTCGCGAGAGCGTAACATGGGCTACTGTTTATAGTTTATACTACAGTAGCAGATTGTTCCTGCTTCGCACGAGCTATAAAATAATCTAAGTTGTAAAGAGAAACAAAATATAGCCTATGTTACTTGGGGATAATGTAGCTTACCAACGGTGAAAGAATTTTTCAAATCGGTCCGTAGTTTCGGAGCCTATTCGCGACAAACAAACAAACAAAAAATCAAACTTTCCCTCTTTATATATTGGTAAATATTTGATTTTGAAAAGTTTGATTGCTTATTTGTTTGTTTGACGCGAATAGACTGCGAAACTTCTGGGCCGATTTAAAAATTCTTTCACCGTTGGTAAGCTACATTATCCCCGAGTAACATAGGCTTTATTTTATTTCTCTTTACAAATTAGATTATTTTATAGGCCGAGCGAAGCCGGAACCGGCTGCTAGTAGTTTATACATACTATGACTATTGTTTCTCTTTTGTTTTCTAACATATATTGCAATCATTGTGAGGAGGTAGCATTGTTTACAGTAACTTATTGACTCAGGCGTTACTTTGCGGAAATCCATTGTAAGTACACTAAATATTTAATTTTGTCATCTATTGTTTACAGTTATTTTATTCCTTTTATTAACTATTGATACTTTTAATTGATTTGTTTCATCGATATTGCACTCGCTCGTTAAATAATACCACCTATGGACTTTGGATTCTTTGACTCTGTATTTAATTTCTAATTCACAAATGGATTTGGTGCGAAATCATAAAACTATGATCATAACTTCTTGAAGTCTGTGAATCGAAGAAATTCTTTTTTGAAAAGACATAATTTTGCATTTGTGAGATAAACCATAAACAAAAGCTGTGCGATGTTGAACACGAAAAAAAGCTCATGAAATAAAAAATATATAAGTTTTTGGAAGTAGGACCATAATCTTTACCATAAGGTGCGTGTGTACAATATAGCTTTTCCCATATTATATAATACCCACAACACAATATTAGACGAATATGATAATAATCAAATATGTACAGAGTTATAGAGAAAGACAGGGACGACCAAAAGAGATTTCTTAAATAAAAATAACTTTCTTACTTGATTTGACCAACAGGCAAGTTTCATAGGTCGATATAATATATGTTGCTTTACTATAAAATAATAACTGTGAATATCATACACCCAGATTATCATTAATTTGTATTTTAGTGTTATTTTAACCAAAAATTTAAAAACTTACCTTGGATAATTGGATAACACCACTAGCCAGGAATCGCACGCAAAACTATACAGAACGCTTCCAATTTGCCATTTGATGAACGTTATTAAACGGACGAACTGGGAATATGGCAACTAACTAACTATGATGGCTCGCTAACCCCAAAATGGATCCTGGCCTCAGACACTAAGAGACGCCACTTTTCTCTATCCTGAGCTGTCTCCTGCCAGTCTGTGGCATGAAGTGCGCTCAGGTCTTGAATATGGCAATTAATTATTTTTATTTTTCTTTACTTTGGTACCTAGCTTTCCAGTTATCACTGAAAAAGTAAAGCAAGCGCCCGTTTCTTATAACCCTGTATTTAATAACTAGTTTATGCATTTACTACAATATTATCTTAAACACGTGATGCTGTGTCTTATTTTACACGTGGATGGAATTTTAGAAACTTTTTACTTCATAAATGTATATGAAAGCAATATTAGTGTTTGACTCTAACTATTATATACTATTACTTTGCGATCGGAGTAACATCGAATATAGTTTGGCGGCATTTTGTGATATGTATCTTCAGTTAATTAACCGTTTAACTAATGCAACAGATTTCAACCATTGTAAGGTAATTTCAATTCTACTTTTTGAAATAATAATAATAATAACTACTGTATGCCATTTTTGTACACGTTAAAATAAGTAGAGAAATTGGTACACTTTTTTTTGCTAAATAAGCTTGCGCTTGACCGCATTGCGCATATTGTTAAGTGATGCTGCGGTCTACGATCGAATACAGAAAGATCATAAGTATTTTGAGGGGAATAGAGATGCCAGCAAGAAATTCCTAAGCTTAGCCAAACAACTTTGCGCGTAATTTTTTATATCGTTTACGTCACAGGACCTACAATGGCTTGTTGTCTTTTACTGAGCTTACACACTAATTTCACACGAAGAGAAATACCTTAATAGCCTCAAGCCACATTCGATGTCTTTAGAGTCGCACAGTAAGTATTTAAAATATAATATTTTTATACCAAATAAAAAATATGCAATTAAAAGTACTAGTACAAGTGTAAAATATTATTGCGATAACATTTGTAAGATTTATCATATAATACAGGGTTACTGGTAACTAACCGAACTTTTTAGATTTAAAATATGTACCACAATTAACTTCTTGTTTGTACTCGTATTCAAAGTTATTTACGAAATAATAATAATCAGCAGCTACGTAGATTTTGTCGCAGTACAACCAAATTTAGCGTGGAACTTAACGTTTTATATCTACGATAGAAGGTGTTCCTTGTCTAGATGTACTCTAGCAATTTTCAAAAGGCTCTTCGTTAGATACCAAGTAGCCCTGTATAGATTCAGGTTAAGAGTTGTAAAAGTGATTTTTGAATAAAATTAATTAGAAATTTTACATAATTTATAGGACAGTGCTAATGTTTAAGACTGTATTCATAATTAACTACAGAATACTGTTTAAGAGTTTTTTACCGTTTCACATATTATCCTAACCAAGTTAGCGGATTAATTAACTTGTAAATATAGGACGAATTGTTGGGGAAATTGTTTTATTTTTCGTAGCAGAACTTTGACATTAAGCCTATCAATTCAATACATGTTAATAGTTTTCTCAAACCTATGGAATGTGTCACCGTATTACTATACATATTTACGGATCAATTGACTATGAGTATGTGTAGAAGTGATTGGATATCATAAAAAATACGCACGGTCGTAGAACGTTTTCTAGCGCTCGCCTTCAAGCCATCGATCAAAGTACATAATATATATTTTGAACGAAGCTTCAAGTCGAAAATAAGTTAATCACTAATCAGCTAACGCCGTGTTTCAGCAGTGTCTTTGTGAAACTATAATTCAAGACCTTAGTCTTGAATCAAAAGCAAAAGCAAAATCTGTGCGATGTGCTATCGAGTCCAGGCTTACCTGGACCCCTTCGGCTTGAGTGCCACTGACGAGTCGAGTGGATACGCGCTCAGTTCAAATGTCCTTGATTAAAAGTTCAGTTTTCAGATTCCGCTGGTTTCGCGTAATAAGATGAATAATAACATAAACATATGTATAACAAGGTTATTTATTTCAGTATTTGTCACCGAATACCGAAATGCTTTCTTTATTTTGTTTTTTCATGAATATCTTTAATTTATGGACTACACTACCTATGAAAATATTAGTTTAGAATTTGAAAGAAATACGATGACACATTTCAAATTGTCAATAAAAGCCGCAAAAATCCGCAGCATAGTCCACAAGACTAGCCGACAGAGTCTTCCACAGTAGCAATCTCAATGTGTCCAAAAGTTTATTAATTTCAAATAATCAGTGTTGCCAGACAATGGGATGCGAAATAAAATTATTGCGTCACTTATTTTAGTTTTATTTCACCTTCTTAGATAAGAAACATGTGTTATTAAACTATAGAAAATACAAAATTAGCCAAGTTAATTACAATTTTGGTTTTCATTTAAAGTAAATGATAATAAATCATAATTTATTACTCTTAAACTATAATAATTACAATTTATTACTGTTTACTTGAAAAATTAATTGATAATCATATCAGAAGTAAGTGTTTAAGCATGAACAATTTCTTAAGCATTTACAAAGAGTTTCGTTTGAAAACTAAAAAAAAAAAGTTTTATGCCTCATTAGCGTCAAACTCTATATAAATATAGGTATGAGGCGTCATTGCCTTTCAACAAAACGAAAAGATCATATTTTACGCAGATTTCAACAGATGCTATTTATAATGGTAGTAACCTGCAATAATATATTTTTTACATACAATGGATACAAAAAAGTATTTTTAATTTTACTTTGCAGTCTACACCATTAAAAATAGGAATCGTTTATAAAATCAATACATGACAAAAGAAACCTACCGTAATACTATCTAAAGCCCAGTCTAGAAGAAGAGTCCGCGCATGCGTCGCCCCATCCCTTGCCGGTCATAAAGCACATTAAACCTGTTCACTAGTTGGTTGATGGCGTTGCAACCTTTTGTTATTGTGCCCAGGTACGTCATGAGAGCTACGTCGTTGCATTGCTGGAAAGAAATGAGAGAATGTACGGTTGATTGGTAAACAAGTTATTATAAATAAATAATAAATATTAGGACACATTCACACACGGCTGGTTAACCCCATACTGAACCATTTCTAGCTCGTATTATGGTTGCTAACACAACTGGTATACTACATATACATACATATTATATATAAATACATATTTAACACCCAGACCCACAGCCGACAAATTTAGTTAAGCACAAAGATGTTGACCGGGCCGGGAATCGAATCCGGAACCTTCTGGTTAGCAGACCGGCATGGTAACCTTTACGCAAACGAGGTCGTCAATTAATAATATATTAATAACAAGTTGTTGCATAGTTGTTACTATAGCTAGTATTTGTTTCAACAGTTATAGGCTAAATACGCAGCAGGGATCAGAATACTAGAGAGGATTGCTGGTTCCCATACAATAAACCAATAATATTAGTAGGTATATGTAATATATAGTATTTAGTATATTTATTATACTTTTTTGTACTCTTCTCTCTCATTTTTATATCACTGTCCTTGCTCTGTTTACCTGGAAGAGATCTCTTTTAGCGATAAGTCCGCCATTTTCGACACTAGTTATAACTTTCTTCTATGTATAATTTAATGTAATTAGTGGGAAATAAAGATTTGATCTATCTATCTATCTATCTATCTAAACCGTGGCGCCGAAGTATGCCATAAATATAAAATAGATGGCGCTGCAAATCGACCGTGCAGCCTAGCTGCCGCCAAATTCCGCAACGCGCTGCAGTCGCATAGTGATATAACGACATTGCGTGAGCCGTACTAAAATTAAATTAAAATTAATTTATTGACACTAATAGATATACATTACAGGTATATCAAATGAAATGGTTATTACTATGATTATGAACATTAATTATTTTTATTTATTGTTATGGTGACCAGCACTTACACTGAGAACTAAATAGTCTCGTGCTGTTTACAACAGGATACTTACATACAATATAGTTTCGTAAGCCACTTTCATTTTACATAGAATTTTACATAGAAGTTTAGTAATAATAGGATTTAATTTATAAAAGTAGATAGATAGATAGATACATTCTTTATTTCCCACTAATTACATTAAATTATACACAAAATAAACTTATAACTAGTAACGAAAATGGCGGCCTTATCGCTCAAAGCGATCTCTTCCAGGCAACCAGAGGAAGGACAGTGATATAACAACGAGAGAGGGGAGTAAAGAAGTACTTGTGGCGTCTCTGTCGCACTTCATCGCCCGCTACCAATCATAGCGCTTATCCTGAATCGCGCAAACGGTATTTTCAACGCGCGTACGACTGGTCCAAGCTACAATGCATGACCGTCGGACGGCCGTCTCCGGACACAACATCTGTCCGGGGGATATCCCTTCACCATATACAGTAATACCCCGGACTTACGCGATAGGTGGGACCGAGCGCTATCCGCGTAAGTCGAATTCGCGTAAGTCGGGGTACAATTTTGCATATAAATACCTATAAAGTCATACAAAGTATGTTTAATTGGGACCGGAGACTATAATTTAGGAAATATAAAACGATAATTTAGGAAATAAATTTTAATTTAATTCTAGATAATATGACAAACTATATTAATAAAATGTATAAACACAATCTGAAGTGCGCGGCTTTCAAACAAAAAACGTTAAAATAGACGAGAAAATTAAATCGCGTAACTCCGAATTCGCGTAAGTCGTGGTAGCGTAAGTCAGGCTATTACTGTACTGATCCCAAGAATACTTACATTATAGAAATGTGTCCTAAACTGCTGTGACGTCAGCAGCGGCAGTCTGTTGGCCAGCGCCCGCGCTTCCCGGAGTAGCGCCGGCCGGGGTGGGAGCGTGCCGTCGCGGATCGCTCGCACGGTGGCCAGCACGGCACGCACTCGAGATACTAACATTTTAATGGCAGATCGTTGCGCTGTTAGATGCTCGGCCACTAGGAGAGAAGACAAACAGTGTTTAGTTTATTGCATGCAAGGTAATTCTAATTCTAATTATGTGCATCACACTGAAAATTAAAACCATAGTACAGAATTTCGGCTCCAACGTCGAGTCTTGCGCGTGGTGGTTACAATGCAAGATAAGTAACCATAATACAAACTACGAGTAAAAATGGTTTAGTATTGCGCTAACCAGACGTGTGTGAAAAAAAAAAACAAATTTGAAGTGGCCTTGATAAGACCCGCAATGACAAACCGCTAGCGTATTAGGCACGCAAGCTAGGTAAAAGCACGTAAATCATCAAAATAAAGTGCCATATAAAACAAAAGACATTCTTTAAACTGTGTTCTGAAGCCAGGAGGCTATATCAAGGAGCCCATATATCAACTTATGTAGGAGGACCTACATAAGTTGATATATGGGCTCCTTCCCGCAATCAGAAGTCTTCCTCCTCCTACATATAGAAAAACTTATATGTATTTACCCACAAATTCTTATTAAAGACATTCTAGAGATCATGTGATGCATATGTAAATACTTTTGTGTATATACCTAAACGTAACTAAATGTAAGTTTTTAAGTGGGCTTGTAGCTCGTAAAACATTATTCGCTCGTATGATGTTAGGAATAATTTACACTAATACTTTTAATTATTGTTACTGTATATTTTTATATTGAAATAAACGACTTATTGAAACCGAAACTGAAATACTTTTGTACGTACATGGTCAAACCTATAAATATATATGTATCTGTTATTTTACCTAAGCTATTTAAAGCAGCTTCCCCAGATGATACTCTGGCCACATGGTCCACACC
Source organism: Mellilla xanthometata (assembly GCA_035578125.1). Classification (NCBI taxonomy): domain Eukaryota; kingdom Metazoa; phylum Arthropoda; class Insecta; order Lepidoptera; family Geometridae; genus Mellilla; species Mellilla xanthometata. The sequence goes on from JAPUBQ010000020.1 coordinate 7,262,655, forward strand.
AATCCTCTCAGCTTCTTCCGCAGCAAGGGTGTAAGTGAGCGGCGCGAGCAGCATCGTTGCACGTCCGTTTACTACATCTATGACTGACTCATACAGAACTACTGGCAGTTGCTGAAAAGGTAATAAAAGATTTTAAACTTATTATTTAGTCATTCTTTGTAATTATGTATAATTAAAAGCATAAGTATAGGCCATTTATAGAGCTCAGGAATTTCTCTCAGTAGGAGAGAGGTATAGTCCACAATCGAAATACTAGCGAAATTAAGGTTGGTGGAAGACATAATGTATATCTTCCGATTGGTATTTATTGTATGTCTTTACTACTTGACACCAAGAATTATGTTAAATTATGACTTTAATTATTTATTATTTAAATATTTGACATTGTACATTAATTGTAATTTTTTTATTAATATTGTATTATAATTTTCATGTAAACTGACCTTTGACCTCGTAAAGACCCTAACTGGCCTATCCATTGCCTTGATTTTAAGCCCACCAAGACATGTGAATCAAGTGATTGACACATCATACTAGACACAACAACTTGATGAAATGTACTAGTCAAATGAGTAGTAAAGTTCATGAAGTATGATGAACTGTACTTACTTCTCCATTCCTTCCCGCTGGATTAAGCATCAGCATGACAGGACACTCGTTGATATCACAGATTTGTCGGTGCACGGCGATGTCTCGCTCTGTGGGGGCCTCCCCTGTTGTGTACCAGCCTAGGAAGTCCATGTCTGAGAACACTTGCTTGACTGCAATTATAGAAGAAAAAAAGTTAAGAACTTGAATTCTTAGTTTAAAAAGAAAACCTATCCCATTCTTTTTAACCCAAACAATATTGTTTATATTATGTATAAATAGGACCCAAATTACTAAGAATTCACTGACTATCTATATGGGCTGTATCTCATGAACTGTGATAGCTACAATTGAAATTTTCACAGATGGTTTTTTCTGTTGCCGCAAAACAACAAATATTAAATAAGAATAAAATAATCTGCCTCAAAGGCCACTGTCACTGCTTTATGACTACCATTAGAAGACAAACAGCAAATATCCACTGATTAGAGCATCATAGAAGTCTAAAGAAGCACCTAAAAATAGGTAACTAAATAAATAAATGGCTGATATAAAACTGCCTAGAATTCCAGTTAGTGGCTGACATAATACTGCAATTCTAAGCAGTTTTATGTCAGCCATTTATGACCTGACCGCATCAACCATTGCTTAATTCACATCAGTCAATTAACATAAATAAAAATAAATAACATATTGGTGCATCATCAATATGGATACTTACATTGCTCCTCTTTCAAAGCATAATAATCTCTATCTATAATAATATCTCCCTCGATGACACTGAAGACCAGCTCAAATGAATTCATCACTTCAATGTTTCTGCCTTTCTGCTTGCCAATGAGAGCTCCAACCACTGCAATTTGAATAAAAATAAGTTTAAATCTAAAGAGGATGATCAAAAAAAGATCTGGAAGTGCTGTGTGAAAGAGGATATTCATATCTTCTTAGAGAGACCAATGAACAATTAAATAACAGCAGAATAACTGATAGGGTAAACCAAGTATTCAAGTAACTGATGTGAAAGTGAGACTGAATTGGAAGGAGAAAATATGCTGTACCAACCCCACCTAATAGGCAAATGTGAAGACAATAATGATGTATCATACTTAGCTAAATTCTTGCGAGAATTACTATACTTTTTTTGAAGAAAGAAAATTAATATTAACAATAATTAAAATCAACATCAGCATTGCATGTATCAGAACTGCAGGTAATCTGATAAATGAACTGTTCTAAGCCAATTCAAGAAAAATTCTAATTATGAATGTATTAAGCTAAGAATCTAACAGCAATACAATAACATGAGGGTTATTACATTTGCTTTGCTATCTTGTTTAACAATCACCATGTCTTGTTATACTCTGCTAGAGAAGCTTTTAGCATTAAAATACAGTCTATGACTAAATCCACATCAAATATTTCTTCAAATCATGGGCATGTTGTAAAGTAAATGCAGGTTTATTTAGTAAATGGTAAATATGTGTAAGTAATAAGCAGATTGTTATAGCCGCAACTTGTAGGTTTTAATAGTTATTGCTAGAAAGAGAAAACAAACTATCCTGTATAAAATTATTGTGTGTTAGTAAAGTCATTTAGCAATGGCCTGAACTGTTCTCTCCAGAGTTACTAAGCTACTCAATGGCCTCAGAAATGACCTATGTTTACTATTAACCTTACCGGTCTGAGGAGATCCTTCCTGCGCTCGTAAGCGCGTCCAGTGCTCTGACACGTTCATTATGACTAGGGGATGAAGGGATACGGTGACGGAGCCGGAAGTAGCGGTCGTCACAACCACGCTTTTGTTGGCCCCGGCTGCAGGGGTTGCTGGTGAAGTTGGGTTAGGGGCATCCACTGCCGGCCCAGATGAAGCGCTTTCTACTTCCACCTCCATCTCAAAATCTATTCTGTCGGCACTAGACATATCTTTGACGATTCTAAAATAGATTTGTTAGGTATATAATATAATAAGATTGTATTTTATTTTGTTCGAAAAATCACAAAAACATTGAAAGCAAACCAAGAATTTCTTCCTCTGTGAAGCAAACGTAGAAAGAGAAGGTAACAAAAAATTATGACAATGACTTTGATTTTGACAAAAGGAGGTGAATATTTTTCGAAGATTTTCATTTTCCATGTATCATCGTAGAAAGTATAATTTATAATTATATCTGCGAAGTTTTAATTATAATATAAGACTTCGACTGAAGGACTTGTATCCATAATCATCAAATAATAAATATAATTCTGTGATTCTGTGAGTATCATGGTGTTTTTTTAGTCTATGTACGTTACGTCGAATCGAGGAGGACTCGGGGGTGTTATCAATATTCATATACTTTATTTACGTAAAATGTTCAAATAAAAGTTCATACAATTGGCATTATTTACAAGCGTGCTTATTAAAATCGAGTGAATATATATTTGGAAGATTTTCGAAAATAAGTAAGAACGTCTCATCTAACCTATCCAGCAGGTCAGCAGAATACATCTTTTTGTTTTCGCAATGGCATCTACAGCTGTTAAGACGCTGGGCGGCATCGTCAAAGATGTATCCCCGCTATATTACAGAATACTTTCGAAATTTCCTCAAAACTTCACCTTTTGCTTCGCATACGGGTCAGCAGTGAAACCACAAACTGGCAACCAGAGTAAACAAAACATGATCGATCTAATATACTGCGTCGATAACTCGCATCGGTGGCACGGAGCTAACATAGACATGAACCCATCGCATTATTCTGCGCTCAGGTTCTTGGGTAAAGGATTTGTTGCAAGATTCCAAGAGAACTGGGGTGCTAAAGTATACTTCAATACCCTTGTTGAAATGAAGGAGGAAAATATTATGATCAAGTATGGAGTAGTGTCTCAGAAAGACTTGATTGCCGATCTTCTAGACTGGAATGACTTGTACTTAGCAGGCCGTCTGCACAAGCCTGTGGAGATCATTAAGCAGACTAACAGTTCCCAGTTGCAGAATGCCCTACAATCTAACTTGCGTTCTGCAGTACACACTGCTCTCCTCTTGTTACCAGAAACGTTCTCCGAGTACGACTTCTACTTTGCAATATCAAACTTGAGTTATGCTGGCGATTTTAGAATGACTTTTGGTGAAAACAAAAACAAAGTAAAAAATATAGTTCAGCCACAACTTATGACTTTTCGAGAACTGTATATGCCAGTTTTGCAGCAGTTTCATGCTTATGTAGAATTTCCAACGGGAGATGCTCTGTGCCATCAAGATTTGCATCCAGAGACTAAGCTTCACCACTTGATGCAGTTACCAATGGTGCCACAGCAAAGAATTGTCAAGTTCTGGAACCATGGGGGCCTCCAGCAGGACATGGAGGATGTCCTGCGTGCAGTAGCCTTTGACATAGACTGTGCTGTGATTCTGAGACAAATTCTAAAAGACTTGGTCTGGCAATCTAGTGTAAGGCAGTCTCTGAAAGGAATAGTGACAGCAGGATTCATGAAATCAATTCGCTACAGCGCTAAGAAAATTGCAAAAATGTTCTAGCATTCATGTGATGATAAATTTAATTGATGTGCAATAAAATGTGTACAAATAAAGGTAGTGTGTAAATAGTATAAGTTTTTTAATTCCTGTTTTAAGTTCTACCTTTTTCGGTTTTAGGTGTCCCAAAATGCTGTCTGACGAGTCGAGCAGTGATTCAGAAACGGGTAGATTCAAGGGGCAAACTAAAACAGTGGATGCAAAAAGTTCACTTAGAAAAGAAGATAATTTCAGATCTGGGAGAAATAGGCCTTCAGAGAATGACCGGTTTCGTAGAGACTTTGGTAGAAGAAGAGAGGAATATGATAGACGAGATAGACATCGATTCTCTAGACATTCCCCTGCAAGAAGACATTCTAGAGATAGAAGTCCAAGAAGAAGGTCTCATGAAAGAAATCGGGACAGAGATAGGGGCTCTTCCAGGTCTCATGATCGGAGGAGTAGAGATAGACAGAAGAGATCTAGGTCCCATAAATCACCTGATATCAAATTACGTACACAAAAATCACCAGAATTCAAATCTAGATCACATAAGTCTCCTGAGAAAATCCGCCCACATAGAAAAGAAAGTCCAGGTCCCAAATCCCAGAGATCTTCTGAGCCTAGAAGAGATTTGAAAGAAGAAATAAAACGCACTTTAGAGCCTGGTAAAAGAACTTCACCCCAAGTTGATAGAAAATCTCCAACACGTGAAAGGGAACCTTCTCCAAAAACAAAATATAATAGAAGGTCAAGGGAAAATGAATCTTCTTCCCCAGACTATAAAGCAAAAAAATCAGAGATCTATATACCACCAGTTTCGATGCCAGCAAAACGAAAAAGCTCAAGCCCTGTTGTGGTGGAAGTACAAAGCGACACAGACAAATCTGAAGAAGTGCAACTCGGTTCCTACTATAATATGATACCTGCTGTTGTAAAAGAAAAACCAGACAAAGAAAAAGCAATGTCTAGTGAGATTGACTCCTCTGATGATGAAAAACTTAGAGCGAAGCTCTTAAATTTAGAGAAAGAGCTCCAGAAAACTAAGAAGAAGAAGCATAGGAAAAAACATAAGCGAAAATGTTCCAAAGGCAGTAAAGAGAGAGATGTTGATACTGTAGTAGAGGTGACTAGCACAACAGATATTCAGGAAATAGGTAAAGAAGACTCAATACACAGTAAAGAGGAAGCAGTTCCAGAAGTGAGTTCTACTCAGAAAACTTCAAAAAAGGAGAGTAGTGAAGAAGGAGAGATATCTTCAGGAGAAGATTCTCAGATTGAATACGATCCTTCAGATTTGAGACATAAGTTGCGACAGGCTAAGAGTGAAGGATCGAAGGTAGACGTTTGTGGGCCAGCGCTGCCGCCGCATTTGCAGAAACGACGGAGCGCCTCGCAAGATATTGAAGGACCAGCCTTACCACCACATCTGCAGAGTTCCAAAACGAAACGTTTGGGTAAGTGTTAATTAACTCATTTTATCAGAGATAGTTGTGCTGAATTTATTTTTCTGTAGCCATCATATTGTTTGCTGTCATACAAACATTTTTGAGAAATTCAAAGAAGCCTGTATTAGTTTTTAAATTTAACCAAACCAGCTTTAATGTTTATGTTATGTTTATACACCGAATGTGAAAAAAAAGTGAAGATGATATAAACATATAATATTATTTATAGTACACATTATGAATTACACAATTCATGTTGCAGGGCCGTCTATCCCGGAAGACCTACGTAAAGTGCTGGCGGAACGTGAGGTGGTTAAATACGAGAGTTCAGACGAGGATGGCATCGGACCCTTACCGGCGGGTGCTGAGGAGAAGTGGTCCGACGCTCATCAGAGGCTTGAGGAGCGGGCGCTTGATATGAAAGTATGATTTTATTATTGTTTTAACGGTTGATCTTGATTAGTTTCAAGCCGAGAATCGCAAACAAACTGGAAAAAGAAAACTCTATTCTTTCGGTAGTAGCACTGAATAATAACTTGTATGTAGTAGTAATGGCGTGTTTATGGTTTGCAAATAATCTTAACTCTTGTCTTTATTTATTGTCAGATAAAGAGCATCGACGGGCGTTCCCTGGACAGCCAGAAGGTGAAGTCACGTGAGGAGTGGATGCTGCAGCTGCCTGAAGGGAAAGCCAAATACCTCGGGTTGGAGGCAAGGAGTTTCAGAGCTAAAGAGGGACCTGATATGTCTGATAGGTAAAATGATTAAATTTATAAGACTATCATTGTGATGTTACAAGACTTGTAAACGAAATTCAGTTATTGTATAACTCTTTTCAATAAAGATAAAATTTGATAGTTTGCTTCCACTTGCTCACACACTCTTTAGATCATGCAAGCGAGTACTTCATAATAAATGTTTTGTTCTTTAAGAAATATTTATAATTTGTAGTTTTCTTTATTGACACGAGTTATGTTGTATTACGTTATCAAATGTCACGGTTTACAATTATAATATTTTTTGCACACTCATAAAAATAATAAAATAGTAAAATCATGGTCCGATTTACATTAAACATATTTTAGAACACTCTCGATGCCACAAAAAGACACGTAAAACATACAAACTTGTAACATCCCCTGTGACATGGGGGCTAAAAACAAAAATGATAATTTATTGTCTTTCAAACTAGCATTTGTTTAAGAGATCTTGAAATTATGCTAGTATTAATTATGACACCGCCACAATATGGCAGAAGACATATTCTTTCACAACTGCCTTGGGTGTCAAGTGAAGCAGCTAGATTAGTAGAATACAAATACTGTGATAAAATTAAAATCCAAGACGTCAATACAACAGGTTGAATCGGGGGTGCTCTAAATGTGATCAATGTTTCCAGGTCCAGTTGGACGGATACTCCAGAAGACAAGGCGCGGAAGGCGGCCGGGATAGTGAAAGAAGAGGACGCGGACGTCGTGTTGAAGCGGGATGCGCGAGCCAAGATCATTGCTAACAGGGATGAGGAGCAAGAGATGGCTGTTAAGTAAGTTAATGGTATAACTGGTATAACAGAAAGAAAGTGAACATGGTACGTCTGGAAAAATCATTGATGAACTGTTACTAAATAGGCTTAATTTAAATATAGTGTAAACTCTATGTAACGACACTAAAGGGAATGGTCACTCTTATTTATTATTAAAAGTTGGAATGAGTCCAACAGTTTTCTACGCGAAAATATTAAAATGCATTACATGAACAGTTTATGACACTGGGACTGTGCATCTTATGACGTTTTAGGTAGTGGTCGTTAAATGGAGAGAATTTGTCATTGGACACATGAAATACAAGCTAAACCAACTAAAGTCAATTGATTTCGACGCTTTAGAGAGTTTGTCGTTAAATCGAGTGACGTTACATGGAATTTACACTGTACAACAATTGGCGTCAGGATTCTGACGATGTGTTACGCCAATTTCAATGCAATGTCCGTTCGAATGCTACATAATATCTTCCTTTGTAAATTAGTAAAAGGCTATTGATTATGATGGTGACCTGAAGTAATTATTTTCTACTCTTGTCTTTTCAGAAAGCACAAAAAGAAACATAAAAGAGATGAAAGTTTGCTCGAGCAACATCAGAAGAAATTAAAAAAGAAGAAGAAAGTAAGTGACATTGTACTAACAACTAAACACTTCTAGTTAAAATTGAAAATTAATATTTTTTTGATTTCATATAGAGAGATATAAAGGATAAGAAATGTATCAGACACGCCACTTATGGTAAAACCAGTTTAACTAAACTATTATTACGTATATACTACTAATTGATCTTTCTTTTAAAAACAGTAAAAATCATTTAAAAACAGTAAAAGTTAATTTATAAATTATTTTTTATAACAAAGAAAAACTTGTTTCAGAAGGAAGAGAAAGAATCTGACGGTAAGAAAGAGCGCCGCCCGTTCAGCCGAGATGTGGACCTTCAAGTGAACAGGTTCGACGAGGCCCAGAAGAAGTCCATCATCAAGAAGGCACAGGACCTCAATTCTCGGTTCGGACGAGGCGAGTCTAAGTTCTTGTAAAATAGAGACCTTAGATTTTGTACGATAGACGTTAGTAGATTACTCATATTAGTGCAAAGATTACCGTTCCTAGATGCTGTAATTTAAGAAAGAGGGAAATAGCTTAATTATGCACAAAAAATAAGTAATTATATACAAACAAAATTCTTTTTTAAGCGTTCATCAGGCGTGGGTTCAACATAATGCTCAGTATTGTAAATTATTCGCTGCTAAAGGCAATTCTTTACTTATAATTGTGCTTTATTAAAGCTACCAAACTAATATTTTCAGTTATTTTTTTCAGTGAATCGATCATGAAAATATTATGATTTATTTAAATGAGATAAAAAGTATTTTAAGTTCTTACTTATCTTAAAATCTTTAAGTTGCCACATCAAATCGCTGCTTGTGATCATTATTCGGCGTTTCACATATTTGGCACATAGAAGAAGTCAAATGCGCGAACAAAAACAGGGTAGTGCCAGTATGGCCCTTCACACAAACGGGCACACTATGGTAGTCACCATGTTGTCCAAAAAAAGTGATTAAGACAAATACTTTTTCAAATGAACCCTCTTTACATCGTTGTTATGCGCCAAATAAGCCTAATACTTAAAAACGAATAGGCGATGTGAGCCCAGCATTACTTGAATGATTTTTAAGCCACGTGCAAGTATCTAATGAAAGGTAATCTTTGCGTGATTTTTGTAGTCTAAAGAGGCCTTTTGTTTCAGTGAATTTTGACTAGGTAGTTATTAGTAACAATGAAGGATATGAGTATTTTGTGTAGAGCATAAGCGTCTCCCGTCCTTCGCCATGGATATTAGGGTTGATTTTTCCTTAATCCCATGAAATTCCATTATTAGTTCAAATTCATGCAATTAAAAAAATGTGGATCTCAGATAAACATTAATTAAAACTTCCAATGAATTTATGTTTTCTTGTGTCTGTGTATGTACTTTCTTTTTTAAGTTTATTAACTTCGGGTTTGCTTTTGTGCTTATACCTAAATGGTATGACCGAAATTGTTAATTCTATGTGCCCATACAAAGTGTTTTGATTCAAATTATATTTGGTCAAAATGGAAAATTCTTGATATTTTATATTATGTATTTTGCAAAAACACACGATCGTTTTGTGCAACAAATCTGTTATAACTAATAAACGTTTTTAATTTTCAAAAATCCTAGATCCAAAGTATTATATTCTTTAAAAACTGCTATTATTGTATTCAGTAATAAAAAATATATGTTTAGCTATCTCCGAAAAAATATATGTTCAGTAAGTCGCTTTAGATGTTGATATATATAAAATCCGAATATTTTATTCCTAGTATGTATAACTATTTACTTCATCATGATGTATTAATGAGAAAAAATATTAGTTACAAGCCAAAATCTTACTTATAATACGATACATTAACTATGTTTAAAACTATATAGAACCTTTACCGTGTTATGTATGCCTATTATATACATACATAATTTCATATCCCTGCAGTACTTTCTATTATATTGTATTGTAAATAAATGCTCCATATTTGAAATTCTGCATTTCATTTATGATATGTTTACAACATTGGACTTGCCTGCATAAGATCAACGCAGTTAATGCATGGCAAAAAAATCTGTACAGAAATCTAAATTTATGATTAGTTCGTTTTTCCAATGAGAAAGTTCATAATAACAAATCTAATCTACATCATTGAAGACATGTAACTTTTGCCTAAAAGTGGTTAAAATAGTCTTACTCACACCTAAGATTGAAATGAAAAGTCGGACTAAAAGTTCATTCAAGCCTTTATTAAAGGATTTAATGGTTTCTAAATATACATAACAGCATTTGCACACTCCGACCAAATACAATAGATACCTTCATTCATCTACAATCATTGGGTACAAAATCACGATAAAGAATCAATTACAAAAGTTTCGGTTATCAATTACCACCATTCGGTCCATTCGCAATAAAGAAAAAAGGGAAAGAAAGAGCTTTTTTCTCTTTTCCTTTCGTTTGTTCGTTGTCTAAGTATCTTCGTTCGACCCTACAACATGGTCTTAGCATCAACGGTGTCAGTTGAGTTAATCTTCTTCTCTGCTGAAGCACAGACCTTGACTTTGGCGTCAGCACAGCATAGAGGTTCCTCTGCAGTCATGTCTGCGTATATCCACGGCCGCTCGCAGATTTTGGAGAAGGCAGATAACTGTGGGCAATGTGTAAACAAAAAATATTAATCTTAAGCAGCTCACTATGTGCCTTTCTTTCACAAAGAATAAGCTTACATAGTAATCTATTCACGCTGGCTAAGTGTGTGTAGATACACTACAGACTCGTATCTACAATGTGGTAGATACGAGTCTTATCAAAAAACATCTTTAGTTGAACCAGGGCCCATTGGCCATTGTATTGCAAGATATTATGGAAGCCCATTATGATGACGCTACTTTTGTATATGTACATACTAGTAGCGACCCGTGGTGTTACCCGCGTTTATCCGGGATAAAAAGTATCCTTTGTGTTAGTGTCCTAGGTCTAACCTGTCTTAGTAAATTTCATCAAATCGCTCCAGCCGTTCGAGTATGAAGGAGTAACATAGATTTTTAAGTTATTGCGTAGTTATTTGCCTATCCCACGGGTTCCACCACTGTTTTCGGGATAAAAAGTTGCCTATGTTTTAATCCAAGGTCTAAACTAACTTCACACCAAATTTCATAAAAATAGCTTCGTTTGAGCGTGAAGAAGTAACAAACTTACTGACACACAAACTTCCCGCATTTATACTCTTAATATTAGTAGGATTAAATTCGACTAAGTGACAAAAACTCGAATAGTACCGATCTAAGACCCCCTTACCCCTTACCTTTAGTTCCTCGGCATCTTTCAGCCTCTGGCACAGCACCTCCGGGCCCTTTGCCTTGGCAGCGGTAGCGAGCGCGATACACAGCTGCTTGCAGGTATTCTCCCCGTCATCATCACACTTCACCTCAAGCCCTGGGTTCTGGGAGATGAGAGGCTCGCTGTTAGCCCCTACCACGTTGCTGGGCCGGCGGAAACCGGCGCATGTGCAGTTGCCATTAGGACCGTCGTCTGCTGATGGGCTGAGGGAAAGTTCTTGGTTAAAATTTTTCCATTAATTTTGGAAGCCACATTTCACACACGGCTGGTTAACCATATACTGAACCATTTCTAGTATGTGTTATGGTAGCTAACACAACTGATACACAGGGATACATTCTTACCATAAATGGCATCAATTGCGAATTTTTTTTTCAGACTCCGTCTGCATTAAGACAAATGGTACTATGTTACGTTTTACCGATGATGATAATGCAAGGACAGAATGAAGGGAAGAAAAAGTTCAGGAAAGCTGACCACATTACTTAGTGGTTGCATAGATCGTAACATCATGGGCATAGCTTGAAAGAAAAGGATATAATGTAAGTAGGTACCTGATATCTGTGTCCTCTGCTAGAGCGTTTAAGACCAGGACCCCGACGATCAGAATAACGCAAATGTCGCAGAAGAACACCTTGAGTGATGACATGGTGGATGACACTGGACGTACAAGATCACACTGCATTTATACGCGGCTTTTATATGTCTTCCTAAGAATAACAAACAGCGATGTTATATGGGATAGTAGGGTGGGCATCAAGGTTGGATTTCCATGGATACATGGAAGCAGTGACGTTGGTCTACTCTCTTATGGAAAAGTTTTGTCATGATTTCTGTTATACTGAATGGTTGAAGAAAGCCACATAGAAACTCTAATATAGCACTGACCATGACAGTGTTTCTTTGACTTGACGTAAAAATATCACGATTGGCGCTGTAGGATTAGGCCGCCACTTTATTTTCGAAATCTATATCATAACTGTATCTATACTATTAACTGTATGTGCCGGTAATTGGTCGTTGAGAGTAAGTAATTCAAAACTAGGCATGCTCCACTTTCTGCCAGTGTCGCTGACTCGTGTTCTTACACGTCCAGCTGGACAAATACCGTTAGTTAGTAATGGGCCAAAAAAATATAATACTTATTATGCCAGATGTATCGATTTCGTTTAAATTTGGTATGGGCTACTTAGATCTTAGGCACATGAGTTTCTCTCATCCCGGAATAATGCAGGTCGAACCGGTTCGCAACCAAGCATAATATCTCATCCACGATTAGTTAAAGTTGTATTTCTATAATTTCCGAACTGCAATCAAGGCCACCCTACTGAAACCACCAATTGTTTTGATACGGGCAAGACGAGGAGCGTCGAGCTTGTTATGATTGTACACTTACACAATACGCCGTTAATTCAGCCCGTGGTCGGTACATCCGCTCGGCCATCTTCCCTTTACACCCGAGAATGTATTATCTAATATGGATAAGGATAAATAATAAGCTACTAGCACCGCCAGATAAAAAAGCTTGGCGTTGAACACATGATTCACCTATAGTCTAGTTCAAAGTGCAGTACTTTTGCCTAGTCTGGAATTACCAACTATATCTCAAAGAGGCCGCCGAAATACACTATCAGGTGCTTGGAAACAAATTTGCAACGGGCGGTTGCCTAACCAGACGAACACTAAAAATTCTCTACTCGTAACACCATGCTTTGCATTCTGTTGATGTTTTCCTTCACCGGAAACTTAAGATACCAATGATGATACGTAGAAGCTTAATAAATAAACTAACTAGCTTCGAAGGGAAGACGTTGATAATATTCAAATTATCATAAAGCCTTTAAGATGGCAGATTTTTAAGCATGGAATCGTCAGCCTGCCAAAAAATCTGGATAATTATTGTTTATCATTGACTAGCTGCGTCCAGCGGTGTTACCCGCGTTAATCCTAGAATAAATAGTATACTGTGTTAATCCAGGAACAAAATGTAGTCTGTGTTAATTCAGGGTCTAAACTATCTCCATACCAAATTTCATCGAAACCGGTTCAGCCGTTAGAGCGTGAAATGTAAAGTTGGAAATTCAGGGATGTTGAAAGGACGAGTATAGGAAGATAATGTTTTTAGCGATAAGACCGTCATTTGTAGCATGATATTACTTTTTATGTTAATTTGTAAATTTTGTATCTGTCCGATAAAAAGTTAATCTATAACAATTAACGCAACACTGCGGAGCGCTTTTCTTTATTTTTGACTAGATCAAAAATAAAGAACTGTTTAAATTCTAGAAAACTCAATGGTTTGAGTAGTTATTCGAAATGATAGTCGAATAAAATCAATTGTTCTGTGCTAAGCCATGCACATATTCATTTTTAAATATGTGGTTATAATTTAAATATATTTATTTGCCTATTCTTTGCATTTAACCTCTCCCTAGCATCTCTTCATGCAAACTAAAAATGAGATAAATAAAATCAAGAAATATAGTTAAATTTAATACTTTAATAATGTACTTATTCACAAAAAGGTACACAAAAATATTGACAGTCTTTACTAGCAGTGGTGTTATTTTATAATAGCTAACAATAATCTACTACTACCATAAAAAAATGTGATCTCCTTATAAGTTACACTAGAGGTTGCCCGCGGCTCCGCCCGCGTGTAGGTCGCTTTTCGGGTAACCTCTGGAAAAATTCTATTGTATCCTATTCCCGTGCCAATTTTATATAAACTTTCGTCATTCGATTCCTGAGATCTAGTTTACCTCTGTTTTTAGCTACTTTGGTGATGATGCAACAGATTAGATCGTTGTCTCAAAGCCATTATTTTAATTTAAATGTGTAATTAGAATACATGAACCATACCACTAAGTAAACCACATACTTAAATTCTTATTCAGAAGTATTTAATTTCAAAAACACAAAACTTTCCCTTTAAACTTTAAAACCCAATGGCATACCTAAATGCACTCCTGGCAAATATTTTTACAAATTTATTTTAACCATCAATGAAACTACAAACATAACATCTTTCAAGACTTTAACTTGATAAATAAAGAATTTTCCATACAAACTTTCAGCCCCCATTACAAACCCTTAGTTCACCCCTGGCAAAAAAACATGATACCATTATTTTTAATTTTACTTAAACTATACATATTCCAAATTTCATTGCTAGAAGTTCAAAAACATAGAAGTTTCATACAAACTGTTTTACCCCCTTTCACCCCTTTAAGGGTAGAATTTCCAAAAATCTATTCTTAGTACACGTTTAAGTACTAAAATATATACACACTCCAAATTTTACACCTCTAAGTTCAAAAACACAAAACTTTCATTTTTAACTTTCAACCCCAATGGCATCCCCCTTAATGCACCCCTGGCAAAAAAAATATAATTTTAATTTAACCATTTAATAATATACTACCATAACAAATTTCAAGACTTTTACTTGATAAATAAAGAATTTTCCATACAAACTTTCACCCCCCATAACAAACCCTTTGTTCACCCCTGGCAAAAAAACTTTATACCATTATTTTAAATTTTACATAAACTATACATACTCCAAATTTAATTGCTGGAAGTTCAAAAACAAAGAAGTTTCATACAAACTGTTTTACCCCCTTTCACCCCCTTAGGGGTGGAATTTCCAAAAATCCGTTCTTAGTACGCGTCTACATACTAAAACAAATACACCCTCCAAATTTCACAACCCTAGGACCAGCCGTTTGGGCTCTGCGTTGTCTATAGATGAATGAGTCAGGACAAAGAGTCTTATAGTATAGAGAAGATGAGTGTGTCAATACTTCATTTTGTGCTCATATAAACTTTTTTTCAATAGCGACCACAAAGAATTATCGTGATTGAAACTCATTACAAAAATAAATTAGAACTCTCGTCAATAAATAAAACATTTAAAAGTTCATGTTTTCTCACTTACATAACTAAATGAGTGAGTGCAAGAGGGGACCAACCCCGAAAAGTATATATGGAGTATATAATATAAATTAAATTATTGATTTGCATGTAAAAACTGGTAAAGTAATATAAAATGGTGAGGTAATTTTCAAATACTAGTGTGAATAAGTCTCCAGTGATTATTAATTATTTTTTATAAATAAGGCCTGGAGACAGACAGACAGACTGGCAGCTGAGTCTTAGTATTAGGGTCCCGTTTCTACCTTTTAGGTACGGAACCCTAAAAATCAGGAATTCATATGAACACTAGAATTACAATTCAAATGCAATAAATAGGACTATATAGTTTCATAATATACAAGGCCAATTTAAATTTAGTTACAGAACACCATTTTTTTTTTTGCATCTTACTTTAAATAGTAGGGCAGCTTAGTTTTCTAAAACAAAACTATTCTTTGTAAAACGAAACAATCCTATATATGTACATGTCTGAAGTCAATGATGTTAAGGTTGTTCGCTAGCATGCTGCAAGTGCTCATATGCCGCTAGATGGCGTTAAATAGGTATAAGTTAGTTATATTCATCCCAGCAGCCCAAGTGATTTCTTTTGTAACTTCAGAATCGGTTCGCGAAATCTACTGTTAATGTATTATTTTTAAGGCTCATCACAAAACAACGTATATTAAGCGTTGATAGCAAAAATTTACAAAAAGCCATATAAAACCCATATCTACTATCATCTATTCTGTGACGATGCGGCTACACTCACACTAGCATTGACAATTTTTTTTGTCACTTGAACTTCAGCATATTTGAATATGGATGCCAATTTCGAACGCTCAATTGTCGATTATATAGCTCGTTCGTAGAGGAAGCATTTTTGGAACATGAAATATTTTTATGATTTGAATTGACCATGGTTCGAATCTCATGAATTGTTCTTGCTATTTTATTTTGTTTGAAACTTTTTTTTTGAAGGAAAATTATGAGAAAGAATATATTTTCAATAGGTTTCGTTTTCGTGTATATAATATTCATAGCGCATACCTTCAAACCTCAAACGAAATTAGAAAAGTAAAAATCTATAGGGTACATGATATAAGTAACAAGAAAAAACTTTTCTCACGAATCATCTAACATATTGCATGAAACAGTTGTATTTTTCGCATGATTCCAAAATGTAAGCCCTTTCATTTGGGAAAGTTGCGAATAATATCATATCCAATATTTTGTATTCGCGGACATGCGAATACCATCATACATAGCTAAGAACATCAAAACCGGAGCTAGACACATATGTACCTTCTACATACAGTGCGTGCGTGGGGTGCCAAAATCTGATAAAGCTACGTATCCAGAGACCTTTTATTGATGAAACCTAAATTTTACTCTATCTTATCAGCTTCAAGTCTAATGATCAGAAAAGTAAATAATTACATATTATCAGGGAATTTATATTTATTAGACTATGGATACAATTTTAGCTACATTTGAAATAAAAAAAACTGTTATTATTATTCTAAGGTAAGAGGCCTGTCGAAATCTTAGTTATAATAAATGTACATCTGGCAGTTTACATGTATCGTTGATATAATTATACACTAGTGGCCCGTCCCGGCTTAGCACGGGCATAAAAAAAATTTAATTCTAGGAGATATGTTTGAAAGTCGTTCAGATGTGTAATATGTTATTCGTTACAAACAAACATTTAAATTTTATCGCATTATAATTTTGACATAGATTAAAGTTTTTTTTTGTATTTATGGGTTCCGCTGCTCTCAAGACATACTAAACGACACCCGCCACAACTAACTTTTCTTAGCGCATGCGATGAAACAAATTTTTTACTCTTTTTTATACCTTGTGTTACATTACTGGAGTCTTAATAAGAAGTTCTTACCCTTTGCAACAAAATATAATGCCTATGTCATTTGGGGATAATGTAACTTCCCAACGGTGTAAGAATTTTTAATTTTAGTCCAATAGTTTCGGAGCCTATTCGCGTCAAAAAAACATAAAAACATCCAAACAAACAAACAAACAAGCCTTTTGTAATTATGAGATTGTTAAAGATATTGATAGGTAAACAAAAGACGTAGGTATAAAAATTTTATATAATTGGCCAAGTACGAACCGGGCTCGCGCGTGAAGGGTTCCGTACCATTATTAAAATATGGCGAAAAAACATGTTTTTTGTATGGGAACCCCATATCAAACATTCATTTTATTTTGAAAGAAAGAAAGAGAGAAATCATGAAAGAATCTACCAAGTGTCATTGTAAAGATAGAGTAAAAAGAGGTAATACGTAGCTTAATATTCTGTAGAATTCTTTAGTGTCCTGTTATCGTTTTTGATATTGAGCAAAAATACAAAATATAACACGTCTTTTAAGGTACACTTTAAAAACGTGTCATCCACCCTTTATATTTGTATATTTTCTGTTTTTAGTATTTGTTGTTATAGCGTATCTAGTACTTGTATACTCTTGGGTTATAACGGCAACGGAAACAAATAATTTGTGAAATTTTCAGCTATCAAAGTGTATAAGAAACAGCCTGGTGACAGAAAGACAGACAACGAATATTTTGTAAAAGGCATTCGTTTTTATCTTTTAAGTACAGAAAAGATCGCAGTAGTATATTAATTTCATTCTTAGGGTACCTAACCCTAAAAATTATTGCTGCAATATAAATACGTTTTTTTAAGTATGTCAAATATGACAAACTGACATTGACATAACTAAATTTCATTCAAATAATCAAACAAAATTATACATATTTTAAATTTTTAATTCTATTACGATACTTAATATAAAAATAGCAATAATTTATTTAAAAATAATAAATAAATTTCATCAAACTCTTTAACAATACTTTTTTTGATCCTGCCATCTATCGGAATTTTGTTGATTTATTACTACGGATGGTAAGCTTGGGTTCATGTTTGGCAGAGAGAATGACACTAACGGAAACGGAAACTAACAATGTATACGTATACATGTCACCAACTTAGCTGTTCAGGTGGCCAAAATTGGAATTACAAGTTCGACAGCACTCTTAGGTGGCAACAAATCTCCACTAGCGACACTGTCAACTGAACAGCTAAGTTGTTGCACTGCACTCATACATGTGTATTTTGCTGGAAAAAATCACGCTGATATATCTGTTTTGCGATAAAAAATGTATAATATTACCTATTTCGCGCCCCAATTAGACCATTTTAAGTTTATGTTAAGTGATTACTATTTAAAAATCTTAGAGGAAATGGTTGCCAGTCTGAGAAGCATTTAGTATGGGGCTCGGAAAGCCTTAAGCTCAATGTCTGAAGTAGTCAAATGGTATAGACTTTATAAAAAATTATTGCTGACCAGTTAGAAAACTGGTCATACAAAGGAATATGTATTGTAAATGGAGGCTATACTATAATATATATCATTTATACACATCATAAATTCACGAACACAATTAAGGTTATCGGTGTTGATGATATACTTTTACAATTGTACTTAATAATTTTTAAGATATTATAATATACAGTAAAACCACAACTATCCAAATCTCAGGTAACAAAGGCTTGTTTTTGTCCAACTTTACGTAACTAGCATTAACTGCAGGTAAACCTCTGTTAAGTTAAAAACTTAGTAATAAAATTCTGTGTGCTATTTTTAACTACCAATGTTAATGAGTAATCTAAACTATAATAGTTTAAGAGAGCTTATTATTTTAGACAGTCAGTCAGGCATTTGACCAGCAGGACATGAAACCATAAGAGAAGGCAGAGCATGCCAAATCTAGAATAACTAGCTCTCAATTTTTGACAATTGCATTAGAAATGGGCTATTTATACTAATTACAGTGTTAACTCTACATAACGACACTGAAGGGACTGTGCATTTTATGGCGTTATAGAGAGTGGTAGTTTTTTTTTTATGTTAGGACACAGTTCACACACAGCTGGTTAACCCCATACTGAACTATTTCTAGTTGGTATTATGGTTGCTAACACAACTGATATACTACATATACATACATACATATTTGATATAGATACATATTTAACACCCAGACCGACAGCCAACTAATTTAGTTAAGCACAAAGTTGTTGGCCGTGCCGGGAGTCGAACCTGGAACCTTCTGTCGCAGTCTGATGCACTCAGGCATGGTAACCATTAGCCAACAAGGTCGTCATTGTATGGAATACAAGCTAAACCAACTAAAGCCAATTGATTTCGACGCTTTAGAGAGTTTGTCTTTAAATCAAGTGATGTTACAAGGAGTTTACACTGTATTAATATTTTTTAATATCCAGATGACAAAAGTTTGGATGATAAAGGTTCTACTGTACTAGCTTTTACATTCTTATTCACTAGATATAGTCCTTGAGTATGAATACTGATTGTCACTTTCTTCTTGCTATCTTTGGGGCGCAGGTTTTGGCTTAGGCATTTTACCAAGGAGACCCTGGATTTCTTTCTTTTCATCATAACTTTTCCACATTTCATAGAGATTTATTATTGATCTTACTATCTCTTGAATCTGAAAGTAGGAAATACAAATTAAATTAGTTTAAATTAGACTTCTTCTGTTTTATGAAAGAACTAGTGTTGTTGTCTTAAAGACAGCTACATATTTTGACTGCCAACTATTCCGCAATGTAATTTGGTTAATCCAGAATAAAAATTTGAAAATGTGTTAACCTAAGATGCTAACCTAAGCTTATATACCAGTTTTTATCAAAATGTATTTGGTTATGTTTGTTATATTTCTGTCTAATCCATTAATCAGATGAAAAGTAGCGAGAGTAGAGTTAATACAAAGTCTTCACTAAATCCATACCAAGTTTCATAAAAACAGTTCAACTATTTAAGCATAATTTAGGAACACAGTGTGTCCTCTGAGGATTCACAAAAAGTGTTTTTTTTTACAATTTGGGAGTCTTCAAATATAGAGTAAATAGGTTACTTTTACATAAGCGTGTTACATCTTAGACCACAGAGAAGCTTAACATCAGGCAAGCTGCAGTCAAATGTGAGCCTATTCATCATATAAAAAAATTGAAGTAACAAACATATACACTCACAAACTTGCACTTCTAATTCTAATGAGACCTGCACTGGCATCCCGCTAGGGGTGTATTGTGCATAACACACAACTTGCACTTATCATAAAAAGGATTAATTGTTAATTTATTAACTAGTAAAGTTATTACCTTGTCCATATCTACATTGAGTTCAGCAAACCATGGTTTGAGATTCTCCTTGCCAAGCATTACACAGGCTATTTGTAATGCTCCTATTGCTATCTGAAATATAAAAATATTTTGCAATTATTTGTTCTTGGTTAATATAACAAAGATAAACAAGCCTTGAACATAGGCGCAAGGTTGCCAGTCTGTCTGTATTCTATCGGATACATTTTGGCGAGTGTGCAATGAAGCTGCACAATTTAATTCCCGCTTCTCCATTCCACTACAGAACAAGCAGGGGTACAGAGAAGAGACACCAATTTACTGGTGAAGTTCTGAGGATTCGCACAAAGCGTTTTGCTTCGACCTTCATTGTGAGAACTGCGAAACTTTGGAACTCTCTTCCTGGGTCTCTTTTTCCCGAGAAATACAATTTGGGGGTCTTCAAATCTAGAGTAAATAGGTTCCTTCTAGGCAAGTGTGATACATCTTAGACCACAGTCAAGCTTAACATCAGGCAAGCCGCAGTCAAATGTAAGCCTATTTATAATAAAAAAAAATATATACTATTTACAAAATACAAAAATACAAAATTCTTTATTTGTGACACAAGTAAGTTATACAATTATAAAATAAGAGTCCAAAGGCTTTCGAACTAGTTCACAGAACTGTAACTCGAAAGCCAATGACTTCTCCCGTGATGTAACATTTACAAAATACTTATGCCAAATAATAAAAACTATCTAATTTAGAATTTACTGCTTCTATATAAAAAAAATATAATATTATAAAGTTAACAAGTTAAAAAGTTAATTCTTTAAGTTTATACAGAACAGTTCCAAAAAAAATACTATAATATATATAATTAATAGGAATAATAAATAATTTACAATATAAATGGTTCTAAAAGTATGAACTAAACATCAGAAATTTAAAGTAAATTAATTAGTTACTTAATTTACATTTGATGATTTGTTATCCAACAAAATGAAAAGAAAAGCCTGAGTTAATTTATATCTAATGAAAATTGTACTGTAACATTTTTAAAATAAATATACTGATAAATACGTACGCATATGCAGTGTGTGTGTGTGTGTGTGTGTGTGTGTGTGTGATTGTGTATGTATGGTGTGTGTGTGTTAGAGTGTGAGTTGTATGTAAATGTATGTGTGTGCATATGTTGTGTGATGTATGAGTATGCGTGTGTGTATGGTGCATGCGTATGGCATTTGTAAGTAAAGCTGTATACCACCATTAAACTTGAGCAGCATAGTCCTACTATACAAATATGTGTATGTAAATTGTAATGTGTATAATATGTATGTATGTAGTGCGAATGTTCCATAATTGAAGTAAAGTGAATGATATTTTCTTATTTTATGCTTGAATATTAGGAAACATCTACATTACATTTTTATTACATAGTCTTAAACGTCAGAACGTTTGATAATACCTTCAATTGTTTTTTCTAATTGCTCGTAATCAAAAGTACTAAGCCAATTACAGATATATTTTTTTAGTTCTCTATCTGTTACTTTATCTAAAATTCTGGATTTATTTAGTTCATTGTACAAAAGAATGACTATAACCGTATACTGTTTTTGTGCATACCGTGATCTAACTAGCGGTATAGATTGTTTATTGGACCGTCTTTTATTTGTGTCCACAACCATTTTTCCTGGAGTTATAGTCCTGTGAAACCGCCTTAAACTTTGATAAATAAAGAGTTTTCTAACCGACAAAACTTCAGCTTTTTCATAAACAAGGTAAGTTGGATGCCTGTAGGGTAGGCTCAACATCACTTTCAGGACAGCGCGTTGAGCTCGCTCAACTGCAATCAGGTGAGATTTGTCAGCACTACCCCACACACAGATGCCATATCTAATGATGCATTCACACAATGCCTTATATGTTTGGATAACAAGTTTGGTTTCTGCTACAGTCCTTAAAGTTTTAAAAATATAAATGAGCTTTCTAACCCTTGAAGTTAAGCAATTAATATGATTCTGCCACGTTAAGTTATCATCTACAACTATACCAAGATATTTAATTGAATCCACTCTGGATATTGATGAGCACTGGCAGCTTATAGGATTACTGGAGCCTCTGTTGCATGGATATGTATGAATTTTTATATGGAAATTGTACCTTGGCTTACCAGTGGAACGCTTACTGAAGCACAGATATTTTGTTTTAGTAGTGTTGAGGGTCAGAAGGTTATCTTCTAACCAACTAGTGACACTAGACAGACATTGCTCTGTTAGAATTTTAACTTTAGGCCAGGTTTTGTTGTGACAAAGCAAAACTGTATCATCTGCAAACATGAGAAGATCTAGTCCCTTTGATGTCTTTTTACATAGACTGTCAATATAAATTAGGAATAAGGTAGGACCTAAGGTGCTACCTTGTGGAACCCCGTACTATTACTTAGTAGCTAATGAAGAGAATATATTACCTGGTACGGAGGATAGAGCAAGCTGACATCAGTTCTTAATGAATCATTCACTATTCTCCAAGCATATGTGAGCAGTTGCTCATCCTGTCCTATATCTTGCACAAAGAGCAGCAACGGTCTATATGGCTGATAAACTATCAAGCAACAGTCCAAGTTCTCCAGTAAATAAAACTCACATTCAAGAATATGGTTAGTTCTATACGGAAATTCTTGTTGCCCATAAGCGTAACTAAACTTATTCTTTATAACAGTCTGGCATGTTGTTATAAGTCTTGAGTTTGAGATCACCCCAAACTCTTCCACTTTGGACGCTAGAAACACACACGTAGGCGCCAACAGCAACGGGTCTATGCACTTCAAGGAGTTCCTAGCATAAAACCTTTTGAAATAAACAGTAGCAGTAGCTATGACTTGCTGTCTAAGTTTTAGTTGCTCTCCCAACACTTGTATGATGCTCGCAAAGAAATTGAATATTTTCTGGTATTCTTCTTCACTCAGGATATTGAGGTCGTGTTGGCGATCTCGTATGAGATCCTGTTTGTCCAGTATCCATTGTTGATGATGAGAACTTTGCCAGAAATTACCCGCCATAGTTGGTTATTATTGTGAACGGAGCTGTATCAGAAAACTAGTTCAGAAGCAAATACTATCATTATTTATTTACAGTGAGCTTCTCGCCATAGGTTTTTGCTATTAATATAATACAAATAAAAAAAGCCCGATCGAAAGAAGTTCCGAAATTCGTTTTCGTGTTTCTGCATTTTGATGCTAGTGTCATTCCATTTATGTATGTCAATGTCAAAATATTTTTTATAAAGTGCTATAAAACTATGTTAACATTTAGCATTTAGCACTTTAAAACATTCGTGTTAGATATTATAAAATCGTAACAATTCTTATTGTTTTGAAGAATCGTGGAGTCTTTTTCTTACATTTTCAAATCAAAATTAGTCGATTCTTTTACTTAACAATCCAAAAAGTATATCATCGAGTTTAGTAACGATAATAATGGTGATGATCAATAAAGCTTATCATGAAAATCCGCCTACCATATATTTTGTAAGACCACCGCAGTAGAGGACGTCCCGTTTATTTGCAAATTGGTTAACTAACTACTTAACCAATTTGCAAATAATCAATGAAGCTGACGTAAAAGAAACTATTTGCTTCCGTTAGTAAAACATAATTTAGTGGTTCTTACCTACTCGTGCCGAATGATAAAATATGATTTAGCCAATACGGATTAAATTTTTATCATGGATTAAAAGATTTCCGTAAGATTTTCTTATCACATAAATGCCACCTATACTACACCTGTTAATAATTATAATTAACAATGCTTAACATAATTATGTATACCTACCTACCTACTTAGAAAAAAATGTTCTATGTAAATAAAAGATAAACACATGTAGTTACTGAATTGTGGTTAAATATTTTCGCACTTAATTAATTATGCTACTAGGTAGTAGGAATTCACGCTCAAACGGCTTCACCGATTTGATTGAAATTTTGCGCGGAGGTAGCTTAATATACCTTGGATTAAAACATATGGTACTTTTTATCCCGGATTAATGCGGGTAGCACCTGGACGCAGTTACAGTGTCACCAACTTACCTGCTCAGGTGGGCAAAACTGGAACTACAAGTTCGACAGCATTCTTAGGTGGCAACAGATCTCTACTAGCGCAGCTGTCAACTGAACAGCTAAGTTGGTGGCACTGTTTATAACTATCTATGTTTTTCCTATTTGTACAACCTCTAGGGATACCTTGTCACAAAATAAAAAATAGCTAAATAAAAAGAAATAACATTTAATTTATTTACTCAAACTTGGTCGTTCAGTCTTATTTGTGTAGCATCATAGTCAGTTCAGCCCATAATATCGGCTAGAGTGTAATCCTTCAAGAACTCGTTGACTGAGTCGAAGAGTTGTTCGCTCAGGATCTGGCTGAGGGTGCCCATGTGGCTCTGGATAATTTCCTGAGTCAGACCTTGTACGAACGAACTGATGAAGGTGTTGATTAGGGCGGAACCGGTCATGCCGTCGATGTGGATCTGACAAAGTAAAAAGTGGCATTAATATTAATGTTTAGGGAAGCAAAGTGCTGTGAAGCAATCTAGTATTAAGGGTACGGTGGGTACAGAAGTGATAAATTTAATATTAACTATTTAAGTTCAATACTATGAACGTAGATGGCAAAGCATTTTTTAATTTCAATATTTAAAGCATAAACGACCTCGTTGGCGTAATGGTTACCATGCCGGACTGCCAATCAGAAGGTTCCGGGTTCGATTCCCGGCACGGCCAACATTTTTGTGCCGAACTAAATTTGTTGGCTGTCGGTTTGGATGTTAAATATGTATCTATATAAAATATGTATATATGTATATGTAGTATATCAGTTGTGTTAGCAATTTATCATAGGTGAACATAAACATGAGTGACGGTTAAGTACTCACGAATGTGTCATGGACATCCAGCTTGATGTCGAGCTGACGCAGCGTCAGATGTCCGCCCAAGAGGTTGGTTCCGAGTCTGGCGTCCACACCAACTTCAAAGCGGTTTAGGAATATCCTAAAAATAAAACAATCCTACTAATATTATAAAGGCGAAAGTTTGTATGTATGGATGTATGGATGTATGTTTGTTACTCTTTCACGTAAAAACTACTGAATGGATTTGAATGAAACTTTACCACAATATAGCTTATACATCAGAATAACACATAGGCTATAGCTTATACATCAGAATAACACATAGGCTACAATTTTTGAGGTTTTTAATGTGAGGTCGTAAAAAAAAACCTTTTTTTGCGCTTACATTGCAAACGCTGACTGAATCCTACAAGATAGATCAAAACAATTTACTACAGTATTGTACAACTTAAAAAGGTCTACAAAAAAGTCCGTGATGGTATATGTTTATCTCTTAGGAATAACCCACAATAACCATTTTTTATCCTTTACTTTGTACGAGAAATAATGGCTTATTTACGAAGCGATTTTAAGCAATACACTATTAATCCTTATCAAAATAAATTATTTCATCAATAAGAACAGTTTGTGTTGATAATATTTGGTCTTTGAATGATTAAAATTGGACGTTTGGTTTTGAAGTTATGGTGAAATTAAAATATTACGATTTCTGCTGCACGGCCCGTTGCGAAGAGGGCGTGTGCGGGGGAGGGGTGTTTAGATCTATGAGTAAGGCTCAGAATACAGAAAGTACCAGAAGCCGCGTTCATCTGTATTTGCGAGCTACACGCTGTGTCCAAAAATCAAAACAATGCCCCCCGCCCGCGTCACTTCCCACCCGCGTAATGTTCTAGCTCAGGCATTATGTGCCCGTTTTTAGGGTAAAATTTGGGAGTCCAGGAGGTGAGATACTAATAGAATAAAAATTGTCCTAATCTTTATTATAATTATGTACCTACCTAATTGTCTCAAGAAATTGATAGATTTATTGAATTTAATAAAACGCTTTAGAATAAAATACATTTAATTTCCTTTTTGCTTAGTAAGCTTTTTATAATATTGTCTCTTAGAATTTGAACTTAGTAACAAAAATTTAAATTTAGATAAATGATGAAATCTTATGTCTAGGTATTTTTCATAGATACTAACATACTATTTAATAGGACTATTTGGTTATGTACACACAGGCTGCTCTGATGTTTTATACTTTCTTTTTCAAGTCGGTTATTTTATATTAAATTAATTATTAATATTCTACAATGAATAAAAGCCCTCAAGAGGTAATAAAAAGAAGGGTAAATCAAAACTCTTATACTGGCAACACTAACAAGATGGATGCCTCATTATCTATGACAATTGAAAACATAGAAATTTATTCAAAGTTGATACCTAAATACGATACTTACACGTGAAATGTGATCCCATCCTGTTTCTTTTATAGACCCGCTGCATTTTATAGGTAGGAACGACATAAGACGGCATAATTTAATTAAATTGGTACAGCGTCGTACGTCCCGACGGTCACAGAGTGACTGATCGGTCGCGCGTCAAACTACTCCATTTTGGAGTAGTTTTAGTAGCCTCAGTTTTAGGCGCGCTCACGGTTTCTGGTTCTTTCTGTATTCTGAGGAGTAAGGTACCCGCGCGGCTCAGTCGCGAGGTTGGCTCCCATCGCAGCGGTCGTGCGCAAAGTCTAATAATTTTCGGGTTTTTTTTTTTTGATTTTGTTCTTTTAACTACACATACGCAAAAGTTCTTCTCAGAGCTAAACTGTTGTCTAATATATAATACTAGCTGACCCGGCAAACTAGGTTTTGCCTCACTTAAGGGTATGAAAAATAGATAGTGTAGCTTATATGACACGTTCGTAGGTTTACCATAGCAGTGCCATCTATTGATTACTTACTCAACCCAGTCGAAAGGTATCGACATCAGTTAGAATCATTTGGAGTTAACAGATAATTGTGACTGTCAAATAATAACAGACAATAATTAGCAGTAAATTAAAATTGCGACTATAATTTGAGATTTATACTATCCTATCTTTCAAGTTGGATCGAACTGCACATGGTGTGCGAATTTTATTATAATCGGTTAAGTGGTTTAGGAGTCCATTGAGGACAAACATTGTGACACGAGATTTATATAAATTAAGATAAGATTATTAATATTATATGTATGTTTTTTATTATTCTTTATTGTACACTACGTCCTTCTTTAGTCGTTTATAAATTCCTTTCCATCCAAAGGTTGCCTGGAAGAGATCGCTTTAAGCGATAAGGCCGCCAATTTTGGTACACAAATTTTAAGTTAATTGTCTTTTACTATGCCTTTTTTATCTATGTGTCCAATAAAGAATTATAAAATTTCCATAACACAATGTTAGTTACCGTACTCCTCCGAAACGGCTTGACCGATTTTTACCAAATTTCATATGAGTATTCAGTAGGTCTGAGAATCTTCTACTATATATTTTTAAGGCAAAACAACGTTTGCCGGGTCAGCTAGTACCTTATAAATACGTTATCTTTTCGTTGATAATAATAAAGGCGACGTGATGACAGGTGGAGCAAACTTGTAACCGAGTGGTGGCCGAGGCTAGGGAAGAGGAGCGTCGGTCGTCCAGCGGCAAGATGGGTCGACGACATTACAGCTATCGCGGGTCGAACCTGGACCAGATGGGCACAGGACCGAAACATATGGCATGACAGGAGAGAGGCCTATACCCAGCAGTAGGATAGAATCGGCTGTGGATGATGATGATGATGAATAATTTTAATAATATAGCTAGTATACCACTAGCTATATATATATATATATGTTTGCTTATGCATTATGCGTACCGCCAAAGTGTGGAATTCTTTGCCAAATTCCCTGTTCCCCGATAATTATCTAGCAGTTTTCAGTTTTCAAGAGTGAACCGGTTTCTTCTGAGCAAGCGCGCTCCACCTTAGATTGCAATATCGCTTACCATCAGGTGAATTGCGATCAAGCGCAAGCACATTGCCAGTAAAAAAAAAATATGCGTTACAAGCTGTATATATGTGCTACTAGCTGTATTACTGCCCACGTTAGATCTGAGTAAAACATACCCTATGTGTATCTAGGGTCTGAGCTATGCACTTACAAAAATCCCAATCGGTTTAGTTGTGGGGGCGTAAAAGGTTAACAAGCATACATACGAGTACTTATAGGAAGTAGAGCTATACATATGTTATGAAAAAGTCTTTACTGCTTGTACCTACCGGAAGTTACCTCCAGCACGATGTACCAGGAGCACTGCCAACCTGACTTCAGTATCGTACGTGCCTAAAAACAAGATTAATAAATTAATTTCTACAAATCAGTCATTAGCAGTCGTAGGCACCCACAAAAATAAAATTAAGTCTCCACTGAGGCACAAATGTGCGTGTTTGCGATAAATTTTACTTATTGATTTATGTCTGATGGCTTGCGCTTGACCACTTTATAAAATAAGTTTGTACCTAATTAAATATTATTGTGCATTATGGATCTAGACGCACCAAAATCCCTGTTCCCACTGAAACCTTACTTAAGGATTCCGGCAAGGAGTTCCACAGTTTTGCCGTCCGTACTATAAACGTGGAAGCAAATCGCTTAGTACGTATTTTCGGCATTTAGGGTTTTCCCGAAAATTATTCGATTGTTTCAATCAATCGACCAAGATAAGATAAATCCGTTCTTAAATTTTAGCAAGACTAACGAAAAGCAATTTATTTGTAGATATATTGTGCATAAAGCTTACATACCAGTAACAGTGAGCCACGGAAGAGTCATATGGAGTCCGAAAGCAAGACGTAGAGCATTGAAGTTGACGTAATCCACGACGTACCAGCGAAGACCTTCGGCGCGGAAGTTCTGAATACCGGCAGATGCACGGATACTGTTAACAAAACCAGGATACGTAAATATAATATAATTTATTATATTTATTCATTTCTCAATTCGTGCCTAGATCGATCCAACATCAAAGAATTATTACCTACCTTCCATCATCAGCTAAGTGAGCTAAGTGTGAATACGAGAACGAGTACCAAAATTAACAATTGACTATTCAAATACTTGAATAGTGAATTCATAGGTTTATAACATAAAGTATGAAATAGCATTTAAGCGTTCCTATAAACTTGAAGGGTAGGGCTGGAGGTTTTCTGGGATCATATCAACATATTCTGAAACGGTAACAGTACCAGTTTTTGAGTAAGGTGACATTATGTAGTTACGCAGCATAAGCAGCCCACTATACCGTTCCCACTGGTGGGATTCCACCACGCTGGCTAAGTGCGGGTTGGCGGATGACACATATCTTTGCATATTGTAGTCCTCAAACGTTTGGTCACGATGTTTTCCTTCACCATAAAGCGAGTCCAAATCCACACATAACTTGACAAACAAGTAATTGGTGTAGGGTCAGGATCGAACCAGGGGCCGTCTG
The DNA here is from genome assembly GCA_035578125.1 of Mellilla xanthometata. NCBI lineage: Eukaryota > Metazoa > Arthropoda > Insecta > Lepidoptera > Geometridae > Mellilla > Mellilla xanthometata. The sequence goes on from JAPUBQ010000020.1 coordinate 7,292,127, forward strand.
ATTGAAAAGTAGACGTTATTACCATCGAGCCACACTCGCTTTTTACATAGCATAGGTACGCAAAAGTATCAACCTCCTTTATTTTGGAAGTAAATCTAAAGCTGAATGATCTAAGCAACAATCAAATCAAATCAAATCAAATCAAATTGTTTATTGGCACAACAGTAAATTTGGTACAATAATACAAAATAAAGGAAAAAAAGAGAATGTATACAAAAAAAAGGGTACATTTGTAATATTAGAAAACAGTTGATCGACAGCTGTCTAAGCTAGGCTGTAAGGCCTGTAATATAGACAGCTGTACTTCCCCTAAATTACACTTAAAATAATAATATGTACCTGACAAAATTTTATTTAAATCATTTTATACATTTTATTTACAATTAATGAAAAATAAACAAAAACAATAATATGCAGATAACTTCAATTTTAACAAATTAACATGTTAGTTAACCATTGAATATATATAATTTTATTGAGGAATTATTAATTAGATTTACAAACATTATAAACAACATTGAATTAATACCATTTTTTGGAAATGACTATATTAATGTTACATTATATTACTCATATAATATTTAAAATATATAAGATATCAATCCTTGTGCAGTACATGCAAAATCAACAAAAATAAGTATTTACAATGAATCATAAGCTAAGTTGTTTATTATTAAGTAAAGGAGTTTATAGGAAAAACGGTTCGATAGGAAAAGTTCATGGATGTAGTAATTAATAACAAGACATATTCTTGACTGTGGAAGTAAGTATAAGTGAGATAGTGGGGCTGAGTACCGCCAGCCAGTGAAGCTGGAGTGGTAATGCTAGTGATTTTGTATATAGGACTGAGTGAAATGTATGTATGCTAGTGAAAATGTAAGTATATATGACTGTGTGAGATTTGTGTATGCTGGTAAGTATATACAAGTAGGTGTGTGAATGGTGACAGTGAGCAGAATATAATTATATTCGTGCGAGTATACGTATATGTAATGAGTGAGAATGATGATGTGATGATGTGTGTGATGATGTTAATGATGTGAATGAATATAAACTTATAGCTTTACAAAATCTTTAAGTTACATATTTATTTTAAGAAGATCTTCGGTGGTATCATAATTTAGCTTCATTAAGTAATCTGATACCGCTTTTTTCAGGTTATATACATTTAGATTACATAGTTGTACATTTTTAGATATTCTATTGTATAGAAATTTTCCCAGAAAACATGAGAATCTATTTGCAAAAAATCGTCTAAACTTATCACTGTGGAAGACGATATCACCCCGGCGTTTGGTTATGTCAGTTGGAGCACAGAATGCATGTTGCTTAATAATTAATCTTAATACAAAGAGTTGTCGTACCGTCAAAACACTACACTTTTGGTACAACTGATCTGTTGGAAATCTAAAAGGCAAAGATTTAATCACTTTTAGTACTCCGCGCTGGGCTATCTCGAGTGGCAGTAAATGAGATTTTGCACAACCTCCCCAACTATCGATACAGTAGAGTAATAAAGATTGGCACAGGGAAAAATAAACTGATTTCAGTACTTCATCACCTGCGGAGTGTCGTATATTTTTGAATATAGCCATTAGTTTTCGTATTCTGCCTGTGAGTGCTTTAACGTGAGGCTGATATGTCAGAGTACTATCTAATAGAACGCCAAGATATTTTACTGTATCACATTTTTCAATGTTTGGGCAGTTACATTTATTACTATCACATACATTAGAATCATAGGACGAGTTTTCATGCGATTTAATATTGAGCGTCCCTGAATCTGGTTGCGTGTGTTTAAGTATGGAGAATGTCACATATTTGGTTTTAGACGTATTTAGAGTCAGCAAATTGGATCTCAGCCATTTCGACACAATGTTTAAGCCCGATTGAGCATCTTTGAACACACTCTCCCAACTCTTTCCCCGGAATACAAGAGCTGTATCATCAGCAAAGCTAAAAATCTTACCATTTTTAAGTTTAAGGTCACAGAGCTCATTTATATATACCAGGAAAAGAGTCGGGCCGAGTATACTGCCTTGTGGCACTCCGTACGTTACATGTCTTGCTCCACTTACTGTGGAACCTATTTTTACACGTTGGAACCTATTTGTTAGATAATCCTCAAACAATTTGTGGGGCAGTCCTCGTATTCCTACATTTTCTAATTTATTCAATAGTAGTGGAACTGATACACTATCAAAAGCCTTCGCTAGGTCTAAAAATAAAACTAGGCACTTTATTCCACTATCTAGGCTTCTAGCTATATGGTCTGTTAAGTTAGCAACAGCATCAGCAGTTGACCGACTTCTGCGAAACCCATACTGATTATCGGATAGTAAGTTATATTTTTCGAGATAAGTTACAAGACGTTTATTTAAGACACGCTCCAATATTTTTGAAAGGGCTGGCAAAATAGAAATTGGTCGATAATTATTTACTAGATTTTTGGGGCCATTTTTATAAACAGGAGTTATTTGTGACGTTTTGAATGATGAAGGGAAAGAACCTGTGTTTATAGATATATTACATAAATGAGTGATGATTCCTGCTAATATATATTTGTTGTCTTTAATTAACTTCATTGAAATATTGTCATGTCCGGTTGTAAGTTTATTTTTGAAGGAATTAATTATTGAAAATAACTTCTGTTAAATCTGTTTCAGTTAGACATAAAGAAAAAGAGGGTGAGATATATGAGCATTCGCCAGTGATACATGGCAAGCTATAGTTAGGTGATCTTAAAATATTATTGGCTAAGTATTCTCCAACGGTGGCAAAGTAATCGTTAACCTTATTGGCTGAGTCTAATTCATCAGAGCCCAGAGAAGATAGTTCTGAAGAATTATCTATTTGTGATTTTAAATTAACTATAGAGTTTATAACATTCCACATATCTCTAGGATTCTTTGCCTTTTCAAATTGCGAACGTTCATATTGGAGTTTGAGTTTCCGTAGTAGTCCATTTAAAAAGTTCCTGTATCTGCGGTATGTAAATTTGAGTGTTTCATTGTTAGGATTTAGCCGTAGTTTTTTATGCATGGTATCTCTATTTCTCATACATCTTATGAGACCCGGTGTTATCCAGGGCTTTATAGGTGTTTTACGGCGAGGTAATGTTATTTTTTTGGAATGTTTGAGCAAAAAGTCAGAAATAATATTTGTTAAATAATTTGCTGCCTTATTACAATCGTTTAAGAGTAATAAAGGTTTGAAGTCAAAGTTGTTTATTTCTTCTGTGATTTTTGTATAGTCAATTCTATTTATAGATTTACAATTATTATGAATTCTTTTGATATTTAGTGAAACAAATACTGTATAATGATCGGTTACAGTACTTCTAATAACAAGAGTTGTTGTTTTGGATCTAGCTTTGACTAGCGCGTGATCTAAACAGCTATCTTTCCTCGTAGGCAATGTGTGGGCGGGTAGAACACCATGCGACGCTAACATGCCAAGATAGTATTCTGAATCACAATTTTCAATTTCTGGGTCTATATTAATATTTGTATCACCAACTATTATTATATTTGGAAATGATCTTAAATAGTTCAGTACTATATCTAATGAGTGGACAAAGTTCTCAGTTTTTGTAAAAGCACAGGGTCTGTATAAGCCTACTATTGCGATTTGGTTACTAATTGTAGTGACTATGCAGGTACCATCAGAGAAATTAGGTTCATAACTATTACAATTTAAAACTCTTTTTGTATACAGTACTACGCCATCATTTTGGTTATAGTTGTTTTTTGTTGATATAATGTGATAATTTTCTAGATGTGGTAGCCGTGGGTGGACTGATAGCCAGCACTCCGATAGCACAATTATGTCTGGCTCTACAGCTATTCTAGGTAATAATGTAAAGAGATCATCAATATTATGACCCAAACTTCTTATATTTTGTGATAATATATTTAGGCAGTAATCATCATTTGTAATTAATGTCGTGCATTCTTCAGGATCACAGAGATAGGAACTATGACCACCAAAACTATCTATTTGCGTTTCTATTTCCTGAATGATGTTGCTATCCATAATATAAACTATTTACAGCGTATGTACGGGTAATGGGACATAGAGTGCGACTGTAAAAAGTAGGTCGTATCACAGAGCAGTGGAACATATACGGTTCTTTGATAGTATAACGATTAGTAAAAGCTAATACATTAACATAGCAATGATAAATGTAATATCTACTGTATATACGTATATCCAAGTCGTGCATAAATGTGGAGTTTTTACGTTTGGTATAAGGGGGTCGAGGGGTTATTACACCACAGGAAGAGGGGCACATAATTTGGGGGAGAAGGTATAGGAAAAAAATACATAAATACATCAGATTAATGTAAACTACATCCAAAATAACAATGGTTAAAACATTACTAGTATGGGCAATTATAGTACTTATGATTATCTCTAGATCTAGTCATTTCTGGTTTGTAAGTTTATGGAGATCTTGCTCGTCGTTTATTCGCACGAAAGGCTTATTATCACTTTTCCGCATATAGACGACGCCATTGGAAGTCCAGCAGTATCTATAATCCTCTGTTTTAGCGACATCCCTAGCCAAATAAAACAGCCTCTTTGACTTGGCAGTGAGGCATTCAGACACATAAATAGGTTTATTGGGTCCTTCCAGTTTGAGATGCTTACTGTTTAGCTTATCTTCTCGCTTTTTACCCCTATTGAATTTCTTACATGAACTGATGATGTCTTCTTTCATAAGTACTGATGTTAAATCTACAATAATCGGCGGACACGTGTCTTTTTTGGCCGGGATTCTGTAGATATCCTTAATGTCTGATTTATTAATGCATGTAGAGACAGTCACGCCAAGGGATTTCACAATTTCAATGAGATTTTTCTTGTTCTCTGTTGGCTCTGTTTTCGGTATATTCCTTATCTCAATACAAGAGTTTCTAGCTCTACGCTCAGACGACTCAAGTCGGTCCTCTAGGCTCTTTATGTAGGCTCTATCTTCAATTCGCTCTTGACGTACCTTCTCTAATTCTGCCAGCAGCTCGTCATTTTTCACCACCAGGTGCTCTACAGTCTTGGTGAGATCAGCCGACATACTATCTAAAGAAGATTTAAGATTTTTGTATTTCACATCTTGGTTTTCAGAGAATTTACTAAATTGGATTCGTAACTCTGATATGACAGAGTTTGTAGCGCTGTCATCTTCTCCTTCAAATTTCCTTTTAGTAGTCGGAGTCGTAGGTCTGCTACTAGCGCGCGCAAGACTCGAAGTAATATCAAGCTGAACCAGTTGGCTTGTGTGCGGGTTAGCTTGAGATGTTTGTTTTGGCAAATTAGGTTCGGGAGTACTCGGCGGGGTTCTCCGTAAAGACATTATATTTATTACTTGAATAGACTAAAATACAATCGGAGCAGAAAGACTAGGAGACGAAATTGCTATTGCAAAAATAATAGGCGCTTTGAATAATTTTTGTCAGGCGCTTTCCGTTTCTCCTTGTATAAAAATGCAGAAAAAGAGGGTTTCGGATTTGTTTACATCAGTTCACTCACAATTATTTTAGTAAAACCGTTCGTAAACGCAATTATCACTCGGTTATATTCGCTTATCCTATTCACTGCACTATTTTCTTTACCGATATTACTTAGTATGCACTGTTTACACGATATTATCACACATAATGAATACTTTGTAGGAGCAAAACGAACGACGCGTCTAACTAGTTTGACAGCAGGGAGGGGAAGTTGAACAATGTGAAGATTCTGCATTAAATATTAAATCTGAATGCACAAATTCAAATTCATTTATTCCTTAAAAATATAGCATTACAGAGACATAGTCTCTAAAGCGCTACATTTCTTAAAAATAACATGTAAACACTAAAAGTAAACATACACAATACAACAATTATGAATTATAAATCTAGGCATAGATTATTCGCCATAGCTATGATGATGGTGACTATAACATAAGGAAATGTTCAAAACGTTTACCCAGTAACACTGATATCGTAGGGTCCAATCTGGTCAAGTACAAGTGGGTCCAAAGGCGGCAGCACGTCGTTACCATTGATCACTACATCTCTGAAATCGTTCAAAGCACTCTCGATGATATTGGCGATGAGGCTACGACCTAAAGTTCCTTCGAGAAAAGCTAGGTCGGCTTCTGCCACTTCGTAATCAGGGTTGCCCTTCAGGAAAACGAACTGCTGAGAATATGGACCCAATTGACCTTTTACTTCTGAAACAAGCAATAAGATACTATATGAAAGAAATATAAAATAAATAAATATTAGGACACTTTCACACACGGCTGGTCCATACTAAAGCATTTCTAGTTTGTATTATGGTTGCTAACACAACTGATATACTAAATAGTACAACAAAACTACTTTATATCGATACATACTTAGCACCCAGATTGACAGCCAACAAATTTAGTTCATCATAATGATGTTGGCCGTGTCGGGAATCGAACCCAGGACCATGTGGTTGACATTCTACATACAGACAATCTACCGCATGGTAAAAATTACGCCAACGAGGCCTTTGTATTATCATAGACTAATAAATATTATCTGATCCCTGATATTATCAAACAATATTACTTTCATAAAGCGTGTCAAGTTAATTAAAAATAAAAGCATTGGCGCAAAGGTTCTTTTGAGCATAATACTGACTGCGTTTTTTATTTAATTTTATATTTTTATTATGCATAATAATTTTATTAAATCTACCCTAAAACAAATTATGGAAATTGTACAAGATCAGCATAATCAATATTGGAATTTTATCATTTATACTATAGCAGGGATTCAAAACATTTTTCTTATCATGCATATTATCCTACTGCATATTTAGGGGTTTCCAAGACCCTATTTATATCTGACATGAAATAATCTTGAAGTAACAGCATATTTGAACACATAATTAATGTTTTCTTTAACAGTAATAATTAAAAATTGTTACTAACCAATGGGAATCTCATTATGCAGATCGTCTCCTGCCACTAGCGCGAACAGAGCTAGCAAAGATAAGCACCACACTTGCATATTGAACAGATGTTCTGACCACTTAGTGCTAGATAATGTTATTTTATTTATCAACGAACTGGCTCTTTTATAAACGCCATTGTCTAATCTTCTAATCGATCTTAATTAGGGATTAATAAAATCAATCCATTGCAAGATTAAGATTAATATAGTAACTTGTCTTAATCTTTATTTAATCAACTTGTTCTTTATTCAATATACCTAACCATTATATTAAAAATACATTGACATTAAATTTATGTATTATCTTATGCATACACAGTTCATTTACAACGCTATTACATATGATGTACAAACTCTTTATCTCTATTATTCCTATTTTATTACTGTTAAACAGCGAATAAGAATATTTTTTTTCTAGTTCGCTGCTGTTCAAGGATATACCTTAAAATAATCAAAAATAAAACTCAGAATCCTTACATTTACTACAAAATGCATATAGATAGGTTTAGTAATTATTGATTAGTTCCAGTATAAAAGTAATATACAAATAAAAACATATTTATTGAGCAACAATATATACATTTTTGTACATTGATACATAAACTATTATTAAAGAACTTATGTCGTAATGCACATTAAGATGCTCCTGAATCCCACACGAGGTACATCCTGTGTTGTGGGATTCAGTGCCTTCCCTTAGCCTCTAATAAGATATGACTAAAATATTCTTAAACAACGAAATAAAATAATACAAAAATAAAATATACCTACAATAAAACGCAGAGATAAGAAGATATAGTAGTTGGCTAGGAGGATTTCAAAAATTCGATTGTCTATTGTTTATTTTTAATATCTTCGAGCAACTGCGCAGGCGTCACCTTCGCAAGATACTGGTCGAATGTGGGCACAAGACTGGCGCGTGTCGCGGTCACGATGTCTTCGTGATAGCCATCCAGGATCCTTGCTCCTTTCGTGTTGAGGAGCTTGTTGATGGGCCACGAGCTGTTCTCTAAGTTGGCCTGGAAAGTGAAAATAAGTCGTTGTCTTATGCAGTAACTCGAATCTTTATCATACACTTCAATAGCCATGGATAGATAGCCTTTGCGCCAGGTACGATCCGGAGCGGAATTCACCCAATCTCTCTCTGGTTCTACGCCCAATCTCAGCAATAAAAAGTTTGGCCTCAGTTCCCTAACAACCTATGGGGCGACGATAGTCTGCCTCCATTTAGTAAAGGGATATCCCCCCGGACAGATGTTGTGTCCGGAGACGGCCGTCCTCCGGTCATGCATTGTAGCTTGAATCAGTCGTATGCGCGCTGTAAATACCGTTTGCGCGATTCAGGACAAGCGCTCTGATTGGTAGCAGGCGATGAAGTGCGACCGAGACGCCACAAACCCATGGTTTCAAAAGCCACGGGCCAAAAAGATACTGAGGCAACATCGTCGCGTACATTTGGCGCTTCAGATTGGCTGCGTCCAATGCTTTCTGTAGTGACTTGAGTTACATGGCCATAGCAGACTAAAGTCACCCATTAATTACCAGCCAGATATCATATGAAGCTGTATAAAATGTAAACATTTTTAAGAGCTTAGGTTGTACAAGTGTTTTGTGTAAAGGCTGTATTCGCAGCCCTTATAATCGCAAAATGGGACCCAAATTACAGCAAAACTACTGACGTACATAAGTGTAAATCTAGCTGAAAGTAGATAACTCATCAGTTATCCTAGATAACTCCCATTTACAGTTGTACGTACATTGCGTATTTAATTCTATACAATCTCTATTTTCATAAAAAAACGAACGGTGACCAAATAAATAGAACAAATAGATTGCGTTAGTTTACCTTTATATCCTGGATGGCGAAGTCTAGTTTCATTTCGACCACTCGGCTGCCGCCTCCGTTCCTGGCTAGGCGGATACCGAACTGCAGCGTCACGTTGTTCAAAGTCAGGCTGGACATACAACAATAGGTAATATGTACCTACGATAAACCTTTAACTTGGACGTTACTTGGACGAAGAAGAAGTCAACTTCTTCGTATGAGCTAAGTGGCCAAGCTCAGGTGCCAAGAGTTTTCAAGCCACCCCAAGGCCTCTAACTTGGCTTAACGACTGCTTGTATTGAGAATAACAGCCGGTACCTACAATTTAACTTGTCATCCGACCCACGGTAGCGCCCAGATGAAAATGCGACTTGGAAAACGACAGTCTTATTGACTTGATTACACTCACGTTTCACCGCAGCTTATCAGGTAAGCTGCGATCAAACGTGAGTCTATTCAACATCAAAGAAACATGTAAATGACGCTCAATTTTGGGAAAATTAATGTATGTAGTTTAAGGTTTATGGTAAAATAAATTTATTATATTATTATATAAGGTTAAGCTTTAGTTTACGATGTAACACGCCTTGCCTAAAAGGAACCTATTTGCTCTAGATTTGAAAACCCAGAGGTCATTAAGTTGTGTAATTTTAAGGAGACAGATAATATTTACGAACATCATTAGCTAAAAAAAATTTAAACTCGATTTAATAGTATTTTTGCTTAACATTTATTGACACTCTGATAAGACAAAGACTTCTTTCTGAAAGCTGAATCTAAATTGTTGGTTTTCTTACTAAAAACATTGTTCACATTGTTTTGGTTGCTCCCTCCGCAAACCCAGGCACGAGTAGGTATAGGTGAGAAGTCAGAACAACAAAAAAACAATGCAACGTTATACACGAAACAAAACCATATAAAAACACCTAAAGAATATTAATCAAAAGTCAATATCCAATATCAAAGGTAAACAACCTTTCTCAATACGAAAGATTACGTTATTTTCACGTTCATCATACGGCGAAAATTGATTTAATTGAATTGATGAATTGAATACTAGATTTGCTTGCACGAAGCCAATTCTCGTTATCTGCCTCGCCAGACTTAATACATTAGGGTCCTATATTAGTCTATTCTAGATCAGACTGAGTCTATAATGTTGCATATAAATTATGTTTAATCATGCCATACCAAGCAAGGTAGCTATATAACAAATATTAAAATGATATGACTAGACATAACTTACTCCAGTTTCCCAGATCCTTTCAAGGAATACATGTAAAACGCTTTGCCCGATAGCTCGTAACAATCTGAAATTGGGGATATTAATCTTTACATTTGTTAAGTTATTGTAGTCATTGTTTAACTTAGATACGGTTACTTATGGTTTTCAAGGCACGGGTGAACCGGTTTCTTCTGGGTAACCGTATTCCACCTTAGATCACAATGTCGCTTACCATCAAGTGAATTGTGACCAAGCGTAAACCCATCATAGTATAAAACATGGTATATACGAAATACTCAAAAATATCATCATCATCCAAAGCCCTTCTTATCCCGCCCTCTAAATATACTATCACTACCCAAAACCATGGACTAAAATTACGAAGCAAGACAATTATATGATGGTTACATACATAATATAACTACCATACATACAAATACATACATACATATTTTATATAGATTGATATTTAACACCCAGACCCACAACCAACAAATTTAGTTAAGCACATAGATATTGGCCGTGCCGGGAATCGAACCCAGAACCTTTTGATTGGCAGTCCGGCATGGTAACCATTACGTCAACGAGGTCGTCAAATTAAAATACCTGAATAAATCCACAAGGTTGGCAAGGAAAGTGCGCCTGAAGCACGTAACGTGGGCAGAGAAACATTCAGTTTCACAACGGAGAATTTATTTACTCCCGACAAACGCAACTGGCTGGACGAGTAGGTTATTCTAAAAAAATAAATTGTTGTTTACTTACTTTATAAATAACTAGCAAACTCGGTGAACTCTGTTTCATCACAAAGTTGAAATTTTCCGCGTATTTCGTTTGTTACAAACCTCACGGAGCCCGAGATCTTTTCAACGATTGGACAATCGTGGAAATCGGCTCGTGCGTTCTGGAGTTATAGCGTCAGGAAGGAAAACCCGACTTATTTTTACATTAGTTTAAAACAGCGTGTTTTTCTGTAATATTTACACATCAGCTGAACCATTGTTAGGCAAAATACTTTTCCAAGAGCAGTATTTACTTAAGGGGTCAATAGGAAATACTATCCTACTAATATTATAAATGAGAAAGTTTGTAAGTGTGTATGTTTTGTTATATAAATAAAAGTGTGTAAGACATATTTATAAATAAAAATAATTTATTAATTTATTATATTTACATATTACTTTATTGACTTTAACATTTATATTTTTTAGACATATAACTAATGGTGTTATTAATAAATATTTGTATTTGTAAGTACCTAATGCTCAAACGGCTGAACTGGTTCTAATGATATTTGGTGTGAAGATATGTCAGACCGTGGATTAACACATAGGCTACTTTTTGCCCCGAAAACAATTGTAGTTCGCGTGGGACACGCAAATAGCTTCAAAATCTATGACACTTCTTCACCTCCAACTAAACAAAGCTCCAACGGTCGGACCGGTTTTGGTGAGATTTACTTAGAAAATAAGATAGAACTTGGATTAACACATGGGCTACTTTCTAACCCAGATTAATATGGGTTACACCGCGAGGCGCAGCTAGTAATATAATATTGACATATAAAGAAAATCAATATATATAAAATTTCCATGTCACAATGTTAGTTACCGTAATCCTCCGAAACGACTTGACAGATTTTTACCAAATTTTATATGAGTGTTCAGTAGGTTTGAGAATCGTCTACTATATATTTTTTAACGAAAAAAAACGTTTGCCGGGTCAGCTAGTCTTCTCATATATAAAATTTCCATGTCACAGTGTTAGTTACCGTACTCCTCCGAAACGGCTTGAACAATTTTTAACAAATTTTATATGCGTATTCAGTAGGTCTGAGAATCGGATACTATCTATTTTTTAAGGCAAAACAACGTTTGCCTGGTCAGCTAGCAATTATATACAAATACTACTTCATGCTATTTGGTAAGCATGAACTGCTCTCATTTACCAATTGTTGTGTAGGTTGAATGGACTGTTAGTGCTTGATGATGATGATGACTCTAGTATATAGGTACTTACTTTACGCCTTTCCCAGAGTACGAACCGTTTAGCGGCGGTATATTGATTACGTCGAGTGGAGGCAAAGAAAAAGGTAATGGTTCCCCATTCCGCCACTTGCTAAAAAACTGCAGTATTTGATTCTCAGCTTCGTTTTTGGCTGTAAAATATGTTTTAGTATTTTACTTTGTAAACGATCACAATTAGGTACTTAAAAAACGTTAGATATACTTCCAACGGGTTTCAAGGCACGAAAAACGGGTTTAACGCATTACGAGCGTCATCATCGGGGACAAGCATTTTTTAGTATTGGTTTAGTATCCACATACTAAACCAAAACTCAGTACTCCTCCTAACGAAACGGCTTGACCGATTTTTACCAAATTTTATATGCGTATTCAGTAGGTCTGAGAATCGGCTACTATCTATTTTTCATACCCCTAAGTGAGGCAAAACAACGTTGGCCTGGTCAGCTAGTATTTTATATAGATACGTATTTAACACCCAGACCCATAGCCAACAAATTTAGTTCAGCACAAAGATGTTGGCCGTGCCAGGAATCGAACCCGCCACCTTCTGTTTGAAATTAATACATAGTTTTAAACTTACGATGGACATCTATGGTGTACGCAATCACTACAAAGTAAAATAAAACGCCTGATAAAGATGTCACGTTCAGATAAAACATATTATATATAGGTAGGTATGTATAACTTCTTAAGTCGGTTTGTTTTAAATTGTAAAAATTTTATCAACGTTTTACAAAACTAATTCTTTTTAGTAATACAACGATTTATATAAGATCTCTTATTTACCTGATTTCACTTGTTCATTAGACATCAATAATGACTTAGCAGCTTAGTTGTGACAAATACGTGCCCCTACCCAGTAACTCTAAAATAAGTTAACGATAAGACATTAGCTAATTTAGGTTTGCAGGTCAAGTATAAGTGTCAAGGCAATAAATCTCTTAATTATCGATCGAGGTAAAGTAACTCCTTCAACATTTGAAACTTCCTGGCTTTTATTTAACTAGAGCACTTTACATTACACACACACCACTCCTTTCCATCCAAAGGTTGCCGGGAAGAAATCGCTGTTAGCGATAAGGCCGCCGTTTTTGGCATATTACTATAGCAGGCCCAGATGGAGATGGCGGGACGAACTAACTCTTTTTGTAAAAACTGGACTCATAAAGCTCAAACTGGGATGAGTGGAAAGAGGATAGAGAGGCCTTTACCGAGTAGTGGGATGAAACCGGCAAAAAAATAATTTAAAAAAATAGAAAAGGGGTCTCCATACAGTAAAAATGCTCTTCTGCCATTTTAATAGATAATGCTGCAGGTTTCCTTATACTCAAGCCTGATTCGGACTTTTTTCGTAGTCGCCAAAAATTTCGTAGTTATGCTTGTAATTTCTTCAATAACTTGCTCACACTGATGACCTTTTTAGATTAAAATTATTAATGTCCATGAATGTCCTAATGTAAGTTGATAATGTATGTAACACAATCGAAAAGAAAGAGTTATTGTCACAGGTTATTGCGAAGTCAATAAAAGTTGTGTAACTGTCAAAAAGTTTAAACTGTCAATGTTAAGTGTTGGAAGTTGCCAATCGCTTTGGTTATGATTTTCTTTGAATTTTCCAACGTTTTCCTTCCCTGGGACTGGCGCTCGTACTCTGGCGACCTAATCTTAAAATAGAAAACAACCTAATTTGCTAAGGAGTGACCGATAGAACACAGGTTTTAATAGAAGTGAAATATAAACCTGCTCTTGTGTCAATACAATGAACTCTCGTAACAAAATTCAAGATTTCCTTCACGATTCTAAGAAGATGTTTACTTGGCCCTATTTAAAAGGGTTAGTTACGAACCCGGCTCAATTACATTTTGCCGCGTTCCTGCTGCTGATCGCTGAACTTTTAATAAGTCTATTTGTGGTGGAACGTATCCCTTACACCGAAATCGACTGGAAGGCGTATATGCAGGAGGTAGAAGGATTTTTGAATGGAACATTTGACTACAGCAAACTCAGAGGTGACACCGGACCTTTAGTGTACCCAGCTGGATTCGTTTACATCTTTTCTTTCTTCTATTTCATTACCAACCATGGAGAAAACATCAAACTAGCTCAGTACATTTATATAGGCATTTATCTATTGCAATTATTTCTAGTTCTTAGAATATATATCAAATCTAGGAAAGTCCCTCCATATGTACTTGTTTTAACTGCTCTCACATCTCACAGAATCCATTCAATATATTTGCTTAGACTATTTAATGATCCTATTGCTGTATTATTTTTGTATGTATCACTGAATATGTTCATAGATTCAAAATGGTACTTGGGCAGCATTTTTTACAGTTTAGGTGTTTCTGTGAAAATGAACATTCTTTTGTATGCTCCAGCACTATTCTTCTTCTATTTGGTGAACTTAGGTTTTAAGGACACTATAAAACAGTTGTTTGTTTGTGGTATCATACAACTAGTTTTAGGGTTGGTGTTCTTGTTGAATCATCCTGTAGCATATCTAAAAGGAAGCTTTGATCTTGGTCGTGTTTTCAACCACACTTGGACAGTAAACTATAGATTCTTGGATGAGAAAATGTTTGAAAACCAATGCTTTCATCTGACTCTTTTGGCCATACATATGATTCTGTTGATAGTTTTTCTGCCAATGTTTGTAAAATACTTCCAAAGTTACTGTCGGCTTAAATATGTGCAGCGCCAGGTGCAGCCACAAATAGATGCAAAAAATCTGGAAAATAAACGAAAAAACAAGATGAAGAAGGATGCTAAGCAGAAACCAAATAAAAACGAGGAAGAAACTTTAACAAAAGAACAAGAAAGCTTTTTGAACTCCTTTGAAAATATGCTGCAAAAATCATCACAAAAGACTGGAAAGAAAATTGCAAAGAAGCCCATAGAAGTTACTGAAAGAAGTAACTACAGTATAAACTATGATATTTTGTCTCAACTTTTTATTCTGCCAATGTTTATAGTAAACTTTATTGGGATAGTGTGTGCAAGGAGTTTACATTATCAATTTTACTCATGGTACTTTCACAGCTTGCCATATCTGTTGTGGTCTACCAACTATTCCATTGTAGTTAGGTTACTGATCTTAGCTCTTATAGAAATGTGTTGGAATGTCTACCCGAGTACAATGTTCTCGAGTGCCTTATTACATGTCTGCCACTTAGCTATTCTATTTGGAGTGTATAAAAAAATGCACACAGAACTTAAAATGGCTGAAAAAGTACAATAATTTTAGTTGTTTGTTATAACTTTTTATAAATATGAACTATATTATCGGGATTTTTTAGTGATAAGCATGTAACAAAGTGTTATCAGTTTTACTGTTATGTCAGGTTTACTGCTCATTATTATTTGTTTTACTATTTACAACGCACAGAGGATCCGCCTCCAGGTTTGCCAAAGAGCCATGGAACGCAGCATTCTTGGCATTAAAAGACAAGACCGCGTCCGAAACACCACGCTGCGTTCCATGACCCGCGTTACCGACGTAGCAAATAGTAGACTCAAATGGGAGTGGGCCGGCCACGTGTGCAGGATGCACCCTGACCGTTGGGCAAAGGTTTCCATAGAGTGGGATTTTTTAGATGGCAGAAGACGACGAGGCAGGCCGCCAACTCGATGGCGCAAGGAGTTGGTGGACTTCCACAACAACTGGAAGGAACTGGCCCAGGACAGAAAAGCGTGGAAATCATTGGGGGAGACCTTTGCCCAACAGTGGGACAATAAAGGTTAGATAAAAAAAAAAAAAAAAAAAAAAAAAAAAAAACTATTTACAAGAAAAATTTGGTTTCTCTTTAAGCGATCTTATTAGTGTAATGGTTAGCATGCCGGACTGGCAACCATATGGTCCAGAATAAATATTATTAATATTCCCAGCACGGCTTATATCTTTGTGATGAACTTAATTTGTTGGCTGTAGGTCTGGGTGCTAAATATGTATTGATATAAATAATAAGTATTTATGTATATCAGTTGTGTTAGTTGTTGTTAATAAGGACTGGGCCACCAAAGCCGAAGACCGGGCTGACTGGAAGGAGAGAAGGGAGGCCTTTGCCCAGCAGTGGGACACAACAGGCTTATAATAATAATAATAATAATAGTTGTGTTAGCAACCATAATACAAACTAGAAATGGTTTAGTATGGGGCTAACCAGCCATGTGTGAAATGTATAAAAAATACATGATATTGTGAACCTATTTTGTGTGCATATTTTAAGTGTACTTAAGTTTCCTGATGTTTAATGACCTATTTTTTAAGAATAAAGTACATATCTTATATATATATATTTTTTTTTATTTAAACCCAATTATGCTTATTTGACATAAATTTTATAGTATTACTAGCTGTTACCCTCGGTTCCGCCCGCGTGTAGGTCGTTTTTTGGAACTTTCTCAGCGATGTACGTGCACCCAAGCGATCCGCGCATGGCAAAGGGGAGCGCTTAGCTGGTCGCCACATATTACAAAAAACAAAACTTTATTTTACTAACCTAACCTACCATTGACTGAATGAACTACATATACCAACTTTTACGTATTTAAATACAAAAACACAAAACTTGCAGTTCAAACTGGCAAATGTTTTCATAATTTTTCATAAACTATACATGTTCCAAATTTTATTGCTAGCTGTTCAAAAACAAAGAAGTTTCATACAATCTATTTGACGGAAAGGGGGTAACCTTTCCGTCCGTCTACATACTAAAACAAAAACACCCTCCAAATTTCATACCCAGCCCTCAGAATACAGAAAGTACCAGAAGCCGCGTTCATCTGTATTTGCGAGCTACACGCTGTGTCCAAAAATCAAAACAATGCCCCCCGCCCGCGTCACTTCCCACCCGCGTAATGTTCTAGCTCAGGCATTAAGTGCCCGTTTTTAGGGTAAAATTTGGGAGTCCAGGAGGTGAGATACTAATAGAATAAAAATTGTCCTAATCTTTATTATAATTATGTACCTACCTAATTGTCTCAAGAAATTGATAGATTTATTGAATTTAATAAAACGCTTTAGAAAAAAATACATTTAATTTCCTTTTTGCTTAGTAAGCTTTTTATAATATTGTCTCATAGAATTTGAACTTAGTAACAAAAATTTAAATTTAGATAAATGATGAAATCTTATGTCTAGGTATTTTTCATAGATACTAACATACTATTTAATAGGACTATTTGGTTATGTACACACAGGCTGCTCTGATGTTTTGACGTGACAACGTCTTAAATTAGGTTGCGGCTGGGAGTCACTTATGAAAAAGTGTAACGCCCGGTAACGTTACGATGAGTCACCGAACGAGAGAGAGGCCCGCTGAATGCCTTGCGTCTCTCTCCCACTCAACTATGATCGGTCTGCCGCGCGCGCAGCACGCGGCAGACGTTGTCACGTAAAATCTTCGCCCGTAAAACTGACTTTACAGGCAACCATTTTTTTTTATACTTTCTTTTTTCAAGTCGGTTATTTTATATTAAATTAATTATTAATATTCTACAATGAATAAAAGCCCTCAAGAGGTAATAAAAAGAAGGGTAAATCAATACTCTTATACTGGCAACACTAACAAGATGGATGCCTCATTATCTATGACAATTGAAAACATAGAAATTTATTCAAAGTTGATACCTAAATACGATACTTACACGTGAAATGTGATCCCATCCTGTTTCTTTTATAGACCCGCTGCATTTTATAGGTAGGAACGACATAAGACGGCATAATTTAATTAAATTGGTACAGCGTCGTACGTCCCGACGGTCACAGAGTGACTGATCGGTCGCGCGTCAAACTACTCCATTTTGGAGTAGTTTTAGTAGCCTCAGTTTTAGGCGCGCTCACGGTTTCTGGTTCTTTCTGTATTCTGAGACCCAGCCGTTTCGGCTCTGCGTTGCCTATAGAATGAATAAAAAGTCTGACGTTTAGAAAATCTGACCAACTGAAAATAAACGAAATGAATGAGTCAGGCCAAAGAATCTAATAGTATAGTAGATAGATAGTTGATACAGTATTTGGTTATTGGAATTCAAAGACTCCAATAAATAATAGTTTCCAACTGTGCTATGGGAAACCAATACCTACATATAATGGTATTTGGTTATTGAGGTGTCTCACAATTCTGTGTAGATTACTACATACTTACTGCGACTTCTTGTTTGTTTCCCTATTTTTACTCACTGATTGATTATTATAACAAAATTTGAAAGAGGTTTAACTCAGTGTGATAGGCACATGCTGCTCGCCTATAAATAATTTAAAAATATGTCTACACTCCAGAGGTCCAGTAAAGAGGTAACATCTAAGTGAATAGACAAGTAAATAAAAGATATGGGTAAGCATTTTGAGATTGTTTATTTATGAACCACATATTATTACAACTAATCAAAGGAAACTATAATCTTAGATTTAGAGATGAGGGGATAAATACTTCCTCTGATATCACATAACCCATTGCTCAGAACTGGCGCCTCTTCTTCAAAGCTTATTTATCTATATAAATTTACTAAACAAAGCGATGATATCAGATGTAATATTTAGGATATTACTGTGCTGCCTAGCCGCCATCGAGCAATAGAATCAAACAGAAATAAATATAAATGACATAAGCAACCAAATGCACAAGTTTTGAATACTATAGGCCTCAAGGATGAAGTTACATACATACATTTTGATTGTGTGTTCAAACTACAGAATAACATGTAAGAAGATACAGACAAATACTTAAAATAAAGGAGAGTATATTTATTGATACTATGAAGTATGTACTTGTGCAGCTATCAGATAGATCATTCCACCGAGAGGTACTATGTCATATTGAATATTACTATTCAGTCAAAACATACCCAGTCATGTAAATGCTAAAAGGATTCATCAAAAACTCACAAATATACACAACTTTCCCGTACACAAAGTACTCAATTAAATAGATGATGGCATGTAGAGCCGACTTGTGGGCTGTTGTTGAACAATTCATGATATACTGAAGGATTGCATTTCATTTTTACAAATAAATAAACATTGCATCATTAGAATACTTGCACAGCAACTCTAATAATGAATAGATATACACATTAAAGAAACGTAGTTCATACCAATCCCACAAAGTAGAAACGGTACAGACAAAGTAAATGTTTCTGTTCAAACATCAGTATATCAGGAATGTCCGGTAACAAGCGCCGAATCGCGATAAGAAAGCGGCAGTCGTTACATGGCTGGGCTTACAACTAGAGAACGATATAATACAGGTTTAAACGAAGCCGAAGTTCTTAGTTTTAATGGCGAGCAACAGCTTGTGTTTGAGCACGTGCCGCGACGAGTAGAGCGGGATGTAGAGGCGCGAGATGCAGGTGTTGGCTGTAGGGAGGTGCGCGTCGTCCGCCGGCCGGATGGTCACCGACGGCATCGGCTGGAAGCCTTCCTCGGACGCGGGCAGCGCCGGGGAGCCCGTCCAAAAGTAAACCTGCAAAACATTAAACAATATTGTACAAATTATGTATAAACATAAATGAGAAACAACAACAGGGCCATTTAATTTTCACTCAGATTTAAATTTTCAGACATATCAGAGTTTACACAAGCACAATATATAGGCTGAACTGTAAGCATCCTCCAGCTACCAATTCTCTACAGTTCTTGAAACTATCATGTTGCTCCAAATTGAGCCTACTACTACAGGAGGTGATAAAGACGAAACTTTTTTTATTTTTCCTATTCAGGTCAATACAACACAATCAAAGCATTCTCTTATTGGAACTATCATTGGGTAGCTTGAAAACTCCGAGCTTGAAGTCACTTAAACATGGTCACTTAGTATAAACTAAGAAGAGAAAGAAGTGTTTTATTTGTGTACTGACCAAATCCTGCCTCTCGAGGTGTGTCATCTTATCGACGATGGCCCACAGCCAGCGCTTGAAGCGCGCGAGGCGTTCGGGTGGCTCTCCACTCTCGTCATTGAAGCTAGTATAGGAGACTAGTGCGCCAACATTGATGTCTCCCACGCCATTGAGGAGGAGACGCAAGTCCTCGGCGGTCAGACCTTCGAGCGAAGTCTCAGGAAGCACGTCCAGGACGCCGACACGCATTGCCTGCGGAAAATATTTTATTTTTACACAATACGGCTAAACAATTAACTAAGGTGGATTTGGCTAGTGGAATTAATGGCTCTCAAGAAAAAATAATTGGCAAAGTGTGAGGTGGGCTATAGCATGAAGGGTTCCGTACCATTTTTGTATGGCCCCCCTTAAATATTAATTTTATAATTTTATTTGATAGCTAATAAACATTTATATATTTTGTGAAAATTTTAAGTCCCTAGCAGCTACCGTTATTCACATATAGCAAAATAATACAAAAAAAAACACGTTTGTTGTATGGAGACCCCCGTTAATATTTCAAATTTTTTATTTTTAGTACTTGTTTTTGTAGCCGCACGGGAAATACATACGAGGGTGAATCAAAAAATTCTTGGAATCAATATTAAAAAATGCAAAGATTTAAATAATAATATTTTATTTTTCTACATAATCTCCCTCCAATGCAATGCATTTAGATACGCGTTTCTTACTTCCTTATTCCTTGTGAAAAAAATATATTTTCTTGACTCTCGAAAAAGTCCGGCAGTCTACGGCAGCTATAACCGCGTCATTATCGTGAAATTTTGTTCCACGAATTTCCTCTTATAATTTTGGAAATAAGTGAAAATCACTTGGGGCTAAATCCGGAGAATATGGTGGGAGATTGAAGCCAGCACAGCGGATTGTGTTGAGCGCAACTTCCGATGGATGAGCGTTATCTTGGAGGAACAACACGCCCAACGACAGTTTTCCACGACGTTTTTCTTTAATTGCTCCACGCACTTTCGGGAGTAAATTTGCATAATAGGGTCCAATAATCGTCTGGCCTTTTGGCATGTAATCAATAAAAAGGATTCCTTCACTATCCCAGAACACAGAGGCCATAACTTTGCCAGCGGTAGGAGCAACTCGAAATTTCTTAATGGATGGAGAGGATGGTCGTTTCCAAGACATGCTTTGTCTTTAAGTTTCAGGATTAAAATGGATTGGACCCACGTTTCATCCATGGTGACAAGACGATGGCAAAAATTATCCGAATCACGCTGGAACATTTCGAGATTACGCTTGGAAATTTCCAAATGTCGCTTTTTGTTTTCGTCGGTTAACATTCGTGGCTTCCATCTTGCAGACACTTTTTTGAACCCCAGTGAATCAATTAAAATTGGTTGAACGCTACCAAAAGATATCTTTAGGATCTCAGCTATATGTTTTATAGTCATTCTTCTGTCTTCCAAAACCAGATTCTCAACCTTTTTGACATTTTCTTCTGTAACGGAGGTTGAAGGCCGCCCAGAACGCGGGTCATCTTTACAGCTTGATCTACCTCTTTTAAATTCAGCCACCCAGTACGCAACCGTAGAATAGGGTACAGCATCACCCCCTAATGTCTGCTGAATGTCCAAAAAAAATTCCTTCGTAGACATTTTTTTCAAACTGAGATATTTTATCACCGCATGTAACTCACTTTTATCCATAATTTTAACTTTTTAGCAACTCGTTGCACAAAAAAATTTATTACATGCGAACGAACTGACAAAAACAAGTGACAGTCTTCATAAATATAGTGTGATAGACACTCTTTAATTTGAATATCGAACTTGATCCAAAAAGGTTTCATATATATGCACTTCTAAGAACTTTTTGATTCACCCTCGTATTTTGTGAAAGTTTCTAGCTATTACAGTTTCTGAGATAGACAGTGGAGTCATAGTAGTGGCAGGGTCCCGTTTTTACCTTTTAGGTACGGAACCCTAAAAAATATGTTGGTGATCCAAATAACATTAAAAACAGCAAATGGATGGACGAACTTAGACACAAAGTTCGTATGTAAGGTAGTCTAGGTGTGCGTTTATATCAATGCTGTTTTTAGAAACAATTAGATTAGTGTGTAGTCCTCGAGTTGCGTGATAATAGAATGAATCTAAATAGTTGGTGTCTGCTGCAAGTCTTTACTCGCAGTTTGAAAACTCTAGTACAGAATGTGAGCTAGGCCAGTTAGCCAATATGTGATAGTGTGAAAAAGCTGTATGTACCTCGATTAATATGTAAGTTATATTAAATGTAGGTTTTGGCAGTAAAAAATAGCAACGCAGACGTCAAGTTACGTCTAACACGTTTAGGCTTGAACAAATTTCTTAGAAAAACATATTTCTTACAAAATCTGGTGAAAAATTTATACTTGTCACTTAAATAGTTATTTGAAATTGTATATTACTAGATTTAAGTACTTTTTACGTAGTAGTATATTGTATATAGTAGGTATATATAATACGATATTGTGTATTATATGGTATATGTAGTATGAAGTATGTTTCTATATATTTACTAATACTATTCTTTATTGTACATCCCTCTCATGTCTTTGTCACTGTCCTTCCTTTGGTTGCCTGGTAGGGATCGCTTTTAGCGATACGGTCGCCATTTCTGACACCAGTTTTAATGTGTGTTATATAATATTAAATAGCTTAGTTCGTTAAGTGTGTGAAAATAAAGAATTTATCTATCTGTGTCTGTCTAACTGTGGCCACAAGAAGGCCAGTTATTACAAATACAAATATAAGGAATCATTTCACACACAGCTGGTTAACCCCATACTGAACCATTTCTAGTTTGTGTTATGGTGGCAAACACATCTGATATACTACATATACATACATATATATTTTATATAGATACATATTTAACACCCAGACCCACAGCCAACAAATTTAGTAAAGCACAAAGGTGTTGGCCGGGCCGGGAATCGAACCCGGTACCTTCTGATTGGCACTCCGGCATAGTAACCATTGCGCCAAGGAGGTCGTCGTATTGAGAAGACAAGGCTGGTTGTTGACAAAGTTGGTGTACCTCGAGCGCCTTCTCCTGCGAGAGCACCATGCGGTGGTGCGCGTACTTGCGCACGTAGTCGTACACGTTGAGCGCCGTCACCTCCAGGTCGCGGCCGTGCGGCGCCAGCTCCACGCACCCGCCGCCCTCCTCCAAGCACATCTCCAGGCTACGCAGAACACACACACACATCACTCAATATACTATAATATTATATTTCTGTCGAAGTTATACCTTTTATCCTAGGTTAACTCCTTTTTTTTTACGTAAGGAAATGCATATACGCATGCCCACCACACCCGGGGAGGTAGGTGGGGTATGTCGGGGTCGATGCCACAAGGACATCACTAACACGATGATCTCCTCACCGGAAAGGGCGGGATGAGGTTCCGATCCTGGGTTAACTCCTATGGTATCCTGGGTATCAAAAGCACGGACAGAGTCCCCAACACAATACTACGTTCCATGACAGGTGTTGTTGATGTAGGCCAAAAAGCAGCCAAACTAAAATGGGATTGGGCGGGTCATGTGGCTCTTATGCGTTCCGTACGGGCCGGGATCGTCACACAGTGGAATCCTCAAGGTCGGCGTAGTAGAGGGAGACCGAGGCGGGTCTGGATATTATTTATGGACAGTGAAGTTCTGTATTTTTGTATCAATAGAGCTAAACTCAGCTAAGTCTACCAATTGAATAATAAATATAACATTGAATAAATTAACATTTTGTCTCTATATTGACACAGCAACTACTGTATTTGTTTTAATAGAACAAACATTAGAAGTGATATCCATAAGCAAGCTCAAAAATTATCAGAAAAAAAACGTGTTCATTGTTTTCTAGCTTACGAACAGCTTATTAATAACTTTCTGATAATCTAAGAGACCTTTGACCAGCAGTGGGACAGTATAGGTTAAGAAAAAAATCTATAAGACAGAATAATTAGAGTAGTAAGTTTTAATCCGGTCGTAATGCCAATTACTTGCAGAGTTTTTTATATACTACATACCTGAAGTTGAGATCCAAAGCAGCGAACAGTGATGTGGAGTCGCCGGTCTCCGCGTCGACGACCAGCTGCCGCAGACTCTCGTACACGACCGGGTCGAAGAATGCCAGGTCGTGGAACCGAACAGGCCGGCCGAGGAGGTATTTCAATACGTGACGATTCAGGAACATGGGGCATAGTTCGTTTTGCAGCAGACAGAGGCCGATTATTCTGGGAAAGTGAAATGTGTAAAAATACAACATCAATCCCACTAATATTCTAAAGGCTATATGAGGCCATGAGAACCATAGTGGCCTAACAATTTTTTTACATTATTGAGTTTTATGGTTTTTTCCAGTTCTAATTCATCATTTTCACAGAACCAGAGTGGCATAAATTGGAACATTAATAGGTCAAATAAAACATAAAAGTAATAAAAAGCATGTATTCAGAAAAGAAATAGTCAATTAAAAAAATGCTGTTTTTATTTTCTATGATACTCGAAAAGCTTGTCCATCGAATTAGGTCACTATGGTTCTCATGGCCTCTTATCATATAGATTGTACCACACGGCTGAACTGATTCAGATGAAATTATAGATGTAGCTTATACTTTGGATTAACATACAAGCTACTTTTTATTCCAGATTAACGCGTAGCCTACGAAGCGCAGCTATGAGTGCTGTTTGATGTGTTGAGCACTATGTGATTTAGCTGTTAACGTTTTTTTTTTCGTTTGACATCGGTGTTACTTTGAATGTATCTACCTATTTACTCTATATTTCAAGACCCCTAGAAAATTTATCAGGCTGGATACAGAAACACTCGTGAGTTTCATAATTTTGCAATCCTGACAAGAAAGGTCGAAGCGAATCTGCTTGTACGACACTGTCCCTTTGTCTTTTTTTCCGATGTCGGTGTTAGATCTAGCTTCTTACAATATACAATTAAAATGTCCAAACTAAATTAAATTTATTATAAATGACTTAATTCTAAATAAATAACCCACCCCGAATAGTTCCCGGTGCAAAGGTGCCCATCAGACTAGCTGCGTTCCCGCGCTGAATGGCAATCGCTATCCTTTGCACCAGGAAGGATCCGGAGCGGGAGTCACCGGTTGCTTCTTACAATATTTTATTATCCAATACATACCTTCCAACGTTTCTAAAAGCATTAATCCTCTCAGGCGTGGCGCGTCCCTGGCGAGGCGAGTAGTACCCGCGCTTGCCGGGTGAGTAAAAGAGAGGCGCGGCGTCATCCGTCGTCACGGTGGAGGCGGGGGCGGCGCCCGACGCTCCGCTGCCGCTGCCGCTGCCCGCGCCGACGCGCTCCGACAGCGAGAATACGTCCAGGTCTGCACCAGAACGAGATGTGTTTATAAATATGAACACAAATAGATAATTTTTAAAATACTGAATCAAACTATAAAACTCATATGGGACCCATTTGTACCTACTATCCATTAAAAACATAATATCTGAGTATCAATACAAGAATTAGGAAATTACATGTGGTAAAAGACATAAAAAATATGTCAAATTAATAAAAAAGCTACATGACTACACTTTTTTAGTATGTTTCTTTTTTCTAAATAGTAAAAAGACTTGACCTCCCCATGATTATCTAATTTATGGAGAGGTTGTGTTGTTTTTTGCAATTATGATGGTAGACGAGGATTCAGGAAAAGTTCTAGCTGATTAAACTAGAAGTATAATCTATTTACAATGTAGTTACTTGCGGCACAAAACACGGAATCTCGTGTTAGTTCAAACGTACAAAAGTCTGCGTGTTCTACTGTATATATTGACAATCTCGTTGGCGCAAAGGTTACCATGCCGGACTGCCAATCAGAAGGTTCCGGGTACGATTCCCCGCCCGGCCAACATCTTTGTGCTTAACTAAATTTGTTGGCTGTGGGTCTGTGTGTTCAATATGTATCTAAATAAAATATATATGTACGTATGTATATATGGTATATCAGTTGGGTTAGCCACCATAACACAAACTAGAAATGGTAATGGTTCAGTATGGGGTTAACCAGCCATGTGTGAAACTTGTCCTAATATTTAATTTTTTTTTTTTAATTTGTAGCTTTCATTGCTGTTTTTAATGGGTGGTTCTTTGGTTTTAAAAAGGCAGGTCTTACCGAGTATAGCTTCAGAGGGGTGCATGACGATAAGATCCATGGCCTCGCGCACTTTCTGCCGCAGCGCGTCCTCGCTGGCCAACAGCACGAGGAGCTGCGCCGGCGTCAGCTCCAGCAGCATGCCCGTTATCTTGCCGGCGAACGTCGGGTGGAGCGAGTGCACCTATACAATACATATAGCATGTAACACATTCAAACACACCTGGAACTCTAAGCCTACTGATTTGATCAATACAATACAAAATACAAAAATATTTATTGACGTAAAGGTACAGTATATATAATACACAGTAATAATAACGAAGCTTCTGGTCTCGTGCTACTCTAATTCGCGCTCCCGAGTAATACATAGTATACATAATGTGTGTATAGTTACCCGGGGGTAGAGTCGTTCCCCAAGTTGCGCCTGATGCAGCGTGAGATGCTCGTTGTGTCCGCCCGCCCGCTCGCCGCTGTAGCCCGCCGCGTCCGTACCAGGAGCGGCCTGAAACACCAACACCATTCAAGCAAAACAAGTTTAAATTAAAACCTCCGACATTTTTAGAAGCGGCCATCTTACATTTCAAAATTTATCAAAATTCTACTAGATAAGACCTTTCATTTGATACCCATATTGGGGCAGTTGCGAAAAAATATATCATCTGCATTTTGGACAGTTTTCATGAAAAAGCTAAGAACACTCGCCTAATACATCTTTCAAACAAAAAAAAAACAAATTCAATCAACTATTCAACAAATCGGTCTATGAGGTCGGAAGATACGATATCACAGACAGAAATAGAGAGAGAGAGAAAGAGACAACTACCCATATAACTAACACTCTGTCATTTTTGCATCGTGGGTTAAGAAACATCACAAATGCTTTCATTACAAGACATATGTTTTAGCACTACTAAAGTTCAAGCCAACGAGTGCAGGGGACGGATCGATCTCGAGGTCTTCTACCTTCTAAAACAAGTCTATCCATACAATCTTCACACAATACACTCAATTTATTCACACATCTGAGATAAGGTTTACTAAGCCCTCAAGACATGAAATTGAAAGATTAGTGAGCTACTAAAGATTTGATTTAATACCTGTGGTGAATATGGTCTGGCATCGACACTGAGCACGCGGCGCGGTTCGCGCGCGCTCGGCGGGCGCGGCGCGGGCCGGCCCGGCGTGCGCCGCGTCGCGTCCTTAGATCGCGCGCGCCCGGCGGTGGCTCTGGAAATACAAATAGTCTTTATTCAACTACACATAGGATGGACACTTTTTGATATATTGGCCTTAGTACATGTAATACGAATGACCCTGTAGAAACGAAAATTATATGTAGTCTTGCCCATTCGAATAAACTACAGTACCTTATAGGTACGCTGGGCAATTTATTATAACACATAACGGCACGAATAAATTACACTTCACAGTGCTAGCCTGCTGCGACTGCAGGCACGCCACAGACGCCACGGCTGGCTTGTATGTCTGTTATATGTTATGTTTGTATATATTATTTTTGTGCATAATAAATCTAGTAGTCGTGTGTACCGTCCAGTGTTGTTGCTGGTGCCCCCGGCGGCGCCGGTGGCGGGGCCGGCGGGTCCGTTTGTAGTGGCCGCGTTGGTCGCGCCACTACCGGACGTCGGTTCCAGCGGAGGTAATTTCTCGTTTGCTAGGAGAGCCTGGAACAGAATTATACTCTCTTTATTTTCTCGTACAACGGGACAAAGTGGGTCAACTGCATAACAACAGTCGAAGGTCAAACTTGGATCAGATTGCCACAAGACCGAAGTGTACGGCAAGCAAGGGAAGAGACCTATTCCCAGCAAGGACAGAAAACTGAAGATGATGTTTTTTTTTACACAGCTGGTTAACCCCATACTGAACCATTTCTAATTCGTATTATGGTTGCTAACACAACTGATATACTACATATACAGACTTACATACATTTTTAGTATAGATTATAAACATAGTACGAGTACAATTACTATAAAGAAACCAATGTTGGCAAGCATGGACTATTTCAACACCACTAGTCTCACTGTATGTTAATTCCAATCAATCAAGTCTGAACTGAGAACAACAAACCCTGTCTCAAGATATAAATAAAGCTTGTGGAAAGTTGTGCTTGAGAGAGTTAGGGCTTAAGTCATCTAAACATCAGCCCTAAGAAACGCGAGACAGTGACAAGTAGCCCAGAAGTTATAGTTACCTCAGCGACGCTAGTGTAGAAGGAGCGCGCGACGCCACTTCCCTCGCCTGGCTCGTCGCGGAAGGTGACCTTGACGCGGTTGACGGCAAGCGGCGGCTGCGCGCTGTGCGCTCGCCTGTTCTGCCCAGCGTACGCGCTGTTCAGCTCGGCAAACGTCTGCTGAAGCAGCTTGGCTCGGTCGCGCTCCATCTAGTCATGGCAAATATTTAGATGGAGAAAATTAACAGTAAAATAAATTATAAATAAAGTAGTGCGCAAAAGTTATGTTTTCAATTAGTTGTATTTATTTTTCCGGTAACATGCTTTCGGTAAAATACTTAAAACAAACTTCGGTACTTATTAGACTTATAAATTACAAAGAATAAATTCTTATTTAAAAAAAATAAAAATTATTTGAATCAATCTTATTTTCATATTCTTACGTTTCAATGATAGCTAAATTCATAATACATTTTATTAAACAAAGCTATCTGGGAAGCAAAAAAGCAGATTGTAGAAAATTCTGCGTAATGAATAGGGTTACGAGTTTTCGGTTTTATTATTGATATTAATTGATTCAGTATCAAAAATTTATTGAAAAACAAAACAATAGCTAAATTGGTATACATTTTCTTGGGGTTGTTCTTTGGACTAGGTCTATTAGCTATTTTATCAATAACTTTAAAAGTTTATTATTTGTGACGATATAACTGTACTTCAATGCAAAGTTTTCCCCATGTATGAATGATATGTCTTGAATAATATAAAGAGTGCATGCAGTTGCAGTGTGAACTCTAACCTTGTGCAGTGTAAGATCTCTTTGCTGAGAGTTCCGTATCCTCTCCATGTCGCGTCTGAACTTGACCTCCTTGACGGGGAATCCTCCAAGCTCGGCCACCACGGATCCGGTCTCTAAGCCGACGTCCTCCGTGAACACTCTCCCGAACAAATCGAGTGAGAGTCGCCAGCGGCCAAGGAGCAAGTCGTGCGATACTGACGCGCCGAGCGACGGGCACGCGCGACTGTGGGCAAACCAGTATTCATTATATTCTCGTTCTGCACAACGGAAAAACCAAGCAAATCGCTTGTCAAATACATTATTGAAACTCTCTACTCACGGTGCGGCCGGCGTGTTGATAGCGGGTAGCATAGACGGCGGTTGTAGACCGGTGGTCTCGACAGTTACGTGGGCTGATATCTCTTGAGACTCCAGCGGATCTGCTGCGCTCAACAATTCACCCTGAAAATACAAAGGCTATTAATTTTGGTCGCCTAAGACCACAGTTTGCCTGATGTTACATGCCACTAGGCGACTAAAAGCGTTACGACATGATATTTATTAAATAAGCCCGCTATCAAACTATTTGAGATTCTATTTTAGTTCAGTCGAACCCAACTCGACTGACTGAATAACTGATGAATACCCAACTGAGGTTAGAAACATAGTATTATTATAGCCCAAAAAAGGTACAAAATAATTATTCAATCTAATATTTCATACAAGCATCTAGGAATCTTAAATGCAGGTTGTATCACATTTATCTAAAAAAAATTTTTTTGACCATGAAACACAAAATAAGCATGTCCTTAAAATGGCATAGTTAAGTTATGTTCTTTGTCAAGGCTAGATCTGAATGGAAACAAAAACATTGACATGAGCTTCAAAATGACACACACCAATAATAAAACACTGATAAAAATATTGACCAATATTCCAATAAACCAAATAGTGTTATTTTAAAAACTATGACCTCGTCATAGTAATCATGCACTGGATTGCCAATTGATGGATAGGGTAAAATTTTGTTAAGAAAAAGTCCCCCAAATAAGTGGAGCGACTTACAGCACGTACAATAACAGTCTTGCCGGGGCTCCGGGACGACGACGGCCGAGGCTCCACCGGCACAGCGCCGGATGTGCTTGGACCTGTAACATAGATTCAATAGGTTTTATAATTAAGCCCTAACTATTGTCATTTACGGTTAAACCTTACCTAATCTAATTAGTTCATCTAATTAATATAAACTTATATATATCATTTACAATTAGATTTTTAGAAAGAGTAATAAAAGCGATACTTTGTTCCGTAATGCAGTATGAGACTAATCTTAGGAGGTATAAAGCTGATTTACTACTATTTTAAAAACTTTATCATTAAGAGTAATACATTAAAGTGTTTGTAAGCAATTTCTCCAGAATGGCTTAACAGATTCATATGAAGTTCGTGTGAGTATATTCAGAATATCTGAGAAAGTAAATTTTTAATACTCAAAAATCATCATCACGCTAACCGAAATTAAACTGCATTCAAGGCTTATTTCGAACAACTGAATGAGATTTTTTGTTTGCATTTCAACTGCCATATCTACATAGCCTTATATATTTCTGGCAGAATTAAAGAGTTTTATCATAATTTCTAATTTATTATGTATTAATTTAAATATTATTATTTTCAACAAAACAACGTTTGCCGGGTCATCTAGTCCGAATTAAATAAATCAGATATACTTTCTCAATGATCTGAAACAACCGTCTACTTTTATAAATGAATGGTCAGTTGTATCGATAGATCTGGCCTGCCCTAAACTCACCAGGGTCTAATGGCGCGGTGGGTTGATGGCGCTGATGATGATGGGGCGACTCGATGATAGAGCAAGCCGTGTCGACGAGCGTGTGGAACTCAGACGGTGCCGCGCTCGCGTCCTGTAGGGAGTTCGGCCCGACCGACATCGCGTGGGGAAGCCTGAAAAATAGACACAGTTTAGTTTGTTTGTCTTTGCAAATATTTAAAATATTAGGACACATTTCACACACGGCTGGTTAACCCCATACTGAACCATTTCTAGTTTGTGTTATGGAAGCTAACCCAACTGATATACTACATATATGTACATACATATATATTTTGTATAGATACATATTTAACACAGATACCCACAGTCAACAAATTTAGTTAAGCACAAAGATGTCGGCCGGGCCGGGAATCGAACCCGGAACCTTCTGATTGGCAGTCCGGCATGGTAACCTTTACGCCAACGAGGTCGACTAGCCATCATTTGAAAAATTAGTCGCCATGCCGGCTCCTGTTCAGTTGCGTCCATAACTCGGGATAATTAATGAATAACAAAACTTAGAATGTCACCGAACTGTGATTGCCAACCTGAGATATTAGGCCTTAAAATCTTATTGCCCAGTAATTACACCTCAAACAATTCACTTCAAACCGGAACACAGGTGTAATTGCAAACTACTGTTAAGCGGCAGAGTGGTAGCACTTCCCCAGACAATTCCTGTAAAATAGGCGCTACTAAAAGTAAGAAGATAAAGAATATAACCCACCTGTGATGTTTCTTCCTCGGTATATGTCTGGCTTCATTTGAGTCAGAGTCCGAGAGGTATTCTCCATCAGTGTCTATGTCCATCTTCGTTGTATCTTTGGCACATGACAAATCTTGCGGTTCGTCTCTTGTCAGTGTGTGGGAATGAGTGGGCGGGGCCGAGGCGGGGCGCGCGGGGGGTGACCAGCCGCGATCCGTGCCGCGGTTAGATAGACCGAGGCGACGAGGGACCACTGTTAATACAAACATTCATTTAGAACTTGACCATCACTTAATTTTTATATTTAGGACATGCTGTATATAATTTCTGTAACAGATACAATAGTATAGTAAACTCATGCCATTTTTTGTGCTATAGTTTGTATGCCACACTGAATCTGGTATATATTTGATCGAAAATAAAGATAATTTGAATTCATAATTTGATAATTTGAATAAATTTGAAACCTTCAAGCGGGTTGTTGACCCCTGGCGGAGCGTCCCCTGCAGTCGGCACTGTGACAGGCTGGCGCGGCATCCCGAACAACTCCTCGCGGCGCGCGTTCGGCTGCAGAAGCTGGGGCTGGTCTGCGAGTGGCAGAGCGTCTTGCATTGTCACTGGAGAGATAAATCATTTTGTTAATCTTTGTTCGTGGGTTCGATTCCCGGCACGGCCATCATCTTTGTGCTGAACAAAATTTGTTGGCTGTCGGTCTGGGTGTTAAATATATATGTAGTATATTAGTATATATTGTGTTAGCAACCATAAAACGAATTAGGAATGGGGTTTACCAGCCGTGTGTGAAATGTGTCCTAATATTTATTTATTTTTTATAGATAATCGTGATGAAATGTTGTAAGGAGTTAATCCATGTGATTATACGGACTACTATAGATAGATGTAGATATTTATATAATAATATTAAGAGTGTACTCGTATTATAGGCATATAAATTTAAGAAATTAAGTAATTGTAAATTGACTTGCCTAGTACGGCGTGATGCCGTAAGGCCAATAAATAATTTGATTTTGATTTTTTTACTTTTAACAATACACTTACTGTTGAAAGGGTCTGGCGGCGGGCAGCCCAGGCAGAGCGTGGACTCGGAGCGCTGGAAGAAGGCGTGTCCCCGCCCGCCGACTCTGTCCCGTTCACTCTCGCCGTCCGATTCAGCGGCGGCCGTGTTACCGCCCACAACCATTTCTTCGTCTCCCTCTTCGTTCTCATTTTCGTCTTGCTGCAAATGTATTATCGCATTAAATGAATGATCGCTTTAGTGCATAATGCCTGACAGCTCCACTGTATACATGGTCCAAGCCAATGTATCCTCGGCATCATTATTCAAATGTGTAAAATATTCTTAAGTACCTCTATATACTACATTACATATATGTAAAGCTGTAGAACACACAGATATCGTTTTAAGATAAAACCATAATTCCTGCCAAGAAATACTGAACGTAACCCACATAAATAGGGATGGAGACACTGATAAAAGTCAACGGTGAAAATTAGCCATCCAATTTACTTCTTATTAAGTTTATACTAACATGCTGTGTACTCTGTATTGGATTGCAGACTTGTCTTTGTTCTTTGTAGTTGTAATGTTAACACAAATGTTTGTAATCTGTCTGAGTGCCTAATAAATAAATAATATAAAACTATAAATGTTGTACTCTTTGTGTCATATATGTTTTACTTATATTTATGATTTGCTTGTCTGTTGTTAGGATAATTTCAGCAAAAACACAAACACTATGAATTTCGCTCCTACCGTACAAACGATTTCTAACCGTACACAAAAGTGTCACGTAGAACAGGGATGTTCTACGTGACACTGGCAGAATCGCAAAGTTAAACCTTTGCTCTAAGCCAACAAACGAAAATTGAAGTTGTAATAAATAAATACCGGCGTCCACAAATGGTGGTTGTGATGCGGCGAGGGTTGCGCCGCTCTCATGTAGTAAACTAGCGCGTCGAGCACGTAGGCGACGTGTTTCAAGGCGGCCACATCCAGCACGGGCAGCTGTTCGGCGTGCTCGCCGCTGTGAGCGCGGAGCAAGGACAGGCAGTACGCTAGGAACTCGCGGCGGGCGCTGCCGGCTTCCACTCCTGGGGAAATTACACATGTATTGGTTGGTAGCTCATTTTGCTGACATTTACAGAAAGAAAGAAAGAAAGAAAAATAGTTTATTGAGCACATATCGATTACATACATAATCATTTAAACTATGAAAAATGAAAATGAAAAATATTTATTTACAAAAAAAAAAATATAACCACTAGGTTGGCCTGTATCGAAGCAACCTTCTCCAGTTACCAATAAAACTTATCCTCTAAACAAGACAACACATGACTAAGTTTATTATTTATCTAATATCTTACATTTGACTCATTTAACTATTTTTCTGTAGTATCATAAGACAACGATTGCGACCAGTTCCGTATTTCAAATGAAGCTTGTGGACTATACATACATATATGATAAATTATATATTGTGCACCTATAAAATTATTTATATACTATGTTAGTTACGACGTGTTTATGTAACAAAGAGCTTTGATTGCGTATTATTTTAACTTCGAATCATCGATAGTGTTGTTTGGCCACTTAGGTCATACAATGAAGGTCCAAGAGTATGAGTTTTGGCTTTCAGGTTGGTTTTAAAACATTCTTCAGACCTTATTGATGTTTAAGAAAAATGAATTTTAAAACTACTCTTCTACAGCCTCTCATAGATAAGGCAACTTTCTTCAAAGTGTCTAGTGCTGTGGGAAATTGGCAATGACCAACTTTGTTGGCAGAACCAACGGAGCCGATGTGCTAAACTTTCGCCCATGATGTTAGGTTCTGCACAAGGTCTTCTAATTATTTGTTTTTTTTTACTCTGTAACTCCCATCCTCGTGGAACGGTTGGGAGAGGATCGGGCTGTGAGGTGAGCGTACTTGGGACGACCATTTGGCCGACGTCCGGTTGGTCGTCTCAAGTATCGCTGGGAAGACCTGAGCGCACCTCATGCCACAGACTGGCAAGAGACAGCACAGGATAGAGAAAAGTGGCGTCTCTTAGTGTCGGAGGCCAGGATTCATATTTTTTTATAGGCAGGCAAGCGCTTGATCAAAACTCACCTGATGTTAAGTGATGTTGCGATCTAGGGTGGAGCGCGCTTGCCTAGAAGAAACCGATTCACTCTCGCCTTGAAGACAGTAAGGTTATAGTTTAGAGGGAACAGGGATTCCGGCAATGAGTAACACAGTTTAATGGTCTGCACAATATATGAGGAAGCGTTACGATTCGTGCGGATTTTTGGAAATTCAACTGTATAGCGGTGGCTCATAGCCGTCTCCCTGCTCGTCCGATAGTGGAAAGGGGCCGGAGGAATTAGCTGATGCAATTCAGACGCGCACTCTCCAAAATGCAACCGATAGAAATCCGACAGACTCGCAACATTGCGGCGATGCTCCAAACTTTGAAGCCTCGCGTTGCACATGTACTCATTACCTATGAGCTTTTTGGCCCGATTTTTATTTTAGGGCTAGCGAGCCATCATAGTTAGTTAACTTTGTTGAGTCTCGTTACCTTGGTCCCGCTCTCGGGCCCGAGGCGCCTCAGAGAAGCCGATGATTCTAGTAGCGGGCGACGTGAGAGAGGTGACGCGCCGCGCGGCCGGGGCGGCGGCGCGGGTAGACTCCGTCGATGTAGACGCGTTGTTCGTAGTCAGGGATGCACCGAATCTGTACGCAAGTTTGACACATTATAGTTTGTTACTTTGTTATTTGTTGCAAATGTCAGGAACTGTTTTATGTCTGTAAACCCTACGGGTAAAAACTAGATGAATCCGGAACCTACTGTATTTAAGTTGTAAGTAGTTGTTTACTTTTTATGACATTTTATAATACCACTTATGTATGTACCTAGTTTTAATGGCAATAAATCATTCATTCATTCACTTATGCGGGGACACTTATGCACTCTTAAGGTAAATACAGCCTAAAATGCTTATAAATAAAATGCTAAATAGTAGTCGAGTAACGTCGTAACATAATAACGTCTAAAAGTATTTTAAAATCTAATATTTTTATACCCAACCAACCCAAATACACTTTGTTCTGTTCTATTAACGATTTGACTAAAATAAAGTCAAATAATAGAAAAGTTTACCTATACTGTGGACTAATTATTATCTTAGCTGGACAGTTATAAATACTTCAATACCAAATTTTTGTAATACTTCAATACCAAAACTACCCAATGGAATCGTTCCAGATTTGCAAAAAGAGTTACGAGCCAGAATTTATAATCTATTACCCGTTCGTATATTGAATGACATTAGCCCATTTTATAATCTATTAAAAAAAAAAACAAGTTCCAAGTTTTAGTTTAACCCACACCGGCTCCCGGTATGTCAACAGTTGCGGCGAAAATGTGTTTATACAGGGAGCCGGTGTTTCAAAATACAAGTGGTTAATAGGTAAGTAAAACTATTAAATTCTAAATTGCCTATAAACTGTTTAGAGTGTCACCTGAGCTGCGCCTCAGTGGCGTCCATGACTGTAACGAGCCAGTCCCAGGTGGGTTTGAGTTGGCGCTCGAGATAGCACTGCAAGCGCAGCGCCTCGCGATACGACAGCGGGATCGTGCGCGGGAGAGGCATTAATACTCGGTCGTACTCCCACAGGAGGTCAGCGATTTGGCGAATCACAATACCTGCAATCATCAACAGAGTTTTTAAATCTATCAAACAATAGATAGACGATTCATTCTTTATTTCACACAATTATTAAATTCAATTATTTACTTAGGAAACATACAACCAGTGCCGAAAAACGAAAACAATAATAATCTTATATCTTTAAATGAGCAATTTTTGTGTATATATCATTGGAATCTCGGAA
Source organism: Mellilla xanthometata (assembly GCA_035578125.1). Taxonomy (NCBI): domain Eukaryota; kingdom Metazoa; phylum Arthropoda; class Insecta; order Lepidoptera; family Geometridae; genus Mellilla; species Mellilla xanthometata. The sequence continues at coordinate 7,328,596 of JAPUBQ010000020.1, forward strand.
TCGGCTACAACAATTTTCATGAAATTTAGTATATAGGGGATTTCGGGGGCGATAAATCGATCTAGCTAGGAATCATTATTAGAAAATGTCATATTCGAAAAAAAAAACCGATCAAACCTCGGTCATCCAGGTATTATAAATTAGTAAAAGCTGATTAATAGATCTATTATACATTATGTTCTAGTTACCAAAGGCTTACCTTACCTTGTTATAGTTCTAATTTATTACATGAATTATATAAATGAGTAAAAGCTGATTAATAGATGTATTATAAATTAGTTTGTAGTTACCAAAGGCTCTAGCGAGAGAGGCGGCGGTAGTGGAGGTGGAGTGGGGGTCGTGCGCGCCCGCAGCGGCGGCGGCCGCGGCGGAGCGCCGCAGCGACGCCGGGTCGATGAACACCAGCGACGAGCTGCCCGTCAGCCGCACGCCGCTCGCGCCACTCGCCGCGCCGCGCGCCGGCTCGCGGGACCTGCGCAACATGTCACTGTCATACACGGACGTGTTAGGAAACTATTTGTACTCCGGACTTACACCTATGGGGTTGGCAGGAAATTAGGAGGAGATGTATGTGCCTATGCCATGACGGGACCATGACTCGTCCACCCACCAATCCACCCACCAGTGAAAAAGTTGAAAATTTTTCAATTCCCCGTGCACCCACTGACACTGACATTTGATATTACCCAACGTCTAAATTGACACCAAAATCGGGCTCCTCCCTCCCGAAAACCTATTAAACAACACCCAACATGTGACACCATTTTGAAATTTTTGATGTCAAAAGTGACACCGGAATCGGGTTGTTAACCTCTTATAACCTATTAAACGACACCCAATTTGCCTTTGACACTTTTTGACTTTCGACATGAACGGTGTCAAAACTGACGCCGAAATCTGTTTCCTGACCCTCGACAACCTATTAAATGAGCACGATATTTAAAAAAAATTAAAAGTACAACTACGACTGTAGTAGGTGGATTGGTGGGTGGGTGATGTACTTGCCTAAGAGAGCCCAATGAATAATTACTGCGGGAGTAGGAGTGACTACCTTCAGTCATGACGAATATGACTAAGGACTATGCCAATGGGGCATGAGAGCAAGGAAAAATGTTGTTCAGTCTATTTTGTCTGTACCGCTTTTGGCGAACGTAAGCATTTTGTTTGATAAAGCAGATGTATGCTAAAATATTTTAGCTTAATTTGTAAGTTTATATTACCATAGACTGGAATGATGAAAACTACAAGCTAATGCGCTAATAGTGATCTGACATGCTACCATACATGTATATACTAACTATAGGCCTAACAAATCTTGTTTTGCCTAATGACTTACTAAAAACTGTTTAAAAATCTGACATGACAGGCGTTTATAGACATGTAGAATTTTATTCAAATCTATTCGGTAGTTTTAACGTGAAAGAGAAACAAACATCCGTACAAACTTTCGCGCTTATAATACATATTACAGTATATCCAACCGTAAATTTTCATTTTCACAGTACCAACAGTACGTAACTGCGTCATGGTACGCAAAAGTTAAAAGTGAGAAAAATTCATCTATATCGTGTCCACCATAATCACTTGGTCACAAAACTATAACTGTCAAACTAGATCTGTCAAAAAGAAAATAAGCGTTGGATCTATTGGTGTAAGACTCGAGCCTACATCGACTTTCACCTAAGTGATAATTGAATAAAATTAATTTCATAATAAATTTAGCATCTTAGAAAATATATTAAAAATGGGTTGCCTAAAAAAATCCTGGACAGAATATTTTTATCACGTCGGTGAAGGTCGATATAGGCTCGGATCTTCTACTATATTAGGATAGGATATGTCTGCAAAAGGCTCACCGTATGGCCCACTGCATAGAGTGCGGCGCGAGGTTGGGTCGGGGCGGCGGCGCAGCGCGGCGCTCCAAGGACTCCCCGTCATGCATGGGGGGCTCCGCTTCCGCATCCAGCTCGTCAGTCTCACCAGCCTCGGAGTCTTCATCTTCCGGCTGCGTGGAGTCTCCGCTCTCGTCTTCTGGGTATAGGAGTAGTGATGCTATACCTACAATGTAATACCGATTGTTCTCAGGCACGGACAATTTTGCCGCATAAGTCGCGACTTTGTGTGTTAGAGAAAATTATGAACTGAATGATCATGAACTTTTTACAAAATGTTGTATTTATTGGTAAGAATACACCTTACAACTAAAACATAGTAATAGGGTTGATATTTAAAGATTCTAGTAAATTCGCGTATTGGACTAAAAATTCTTGTACAATAATTTGTACAATGATTTTTATTGTTTTAGCCAAACAATAAAAATAACTGGTCAAGTGTGAGTCGAGCTAGTCCAATTATTTAGTTTTGTATTTGTATCGTCCCAACGTAAAGTCATATTTTGAATTTTGCGGCTAAGAGCCATGATAGCCAACATCATGTATGTGGGGCGTGCTAATCCAATCGGAGCTCTTCGTTATGTGACACACGCCCGCCATCTAGCGACTTTTCATCGCAGCAATGTGGTGAAGCGACCGGGATGTGCAGCAGCAGCTCTGCATCAACACCACCGAAGTAACGTGCAAATCAATCTAAAATCGTACAAATTCTACTCCAAATCTATAATCAACCGTACAATGTGATAAACAGTTGAATTTAACCAAAACCCCGTGAAGAAACCAAACTACGTGTAAAATTGTGATACCAATAAACCTGCGGGCCGGCGGACCCAAGGCCAGGACGTGGAGCAGACCGAGGTAAGCCCCACATTATTCTCTTTAATGCGAAATTTCAATTTATTTTGACAATTTCTCCCAATGTACTGTCCCGCGACGATACATTTTATGGTGCCGAAACCCGGGAATTTACGAACTAAATTCATCCCAATCGCCTAATGTGTGTGGTATTTCTGGTCAAATATTACCCAATCGTAATGTAAATAACCTAATTACAACTTCAAATCACGTAAATCATTGTATTTTGTCGCAAAAGTGTAATCCGAGTTATTGCATCATCATATCACGCCACGTTTTCGCTACCCTCAATACTCATTTATTGTTGGTCACCATCGAACCATCGCCCGCCAGATCGGAAATTATTTACAGGATCTACTTAAATAAGCAATCTTATCACTTATCGGTGCTTATATTTGTCGGTTTGTAATAATTTCAACTCAACAGCGCGAATTATTGTAAGAACTCATTGAGCAATCTCATCGTAAGTAGGTACCTACCTGCCTTCATCTCTCGGTGCTCAATATCATCGGCTTACAATAATTATTCACCCACTAGTTTTGGTTTCTTTAAACGTTTGCAAGAAACTACTGTGAGATCTCTTTTTTTTTATTGTGCAATCTCATCAACTTATCAAACGGTGCGCAATAATTTTCCATCGGCTTACAGTAATTTCAAGCATAAACATCGAACAACGTACCTACCTATCGTTATCTATAGACATTTTCATTAAGATAGTGTAAACTTATTCTCTTTGCATCGTTTCATACGTATACCGGTACTGAGTTACATTGTAATCAGTGAGCTGCCATAAAACAACATTATTTTTTAGTTCGAAAATAAATTATTTTCGCACAAGTACATAGTCAAAGTCCTACTAACATTAACTCCCAGTTGAACTCGATCGATTCTAACAATATCGCAATACCTATTTATTAAATATTTTGTGACAAACCTTAAATCTAACTAAACTTTATTTGTTTACTGTGGTAACCTTATCGGATAAGATAGGAATTTATGTGCATTCATTCAACGATTAGTGATACACAAACATCATTCAGAGCTCGTTTTGCACTTCGTATTTGTTTCATTGGTGTTTTGTAACTTTATTGTGATCGTGAAATAATAATACTACAGAATGTCGTTCGTAGCAAAAGGTGGAAAGATTCGCCCGCGCGGTTCTTTAGTGAAATCGAAATCTAAATGTGACGAGGAATATACCGTGAACGATTTACCGGCATTGCGTCGAAAACGAACCATTTCATATAGGCGGCTACATAAAGCTTTGGAAATAGGTAACTTAGCTATCGGTGACCCGTCACAACGCGATCTATTTTTATCGTATCACCAGGAGTTAAAACAAATCGCCGCGAACTTTGAAAGTGCGCATTATGCAATTCTTTCTCTCGTGACTTCCGGAAGTGATCGTGGTAAACCGGAAGACGACGATGATGATAAACTTCAAGAAAAGTTTGACGAAATGTATTACGAGGTCTTATCTATATATCGAGCCATAGTGAAACGCGAACCGTCGCTAGCTAAAAACAATTCTTCGTCTTCTTCATGTAACATTAAATTACCTAAAATCGAGTTGCCGAAGTTCTCTGGTAATGTGAAAGAATGGCCGGAGTATTTTGATCTGTACAACGCGCTCATACATAACTCCACTGCGCTTAGTGAAACTGAAAAGTTTCACTATTTGATTTCATCTCTCAGCGGTGAAGCGCTGTTAGTCGTAAAAGCTTTCCCTATTACGGAACTGCATTATCAAAATGCTTATCGGGCGCTCGTCGCGCGTTTTGAAAACAAACGCTCGTTAGCGTTTACCTGTTGGCGAGACATTTTAAACATAGAATTCAAACATACCGATGCGCGGGAGTTTCAAAAATCGTTAGATTATTTTGAGGAAAACTTAAGTATACTTAAGAAACTCGGACTACCAATCACGGAGTGGGATTTTGTGCTTGTGTATCATATTCTATCTAAACTAGATAAATCAATACGTCGCAACTTTGAAGAAAACTCACAAGCGGAACTGCCTTCTTATGATAAATTAAAATCTTTTTTGCGAACCAAATGCGAAGCATTGTTGCGCGACAATCATTTCGCGGAACCCAGTAAGCAGTCAAATGCAGCTAAGCATACGCCTCCTCATCCACCGAACCGAGCTATTTCTCTTTTAGTAACGAACAATCCAGAATCATTAAACGAGCAAAATATTAATACAAAAGGTTACAACATTCCTAATAAATGTCCATTTTGTAATGCGCCACATTCAATCTTAGCATGCGAGAAGTTCATAAACAAACCATACGAGGAACGTATGGAAATAGCAACTGCCAGAAATTGGTGCTATAACTGCTGTAAACCTTCCCATTTATTGCGAGACTGTCATTCTGCATTTTCTTGTCGTACCTGTGGTCGGAAACATCATAGTTTACTTCATAAACCTGATACATTACCGAAATCTAACGCAACTTCATTACTCACTTCGTCACAATCAAATGCTTCTGTACTGCTAGCCACTGGTACAGTGCATATCACTGATTCGACAGGAAACATGCATCCTTTCCGTGCGGTATTTGATTTAGGCAGTCAGAAAAATCTAATAACAGAATCAGCAGCTAAGAAACTTAACTTACCTCTCAGAACCTCAAACGAAGCTATCAATGGCTTAGGTGAGACAGCAGTTTCCATTACGGGAGATATAACATGTTCGATCGGCACTGCAAACAAACCTCTTTACAATATCGATATGCAGGTCACTCCAACGATTTGTAGAAATCAACCTACTGCTAAGCTAGATACTTCAGAATGGTCGCATATCGAATCCTTACCACTGAGTGATCCTCACTTTAATATTCCGTCACCAGTCGACATTCTGCTCGCTGCTGACATCTTCGATGACTGCACAACTGGTGAACGTATCAAAGGAACTGTGAATCAACCCACTGCCTACCATTCACTATTCGGTTGGCTTCTTTTAGGCAGAACGTGTTCATCGTCAACAAGGTCAAGGTCAAACATTTTACCAAAGATCAATACTGAGATAGATAAGCCAGTTCAATGTTTGTGTAACTCTGATTCATTACCGACTTCTTCGATACTCACGGCACATCAGTTATTATGTGAACTTCCATTCGTTTCTGACCATTCTCGTGAACACATTCCAGTAGATCTTACAAACGATGCGCCAGGGTGGGCGGGGTCCACGCAGCCTTCAGAATATCACGATTCTCGGCCTTTTAACAACGGAACTAGTATTTCAATTATCGACGAAGAAGTAATAGACGCTGAAAAGCCTAACTCAGTAATCCTGATACCTAACAGCCACACAGAACCTGAATGCCTTTTTCTCGATAAACAAATCGATCGTTCATCCTCGTTACAGAAACTCATTAACGTTATCACTTACATAAATCAATTCATCAATTACAGCTGCAGTCCATCTCATACAATTCGCATAGAGTCCTTAAACATATCTGAACGTAATAAACTTTCGATGCAACTTGTTAAGTATGTTCAATCTTCTTCATACTTACAAGTAAGCGCAAACCTGAACTTAAACCGTCCATCATCAAGACTAAATTTTAAATTAAACCCGTTCTTAGACAGCCTAGGTATTCTCAGGGTGGGCGGCTGGATTTTGCATTCAACCATAAATATAAGTAAAAACGTTTCATTCGTCGTACCGCCTAACCGTCTAATAAAGTTTGTGATAACACTTCACACTCAATCAAACTATCTGTATCCGGGTATAAACACAACACGCTTCTTGCATCCACACGGGATAAAACCCGTGTGCCCTATAAGCTCCGAATCTATCGGCTTAACATCATGGACATCTGTCTATTTCCACAATTCGAACAATGTAACTACTATCCTTGATGAAGATCTATCGAATACAAATCCAACTCGGCTTCATCAATGGCAATTAGTATCACATCTTCAAAGTTTTTGGTCCCGTTGGAAACACAAGTTCTATAACGCGCTTACACAACGGTTCAAATGGACCAAAACTTTCAATCCTCTAGCGATCGGGTCCATGGTGATCATCAAAGACAACCATCGCGCACCACCACACTGGACTCTCGCCAGAATGGTGGTTCTAACAATCGGCACTGATGGAATAGCTCGGATCGCCAATAACAACATCGTAAAACAGTCATCAGTGAAGCTAGGTACCTTACCTACCGAAAACTAGCTTCAATTACATCTAAGCATATCTTAAGTTAATTAGTAATAAGTCGTTCATAATCATTAAGAGTTAAGTTTCTTTGTAATCATTCCTATCTAGTTAAGTTAATCAAACAAAGTTCACTTTTATCTAACAACTGCGGCTATCAGCCAACGAACCATTCAGACCAGAAAATACCATAGGCATTTTGGTGGGCGGTATGTATCGTCCCAACGTAAAGTCATATTTTGAATTTTGCGGCTAAGAGCCATGATAGCCAACATCATGTATGTGGGGCGTGCTAATCCAATCGGAGCTCTTCGTTATGTGACACACGCCCGCCATCTAGCGACTTTTCATCGCAGCAATGTGGTGAAGCGACCGGGATGTGCAGCAGCAGCTCTGCATCAACACCACCGAAGTAACGTGCAAATCAATCTAAAATCGTACAAATTCTACTCCAAATCTATAATCAACCGTACAATGTGATAAACAGTTGAATTTAACCAAAACCCCGTGAAGAAACCAAACTACGTGTAAAATTGTGATACCAATAAACCTGCGGGCCGGCGGACCCAAGGCCAGGACGTGGAGCAGACCGAGGTAAGCCCCACATTATTCTCTTTAATGCGAAATTTCAATTTATTTTGACAATTTCTCCCAATGTACTGTCCCGCGACGATACAGTATTTGATGTTATAGCAGCAATGGGGTTATCTGTGTAAGAGCTTTCTAGCTATCACGGTTTATAAGATGCAGCCTGGTGACAGACAGACAGCAAAGGCTTAGTAATAGGGTCCCATTTTTAAATTCTGGCACGACACTTTAAAGAGACTCAGATATAAAGTATTACAAGTTTAATAGTGAAAATTCGTAGTGAGAAATTACGTAACACAAAATATAAACGAGCCGGATCTTCGTTGTTATAGTTTACACACAATAAAACAACGCGAGTTGAATGAATATTTTACGCTATAATAGATTCAATCTAGATACTTTCGAACGTAGGGTCTTAGGTCAGCGCATACCTCAGCCTATACTTTCGATTCGTCGTTCGAAGAGTCAACATTTCCTGATGATGCCTTGTGGAAAGGCGAAACACGTGTTGAGTAAGAATTTCCGAATTGATATAGGCAACGTTAATATTAGAATTATAGGTTTCAGGTTGTTCCGGTGTCTGAGGAGTCCAGCCACATGGAGTGAAACTTCGTTGTGTTAGGAGGGTAGCTTAGGGATTAGTTTACTGGTGTAAGTTGTAGTGGAGGTGTGATGGTCGGTCGGAGGAACACACCTAATTTTTTTTTTAAATATTTTTTTTTTACTTTGCTTATCTTAATTTGGGTTTCAGGTCACAACGGAAGTACACTAAATATTAAATTTTGTCTTCTATTTACAATGGAATTTCACAAAGTAACGCCTGTCAATAGGTTATATCTGCTAACATTTAGTCAATAAGGTGGGCTATGATTATTTTTTAGTTATCCAGCTTTTAATAACTCTGCCTAGTACAAGAACCAAGATCCATAATAAATACAATAGACAACAGAATAAGAAAGATAGTAGGCCACTTTATACGACATGACAATTTCATAAAAAATATCATAGAAGGAAAGATAGAAAGAAGCCAGGAGAGGAAGAGGAAGACCTAGAAGATCATATTTAGAACAAATTAAGAAGAAGGCGAAAGTCATGTCGTATAGGAAGGTCAAGGATTTGGCCGAAGACAGAACTACCTGGAAAAAACTCCACAGACAAGAGCCCAGCTCTTAAATATTGAATGAATGAAGCTTTTAATACTGACCAGCATCCGATCCCTGCGTAGCGCCGGTCTGCACGCTGCGTTGCGCCGACTCGGCGTTGTCCTGGTCATCCGAATCACTCTCCGTCTCCACTTCGGCGAGGAGGTCCAGTTCACTCTCGCTCTCGCCACCCTCCTGGCGTTCTTGACCGTTTTCAACTACCACATGGTTCTCTTGATTGCTGTGAAAGGAGGAATTGAACAACTTAATAGAGTCACTCTTATGCACAATACGCCCCCAGCGAGGCCGGAGGAACACGCCAATATTTTTAAAATATTTTATGTTTTTGTTAGGTTGTCCTAATTTGGTTTCAGATCACAGCGGTCATTAAATTGATATCTATGAACCAAAAAAAAATAATTTTTTTTTACGCTTTCTTTGCTGGCAGTACTTCTTTGACAGTTATCGTGTGAAGTTGAAGCAAGCGCGATCCTATTCTTAGTTGGCACGCATAATATACTAAATATTATATTTTTTCTTCTAAGTTCATACCGGTCGGGCATGGCGTCATCGTGATGCGCGTCGGCGGGCGGCACTGGCGCCGGCGCACTCGGCTCGTCAGTCTCCGAGGCATCATCATCCCCTCCCAACGCCTCGCCCACTCCATCATCGGCGTACTCTGTGGCCACTGGGGTCGACGACCGGTCGGGGACGAGGGTTGAGCTTCCCATTGAGGTGCCGGCGCCGCCGTTTCCGCGACCGCCTGCCGCGGCTGACTCTCTGTTTACAGGTGAAAATAATGAGTATAAAGACATTCTAGTTAATGGTTATTAACACAACCCCTTTAAAGGGCGGCTTTGAAAGATCGTTACAAAGTTGTGTTATCATATTAAAACTTCTTCTTCCTTGCCTTATCCCACTAGGTGGGGTCGGCACAGCAAATTTTCCTCTTCCACTCTCCTCTATCAGCCGTCGTCTCTGCACTCACTCCTTTTACTCTCATGTACTTTTACCTCATTCACACACTCCATCCATGTCTTCTTCGGTCGGTCTCTTGCTCTTCTATGATATTAAAACATATAAAAAATACACACAAAGAGAAAATAAACAATAAGTTACCTGCGCGAATGCGTAAGCCTAGCATGTCCCGTAGACAGAGGTTCGACTCCAAACAGATCTTCACTGCCATTGACAAGGTCAACGTAACTAGTTGCCAGCGGGAAAGGAGCAGTGGGGCGCACCACGCCCAAACGCACAGGAGCTAGGAGTGAGTCAGCAGCCTCCACTAGTTCTTCCACAGCTAGCGCCACCAGAGCGGCAAACACGCGGCGGCAGCGCACTAGAGATGATGTTACTGATAGTGGTCTGAAATTAAATAAATCAAGTTTTTATTTATATAACTATATATAACTGACCCGGCAAACGTTGCTTTGCCTTATAAGTACAGTTAAAAACACTTTAATTGATTATCACTTTGGGGTATGGAAAATAGATAGTAGCCGATTCTCAGACCTACTGAATATGCTTATAATATTTGGTAAAAATCGGTCAAGCCGTTTCGGAGGAGTACGGTAACTAACATAGTGACATGGACATTTTATATATAAGAAGATTTATTCAGAAACTATATAATTTACAGATATACATCAAACGCAATATATAGGTAGAAACAGATAAAATTATTATTATTACTTGTTGCACTAATAGTAAGTATTGAATTATTAAGGTATGCCAACACACCACAGAATGTGGCAAACCTATCGGCAAATATTGAGTAATCATGTCATTGATAAAGAGTATATAGCTCGGTGCGAGGGAGCATAAAATTTTAACTTAAACAACAACTTGCACGCAATAGAAACAAAAATTGGAAGTCTTCAATTTAAATATGTAAATATTAGTAAAAGGAAAAGTATCTTGAAGGTATATAAATTCAACAAAAAATAAAACTCAACGTAACTTACCCTTTCTTCCTAGCAGCCCCTGGAGCCATTTCAATGCTGAATATGATAAAGATGCGGGCGACTGAGCGCACGAATCGGCGCGCAACTTCTCGCGCACGCTCTGCTCGTCCGGGAATCGTGTCGTTTTGTTGCTCGCGGACCAATGTATGCAGGAGGGCGTCTAACATCTGTGAATCCACAAATAAAGCTTTGTACTATATATATAGAATTTTACAGATAGATTGTTCACGAATATTTTTCATCATTATTAGACGTCATTATACATTTGTTTCAAAACAACTTGCGTAACTACAAATATGTACTTATTAATAGGAACACTTAACTTCACTCTCAATCAGGTACAAAATCACAAAATACATATTAGTAGATCAAAACTCTGGACAAATCTACTTATTTTTCTTTATTTTAACTTTTTTTCTAGCTACTCTTTTCCTTTTTTTAAAGTTCTTTATAAATTAAACCAAAAATAAATTTTAATAAACGGTGATGGAATATTTCTCTGAGTGATGTTGAAGTATCAAGTGACATTCAACTGTAACTCTAGACATTGTTGTAGGTCTTCTGAGTGTATAGATCACTCTTTCAGCACTGGGCATGCTTCACCTGCGGCCAAGCCTGTGTCACTCCGCGTGTAGGTGTTAAAAACATAACTACGGGCGGCGGCCACTGCGCAAAGGGTCAATCTATGTGGCTCTTTCAATACCACAGAATAATAACTAGTACTACGTATAACCATGTACAACGTATTATGAACCGAAGCATAGTGAATTAAGGCCCATATTCCATTGAAAAGAAATTGGTAGGTAACGAAATCATCACGAGCTCGACTGGACCGCGAGCTAAATTAAATCATATTGTTATCAGATTGAGTTCATATTTCTTTGAAAACAATTGCGAAGTGAAGCTTCTGTACGGAGTACAAGTTATTATTCTGTGCTGCGGCCAGAGTGCCGCTAGCCTTAATAGGGTACAAAAAAAATGTAACAAAATACTAACCTCATTGGTACATTTAACCACGAGTGCATGAGTGAACTTGTCCAGCAGCGTTGAGCCGGACTGCTGTGTGGCCGGGCTGGTGGGCCTCTCGCCGTCCCCGGCTGAGGACGCACCGCACATCATTGCTGCTTCCACTGCAGGCCAGTCATCTGTGGGTCGAAGGTAAAAGGGTTATACATTACTGACATTTCAAACAGAATTGTGGTGTCACTTTTACACTTATGTTGAAAAAATTGCCGGTGTGTTCCATAGCCATCTTAAGAGTCAGATTTTCCAAACTAGGCATGCTCAACCTAAGACCAGTGTCGCTAACTCGTATGATTACACGCCCTGCTGGTCAAATGCCTAGCTATAAGAAGTAAAAAAAAAAAAGATGATCAAGTAAACATACTGAGTAAATGTTGAAGGGCCCTCCTGGCGAAGCGCGGCGGCTCGAGGTCGTGGTCGGGCGCGTCCACCTCGGCGTCAGAGCCGGGCTGCTTGCGGGGCCCGCGGCCGCGGCCGCCGCCCGCGCGGAACTGGCGCTGCTCCACTGCCTGCCGACCCACTGTCTGCACGAGGAACAGCAGGATGGATTCGCCCCTGCAAAATAGCACAAATTGAATAATTACCGCGAAGAAAAGGGTCACACTTACAATATTCCAACAGTATTAGAAATCGGCTTGATAGCTGGTTGCAGAAAACAAAAAAATCTCTTGCTAACCTGTGATCAGTGCACTAGTGAACTTTAAACATTGACATTAAACGGTGGACCTTATGTGAACTGTTAAAAAAATAAATTTCAACTCGGTGTGATATAGGCACATCAGCATAATGCTGCTCGCCTATAAATCAAATAAATAAATTATTAAGATGCCTTACAGGAACAGTTTAATATCAGAAATTCAACAGTCTGTGTTAGAAGTAGGAAGAAGTTGATAACAAGATTTTCTGCCGAATACCCCATTGCCCAATAACTATGATCTAAGCACATCACATTATACTTGTCCAAGGAAACTCTGCAAATAAATTTCTTCTGCGCGAAAGTCACGACTCTCAGTAGTGAGGTAAAATTCAAGCCAATATGATGATAAATAAACTGCATATATACCACTGAAAAATATTTATTCAGTATTCAATTTAGAAAGTCAATAAAGAAAACATTTGAAAGTCAATAAAGAAAAATTTGGAGTGTAAGCGAGAGGAAGCGACCTTTCAAATATATTCTTTATTGACGCGAGTTGATTTCATCACTCTTACCTAGAGTTGAAGTGCGTGGCAAGGTGCGTATCTTTAGCGAGTCTAATGAGCAATTCGCAGCGGGCGGTCCAGTTGCCGCCTACAAGCGCTTTACAGCGGCACTTCTCCCAGCAGTCGCAGTAAGCGGTAGGCGACGTGCGCTTCAGCTTACAGTCGTGACCCTTGTGGCACACCTGGAAACACGACATATATCATAATCAACATCAAATTATATATTTTTTATTACGGCATCACGCCATACCTGGGTAAGTAAAATTACAATTAATTTCTTAAATTTATATCCTCTACCTGGAATTTTTCATCCACCTAGAATCGTTTGAAAGCTTTATAGCTATGAGACTACTACAAGAATGAAGATTCTGTTATTGTAAGTGACATTAATTAAGAGAGAATTGTATGATCCACACACCCGGGTTAAAGGATAACATCAGTCATATCAGATAATATCACTGATATAAATTTTAACTGATATATTGTAAGAAAACTTATGTTATTAATGATGAATGATAATGAGACGCGAGGAACGGTTGCTTACCTAATGCGAACTGATTCGCTGAAAATATAAAATGCTTAGGTGACAATAATTAAGTAGGAGAGTGTACGTGCTCGTACATGTATTGACCACACATCGAAAACAAGATACAAGTTATACAGCAAATATGGTCAAGATGCAGAGACGTTTTGTTCACTCTTAATTTACTATCGGTAGGTAATATACCTAAGTTTTTTCGAATGTGCAAAACAAGTACTTAGATACTTTCTTTTTCTTACTGATCTTAACGTCTAGTCTGCACACATAAATTTTCAAATGTACACAAGTTTATTTTAATTTTTTGTTATAATATTTTTTCTTAATTATGTATGAATATGAATTGACCTATAAAATATTTTTTACTAATAAAGATGATTATGATTACATGTTATTCACTATTGTATTGGATAAATAAATAATAATATAGCCATTTATTCAGATCTTAAGAAACAAAAAATAATAAAAGTTAAAACTAATCTACTATCTGCTGTTTAGTTATCTTTTGCAGATCTGTTTGCCAATCGACAAAGGCCTCCTCCAACCTTTTCCACTCGGATAAATAAATAAATGAGATAATTACCTTTGCGCATTCAGTGCAGCAGCACAGCGATCCAGTCAGACCGCACGTCTTGCACTCGAAGATATCCTGTAAACGGTAATATACTCGCGTCAGTAAAGTAAATATTTGCGAGTTCGCTTCCTCTTGGACTCTTTGGATATACTAGTGAGAGGATATGAACTTTCATCTTCTTTTTACTAATACAGAATACAGAGATTTATTGGTAAATATGTAATAAATTATTACAAGTCAAAATTATAGAACAAAAATAAATTAATTAATTAAGCATTTTTACCACATGTGGTAGAATTATCATCATGATATTTTGTTAAACAATAAATATGCTTTTCTAATTAGAAAAGATTTTAATTTTGATTTAAATATGGCGCAGGAAACTGCATTTTTTATATTCGAGGGTAATTTGTTGTATATTTTAAACACTTGGTACATAGTATTGGTATATAGTACTCGAGCGTTTGAGCAATTGCGAATCACTGACTTATGTTTATAGACTACACAATTTATCTTATTAATCGGGAAAAAAAAGTATGTTGCTACATATATATATGACTATATGTTAAGTAGCACAACGTTAAATTACCTAATGCATATTGCGGTATGTCGTATACTAGACTTCCCGCGTACCTAACTTGGTGCGGCTGAATTACTTCATCTGTTCCTTTCGCTTCAAACCTTCGGCTACTTTTGCCAATACACTTTTGAAAATTTAAGATAGTCACATATATGATTTAGCTATTCTAAAGAGTTGACTAGTATTTTGCCTGTTTAATATATAATTAAAAAAATTGTTACACATTCAAATTTGTCATTTAGCAATTTTTAAAGTGTTAATACTTTTTATTAGAAAATTTGTTACACATTCAAAGTGAAACCATGTACCTGATTGATATGCTCCTGTCCGGTCCAAGTGAAGCTGCAAGTGTCATTGCAACAGAGCACTAACAAGGGAGAATGGTCGGGGTGAGCGTTGGGCGGGAATATAGCCGCCGCACGAGTTGCTTCGTCCGTGTCGGGACAGTTGCGGATCGCATCCAGTATCACATGAGCTGCGTGGTACGCTCGCTCGGCCACCGCTGCCATTAGAGGCGTCTGGCCTAGGCCGTCCCTGGAGACAAACATACTTTATGTAAATATACATAATAATATTTGATTCAATAAATAATAAATAAATTGCTAATACAACTGATATACTACATATACATTCATACTTTATTTATATAGATACATATTTAACACCCAGACCGACAGCCAACAAATTATGTTTAGGACAACGATAAGAATAGATTTGTATCTATGCAATAAACATGTACATACTTGGCAGTAAGAAGCTGCATTAGATAAGGCTGCAGCACAGCACTCTCGCAAAGCGCCCGCAGTGCCGACAGCGCGTTAGCGCGCCGCTCCACCGGGTCCGCGCTCACTGCGCCGCCGTTGTTTGCGCCACTGTTCGACATTTTTCTGAAAACGTACGATACATTTTAGTGTTTTTATAACACGCGACATTTGAGAAAAAATTTAAAGTCGGCTTCTTGTTCACACTCGAGACTTACGAGAGCGAGACGAAATCAATTTTTAAATATTTTACGTTTTGACATGAGATATTCAAACACAGCTTTATTTTAAACTTTATTTTAACAGTCATTTTAGTAAAAGTACAGCAAATATACAAATAAATACGCGAACATGTAAATACAGGTAAATATGGTCACAAACGCTCATACAAGCGCCTGGTAACGAACATATTCGTTAAACAGGCGAATATGACAAATACATTACCCACAAATAAATATACCGTCCACAAATCGTAATTGTACCTAATACTGGATTAAAATAGCGATGTAAAGTCCCAACTTTAGACCAAAGATTTGATAAAAACACTGCTTCAGATAATAAAAAAAATAATAAAATAAAATATTCCTTTATTGACATAAGTAAAAAATAAACTTTTAAAATGAAACCATTAGTATTGATTTAGTCATAGAACTGTTTCAACACCAATGGCCTCTCCCACAGAGTTATTACAAGTCTTGGTTATATATTAACAATCAAAAGATGAATGATTAACAGTTTTAGAAAACAAAAGAAAAAAAAGAAAAATAGAATAATATAAGGTTATTTGTGAAAGTTACTTAACAAAATTTGTAAATCTAGGTATTTAAAAAATAATGCATGTTTTACTGAAAACCATACACATACCGTAAAGAGACACTATCCACATACGCTGCCTCGTTTGCTTATAAAATAGAAGGGCTAGTGCTCAGGCATTGACTTACCCATTATTAGTAAGTCCCATCAGGCTGTCCTCGTCCCCGGAAGCCTCGAAGGTCTCCGGCGGCCACGACATGGCCGGCACAGCCTCCTCGCCGCCAGCGGCCGCCGCACCCGCGCCTGCGTTCGCCGCGTTCTGGCCTGACGCGTTCTCTACTAAACAATATAGAGCCTTATTACATTGTTGTTAGCCTGGTTTGATTTAGGCGTTACTTAACAAGTCAAGCTTAACAGCAGGCTAGCTGAGGTAAAACGTAAGCCTATTCATCAAATATATATTCAACTATTATCTATTAAAATATTCTATATATTTTTATCCCAAATTGTGTTTGTATGGGCCGACTAAGCTCCGAAACGATTGTACTGATTTGAAAGCTTTGTATCGCCGTTAGCAAGCTACTTTGTGAAGACATGTTATACTTTATATAAGAAAAAAAAATTACCAAATAAAATTCTTCATCGCATGTGTTGCGAAAAATAAGTCGTGTTGGGAGTCGTTTAGTGTGTTCTTAGGGAACGGGAAAACAATTTCGGAATATTTGATACCAAAATACATAATCAACCTAGCAGGGCTTGTTACCTAAACTTACAAAACAGCATAATTCACTTTGTTAAAAAATTAATATCGACGAGTAATACAATTTTATCAATAAATTCAGATCATTAACAAATTTTAATGTTGATAAAATGTTTATATTCCGTTTTCTTATACCCTACACCATTTCTCCCTAGTCCATTGATATGATACGATATGATAAAGATATTCTAACATACCCAGATCAGGTTCCTTGTTAGAAGTAGGCGCGCACATGTGCACACACGCATGCAGTATATTCCTGTTGCCGTCACAACGCTCTTGCAGTATTGACAGGATTTGTTGTTCTGAAAATAATACATATTTTTTAATTAGTTTGCTCAATGAAGATGTGCAAGAACAACAAACCATATTCACATCAATAGTGAATAGGAATAGAAGATGGAGGGATGGATAATGTATTATAGTTCAAAAAAATATTATAACAGAACCATTTCTAATTGCGAGTACGCATGTCTGATATACAAGTATTCATGCTTAGCTTGCAAACGCACCATAGTTAAATCTATTGCTCTTTATGTCAAATATCAAATATGTAAAATATGAAATGTCCAAATAATATAGAGTATAGATAATATTATAATATACTATATTATAATTGATAATATAGATAATATTTTGTTCATGTGCCTTATTACAATAAGGCACATGAACAAAATTAGATCGATAAAAAATAAATATGGACCAAGAAGTTATGTGCATCAAGCAAAAAGTATTATTTAGCAATGTTTTAAAAATAGAAGGGAAGGTGTCTGACCACCTCATGAAAATAATAATAATTGAAAACCCAAAAAGAAAACAAAGAGAGGAAGAAAAAGGCCAAGAAAGGCGTTTAATGGTCAAAACAAAGAAAATATAAGGTTAAATCATGCGAAATATCTATATATAAATATAGCGAACAAATCAAAACGATACCCTAATTTGCAAACCTACTAACTAACCTCTGCAGATTTTTTACGGGAAAGGATCAATACGTCATTGTATTTTATTTACATGAATAAAAATTTATATAACTTAGTAACATAGTTTTTCACGGGTTTTTTTTTTTTTTTATTGCGTAAAATAAAAAATACAATGAAGTTTCGATCCTCTCCCGTAAAAAACCCACAGAGGAGTTAGTAGGTTTTCTAATTAGGGTATCGAAAATACACTACCGAAGAGAGCTTCTCCTAAATAAATGTATTATACTAACTTGTGGTGTCTGATTCCAGTTGATGCAACACCTGGCGTATGCCGTCGAGATCGCAGCGCAGCACCCGGGGCATCATCAGCTGCGGCTCCGGCACCATTATGATCAATGCAACCTGTCATCAAATATAAATGGTTGTACATGTCATAGACTAGGACATGGTTATACATGTCATAGACTGGGACATGGTAATACATGTCATACATTTGGATATGGTTATACATGTTATAGACTGGGACTTAAATAAAATGTTATAGATATAATTTTACCCCACTAATACATTAAAAATAATAAAAGACTTTCATACATCAGATTCCCGTTGAGGGTCCATCATGCTAATTTCCTTACTATTTCTGCATCAGAAGCTCATTGGTGCGGAACGAACTCACACCCCTTGGGATTTAAGGCGACAAAGTGACCAGTTGAACATTCATCGCTTCGTATTAGCATCTTCGCTCGGCTAGTTAAGTTGATCTCACAGGAGGTCAAGTAACGGTCGATGCGGACACTTTTTGGATGGGTGACCATCACACATGAGTCGTTTAAACAGTGGAACTTTCATCTGGGCGCTACCGTGGGTCGGATACGCGTTTATTTTTTTTACTCTAAATAGGTCAGCGCTTGACCACAAATTCACCTGATGGTAAGTGACATTGAGGTCTACGGTGAAGCGAGCTTACCTAGAAGGAACCGGTTCACTCTCGCCTTAAAAACCGCTAGATTATAGTCATTGGGGAACAGGGAATTCATACCGAATTCGAATCGCCAAACAAAATTCGTCAAAAAAAATTTTTGGAATTCGGCAAGGAATTCCAAAGTTTGGCGGTAAATAAATAATAAAGGAGGAGGCAAAACGCTTAATGCGTGCCTTAGGCACCTCAACTGTAAACCGATGCCGCCTTGGCGTTTCCCTGCTCGTCCGATAGTGAATAGTCCGATAGCGGGGGCACAAGCAGCCCAGTCAGAGACCTTTGGTCAGCTTGACAACTCTCGACACCAGTTCACCACCTGTCCTGGACATGACCTGTAATCGCTTCCAAATGTCGTTTGACCACTTAGCGAAGAAGAAGTACACTTCGTCATTTACCTGCGACTTGAGCGCGTTGTGATGCGAGTGGTGCTGCGTGTGCGGCGTGAGGGGCAGCGCGTGCGCGGCAATGGCGCGCGCCGGCGGCAGGTTGAGCGGCGGCGGCTCGCGCACCATGCCCACGCAGTCGCGCGCCACCGCGTACACCGCGCTGTTCCCGTCCAGCATTATCACTACTGGCTCGCTTCCCTGTACAGACAATATTCACTCAGTTATTTTTCTTGTAGTACTTGTAGCTCGGCTAACAAAGGTGATCTGACACGATTAAGCAACGGTCAATGCGGACAGTCTTTGAATGTGTGACAACCATTCATAAGACAGTCTTTTAAAATGTGCTATTATTCTGCGGATATGCGCGAAGCGGTCCTGCTTCCCTGCCCCCGTCGTGAGATGGGACACTGTGAGGTTTTAGTCGGTAGTGACGGCCCCTCTGGCCCTCGAGCCCGACGTACCCCACCCGCATCCCCCGGCTTGTGGCGGGAGATGCCTAAAGTCAAATGACACTTTAAATTTTGGGTCCTGGATATTAGTCTCCGTACAAGCATTCATTAAGCCAAGTCAAAAGCCTTTAGAAGGCTTAACAACTCTCCCACACCAGAGCTCGGCCACTTAGCTCATACAAAGAAGAAGTAAATTACAACCCGATTCAAATGCTAAGCGACCTGGGCTATGACGATACGACGATGGATGACATACAATTTGCATAAATAAACGCGAATATTATAATTTTTCGCGTCAGTCTCGGTGAAAGCCAGTAATTTCAGACTAGGCATGCTCCACCTGAAAGCGACCAGAGTGCTAGCTTGTGCAGTTACGCGCCCTGCTGGTCAAATACCTAGTTGTAGAGAGTAAAACAAAAAAATATGTAACTATAATAATATGTACCTCAGCAGCGGTGGCCAAATGTATAGCTTGTCCGTTGGAGTGTCCTAGTAGGGCAGTGTTGTCAGTAGGGAAAACACTGTCGGTAAGCGCTCGTGTGGTCCCGACAGCGTACACAGCGTAGGCAAGCGTGCCGCCTGGACGACGCACCACTGCGTGTACGCCACGGCTGTCCACCTGGCGATAAAAAAAAGATACGTTAATCATCATTATTTTATCTTTCTCATTGATCTCAGACCTAGAGGGGTCGCCACATAATTTTTTCTGTTTCCATTTCACACAACCAGCAGTTTATTCATTCATGTATATATTTCTTTCTCTTTCTAAATGAATAAAGAAGACCACGGGTAAACAATAACGTAAATCTATCCCTACATTACCACCAGCACTTGAAATCTTTCTTAAAATATTCAAATTCAAATAATTTATTGCATCATTTAAATGTTACACAATATTAAATTACCATAAAACATGAAAATGTACCCTAATCAGCGTGTTGCAATGCTGGTTTGAAGCGAGCCGATTTATTTATTTTCCAGTAAATGGTGTGCATATGTGTTATATTTAAACTTTTATTATTTAGGAATTTGTCAATTGTATAATAACATTTTTTTAGCATAGTCACACTTACTTATTAATAAGTAAGTGTGACCGTTTTCTACGCGAAAATATTAAGATGCCTTCCGTGAACAGTTTACAATGTTTGTATAATAACACTTATATTATCTTATATATAAAATTTCCGTGTCACAGTGTTTGTTACCGTACTCCTCCGAAACAGATTGACCGATTTTTTCCAAATTTTATATGCGTATTCAGTAGGTCTGAGAATCGGCTACTGTATATTTAGAATATTTTTTTTTTATTAAGGCAAAGCAACGTTTGCCAGGTCAGCTAGTATATCTCTATATCTCCTTCAGAGTTATTTCGAATGTGCTATGGTTATTTACGAAGTTCAATAGAGTAAATATAGAATAGTAAAGTATAAATAATAAACAATACTCACAGCAATAGTAACGATTTGCACATCAGCTGGCAAAGCAATCTTCCTCGGCGATCTCTGCAGACAGTCCGGTCCACGCGGGCCGGCCGACCCTCCCGCGCCCCATTTCACCGCCACCAAATCATCTTTCCTCATCAGCCTACAATCTTGCAATATAGCTGTCCAATCTTCGGGAGTTGTTGGCGGGACTTCCTTGCCATCTTTGCTAGCGGTCGGGAACCTAACTGCTGCGTAAGCCCCGTCCACTTTGAGTACGCGACCCAGTGGCACACTTTTAACGTCTTCGAGGAACACGACCTCTTTGAGCGGCCATTCTTCTTCGTCGCGCTTCGAGCCGTCGTTTGAAGAGCCTTCTTCGCCGCGAACCGTGACGCGTTTAGCGCGCTCTGAGAATAAGAATACGATTAGGTATTATTCTTATATCTCCAACAATGAAATAATTGTGATGGGGGCCCGGATGAAATAATTATGAAATTAGTTAATGGTCTAACAAAGGTGTAATTTTTTGGATATGTTTCCAAATTTAAGGGGTGTTATGGTGTTTGTACTGTTATTTATAGCACCGCTTAAAGCATTGGACAAAATCCAGCATAATACGAATTTTTAAGAGAACTAAATAAAGCGCAAGCTTACTATGAGAAGTGCTTGTATCACTGCAGGTGGACGATGCAGGGCTGGGCGGCGGCGGCATGTCGAGTCTATCAGCCATGTCTTTGTTGCTATCCTTGCCGCTGTCTTTGCCACTGGTGCTTGATGATGAGGCTTTCACCGATGACACGGTCAGAGGAGATTGGTTCTGTAAACATATCAGGTTAGTTAGCCACTTGTATGTTGAAACACTGGCTCCCAGTATAAACACATTTTAGTTGACATACCGGGACCCAGTGTGGGTAAAACTAAAACTTGGAACTTGGACTTTTTTTAACAGATAATACAAAATGGGGTAATGTCATTCAACATACGAACGGTTATTAAGGATTTTTTAAATACACATATAAGAGAAAAACTTTTAGCTTTACAAATCAATAAATAATGGTTTCAAGAACCATAAGAGTCATATTTAAGAGAAATAATGGTTCTTGAAACCATTGGTACTGAAAATCATGACGAGTTGATTTTCAGTAATCAGGCTTAAAAAGTTATACTACTGTTAGAGCCTTACTTGGCGCTGTTACAAATTTTGACATATCAATGATGTAATAACTATAGTAATAGATATAATTAACAAGTGCTTTTAGAAATGCTGAATATTCTGAGAATAAAGCTATGTTCACAAATTATCTGATATGAAAAATTAAACATCATGGCAAACTCCTCTGTTTCTTGTTGGATATTAAAGTGAAATTTCAAAGTAGAGATTGAACTACCTTAATTTTAACATAACAGACTACAATGACAGGAAAACATTGAAGGGGCAAGCATTTAAAAATAGATGCTGCTTGCACAACATAAAGAGAGTGAACAAGAGGAAGTGAGCTTTCAAATATTTTCCTTATTGAATCGATTAATAAGAGTTAGTTTCGTTAATAATTTACCTGTAACTCCCTCTTGTCCTTATCAGAGACCGAGCGGTCCGGCTGAGGCGCCGGCAACAGTTTGAAGCGGCACAAGTCTGATAGATTCCAAGCTGCGTTCTGAAGCACGCCTACTTTGGGCACACCCGTCGACATGTTGAAACCTGTTTTTTTTTATTATTACTTTTAGGTGTTATATTCTTTTTGTAGTCATCAATTATATCAATAATCAGGCACACTATCGTATTAAGCACAATATTGTATCTAGGAAAAGACGCTCACAAGTCAGGTATTGTATAGACATGTATGTAGAGTGTCATTATAATTTTTTTCCTTATCTTGTGTCTTAAAACACAGTCTTTTCTAAACAATGCCCTTGTACAACAATAATATGGAATCTGATCACATTATACATGGAGATTCAAATTCAAATCAATTTATTGCGAATGTAGCAGTATACAGACAGGTATTCGGTCAAAGAAAAAGTGCACTACATTCTGTCTACCGGCGTGCAGTAATTACATGAGAGCATGCTTCTCTCATATACAAGCATGAATGTTAAGTTTCGAGGTCTACAGACTCCTCTACAATTTGATACAAATTTTATTCTAATCCTGAAAAATTGGCCAAGAATCCGATTTCAATTTTCTTGTAACATTTTATCACATGCTTAAGTGATGGCTCATCGAGAGTGCAGGTACAGCCAAACATAAGTAATAATACATAACATAGGCAAAAAGCATATTATGAATAGACGAATATTTTAATGATAAATTTACCGAAGACGGTAACAAGTAATATTTTATATTTCCTTTAAGTTGACTTGTGAAATCTATGAATTCACTTGTGTAATATATGATACTTGTTATGTAACAGTTAGTTTTAGTTAATTTATGTATTTTTATGTTTTAATATATACACTTAAAATGTTGTAACTTCAATAAAATAGTAAAAACTGTAAAAAAAATAAAAATCTGTATTCATAACTTAAACCGAACCGAGTTTTCATAGTTAACGGTAGACTTACCAATGGCACCAGTCTGGTACATGGGCGCGTTCTTCATGGTGACGTTGTGCCCGGCTTGCAGATCTTGCGGGGTAGTGGACGAATGTCCGCGTTGCTTGCGGGAGCGAGCGCGGTGCTTCTCCCAAAGCCGGGCGCGCTGCTCCAACGGAAGAACGCCCCTATAGAGAAAAGAATAAGGGTTAGAATTGCTTGATGTTTTTTAGAACTGATATTACCAAGAAATCAATATAAACACTAAAACAGCCGCAGTCAACATCACAAAACATGACTGAGGAAAGATTTTGTATTAACCCACTCGAGACTTAAATGTTTAATTGGGGAATTTCTATTGTAGTACAGCGTAAACTCCATGTAACGTCACTCTATTTAAAGACAAACTCTCTAAAGCGTCGAAATCAATTGGCTTGTTGGTTTAGCTTGTATTCCATACAATGATACATTCTCTCCATTGAAGACCACTCTCTACACCGACATAAAATGCATAGTCTCTTCAATGTCGTTATATAGAGTTTACACTGTATATAAAACATCACTAGAAATTTATTTAACAACATTAACTTCTTAATGTTTGGTGACAAAACATTAAACAGCGATTTTCTGTTTGCTGAGAAATACCGTTCAGAGGCTTGCTTCCAATCTGAGTTAAAAAGTATTTCTAGGTAAGTGTCTCATGCCGCAGACCATAATATAGCTACACTAAACACCCAGCAAGCTGTCAAACGCAAACTTATCAGTTAAAAAACATAGGCTATTTTGTTTTATTTATAATGTTTTGATACATACCACCAGTAAAGAGTTCCAGAGTCGAGGCGAGCGACGGTGTAAAGCGAGCACACGTGTAAAGATATTGGCTTGTCCGATCCAAACTCTGTGAAGGTCTGCAGCGAGTGCTCAAGCCGAGAGGCGCCGGGCGCGTGAGCTGTACATAAAATTAATTATATTTACATAGAATTATAACACAACTAAATGTTTGCTTTATAGCGCCTGTAGCTGACCAAAAGGTGATCTAACGCGATCTACGAGGTTAAGCAACGGTCGATGTAGACAGTCTTTGGATGGGTTACCATTCACAAGACTGTATATTAAAAAGTGACATTAAAAATCTGGCCACTACTAATTTATGTAAAAAGGCAATAATAAGGCTATGCAACCAGATACACGATTATGCAGGATTACTTTTCTATGGTTTAAAATCTAAACTCTTGTCTAAATAATTATATCGATACATATTTAACACCCAGACCGTCAGACATATGTAAAAAATAGAAACATATGAGACATATCAGTTCGTTTGAATGACATTAGCCCATTTAGTATTATCTGTTAAAAGCCAAGTTTTAGTTTTACCCACACCGGCTCCCGGTATGTCAACAGTTGCGGCGAAAATGTGTTTATACCGGGAGCCGGTGTTTCAACATACAAGTGGATATATTACCGATAGATTCGTCCAAGAAGGTGGCGACACGTCCAGCGTCGGTGAGCACTGAGACGCGGATACCGGCCGCGCTCACGCTGATGATACGCTCGCCGTGGCTCAGGCCGAGCCAGTTGTCGCGAGGGTGGTACGATATACCGCCGCCGGTTGGCTGCAATAGTAACAAGTGTCAATTTAACAAAAATCCCCGACATAATATTATGAGGTGGCAGCCATCTTGTATTTGAAATTAAATAAATAAATACAAGGACACAATTCACACACGGCTGGTATGCCTTATATTAAACCATATACAGTTCGTATTATGGTTATTAACACAACTGAAATACCACATATACATACGTATCAGTTGCGTTAGCTGCTAACAACTACAAACTAGAAATGGTTAATTATGGGGCTAACCAGGCGTGAGTGAAATGTAATATTTATTTATTTATAAATACTTTATGTCGATAAATGTTTAACACCCATACCAACAGCCAACAAATTTGGTTCATCACGAAGACGTTGGCCGTGCCGGGAATCAAGGGCTTGTGGTTTGCAGTCCGCCATGATTACCAACAAGGTCTATATCATTGAGTACTATATTATAATGCTCTATATATGCATAACTGTGCTTTGGTTTCCTAATGATATTTTCTTTCACCGAACTCACGACATTTGGCACGAAAAGCGACCGCACGCTCGACTGAGCTGCAAATCCCTTCAACAACTACTTACGTCATTCCGCTGGTACGGGTGAGCGTCAGCCCACCGCCACTGGTGGATCTGTCCCTGCGTGGAGACAGCTACTAGCTCGCTGTGAAGCGCCGCGATGTGGGTAAAGCGAATGCTGCTGTCCCAGTACTCAAGCTCTTCAGACACCCACAGCGGAGAAGCGGCCATTGCGGAGTCTTTCTTGTTTTTATTCTCTCCTGGGAAGGCAAAGAGATATATTACAACCACTAGACGCAGATAGTACAAGTCACGTTCACGTCGTTCTTTTTCATATGAGCTCAGTGTCCAAGCTCTAGTGTCGCCTCCCAAAGGCAAGTCAGAAGGCTTAGCGTTTGCCACATAGACCATATGAAGGAGCAGAAGATCATCGCATCGTTATATTGTGGAGGTGCCTAAGTCGCTTACGAAGCGATTTGCGTCCACCTTCAATTTGCGTACCGCCAAGGTGTGGAATTCTTTGCCAAATTCCCTGTTCCCCGATAACTATAATCTTGCGGTTTTCAAGGCAAGAGTGAACCGGTTTCTTCTGGGAAAGCGCGCTCCACCTTATCGCTTACATTATTACTTACATTATCGCTTACCATCAGGTGAATTGCGATTAATTGCAAGCCCATTATGAGTAAAAAAAAAGCAAAGATGTAAATATACATTTGGAAGGAAATGTTTCTCTCCCTCACCTCCTTCCTTATCCCACGCCGTATCCCGGAGAGCCGACTCCAGCCACCTGCGCGGTCCGAAGTACTGGCGGTCGCGCCAACGACTAAACTCCGTAGTACGCTCCTGCGACGCCGAGCTCGACTCGCGGTTGGCGCCGCCGCGGCCACCGCTGCCTCCGCCGCCGCCACCGCTACGGCTGTAATCATTGACACTGGTGTTAAATCTTAGAATCTTTTATTATTAGTAAATAAAGATATTAGAATAATGTTTTTGCTGAAACATATCGGGCTAAAACCGAAAAAATAAACGTAAGTGAGAACCAGGTTACACAAACATTATTCAAATATGCTTTACGAAAATTTTAATACAGAAATAAAGATATTGCCGTGAAAATTGGAAAAGATATTTACTGCAATGGCCTTTAGTCAGTAGATCTAGTAGATTTTTTTTTTGTAAGCTTAAAAACTATATATCGTTTTCTTTTTAATACGGAAAGAAATGATAAGGGTGACTTGTTTGATTAATCGTTTGTTTATGGATAAAATTTTACCAAAACGAAACCGAAAACATTGAAGGTTTGTTCGCCCAGACTTATTTTACAGAAAACATTTGAATGTTTGTTTCCTGTTGCTCGCGCATATATAGCGAAACAAAAGAGACGACATGAAATAACAAATAATATAAGAATTAAAGTGACAAGTAAATTTCGTAAGTCTTGATTGTAAGATTCACTTTTCCGATCAATTTTTCGCAAACACGATCGAAACATCCAGTTAGTAAAATAAGGACTATAGAAAATTACTATCTTTATATTTCCAATTTGTTCCATTACAAAATTTCTGGACCACTAATGCATAATTTAGCATGTTAAATTAGCAGCTTCTCAGATGTGGCCAAAGTTTCAACTTGTTACATTAAAACAATTATTTTTCTAATCAAACTTTTTCAAAATCAAATATTTTCCATTTTCACAGCTATATCTTTAAAACATTTAACATAGAGATGCTCTATTGTCTATACTAGAAAAGCGTATGGTAATTAATACGTTCAGTGTTACAAGCCCTGTGAAGTTGATAGTATATAGATGTGCGATATTTTAATAACATTTAATAGGAGCTGACAAGGAACACCGATGTGCAGGAAACATTTAAATTTGCAGCTTTTCTATTGACTACATCGACTACGGACTATGAGCAAATATGTATTATACGGTTACAGACTAGGGTTGCCAACGATGTTTGAAATTGCACTGTAAATGTATATTTATTGACCTTTTTGTCTAGGAAATTGGAAATGTCAAAAGCTTGTAGTTAAATCGAGTTTTCAAGTAGTTGGTTAACTGCAAAAACTTACGTTGATTTAGGAAGTGAAATTTTAAAATCTGCATATACTCGAAAATATCAGACATAATTATAATAATAAATAATACCAGACCATGCGGTAGACTAAATTGGAATCCTCAACGGAATCAAAATGATCGGAATTTTACCCACATTCAATCTCAAATATAAGTGTCTATTTTATGAAGAGAAACTCACATGTTGGCAACCCTAAACACAACATCGAAACACCCACACGTAAAAAAACGAAAGGGAAAACTGCGTAAGCGTTGCGCGTGCTTAGTAACGGGTATCTCTTACTGTAGTTAGGAACTGAGAGGCGGAGGTGCATAGCTTGATAGGTATACCTTCTTATAGCCGCGTACCCGAAGATGTCCTCGGAGAACATTGTATCCGCGTCGATGATGACCGAATGCTCCGCCTGTGCCGCGTGGAAGCCCCCGTCGAGAAGCGAGATGAGGTCTTCAGGAACGTAGCCGTCTCCCCCTTCTCCGCCCTCGGGCTCCTCACCTTCCTCGTCGTCTCGCGACAGCAGGTTGTTCACGGCAAGGTTCACGTCCAAGTTTGTACGCTGTCGTGTTTCAAGAGGTTAGTGGAATAGCTTGAGCAGTCTTAGATTGCCAAGTAACAAAATAAAATCTTACGACACATTTAACCAATTTGGAACAAACGTCTACTGCTGCGCCCTCTGAACAGTAGCCAAACTCATCACAGAACTTCTAGTTTTGGATAAATGGTACAATTGGATTGTAGAAAAAATAAAGCTGCAGCGCCCCCGGAAGAGTTGACGCCTTGACACCTATCTAAAAACTTGCAACAATCATATCTCACCCATCACTGAAACCTCATCAAATTAGGACTTGTAACTTTGGAGATAAATGGCACCCAAACATTATTGACCCTAATCGTATAAGCGATCTCTGTCGCGGGTAAAAAACCCATAAAATAATGCGTAACAAAACATTTTAAATTGATATCAGTAAGTAATAAAGTAAGAGTTCATTAGATTACTCGGAAAATACTTTGGGTATATTTGGCTAAGTTACCTATATACTTGTCAATCAAATTGTTGACTGACCTTTTCCCTCAGTGTTGCCAAAATACACACTTCATTGAAATCATGCCCCTGAATAATATCAAGATTGATTAATTGTCTTAGTCATAGTTTAGACTTAGGATGATATTTTCCAATGACTTCTAATGACACTACAATCTTCACAATGTCGTCCCTAGTTTAAACCGAACTTAAATCATTCTTCCGTTTTAAGTGTGGTGTTTTAAATTTTTAACAACTAGTTAAACTGAGACTAACAGCTTGAACTTACAATTAATTTAACGTGTAATTTGAACTGCGAGTGTCGAGACATTATTAAAATGGCACTCTTTTGCATGGACATCAAAGGCTATCAACTATGATCGTGGCTTGACTTCTATAATTGGGTAAGATCCTCAGATCATCTTAGCAAGCCAAGCTTTTTTGGTTACAAGTAAGCTTAGATTCCAGATTAGCACATAGGTTACCTCCACTCATACTGGATTAGAGTTAACAACCACATTTCAGTATTGAAGGTCTCTGTAGTCTTGGTTAAATTATTTCCCATTGACTTTACATTACTATCAGCATAACCTTGCTCAAACAAAAACTAAGGTAAGTCTTTACTTCTTCTTGTTCATATGGGTCTTGGCCAGCGGCCTCTGACATGGCTAAATAACTACTTGTACTAAGATTAAAAGCCAGGATCTATTACTTAAAGCGTCTCCTGACCAACAGTAGCCCAATCGTATCTGATTTAATTTTTGCCATTTACTTTACACAACAACTACCAAAACTTCCTCCCTTGTACAAACAGAACTATGATCATTCCTTACTGTATTCCAACAAAACGATTACCTGCAACTCCCTGATGATGAGGCTCCTGCTCTTCCCTTGGAGCACGACCTGCGCTTGCGTGACCAGGTCTTCGGGCACAAAGGGCGCTGGCACCGACACTACGCGGCCCGAGCCTGAAGCCCCAATAATGACACCTGTCGCTCGGCTTGTCGATCCTACGAGGCCAGAGAGTACATTAGATACATCATATTAGGAACATGTGACACTTCTTATTAACAACTGTTTACCATACCATTGCCATTTAATTGTTTTTTGTCAAATAGATCTCATAAGTTTAATTATTTTACTAACAATGGTAGTAAATCTCAATAAACTGCAACAATGAGATTATTCCAGCCTAAAGGTACTCTGTTATAAGAACTATCGCAGTAATTGTCATCAAAAGATCAAGCCTAAAAGAAAGTAACATTTAATAGTTAATATTCTCTCACTTAAATTGATAAGTTTAACCAAGAGAAGACAAACTTTCAAATGTTTAACATCAAGTTATACTAAGTCTAATACTTCATTTGTTAGATGAGCTAACACGAAGATAATTTCCTGGCGCTTTTTTATTCGTAGAGAAAACGATCATGGACAGTGTCCACCAATCAGCCAACATCATTGTCAATGCACGTCATTTCTGACTAATCATGCGTCACAAAATTACCTTTACAGAGTGACAATGAAAGGTAAAGAAAGCTTACCTTGAGAGTTGGGTGCAGCGCGTATAGAATTCCTCATAATCCTGGCCCTAGTACGAGGCTGCTGTCGCGAGCCGCAGCCCCCGCTTCCCTTATTCCCCCCGCTCGTCCCTCCGCCCCCGCTGCCGCCTCCTCCATTGCCACCCTTGCTAGCGTCTGATTTGCTCAAGTCAAGTCTGTCGGGGATGATGGAGAAGGCTGCGCGGCAGATGGTGCCGTCTTCGAGGAGGCAGGCGATGTGCGCCGGGCCAGCCGCGACAGCGCGCACTCCGCGCAATGCGCTGAGGGCAGATGACCCCGGCCCCGTTCCATAGCGGTTCCATCGCTCCGCTACTTCTTTGAGCCTTGAATGGATTACAAGATGTTACTTTTCTTTCATATGTGTCAAAAAGTTTATCTTATTTTATAGTATCTTTTTTCTTACAATGTATGTTAAGATGACATGAATGTGTTGGTATTATGGTAACAGTTACCTACACATATGTATGAGCTATGGTGGTATTTGTTTCTTTCATAAAGTTTGGGTGTGAAAAAGTTTATAAATTTTTTAGCTTTCATTTTCTAACAATATATGTTACGATTTGACATAATTTGGATACAAATACACATATGAGCAAAGCAGTAAAGTTCTCGCTTTTTTCGTGTCTGGTATGGCTCAACAACTGCTTGTACATATTAGAGACAAGCAGCCGATGATTTTAATTTTACATGTCAGATGATGTTCCAACTTTCTATTGCCCAGATGTAAATGCCACCTAGTTTAGTCAAGCTTTAAAAGACAGTGCAATCTAAGCCCAGACTTAACTTGGGTGATTACATTAGATCACCTTAGTCAAGCCACAAGAGCTACATTAAAAATTATTTTCATCTAAAATAATTATCTATTAAGCCATTTTCCACAGTATACATTATATCATACTAAAGGAAAGTGTAGATTTGTTAAAAGTAAAATTTCAGGTACTTTATATATGTACTATTTTTCTTATTATTCATAATGTTATATATATTTACTAGCTGACCCGGCAAATGTTGTTTTGCATCACTTAGGAGTATGAAAATAGATAGTAACCGATTCTCAGACCTACTGAATATGCATATAAAATTTGGTAAAATAGGTCAAGCTGTTTCAGAGAAGAATACGGTAGCTAGCATTGTGACGTGAAAATGTTATATATAAGAAGATAATGATATACCTAAGTAAATACTTATTGCAACACTAATGTGATTAATATTTCATATTGTACTCTTAGTCACAAACAACAATAATTATTTAAAAAAAAATAAGATAGAGAAAAGTACTACATCAGTGAACAGCTTTGAAAAACCGGCTTGATAACTGTTTGCAGAAAACAAAAAAAATCTCTTGCTAGCCTGTGATCAGTGCATTGGTGGACTTTAAACATTGACATTGAACAATGGACATTTTATGAACTGTTCAAAATTAAATTTCAACTCAGTGTGATATAGGCACATCAGCATATTGCTGCTCGCCTAAATAAATAAAATTGTATTTTTGTGTGAAATTATGAGCAATACTATACAGAAATTGGGGAACCTGATAATTATACTATCAAGTCAGTTGGAAAGTTATGCAATGTGTCTTGATGACACATTAATGATGTCAGACTTAATTTTCCACCATAGATATTGATCTTTGGCCCCATTCATGACGAGGATGGTGAATACCGCACACAAATGAACCACAAGCTGGAGCTGCTGATTGAAAAGGAGACAATAGTCAGATTTATCAAAGCACTGTGTTTAAGGTGGGCAGGCCACCTAGTGTGGATGGAGAACAACAGGGCTGTAAAAACCATTACCAACTGGATCCCACAGCAAAAACTACCCAGAGGCAGACCATGTAAGATGTGGATAGTGGAAGATCTGCAGGTCCTGGGAAATCTGGAAGAATGGAAAAGCCTGGTCCTAAACCGCACAAAGTGGCACTGACTGGTAGAGGAAGCCAAGACCCACCCAGGGTTGTAGTCACAGGAAGTAAGTAAGTAAGATAAAGATGAAAGTAAAAAACAAAAGACTGTTATGTACATAACAGTAATAAATGAGACAATCCTCCAAGTCTATAAACGCTAGAGAGAAGTCTGCAGATGATGGTGATATTGACACAATAGCAATTTAATTAACTTGCTGTACTTATGTGTATTTGTTTAAGTGGAATTTTGCAAGCTATATTACATCCCACCTAATGACCTGCATGAATGGATTCATATTTAGTACACTCATGCAACTTCAGTGACAATACATAAGGGAACAAGGCAAGCTGGGCAAGATTGCGATTCTTACTGCACCACAATCTGAAGACAGATTCTAATAGATCTCGACAAAACAAAACAAAATGGATGAATATTTTTTTCTAAACTCATTTAATTTGCGAATATATAAATATTTTTATTGCTAAATTTTTGCAGCTGTTCTTTGAATTAGAGACAGAAAATGCTCATCATAGGAATCCACCTGAATCATAGAGTTTGAGCACATCTAAAAGGGTTAGTGGAAATAGTGTTGTATGCTTGTGTTAAATTAGGCCCTTCAAACTGAAGTTTCCACATATAGTTTTCACACTGAATGTGAGCGAGTAACAAATATCATCATTTGCCTTTTGCATCTATGATAGACTATTTTATAAAGGTTCTGCATAGTAATTGGGTACATTTCGGTAATTTATATGGGGCTTCATACCTAGAAGAAAACACAGAACATTATTACAAAGCCACTGTTGTCTGTTTGTCACCAGGTTGTATCTCATAAGCTGTGAAAGCTATGTTTTATGATAATTATACAATTATATATAAAAAAATCCAAAAAGTCAATATGAAATACAATTAATTTGTAATAAATGTCAATATGTAATGATGTCAATATTAATACATAAGTACCTGGTTGACCAAGCCTTGCTCGGTTTTAATATGACATTTTCTAAAAATGATTCCTAGCTCCCCTATATACTAAATTTCATGAAAATATTGTTGTTGGAGCCGATTCCGAGATTCGAATTATGTATATACAAATAATTGCTCATTTAAAGATATAAGATAAAACCGAATAGAAATTTCTCTGAACAAGTCAGTTCCTAAGTTCTTAATGGTACGGAAGTCTTCAAGCGCAAGTCCAACTCGCACTTGGCAAATTTTTATAGCCTATCCTTAGTGTGAAAAGTCCTTAAGGTCTGTTTAACCACTAACAATATAAAGATGTCAAATAATAAATGATCTAGTCCCAGACCCCAGTAAAACTGCTAGTCATTATTGGTTCAAGATAAAAAAACTGGGTGATAAAAAAACAAAAATAAAAAAATTACATAATTTGCTATAAATTTGTAGTGCATAGCACATAAAATATTAGCAAGCTTTACAGACATATTAGCCTGCTGATAAGAGCATTAACAGACTATCTAGAAAATTCTATTTTTGACAAGAGGTATGTTGACCGTCTAAACATTTAGAAACAATGAGCTTACTTCTGTACTGGTTTAGTTAACATTATGAATGCTAATCAGATAATTGAACATTATAATGACAATTTTTTTTATTAAAATATCTGATATCATGGGCAGATCAGTCGTGAAATGACAGTGTTTTATGAGCCCTTGTTTTGGAGACTTGAACATTTTTGAGAGTTTTGGAGAGTCTACACTGCAAATTCATTTAGAAAAACATTGTAAAATATACCAACTTACACCAAAAGTATGAAATAAAAACATTACTTAATATAGCACTCTCATAATTATATAAATCAATATCCTAACCAAATTGAGAACCTCCACTTTTTGAGGAAGTTGATAAAAAAAAGCTTAGATACCTACCTACAAATCTCCCATGACTTCACTGTAGGCATAACAAGTCATGTTGGATGGATATACTGTGACTTATCTAAAAATTTGGATCTAGCTTATCTATAAATTTGCATAACTATTCTAGCTGTTGGATCCCAACACAAGCAAGCTAGAAAAGTATAATGTGTTTACTGGGTTTTTGGTGATTTATCAGAGTGCAAAACAAGATTACGTCAAAGCTGATATCGCCGATACATTTTAACAAATTATAACCTGCTCTGATCAACACCGCCAAGCCATTTATTTTCTAGATATCATGAACCCTAGCGTTAAAACGTGGTCATTGTGTGGTGAATAAGGAATATCTGTCATGAGCTTGGAATGTCGGATTTCGCAACATAAACGAAATGGAGTCAAGTAGAATGATAAAATGTTTACCTGTCTATTAACTGATCCTCAGTCCCAGGAAGAGGATGAACAACGAAATGCATTGAGGACATTTCCACTATTCGTATTGTTCACAATCAATCCAATAGGTGCACTTTAACATTAGTCAAAATTCACCATAACTGAGGAACAAAAGAACTTCACCTAAAATTCTGTTACAACCACCATATTTCTCGTGGTTTCTTTCTATGTTTCTCGTCGTCTTCAAATACATGTGAGTCGGTACATGACGAAAAAAGAAAGAAAATATCAACATGGCTTCTCTTTGTTTTCTATGTTGGCACCATTGATTCAATCGATTTTTCGAGATGTTACTGTAAATCGGTAAAATCAAGATTTTTTTATCGGTTTTTAGATTCAGCACTCTACGAATACTTGAGAAAACAACCAAATAGGTCTACTGTCTATTATCATCTGACAAATTGAAAAAACAATACAATGAAAGGAAAGTTATGAAAATGGCGGCCAAGTCAAAGAAGCGGCTGTCTAAAAATGAAAATAAATTACTAAAACTAGATAATTTAGAATTAAAAGATGTCCTTTGCCCTATCTGTCAGTCAATTTTAGATAAACCTGTAACATTGCCGTGTCTTCATGGTTTCTGTCTTAACTGTTTCAACGGCAGTGTAGAAAATAATGCTTTGTGTTGTCCTCTGTGTCGACTAAGAATTGGATCTTGGTTGCGAACAGCAACTAAACAAAAGAATCTAGTAAATGAAGAGCTTTGGAAATACATACAAACAAAGTTTTCCGAAGAAATAAGTATCAAGATTAAAGGAGAAGACATTCATCTTCCCGATGGTATATAACTTCATGTCCATATCCATATCCTAATATCCATGTAATCTAGTTATTTAGTCTTTCAGTAGATCCCCAGCCGGCAGAAAAACAGATGCGTTTCTTTATAAACTTATAGATGTAGTTCAATGTGTTTAGTTTGTATTGTACCTAAGTTTTTATTGGAACAGCTGTTCACATAGTGCATTGTCCAATTTTCCAGAGTCGCCTTTTCCTCGGCTGAGCGCCCCAGGGGAGATAAGACGAGAATATGAAGCAGAATTGAGCCGATTGAGAAAGGAACGAATGCTGCTAGAAGAAAAACATTTGGAGGAAACTAAATTACTAATCAGGTAAGAACATACCTACCATTCATCAGCTGATTAATTCAATACAAACAACAATTCCTTGTAAGTACCTAGATTACAGTGGAATGTTAATGACAAGATTGGTAAAGTTACATTAATTACCAAACTATTCAATTTTATTTGGTAATACTCAGTAAATGTAATGTTCTTTGTGTTAGGCTTAAAATAGGTGCATACATTTGTATAGTAATTATGTGCATAAATCTTGACATGTATTTTTATTACCTATGATGATGTTAATTTATGTGTTTGGGTTGAGAGGATGTTGGTGTGTGTGTTGCCATTAATCTCCAAAACAACTGGTCTGATTTTAATGGTTAAATAAGCAAAAAGTAATTTAATCTCATTTGTTTTTTAAGGGAATGCACGAGGTTATTCCTTAATAAAACTATAATCTAATAAACAGTATTGATTTAAGATAAACTACTAATTATAAGTCATAATCTTATTCTGAAGACATTTTATTTATAAAATACAGTAATACCCCGGACTTACGCGATAGGTGGGACCGAGCGCTATCCGCGTAAGTCGAATTCGCGTAAGTCGGGGTACAATTTTGCATATACATACCCATAAAGTCATACAAAGTATGTTTAATTGGGACCGGAGACTATAATTTAGGAAATATAAAACAATAATTTAGGAAATAAATTTTAATTTAATTCTAGATAATATGACAAACTATATTAATAAAATGTATAAACACAATCTGAAGGGCGCGCGGCTTTCAAACAAAAAACGTTAAAATAGACGAGAAAATTAAATCGCGTAACTCCGAATTCACGTAAGTCGAGGTAGCGTAAGTCGGGGTATTACTGTAATGTTTCTTACTATCTTCTTAATAACTAGTATACATAATGACGAATAAAGGATATTCTATTCTACATATTCTAGTGTTTCTTAATTACAGGAAAATCCAAGAAGAAGAAGAGGAGGCCCATAAAAAGTATTTAGATGCTTTAAAAAGAGACGAAATTATAGCACAACAAATGAATAATTATATTGTAAAATGTTCCAAGTCATCATGCTCACCCAGTAGGTTCTCCTTGAGGAGCAGCACCAAGCCTAGGTTTAAGGAAATGAAAATTGATGGCTACCTCGCTAAGGTTAAACCAGTTGTACCTCCACCAACTACTGCAGTAAAGTAAGTATATTATATCTTATATCTTTAAATGACCAATTCTTGTATATATATAATTGGAATCTCTGAATCGGCTCCAACAATTTTCATGAAATTTAGTATATAGGGGCTTTCGGGGGTGGTAAATAGATCCAGCTAGGAATCATTTTTAGAAAATGTCATATTAAAAAAAAAACAAAAACACCAAGCAAAGCTCGGTCAACCAGGTACTAATATATAATTCTGTACAGTTCAAAATCTGCTCTTAGTTAATTTTATATTTGAAAGGAAAAAACTGTCATGTTTTTTTATCATGCAAATATAAATCAGCTTTGTGAGAACAGCTTACAAAGTTTAAGTTAAGGCTTTCCGAGCCCCATACTAAATGCTTCTCAGACTGGCAACCATTTCCTCTAAGATTTTTAAATAGTAATCACTTAACATAAACTTAAAATGGTCTAATTGGGGCGCGAAATAGGTAATATTATACATTTTTTATCGCAAAACAGATATATCAGCGTGATTTTTTCCAGCAAAATACACATGTATGAGTGCAGTGCAACAACTTAGCTGTTCAGTTGACAGTGTCGCTAGTGGAGATTTGTTGCCACCTAAGAGTGCTGTCGAACTTGTAATTCCAATTTTGGCCACCTGAACAGCTAAGTTGGTGACATGTATACGTATACATTGTTAGTTTCCGTTTCCGTTAGTGTCATTCTCTCTGCCAAACATGAACCCAAGCTTACCATCCGTGGTAATAAATCAACAAAATTCCGATAGATGGCAGGATCAAAAAAAGTATTGTTAAAGAGTTTGATGAAATTTATTTATTATTTTTAAATAAATTATTGCTATTTTTATATTAAGTATCGTAATAGAATTAAAAATTTAAAATATGTATAATTTTGTTTGATTATTTGAATGAAATTTAGTTATGTCAATGTCAGTTTGTCATATTTGACATACTTAAAAAAACGTATTTATATTGCAGCAATAATTTTTAGGGTTAGGTACCCTAAGAATGAAATTAATATACTACTGCGATCTTTTCTGTACTTAAAAGATAAAAACGAATGCCTTTTACAAAATATTCGTTGTCTGTCTTTCTGTCACCAGGCTGTTTCTTATACACTTTGATAGCTGAAAATTTCACAAATTATTTGTTTCCGTTGCCGTTATAACCCAAGAGTATACAAGTACTAGATACGCTATAACAACAAATACTAAAAACAGAAAATATACAAATATAAAGGGTGGATGACACGTTTTTAAAGTGTACCTTAAAAGACGTGTTATATTTTGTATTTTTGCTCAATATCAAAAACGATAACAGGACACTAAAGAATTCTACAGAATATTAAGCTACGTATTACCTCTTTACAATGACACTTGGTAGATTCTTTCATGATTTCTCTCTTTCTGTCTTTCAAAATAAAATGAATGTTTGATATGGGGTTCCCATACAAAAAACATGTTTTTTCGCCATATTTTAATAATAGTACGGAACCCTTCACGCGCGAGCCCGGTTCGTACTTGGCCAATTATATCAAATTTTTATACCTACGTCTTTTGTTTACCTATCAATATCTTTAACAATCTCATAATTACAAAAGGCTTGTTTGTTTGTTTGTTTGGATGTTTTTATGTTTTTTTGACGCGAATAGGCTCCGAAACTATTGGACTAAAATTAAAAATTCTTACACCGTTGGGAAGTTACATTATCCCCAAATGACATAGGCATTATATTTTGTTGCAAAGGGTAAGAAATTCTTATTAAGACTCCAGTAATGTAACACAAGGTATAAAAAAGAGTAAAAAATTTGTTTCATCGCATGCGCTAAGAAAAGTTAGTTGTGGCGGGTGTCGTTTAGTATGTCTTGAGAGCATCGGAACCCATATATACAAAAAAAAACTTTAATCTATGTCAAAATTATAATGCGATAAAGTTTAAATGTTTGTTCGTATCGAAATATTACACTTCTGAACGACTTTCAAACATATCTCCTAGAATTGATTTTTTTTTATGCCCGTGCTAAGCCGGGACGGGCCACTAGTGTATAATTATATCTAGGATGCATGTAAACTGCCAGGTGTATATTTATAATAACTAAGATTTCGACAGGCCTCTTACCTTAGAATAATAATAATAGTTTTTTTTATTTCAAATGAAGCTAAAATAATATCCATAGTCTATTATACATAAATTCCCTGATAATATGTAATTATTTACTTTTCTAATCATTAGACTTGAAGCTGTTATTCTGGATGAACCGATTTTGATGTTCTTAGCTATGTTTGATATTCGGATGTCCGCCAAAATAGTGGATATGATATTATTCGCAACTTTCCCAAATGAAATGGCTTACATTTTGGAATCATGCGAAAAATACAACTGTTTCATGCAATATGTTAGATGATTCGTGAGAAAAGTTTTTTCTTGTTACTCGTATCATGTACCCAATAGATTTATTTTTTAATTTCATTTGAGGTTTTAAGGTATGCACTATGAATATTAACATACACGAAAACGAAACCTATTGAAAATATTGACTTTCCCATAATATTCCTTTAAAAAAAAAGAGTTTCGAACAAAATAAAATAGCAAAATTAATAATTCATGAGATTTGAACCATAGTCAATTCAAATCATAAAAATATTTCCTGTTCCAAAAATGCTTCCTCTACGAACGAGCCATATAATCGACAATTGTGCGTTCGAAATTGGCATGCATATTCAAATATGCTGAAGTTCAAGTGACAAAAAAAATTGTCAATGCTAGTGTGAGTGTAGCCGCATCGTCACAGAATAGATGATAGTAGATATGGGTTTTATATGGCTTTTTGTACATATTTGCTATCAACGCTTAATAAATGTTGTTTTGTGATGAGCCTTAAAAATAATACATTAACAGTAGTTTCCGCGAACCGATTCTAAAGTTACAAAAGAAATCACTTGGGATGCTGGGATGAATAAAACTAACTTATACCTATTTAACGCCATCTAGCGGCATATGAGCACTTGCAGCATGCTAGCGAACAACCTTAATATTAACTAATTGTGTTTATGCATTTCAAATGGTAATGCAGATTAATCAATATAAATAGTGTATATGTATTCTATTTTCTGATTCTTATTAATTAATCTAAATACAGTGTAGTAATGTCACTTGACTTAACAACAAACTCTCTAAAGTGTCGAAATCAATTAGCTTTAGTTGGTTTAGCTTGTGTTCCATACAATGATACATTTTCTCAATTTAATGACCACTCTCTATAACACCATAAAATGCATAGTCCCTTGAGTGTCGTTATATAGAGTTTACGCTGTATATGTAGTATCCACAGAAATGTATGTTATATGATAAACATATAAACACGAATCATTATATATATTTTTTTAAGTATTTATATTAAATAATAATTTTTCATATTGTTTCTAATATCCTTATAACCCCTTGTATGTTGAAACACCGGCTCCCAGTATAAACACATTTTCGACCCAACTGTTGTCATACCTGTGTGGGTAAAACTAAAACTTGGAACTTGACTTTTTTTCAACAGATAATGCAAAATGGGCTAATGTCATTCAACACACGAATGGTGCAAGACAAAACTTAGGGTGTGGCTATTAAGTAATACATTTTATAATTTAAATGATTATTTGATACTGACTTCATTTTATTTATGACTTTATTTGATTTAATTTTATCTATTGATAAAAATGTAATTAATTGACGTGTAACTTTTGGTGTTACCAATAAATAATTTGTATTTGTGGATAAACTACAATCATACTAAATTGGTAGTGTTACACCTCACAGTGGTACACTTTTATACAATTTCCTTTATGATTTCACAGCAGTCCTATTATTACTGATGATAATACATCAAGCACGGAATGTTCCTCGCCCAAAGCTAGTGACAACAGGCTGACTAATGGGAGCTCTCCTGAAATGGTTCCTACTTACAGTAAATATATGAAGATTATCATCGAAAAGAAGAATAAAGCCTTGCTTGGTTTATGGAATAAGGAAAATGGGGAACGACAAAAGGATAAGGTTGGTTTTTTTGATAACACTTTGAAGAAAAAAATAGGTACATGATTACAATTCTTATTCTATGGTCCAATCGGACCTGCAATGACAACTTGCTTGAGCTATATTGTGCTTTTCCCCATACCAGCCTACCCAAGCTCCTTAGAGTAACAGAGCTTGGTAAAAAGTAACAGCATCATTTAGAGTAACAGAGCACGGTAAACATTTTTTTTTACTCCGAATAGGTCAGCGCTTGACCACAATTCACCTGATGGTAAGTGATATTGAGGTCTACGGTGGATCGCACTTTCCTAAAAGGAACCGGTTCACTCTCGCCTTGAAAATGGCTAGATTATAGTCATTGGGGAACAAGGAATTCCAAAGTTTGGCGGTTCGGACAACAAAGGAGGCATGGAACATTTAAAACAGTATTTCAGGCTGCATTGAACCTAAATAAAAATAGTTCAATTTTTTTTCAGTTTAATTACAAGGTTATGTGAAATTCCCTGGACTCAATAGTTTTATTATTTGATAAATAAAAGTTATAAAGGGATTAAATATTCGGGGACTTTGTGTAATAGGTAGTAAACTATATTGAATCGTTAGAAGTTTTATTATCAATATTGTTCATTTTGAATCTACTTAGTGTAAAAAAGAATAATAAATGCGTGGCTCAAATGCCGACGAGCTCGTCCTAA
This sequence comes from Mellilla xanthometata, assembly GCA_035578125.1. Classification (NCBI taxonomy): domain Eukaryota; kingdom Metazoa; phylum Arthropoda; class Insecta; order Lepidoptera; family Geometridae; genus Mellilla; species Mellilla xanthometata. Next base: position 7,370,070 of record JAPUBQ010000020.1, read on the forward strand.
AACAGTGAAATACTCATTTAATGGACTCAGTGTTTTAATTACATTATTATCTATATTATACTTCAATGTAAACCCTATTTATTATAGCTAGCGGTCAGTTTCTTTATATGAGCTAAGTGGCCAAACTTCGCGGTGGTGTCAAAAATTTTCGCGTCGCCCAAAGTCCTCTGACTTGGCTTAGCGGAGAACATGTAATGGCAGCGTTTGGACTGCACACTAGCAAACTTGAAGCGATGCCGTGCTGCAGACTTAAAACATAAATAAAGCAATATACTTTTTCCTTATTTACAGAAAGAAGACGTCAAAATTATTAGTAAAAAAACATCTAGTACCGAAGAAAACAAGAGCAAAGTGAAACTAAAAAATAACATTCCAACTCTCCTAGTATCTCTTCCGCTGCCTTGTTCTGGTATCCTGCAGCCTAAACCCATCCTGGACATACAGAGGAAGGGGGCAGACAGTGTGGACTCCATGAGGCAGGAGCTGTGCTACTTCAAGCCTATTGATGAAGTCACTACTACTAGGTATGTAATGTTCCTCTTCTTCTTCTTTGCCTTCTCTTTTTCCCACTATGTGGGGTCGGCACAGCCCGTTTTTTGCTTCTACACTCTTCTGTCAGCCGTCATATCTACATTCACTCCTTTCTCTTTCATATCCTCTTTCACACAAGTCACTTCTAGCCTATTGATGAAGTCGCTACTACTAGATATGTAATATTCCTCTTATGTGCTCTAAATATTTTCCAAAATATCAGGACCTCTCAGAAATTCTTCTTCATATGATTATTCTTCTTAATAAATTTAACAAGAAACTTAATTATTTGGTTTTTTAACTCAATAAAATATTAACTGCCCCACCGCATGTATATTATCTTATTTTGTGTAATTTTTACAAAATTATCTATATCACAGAGTGTTTCCCCGATAAGCCAGCATTTATGTCAAGCTTTAAACTAATATATATATGTTGAGCAAAAAATCCCCTCAAGCATACAACATTGAACAATATTTCAAGCATCATAATCTAAATGTAAACAAATGGATTTATTGAGAACTACATAAATAAATTATTGATAAATAAGAGATATAGACCATAATCCACGACGCTGGCAATGTGTGGGTTAGTGGATAACACACGCCTTCGAATATTGTACAAACATGTCGGTTTCCTCGTGATGTTTTTCTTTTCTTCGCCGTAAAGCGAGTGCAAATTCACACATAACTTGAAAAACAAGTCTTAGGTGTAGAGCCGGGATCGAACCAGCGGTCGTCAGATTGAAAAGTAGATGTATCCCTGTGCCACACTCGAAAGAACTAATATACATACTACTATACTAGGACACAATTCACACATGGCTGATTAGCCCCATACTAAACCATTTCTAGTTTGTATTATGGTTACTAACACCACTTATATAATACACATACATACTTGCTTTTTATAAATACACATATAACTAACACCCAGCCACCGAAAGCCAACAAATTAAGTTCACCTCAGAAGACAAAATTAAATATTTAGTGTACTGCCGCTGTGATCTGAAACCCAAATTAAGATAAGCAAAGGTAAATTAAAATATTTTAAACAATTTAGGTGGGTTAACACACCTACATTTTTATCTTAATTTGGGTTTCAGGTCACAGGGGAAGTACACAAAATATTTAATTTTGTCTTCTATTTACAATAGATTTTTAGTTCACCACAAAAATGTTCACGGGAATCGAACCCGGAACCTTCTGATTGGCAGTCCGGTATGATAATCATTACGCCAACGGGGACGTCGATCATTTAATAATAACAAATAAATAAATCGGTTGTTGAGGCAAAACATACATTCACATATTAGGACATCCATCATTATGATTATTATATTTTGAACATAAGAATACAAATTATTATAATTATTTTTGTATGTACACAAAGTTTGCTATTTAAGCTCTAAGCAGGTAATTTAAGGGCACTAACTGCCTCAGTAGGATTCCCTGAGTTTGAGGGAGTTAGTTTCTCTTCTAGGGTGTCAGATGTGAGTGAGTGGGTAAGCAATTTGTAGACCGCAAGAATACAAATACAAATATTTTTATTTACTTGGTACGTACAATAATTAAGGTTGTGTACGTACAATAATTATGTGCTAAGAGTGGAAGAGGTACATTTTGTGGCACGTTTTTGGGACGCTGTGCCTCGCGCCAAGTATCTTGCGATCCTGTGCTGCGGGGTTACAGTTTTATCCGCGCCGAGCAGCGAACTAGGATATTCTAGTTCGCTGGCGCCGAACCATTTTTTTTTTGCCACTACACACTTACTGACACTTAAATTAACATAGGGGTGTGTCCATTTACAATATACTCTGGTATTATTTCCAGTGCCACCAAAGGCCTGCCGGTCCGCGTGCCAGGCGTCCGTGCAGCGGCGCGCGCGCATCCCGCGCCCAATCCTCAACCGACGCGGGCGCAGTATCTCGACGGCCTGTGCAATCTGCGATACAACTCATACAAGAACAAACTACCTTCGGCATTCGTACTCGCTCTTCAAATACTTAGAGTTTATAAAAAGGTAGTCAGCTTATCATGTACCTCTTATTACGGCTATGTACTTAAAATGTATAAACGGGACCTCCTAAACCGTGCCGAATGTGTAATTCCGTTACCGCTTAAACAACAAATACTAAAATTAAAAAAAAAATATCCCCATAAACGTGATTTTTAGGGTTACGTACCTGATGGTAAAAACGTGACCCTATTATATTAAGCCTCTGTTGTCTGTCTGTCACTCTATTATCTCATAAACCTTGATAGCTATAAAACTGTAATTTTCATTGATTGTGCATTTCCATAGCTGTTGTCTTTTTCATGTATTTTTGGTTACAGATAGATCCTTTATTTATTTTTTTAATTATGTTGTATATTACCTTCCAAACTAAATTATAATAAAACTAGCTGCGCCCCTGGGTTTTACCCGCGTTAATTCGGAATAAAAAGCAGCCCGTGTTAATCCAAGGTCTTACATATCTTCAAATCAAATTTCATCAAAATCGGTTCAGCCGTTTGAGTGCGAAGAAGTAATAAATATAAACACTTACAAGACTTTCCCATTTATAGGATTTTTAGTAGGATAAATATTTAAAGGAGGCTTCCACAACATAAAAAAAAAATATTTTATCTTTAAAACTAAATAATAAAAATAAAATAAATACTTGATGGGGCCTATTGGCGTTGTCTTTTCCAGGAGAGCCCTTCGAAAACGGATAGCAAGTCAAATTCCAAGGTGAAGAAGAGAAAATCAACTAGTCCCGCCGTCGCTGCCGTGCCATTAGTACCAGCCCGAAAGAATCCTAATAGAAATAAACAAATCAATCAGATTGATAGTTTAGCCAAGCTGAACACAAGCAACCTGAGACGCACCAGATCAATGGGCAGCATATCGAAAGATGAAAACGAAACAACACCCAAGAAAGCCAAGAAACAGAGAAAGGCAGTTTCCGAAAAGAAACCCTACTTGAGAAGCGATTCCAAGAAGTCCGCCAAGAAGATTGAGAGTCCCCTTCTGTATGCTGAGGCGTTGAATAACAACAAAGTCAACTTAGCCGTTAAGAATTTGTCTAGTCCATTTAAGAGTTGTGATGTAAAACATATATATCAAGAACAGCTAAGGATCGAGAAGATGATCGAGCAAGAGAAGATAGACTTCGACTTGGCTCGCAAGATCGAAGAAGAATGGAATGGACGCCGGCTGCGAAGCGCCGCGGTCAAGCGCCAGATCACTCTGAACTATAGTCTCCGCCCAGCCAAAAAATTAAAGGTATAAGCTACCTACTATTTAGATCCTATCTTGCAAAAATATTATAAATGTGATTGTAGTTTTATATTTATTTGACGCAAATGATCATCATTACTCTTAAATATATTTTAACCGTCGTAGCGATGAATATGATATTAAATTATAGTCGAACATGAATGTGTATGAAAATCTCAAAACTATAAATGTAAGTGATGTATGTAATTCCATCTGTCTCACCGATAATAATAAGAAAAATTGTATATAATGTTTAATTGTCATAATAAAACCAAATTGTTTCAAATGTTTAAAAATTTTTGATTACAATAATTTCCAAAAGAAAGCACGATTTTGGTTATTTTCGTATATAAGTTAACTAGCAAACCCGTTTCGCCACAAAGTTGAAATTTTCCCTGTATTTTATTTGCTACAAACCTCACGGAGCCCGAGACTTTTCCAACGAAATCGGTTCGGGCGTTCTGGAGTTATAATAGCGCCAGGAAGGAAAACCCGACCTATTTTTATATTATGGTTTGACCAGCTCTGGTGTATAGGTTTCAAGCCGCCCGTAGGCCTCTGACTAGATTTAACGACTGCATCATTAGACTAATCGGGAAATGACCCACGGTAGCGCCCAGAAGTAAATGCCACTATTGAATCTTGCATACTCGCCCATCATAAGACAGAATTGGGTGGAACAAACTATACATAGTTTGACTACTTTTACCAAGTCAAAGTCAAAGTCAAAGTCAAAGTCAAAGTTCTTTATTGGTAAATTTTAAATTTACACGTCATAACACATTAAATAATTTAAAATTTTACATAAAATAATATTTTACAATTTATATAATAATAATTATCAATGTATAATTTTACTATTAACAATAGTTAATAAGCCTTATATTATATACGGTTTGTACAACCGTCAATTTTGATTTTTAAAAAATCCTCGAAACTGTAGAACGTTTGTTCTATAAGCCAGCTCTTTAGCTTGTTTTTAAAACTGCCCATGCTAGGGGCAGTTTTAATAGTGTTTGGCAACCGGTTAAATACCTCAGGCCCTAAGTTGTGAACAAATTTGCTCGATTTAGCCAACCTGTGGGGTTGTCGTCGTAGCCTACTTCCATGACGAAAATTAAAAGCTGCCGAGTTTCCGCGCGTGGAGTACAGCTCTAAATTACTTTTTACATACATTGCGACTTGATGAATTAAGATAGCAGGCAATGTAAGTATCCTCAATTCTTTGAAAAATGGCTTGACGGAGGTGTAGCGCGACACGCCCACGATGGCTCGCACAGCACGCTTCTGCGCTCGGAACGCGCGCTCCCAGTCGGCGGCGCGCGCGTACAGCTCGGCGCCGTACTGCAGCCGCGAGTGCACCGTGGCGAAGTAGCAGGCGCGCGACACCTCCGGCGACACCACGCGCGCCACCCGCCGCAACGCGAAGCATGCGCCACTTATTTTGCCGCACAGGGTGTCTATATGGTTCTCCCATGTTAGACTCCTGTCGATCTCGAATCCTAGGAATGTTGTACTTCCTACCTGTTCGACCTGAACTCCATTCACCAACACCGTGAGTGGTCGCTCGGAATGGCCTGATAGTACGAAGTGCACGAAGTGTGTCTTCTTCAAGTTCAGTACCAGACCATTCACACGGAACCAGTCGGCGAGGCGCGACACGGTGACGTTCAGGTTCCTCTCCAGCTGGTCTATGTTGGGGGCAGTTATCACTCCCGCGACATCGTCAGCATAGAGAAGGATCTCTGCGCACGTCACCGCGCCAGGAAGGTCGTTCAGAAGAAGGGAGAACATTATGTTAGAGACCGACGAGCCCTGTGCGACGCCCATTGTCGTCGTCAGCGGGTCCGACTTGTTACAACCGTCACCGGCATCGACGATCTGAGACCGGTCCTTCATCATGTCCGCGAGCACCGCGAGAGCTTTTCCGACTATCCCATAGTGTTTTAGTTTAACCGCGAGGGCTCGATGATCGGCCACATCGTAGGCCTTTGACAGGTCGCAGCACAAGACGGCGACCTGCTGCTTGCGCTCGCGGGCGTCCAGGACGCGGCGCACCACCTCTCTGGTCAGGGATGTAGTAGATCGACCAGTACGATAGGCATACTGGTGTTCAGATAGAGCACTTGTATCGGTCAGATATTCTACCAACCTAGAGCTTAGCCCGTTTTCGAACACTTTCGCAATAGCGGGTATTATAGAAACCGGCCTATACGCGTCGATGTCGATTCGCTTCCCTTTGCCTTTAAATATAGGAGATATTTTAGAAATCTTTAGAGGAGTGGGGTACACGCCCTCATAAAGACACTTATTATACAACTCAGACAAGATGGGTGCAAGCGGTCCTATCGCATTACGTATGAACTCCATAGACATTCCGAAAACATCTTTAGATCTCTTTGGGGGGATACGAGTCAGACCAACCAACCAAGTTGTTTACCAAGTAGACGAACCGAGCGAGTCTGTCCACATCGATCGATGCTAACTTCGATGATCGTAGCAGATACCTTATTACCGCTTATTAGTCAATTTAATAACATTTGAAAGGTCGCTTCTACTTACTAACACTTGTGCCGTCTCTGTCGCTCTTCATCACCTACCAACCAGAGCGCTTGTTCTGAATCGCGCAAGCAGGATTTACAAAGCGCGTACGACAGGTCCTAGCTACAATGTATGACCGTCGGACAGCCGTCTCCGGACACAACATCTGGCCGGGAGGATATCTCTTTGCTAGATGGAGGCAGACCGTCGTCACTCCGTACACTCTTAAGGCATGCAAGCAAGAGGTCAACTTTAAATGTTTTCTTTACTAATACGAGTTATAACTGTGCCACTAGCACTGCAATGGTTAATTGCACTTAATAAGCACTTAACAGTGTGTTCCGGCACCCTCCTTGAGATCCAGTTATTCCAAACTAGGCATGTTCATGTGCAAGCCCTTTTGGTCAAATGACTATGACTGTACTGAGTAAAAAAACTTAGTTACTTTATACAAGTATAGCCTAAATGTATTCTTAAATTGGTTTAGATGTTTAAATGGGAAGAAGAAACAAATTAGAACCACTTATTAAGTGCATAAAAAAATTGTTATACTTATACATATATTTAAAAAATGTTTTGAAAAGAATGAATATCTAAAATCGATACTTTTAACTTTTATATACTTATTCAAAAGAGAAAGTCTTGTTTGGCCTATATGAAAATTGCTGTATATTATAGTGACTATAACTCAAGAATGGCTAAAAATTGGTGGGGTAGCTCAGAACCAGGAAACAGATACTCTTTCTAGTGCATGTTAAAAAACAAAAAAAAGGGTAGTCTTGTCACAAGTTTCTCAACTAAAGAGTGAAACCTATTAGAATCATTAAAATACCTACTTAAATCAAAATCTTGCTTACTCATTATTGCCTATAAGGCAAAACAAAGGTTGCTTAGGGTCAGCTAGTTCCATTATAAAAAAAAAAACAAAGATTATTTGAGTTTTTCTTTTTATTTTCATGTCATAAAATACTTTCAAGATATGCATTGTTCGCTGGTTCTGGAAACCAGTAATTCATTCAAGTCTGTGCTCTCCAGATAAAGTTTTCTTCATGATTTGCCGTCATAGCCAATTCCGGTTAACTCCTGAAAAAAAAATCCTTTTCAACTTTTGATTTCCTTTTGAAGCCTGGCTCTGGACCAATGACTTTTTTCTTTCTTTCTTGAATGACTAGTTTCTCAAGTTACATGTGAAGTATATACAGTGAAGGTAAATAAATGTAATGATGAAGCTCAAAGCACCAAAAATTCCAAATAGGTATATCATTGGCTCTCTGCACTTGGCCAGGCTGCTAGATTATGCATCTATATATCTATGCGGAGTATCTAACAATGGGGACTAGTGAATCATTCACAAATATTGCTTTGTGATTGATTCACTAGTTTAGGATTCATTACTATACTATTGGTACTTTGCAAACTGTTATTTTAAGGCATAGTATTTTTCACAAACAAACGGTCACACTTAAAATCGTTAGATATATGTCTAATGGGTTTCGACACATTACAAGCATCATTAACAGTGACTAGCATCACATCAACTTTTTTTTTAAGTAAGTGTGACTGTTTGTTCATGCATATATAAAAGTATTGGTTTCAATCTTAGGGGATGTTGCAAATAGCTATCCTTGTCCCAGTATTGAAACAGTTATATATTGATCCTTCTTCAGATTACTCGTAGTGATGTGATGACAGAAATCTATCTAGGAAATATCCACTAGATATATTTTAAAGCTTAAAAAATAGGAACCCATATCATTAAAACTATCTTACCAGTTCCACCCAGTTTTGGACATGAATTTTGAATGCTGAGCTTGATACACATATCAGCACCAAAATGATCTCATCCATAATAATAATTGCAAACAGCAATCATTTAACCTGCAATTTTTATCATACTAAAGTCAGTTTTACGCATAACAACCAACTCTCTCACAATTTGCAAGCACCCCAAAAACAAAATCATGTTACCACAAAACACACCACAGCATTTTTCATTCTTGACATCCAAAAGCCATATTATAGAAACTGCACAAAAGAGAAACAGTGTATCATCCAAAACAAATTGAAAATTAACCGTACCAGAACTCTCGTGCACTTACCAGATCTGTCCAAGGTTGGTCTATACAGTCACACTCATGGGCCATCTTGCAGCCACATTCATGTCTCCCTTGACACTCAATTACAGCACATGTCACCACCTAGCCTGTACTCGGTTTTACCACTTAGGTTAGAAGATTTACATCCACAATCAGAAGTAAACATTCAGTCTTCTTCAGAGTATAGAAATTTCTTCCACTCTTAGTGCATAAAAGCAACTTGCGCGTCTTAAAATACCTATATAACCAGTCATAAATAAAAACATCCATCACTAAATATGCATACATCTTTATTGAATCAAAGGTTCCTTCATCAGTCCACAAAACAAAATTACACACAGTACCTTGTCACCTTACAGCTAGTAGGTATAAAACCATGTTAAAATCATTCACATATGCCTCTTGTGCATCCAACAGATACACAGAACTTATTTTTACATTGGTAAATAAAATTTAATCTTGCATTTAACCTAATCGTTAACCTACTTTTTCACACTTTTCTAAACTGACATTTTGTAGCCGCTCACCTCATGTTTGTGGCTTGTTGGTCCAACTACCGCTAGTACCGGTGCTCCCTCCCGTAGCTCCCCCATTCCAATTCCCTTGACCATTGGGCCAACTTTGGTTCCAGTTGTTACCCCCTCCCTTACCGTTGTTCCAACCGGGACCACTATTGGCTTGGTTCCATGATGGTGGAGGGCCATTTTGTCCCCAGTTTTGGTTATTGTTCCAATTCTTACCCGAACCACCTTGTGGAGGCCCTTGCCAGTTGTTGGGGCCGCCATTACCCGGACCTCCCAGGAACCCGCCCCAGCCCGCTTGGTTTAGAGCTGCAGCTACAAGACTGATAGGTAAGTTAAAGTTAGGTGGATGTCCCCCATTAGGGTTGATTCCTAAATTCTGCATGTTCAGAGAGTCAATGTTGCTATTACCACTGTTGTTTGGAGGTCCAGCGGAGGAGCTCGATCTGTTGTTATCCCAGCTCCCGGGTCCATATGACTCATCCTTCCAGTTTTGATTGCCTTTTTGATTTTTAATCTTAGGTGCAGCACTAGAAACAGACACTGAGGCTCCTTTAATAACATGATCTTCACCACATAAGCTTTGTGCTACTTCAGGATCTAAAAATGTCACAAATCCAAATGCCCTGAATGGACGAGGGACGAACACATCTGTGACTTCACCAAACTTAGAGAAATATTCGCGGAGATCATCAGCAGTTATGTCTTCAGTGCATCTACCGACAAACACTTTACACGGCATTTGGGGCACTACTCCTTCCTTAGAATTAGGTATGCGCACATCCACCCAGCGTCCATCTACATTGTGCCTTTGAGCAAGAGCTCTCATTTGTGATGCGTAAGTTGCAAATCGAATAAATCCAAATCCTTTGAAAGTTCCATTTTTATCTTTCTTCAGCTGGACCATAACAACTTCTCCAAACTGTTCAAAGTACTGTTTGATCGATTCCTCGGTGGATTTCCAAGGCAGGCCCAAACATATGAGGTCAGAACAAGTAAGCTTTTTTTCCAATCGTTTCGTTTTGGCCGCAGAATTCTCCGGGGACACGTCTTCCATCTTGCGCTTATTTTCTTTTGGGAACACACATACGTAAAGGTGTTTGCCCCAGCCAGCTTCACTAGGAGGGTGTAATTTCCCATCACTAAGTCTGATGCCTCGCACTGCCCTTGTATCTGGATGACGATATTTTAATCCACAAGCACCGGGAAACTGAGCTACAAGCGTAGAGAGTAACAGGGTGCCGTCGAATTCACATGGTATTTCGACAGCGTTAGATTCGTCTTCATCTTCATTAACTCTTATGTATTCGAAGAGATCTTCCGAATATTTCCTACTATTGGTACTCATGGTGGAAAATCAAATTAGTTCTTCGTAATTTGTACAGATTTAACAAGCCTACACAACGCGAATGATGGCGGCCATTTACCGATTCCGATTATTTCCGACACCAACGGGGTGACCGGTTTAAAATTAGTACTTTTGCTACACATGGGTAAATTTGTTAAAAAATGCCACAAATTCGACGCAAAAAATATGCCCTCATGAAATTTTAAAAATACAATATAAGTTGAATGATATTTCACTATTGGTATTATTATAATTGATGTACTACAAATAAATATGCTTCATTTGTTTTTCATATTTAACTTTCAGTGTCTCGCGGCACCGCCTGCTGCCAAGCACAACGCTCTTTCTGAATCGGAAAAATGGAGTTTTTAACGCGTTCAAATCCCGTCCTTAATTAAATTGCATTACCGTCTCTGAATACAACATTCGTCCGGAGGGATATCCCTTTGCTAATTGAAGAAAGATCGTGGCCCTCCGTCCGGTACTCTAAGTCATCGTTATATGAATTTAGAAGTTTGTTAAAGATTACAAAACGTCAATAATATATTATTATCAGTCTTTTAAATATACCAAAAGGTATAATTATTCGTATATGTAAAATATAAATGTTCCATTCATCAAAATACGGAAAAGTATGTATCAGATATGATACATGCATACATTTGACAACAAAAAAAAGTAAACCGTCACGGGACGCCTGGCAGATGTAAAAGATCGACATTATTTTGTAAAAGTAATATACAGAAAAGAGCATATTGTGATGAACCAAATATGTCATAATGATAAAATTAAATATTACGTTCTTTTTTCAGTTAACGATGACTATTTACTGAATAATCATTTATTTTCATGACATACAAAATATTACGAAATAATTCCAAATCGTGACTATGTAATTCGTCACAGTCATACGCGTGGCAACGCATTGCCACGGCCAGCATCGCCATACCTGTTTGCGTGGCAAAGTAAGGTGACTATTGGGAGTGAGCCGATATTGTAAATCTGCCGTGAAACCTGCAATAACGAACTTTTTTGTCGGGAAAACTGCTACATTGGCTGATATCTGCTGCATATGGTAACACTGACAGCAAACTAAACCATAGACAATATCCAATTTAGTTTGTACTATGGTTACAAAATACAAAGATTAAATAGAGTATGATGGCTGCGTTTGAAACATGTTTGAAATCAAAATTGACTGTTCATAAACAAGACAAAAAAGTAGTCGTCTATCTATCATCATCATCGTCATTGCATACATAAAAAGCGTTACGGCTTACAGCTGAAAGTTTGTATTGATTGAATGGAAGTGGAGAGTGTCAATTACAGCACTAGCAGCGCCCAGTCGAGGTTATGTCGCCACTCAGCGGTACCACATTCTGATCGCATCTTCACTATAATGTTTTAAAAATTTAGGCATCAACTATAACGGCATGAACTTGTCTATATAAATAGTAAAAGTCGAGATTCAAGGTGATCTTGTAGCTTGTTGACGCTTGAATACCTGCTGCCTTCTTCTGATTTACCTAATATAGTTTGACCACACATACGTATAGTTTTATCGATGTGGTCGTAAAATACTCGTAGATGGTTGGTTGGCCGTGAAAAGAATAGGATAGATACGAGTATATATTTGCTTTATATGTACCTATAAGTACAGTTGGACTAAAATCTAACTACATATACAGTGTGGTGTAGCAAAGGTACAAACTAAATTCAAATTCAAAATATCTTCATTAGCAACACAAATATACAAAATATGTGTACCCTATGCTTCGTTATTAGGGCACGGCTAAGACTACTTAAAATTAAAGTAAGCATAACTAGGTACCGAGGAAGTATTAAAATATTTAGAAGGCGGGGGCGGCTATTTTTTTTTCATTTCCTTTACCTATTTGTGTAATTAATCTTTTCAAATAATAAAATGTGATATTGATAACACTCGCCTCGGCTTGTCTGTTAATGTTACAATAGTTTCAAAGTACCAATAATTACAACCGGCTGGGAAACTCAGAGACATGGAAAAAGCATTTTGAAAAATTCTGAATAGGTAAGGTAATAGAAGTCAATGACAATAATACAAAATATTTTATTTTCTCCAACAAACATTCAAAATACGCTTCTAATTAAAACATTTTCAAAGAATTCTAACCATTCAACTAAAACTATAAAAGCGAATGTGCCAATTAATTTAAATAATAAAATGATATTAATTTAAATTGTTTACTCTTTGGCACTTTAACGCCTGAATCGGTTGCGATTTTGGTATAATGAAACCTGGATTAGCATGTGGTCAACTTTTTATTTTAATACTTAAATTAATTTAATATTTGTTAGAATATAATTGTAAGAGAAATTAATAATATTTAAATGTGGACAACTAATTCTAATTATAGTATTAGGTAATTATTTTTAAGAACGTCTTAACTACGCCTTACATAAGCACAGGGTGCACATTTCTTGTTCAGCAATAATTGTGTTTTTCATTTGATTACATTACTATGCTCATCAATGCGGTAGTGAATAATTGCAATTTGATTTATTTGACACCAAGTATGAATTCCTCGGTTTGGACAAGTTTAAATGTCAAAATGTGAACTTTCAATTTATGGTAATATATTTAAAACCGGTTGGTGTGGGTAATCCCATCATTGGTTTACGATCTTTTGCATAAAAATTACATCAAATTTGCTGGCGCTTTTAGTCACTTGCGACTCATTATAGAGCTGATATAATAAATAGGATTAAAAGGTGTATTAGAAAGTCAAGTTTAAAAAAAAATTGGAAATCGATTAATTGATTACATTTTAAAATATATTTTGTTCATACGTTCTACTACAATATAAAAGTAAAAAAGCGCGTTGATGTTTGAAACATGCTAAAGTTTGTACTTTACTAAGTTGGTTTTAATACAATTATCAAAGAATTACTTACTATAAAGTTACCAAAGTGCGAGTCGGGGTCGTGCATGAGGGGTTCCGTACCAATATCTTAAAAATTGCCAAATAAACACGTTTGTTGTTAGGGAGCCCCTATTAAATATATTTTTGGGAAAATGACAGCTTTCTAGCTATCACGGTTTCTGAGATAAAGCCTGGTGACAAACAGACAGACAGCGGAGGCTTAAAAGGTCTCGTTTTTACCTTTAAGGTACCGAACACAAAAAATAAAACACTTAAACAGCCAGATAGGGACAAAAAAATAAGCATACGATACATACGTATGTTTAGCGCAGGTAGGTAACTAAAAGATGTATGGATTCCAACGGGAACACGAAAAGAGCATTTTTACATAATGACACATAATTGGTTAGGCTTCCATTTTTCCTTAAGGCTCGCATCTCAAATAACTGGTAATAAGTACGTAAGGTCAAAGACCAGTTTCGCAACATTCTGTCTCATGGAACAAAGGTGCGGGTCCCCTTCACTCCGGGAAGCCAGACCAGCCAAGGTAAACTTGGTGACACTCACTTTTTAATAACTTGCATATGCCCTATCTTGACTACTTCCTTCGTCCAGCCTTAAGAAAATGTAAACTATACAAATATGTAACATAATCTTATATGTTTATATGAGCAATTCTTGTCTCTATATATACCTAATTATATAATTGGAATCTCGGAATCGGTTCCAACGATTTTCTTGAAATTTAATAAATAGGAAGTTTCGGGGGCGATAAATCGATCTAGCTAGGAATTATTTTTAGGAAATGTCATATTTGTAAAAAAAAACCAGGTCATCCAGGTACTTATAATAATATAATAAAATATCTATATAAATCAATAAATATTAGGATACATTTCACACAAGGCTGGTTAGCCTCATACTAAACCAATTCTAGTTTGTAATTATGGTATCACAACTGATATACTACATATACATACACACATACTTTATATCGATACGTATTTAACACCCACATCGATACGACAGCTAAAAATTTAGTTAATCAGAAAGATATTGGCCGTGCCGGGATCGAAATTGGTACCCTCTGGTTGGCAGTCCATTTGGTTGGTACCATTACAGCCAATAACCAAATAAGCACCAACTATCGTCCAAACAATATAACAAACATTTCGAACAAAATTAACCTAAATCAAAATCGGTTCATCCGTTTGGGAGGTAAGATCCCTCAAACAGAAAAACACAAAGAGAGACGTCAAACTTTTTTTTTATTAATGAATAGGCTCACGTTTATCCGCAGCTAGCCTGATGTTAAGCTTGGCCGTGGTCTAAGATGTAACACGCTTGCCTAGAAGAAACCTATTTACTCTAGATTTGAAGACCCCCAAATTGTACTTCTCGGGAAAAAGAGACTCAGGAAGAAAGTTCTAAAGCTTCGCAGTTCTCACAATGAAGGTCGAACCGAAACGCTTTGTGCGAATCCTCGGAACTTCGACAGTGAAACTTTTAACACAGCAGTTAAAACATTAATCATAATCATTTTTATTCGTAAAAAGGTCGCATCGCTTTTGAGACGTGTGCGGGGGAGCCAAAACAGCATCCTGATAGTTGTGGCGGAGATCTCCTGTGCAGAAAGAAGCATTATCAGAAAGTGATGAGTGTCTGAAGAAGATGAGAGGGTAAAGCGAGCATCTCAGTCTTGCTTTTGTTCACGACAGATTTTGTTCGCATTCCTTTTCTTTATTTATTAAACGCTAGTTAGTTAGTTTTATTTACTAACCCATGGTCCTCTTTGTAGTCCGAAAAAAAAAACATTTTGATTTGATTTATTGGTAGGTAAATAATATTTTACAGGTCAATTCACATTCAAACATAATATAATTAAGATGCGAATGAAAATTTAAAAGTTAGTCGAAAAATTGTAACCCTATTTATCGGGTGAATGTTCAAGACTATTCATTCTGTGCCCGATTGTTATTCCAAGCACGTATGGTGGGCAGGAATTTCGCCTCCACATAGCTTCTGGCACAGGGGCCACTGACACCACAATGCACTCCTTTCCGTTTCTGGCTTCACTTTTTCTCAAGCTTTTTTTTATACACTCTTTGGTCATTGACTGGCGGCGCCTAATGAACTTGATCTTCAAGTTTTGCTTTTTTTAGGCAAAAAGTTTCATTGCAAGAAAAAGAATGTCGGTGAGTAGAGCAACTGCGTCGTGATAGCAAGAAAACTAATGATAATTGGCCAAGGGCGGGTCAGAATCGCGTATGAAGGGATCCGTAATATTATCATAAATAAATGGTAAAAACACGTTTATTGTAAGGGAGTGCCCCACTTAAATAATATTTTTATTTGATTTTTTAAGTTAATACATAATTAAATATTCTGTAAATGTTTAGAAGGTAGTTAGGAATCGGGAGCGCGTTAATATCTTTTTAAAAACTAAATTAGAATTAAACCACTTAAAATAGGTGTTGAGTGTCGAAGATTTTATTCTAAACTGTTCTTAATGCTAGGTCTTATTTCTAATGAAATGTTTGCTGATACGGCAAAGCCCGGGTGGCCGGATTCTATGAATCGTCGCTATGCCGCATCAGCTTTCATACAGGGTTATATGCTTATACTTAAGACTACAGGGTTATATGTTTATATACCTACGACTATGGGAATATAACTCCTTCCCCCTCAGCTCGAAGTTCACGGGAAACGGAGTTTTCCGAGAACTTCGCTCACAAATTGTGGCCCCCAAAATACAATAGTCTGGTGTGGACTAGGTGATTAGAGGCTACGGAACTATGCTAGATTACATTTTCTTATGCTAATTCTTATTACTAGTGTTGTCTCCGCAATACGCGTCTCCTGCTTCGAGGGTGAGCAGAGGCAACGAGCTTATATTAATTACAATCGGGTAGTTAGTAAAATAGGGTTTTCATTTACATTTTCATTAACGTTTACACTGATTTCCTGATTTTCACGAGATTTTCGCACGAGGGGCACTATTTTTGACCATATTAGGTATACCGAAAGTATTAAAACCATTAGATAGAGAACACTTGTGGCAATGCCAAGACTTTTCACTTCACTTTTCACATTTGGGTTATGGGCACTTTTCACACTTTTCTTTAGTATATAGTTCAGGTGTTGTACGTCATCCAGGTTAACGCCTTGCAAGTCTACGGTTTCGGTTTCTTCTGTAATCTTTTCTGGTAAAACAGGTAAATGTATAACAGGCACGTAGTTATATATATTTCTTGATTCAAGGAAGCGGTTTGCTCGTAGTTGTAGAGTACCAATTGTAACGTCGCAGGGTTTTTGAATAGTAAGGATGTATGTACCTTTCAATGGCTTCTGTGTGACGTCATCTCTGCATTTTTGTGTAAGTACTTTCTTATGTTTAGAGAATATAATCCAACTGTTATCAGAGATTTTCTGAGTCTTCAAATCTTCAGTAATGAATTGTCGCAAGGTACATTTCGATACGTTTTGTCGATATTTCATTAGTTGTTCTATACAGGTTTCTCTGGTATACGGGACGACGTCGTTTTCGGAGCAAAGGTACTCTTTGGCTGTTACCTCTTTACATCTTCGGGCAATCGTTCGGTAGCTTTTCTCACCCTGGAGTAAGTAAGGATATTCGGGGATGATGGTAAGGGTATTTTCGGTGGAGTGGTTAAGCATGGGTAATGGGTACAATTTGTAATATATATAACATTCTTTCTCTACAAGTGGGACGTCAATAATAAATCTTATGCTACTGTTCTTAAGGTAGGTTTTTACAGAAAACGTTTCCTCTAAATTAATTAAGTTCTTATCATTAACAGGATACATGAGGCTACCGTAGGTACTTATTTCGTTTAACAGTGTCAGTAGCTCTACAGAGTCTATTACAGTTTTGTGCAATACTGATACTTTACTAAGGGCTAAAGCTGTCTCTACATCGCTTAGTCTAATCGAAATGGTACGGAAGTTATTTATAAAAAGATTAAATATATTTGTTATATGGAACATAAGTAATTCATCGTTTTCCTTTGATTTTATAAACATTTCTATTTTACTAACTCTATCGTTTATAATCTTAGTGTTCTCATTTACAATTTTACTTGAATTGACTATGTGGTCCAACATTTCGGAAATAATGGTGATCTTATTAGAAATAGCTTGCTCGCGAGTTATTGTATCTGTTAATAACTGTTCGAAATGGATAGCGTCGTCGTTATCTAGATTTCCTGTTATGACCTTGATTAGAGAGCCTAGTGGATTCATAAGACCGCGTTTTACGCGCTTACTCGGGATTAACTGTTGTAATTTCTCTGTAGCTTCATCGCGGATGTAATTTATTTGTAACTGGAAATCTTTTAGTTTATTAATAATGGAGGAAACATTTTTAGAAGAGGATAATTTAGCACAAAATTTAGAGTATTGTTTCGTGTTAAATTGTAAGTCAGAAGTTATACCTGTTAAATCTATAGTTTTTATAATTGACCAGTTTTCGTATTGTAGAAACGCACGGCCTTGCTTTACTGGGAGGAGACCTGGGTTTTCAGTTATCTCTTGAAGTTGAAGGCCCTGGCTCGGGAGGTCTTGGGCTTGGATGACCATCGCCGTCATCAGGAGGAAGCACCATCTGTGGAGGGCGTTTTATGTTTCTAATTGGGACCTTAGTATCTCTGTCTCTGATTTTTATGGATACTACGTTTAGCTGTGCTTTACCGGTTACTATTGCTTTTTGGTATTTTGGTTTATCCTTCAATTGTCTTTTATTTACTGCCCTTGCGTGTAGCTCTTGACCTTCTTTAAAGGCTGGTAAAATCTCAGTTAAGGTCGAATGGAGTCGCTCTACTACTGTAAAATATGATTTTGATTCTATTGGAAATACGTCTATGAAAAGTTCCTGGAACGGGGCGTTTTGCTTTTCGGTGAGTTTTAAAAATGGTTCAAGGGGTTTACGATCGTACTTAGGGGCTCTACATTGATCACACGAATTAATTACTGCTGAGACGGTTTCGCGCATCTCTGGCCAAAAATAGTTTCTTTTTATTCTTTTTTTACTGTTTCTGTTATGCCGCGATGACAAGTTTTTCCTTCGTGTAATTTTTTTATTATAAGTTTCTGTTCATCCTCATTTTCGACATTTATTACTCGTTCGGTACATTCCTGGAAGTTAATTGAGTCCTTTTTAATTAATGACGTCACAATGTTGCTAAATTCGCGTCGGAGTTGAGGCGTTTCGAAATATATGAAATATTTTAACTTTGGTTTTATGTACTTTTTTAGAAACGTACAGATAAAATCGGGTTTTCCGTGAGGTAGAAATACTTCTAAGATTTTTTGATGTTTTGTGGATAAATCGGTCATTTGCAATTCATTTTCATATTTGTGGAACACTAGTATTTGATTTGGTTTGGTGTCTATGGCTTCATGTAGTATTGGTATGCCTAATGATTCTAAGTCTCTACCAGATTGTATTGTTTCGGTAGCGCTGGAGCTTGAATCCGTGCGCACTAAACATTCGGGTTCCTTTTTAAATATATTATCTATTGTATCAGAGTCAGAAACAGTGATGGGGCTGTCAGTTTCGGTCCTTTCAGAGTCTGAAATAGATATTGTATCTGAGTGATCGCGGTCGGCGTTGGAGTCACGGTTTTCTAAATTAACTATCATTGGTATATCGTCACCGAGTTCGTCAGTACTTAATGCATTAAGTTTTAGGTGTGACAGTGAGTCCGCGTTAGCGTTTAACTGCTCGTTCTTGTGTTTTAGTTGTTCTACTTCTACTTCAGCCAAAACGGTAGTATAGTTTATATCGCATGTTATATTTTCGTTGAGTTGAGGTGGTTCGTTGATAAGCGGTTTCTTACAGTTTACCGGTAGTTTCACGCGGTTTTTACTACACGAAGTTAAATTTAGGACCTGGTCACTGTCGAGTTTGATGGGGATCGAGGCGCGTTTAGTTTTGAAAATTCGATTTTCTAAATCTATTTTAGCGTCAAGTTTAAGCATCAAATCTAATCCAATCACGCCGTCATATTTTGGGTCTACTTCGTAGATATAAAACTTTTGTTCGCAGTCCGCATTAAAAGCCGAAAAGAGTGGGATGTTAATTACTTCTTTATGCGCGCTAGAGGCATGCGTACTATTAACTGTAAACAATTTATAAGACTTGTACGCTGCGTAGTACTGATCGGCTTTAGATGGGCTAATGAAACATTTGCTACTACCACAATCTATCATAAATTTGCCGTTTATTTCAGGGATATTCATGTATGGTAATTTTCGAGAACGGTCGTAATTTAGTTCAACTACCTCGGGCTTTTGGACAAAGGTAATACAATAATTTTCCGCACTTATCTGTTCTTCCTTTTCGTCAGGATCCATTTCCGGTTGGCAAGGCTGCTCGGCGCCAGCTTCGGTGTAATAATTAGCGTCGATTGCCTGTTGCTCGTCGTATGTGCCATATATAGGGGTGTTATAATCGTAAGGCATGTACATACCTTCTTCCATTACTTGCATCTCGTTAATGGGTACCTTTGGCAGGGCTGGTGCAGTTCTCATTGTCACGTCGCCTGAAAATAGCTGTGGTGGTCGATAGCTCTGAGGTTGCGGGGGTTGATACCCGAATTGTCCCGGCTGTGGTCTGAAGCCAAACTGTTGGGGTCTATATCCAAACTGTCCTACTTGAGGTCTAAACCCACCTTGATTCATTTGTAGCGGAGGTCGATACCCAAACGGTGCTGCTTGGGGTTGCGGAGTATACTGGTGAGCTTGAAAGTTTGGTTTGAAGCCCGACTGCATCGGATGTCGTATAGGTTGCGAGGTAAATAACTGTGGCCTATACTGACCTTGATTTGGGACTCCGAATTTAAATTGTGGGGAAGCTTGAGGCGGAGGTTTCCAGTTTACTGTGTTTTGGTTATTTAAGAGTTTAGCTTTTATCTGATATTGCTCATGGAAATTCACCTCTTCTATTACCTGTTTTAAGGCGTCCTCTAGGTTTTTCGGATTTTTCAAACGTATGACCCTGACCATATGCTCTGGGAGATTGTATAAGAATACATTAAGGGCTGTGTTGTTATGTATTAGTCTTTTAGCGTTTTTTACTTCGTCTGAGTTTATTAAATTTTGGTTAATTTTTGCAAAAAGGGTGGCCCTTACGTTTTGAATGCGGCCGCAGAAGTCTAGGTACGTTTCTCCGGATTTTAACTTCATCGATTCTAATTCGATGGCCACTGACTCCTCGCTGCGAGGGTCTCCAAAATGTTGAATTAGTAGTTCTCTCAGGTTGTCGTAATTTAAAAAATCTTCCCTCTCACTGACTAACGCGGCGGCCTTCCCTTTTAATTTGCTAGTGATGCATTGCATCAGATACTCATTTCGCTGATTACTTCCTTGGAAATGTTGGATAACATACTCGCACTTTTTTAAGAACAATGTTAACGTATTCGCGTCACCCTCATATTCAGGAATTAGTTTTAACATATCCCTTAGAAGGGGAGGTGCTAATTGCGCTGCGTTGTCAACCATTTTTCTTAGTAAGTATAATACAAAAAAAAAAAAAAACTAAAAATATCTAAACACTATGTGCGGTTTAAGTCACGTTAACCTAATCTATAATTACTTAAAAATACAATTTCTTAACTAAAACGAGCAATTTTCGCTACGTTTTCCTTAATTTAATGTGTGCAGTTTCAGTCACAATTTTCTTAACTAAAACGAGCAATTTTCGCTACGTTTTCCTTAATTTAATGTGTGCAGTTTCAGTCACAAACTTAAACTAAATGTGTGATTTTAACACAAGATATTGGATGGGAATGGGTGGAACAAGCGGAGGATTTTACTCTGGGTGTGCCACTTACATGCCCCGCATCGCCGACGTCCAACTCATTTATTTGGTTCGTGGATAATCGGATGGCTCCACGCGATGCTGCTAGCCACCAATGCTGCCACGCTCGTACACTTTTCACGGATTCTACGCTCGGTACTCGCGATGACAGCAGCCGATTATCCTACCGGCTGCGCCAGTTAGGAATCGGGAGCGCGTTAATATCTTTTTAAAAACTAAATTAGAATTAAACCACTTAAAATAGGTGTTGAGTGTCGAAGATTTTATTCTAAACTGTTCTTAATGCTAGGTCTTATTTCTAATGAAATGTTTGCTGATACGGCAAAGCCCGGGTGGCCGGATTCTATGAATCGTCGCTATGCCGCATCAGCTTTCATACAGGGTTATATGCTTATACTTAAGACTACAGGGTTATATGTTTATATATCTACGACTATGGGAATATAACTAGGTCTACCAAATTTCGTTATAAAGATCGAGTAAAACATTGCTTAATAATATTTTTTGTTGTAAGGGAGCCCTCATTAAATATTTATTTTATTTTTATATAATTCATTACTTTGAAAGATAATACTTTTATATATTCTGTGAAAAGCGTCTACCTGTTACGTTTATTGATATATAGGTAAAAATTACGATTATTGTATGGGCAACCGCCTTAATATTTTTTATTTTTAGTACCTATTTGTTGTTATAGCGGCACGGGTAATACAAAATTACAGCTTTCTATGACGGTTTCTGAGATACAGCCTGGTCACAGACAGACAGACAGCGGAGGCTTAGTAATAGGGTCCCGTTTTTACCTTTTAGGTACGGAACCCTAAAAATGCTCAACAGTTCTCTGTAGGTACTAAGAAGTTTTCAGGGTACAATGATTAGCAAATCAACTCGCGTCGATACAGCGAAACTACCTTAGTGGTAAGTCTTTAGCTAATTTAGATGTATATAATTTTTCAAACTTTGTAGGTATTTAAAATCTAATAAATAAGAATAAGAAGTCTGTAGCAAAAAATATTAAGATGCGGACAGTGTCCTTCTTTTATTTTTTCAATATTTGCATCCTTAATAAAGAATTTTGAAAACAACAAAACAGAAGTTTTCAGTACGCATACATAAAACACAAATCTCGACGACCGAAGATTGCTCACACAACAACTCGATTGTGATACTTAAAAAGTGTGGCTCGGTGGCAATAACGTCTGCTTTTCAATCAGACGGCCCCTGGTTCGATCCCGGCCCTACACCAATGACTTGTTTTTCAAGTTATGTGTAGATTTGCATTCGCTTAACGGTGAAGGAAAACATCGTGAGGATACCGGCATGTTTGAGGGCCACAATATCCAAGGACGTGTGTCATCCGCCAAACCGCACTTGGCCAGCGTGGTGGGTTATAGCCTATATCTCTCTCCTCGTGAGAGAAGGCCCCGAGTCCCAGCAGTGGGAACGTATAGTGGGCTGCTTATGCATATTTTTAGAACATCTTTGTAAATAGCGCCCTTAATAAACTTTTTGTATTCAATAAAGAAAAAAATGGGCAAGTGCAAGTCGGGCTCGCGCATTAAGGGTTCCGTACCATTATTTAAAAAAAATGTGACTAAAAATATTCCTATCGACTTATTATTGGAAAAAAAGCTTTATTTAACAAGGATAACAAATATATTTGTTTGTATTAAGTTTTTTAATCCAACATGGCTGCCACCACAAAACATTGGTCGGGGGTTTTCTAAATTTAAACTTGTTTGACATAATATCATGTAAAGGACATTGTAATGAAAGCGTCTACATACGACTATTCTAATGCTAATATTCAATCTCCACATCTGTGATGCAATAAGAATATGTAAACTCAAGTGCACCCTGGCATTTACCGATAGCTATATAATAGAAGTACTTACGACCTACGAACAACATTTCGCAAGTTGTCTAAGGAATTTATTGCTCAGCCGCCAGCTCTGACTGCAAACTTGCAACGAAGTTGAATCACTTACATACTTTTTAGACATATACTTCTTGCTAAGTAAAGCGGAGATACTTTTTAGACATATACTTCTTGCTAAGTAAAGCAGAGATACTTTTTAGACATACACTTCTTGCTAAGTAAAGTGGAGATGACGTCTGATAGAGGAGAGTGGAAGAAGAGGATTTGTTGTGCCGACCCCACCTAAGTGGGATAAGGTAAAGAAGAAGAAGAAGACTTCTTGCTAAGTAAAGCGCAATATACGATCACAGTGCATCATAACCCTATACGTTCCCGCTACTGAGACTCGGGGCCTTCCCTCACGAGGAGAGAGATATAGGCCATATTCGACGAAGCTGGTTGGGGATGACACACGTCTTCGGATATTGTGGTCCTCCAACATTTAGCCGTTGAATTAAAAGTTAAAGATAAAGCTTAAATTTTAAAATGAATTACTAAAATTGTAAATTTATTGATAATCAAGCATTTGAGTTAACAAATAATTTTTTAATGTAAGGTTAAGTATGTATTATGGTTTCTAAAATAAGAATATTCATTCAATGCGAGTGGAGTCAGTTGGTCTTGGCTCTTTTAGCTAACTTCCGAGAGTTCCTTTTGAACCTAGCCTTATCTATACTAATATTATAAAGCTGAAGAGTTTGTTTGTTTGAACGCGCTTATCTCAGGAACTACTGATGCGGATTGAAAAAATCTTTTTGTGTTGGATAGACCATTTATTGAGGAAGGCTTTAGGCTATAAAACATTATGCTACGAAGCTAGGAACGAAAAAATAAAGGAAAATGAGGAAAAAACCGGGAAAATTATTCATCTTTGAGGGCATCCGTTGCGTTCCGTTGGCTTGCGCTACGAAAAGGGAGAAGGAGAGGTTACAAAAAACTACATATACGCGGGCGGAGCCGCGGGCAAGAGCTAGTGTGAATATAATATGACCGCGTGGTGTTTAGGAGGATCGTCCAGTGCAGTGACCGCCTGTGACCGAGAGGGCGAGGGCCGAGTCAGGCGGCCTTCACTGCTGCCGGCGCCAAACCAACGCACACTTATTAGATACTTACTGTTATGCAGGCGTAGCCTTATTTGTTACGACGTGTGACGAATGTAGCTTTTTACTTCATAAAATAACCGTAAAAATAACCATTAAAAAATTTAGTCCAATATCGACTCAGTAGGTCGCGAAGAGTTCCACAATAATCAATTTCGATGTGACAGCTTCTCCGAAATATGTTTTTATATAATTCCATCTATTTAAAGTGAATGTACAACTAAAATATTCTGTGAATATTTCAAATGTCTGCCAAAAGCAAAAAAAAAAAACAAAAATCTATTTTATTTTAATTGTATTATTTTAATTGTTTAAAATAGCAGCAGCAAAAATACATCATCTTTAAAAAGTAATGGTTTATGACCAACATATGACATATAAGGTCTGATGACAGAGGGTCCCGTACCCAATGGGTGCGGAACCCTAAAAACGAATGGAACAGCAAACGAATATTGAGAGTTACATGTTCAAGACAAAATCCAAAAAGATACCCGAAGCGTGGATAATGGATATCATTATCCAACGTAAAACGAAAACCGCTACTTAAAATATCCTAGAAAAGGAAAATGCTAACGATGGTGATGAAATTAAGGTTAAAAAGAAGTGAATTTGTGTTCGTTTACGATCACTTATAAAAATAATACACCGCCAATCTGGATATATACCTACCTATGACGTTAGGTGTTTATTTTTATTATTCAGTAATATGTATAATAACTATCACAGCTTATCACACAAAATATCTTGTAGATAGTGATAGCCATCTTTTTAACAGGAAATGATAAGTTAAGCACTGTATTCACATAAGTACACACAGGCAGTGATTTTTTTACAGTAAGATCACAGACCATCTATTTTCTGTAGCTCGGCTACCTAAGGTGATCTGACGCGATCATCGAAGCTAAGCAACGGTCGATGCGGTCGGTGTTTGGATGGGTGACCATGCACAAGACTGTCGTTTTTCAAGTGGCATTTTCATCTGGGCGCTACCGTGGGTCTGATGATACGTTAAATTGTAGGTTACGGCTGTTAGTCTTAGTACAAGCTAAGCCAAGTCAGAGAACTTTAACACCGTGAGGAGGATCACAGACCATCTATTTTGGCCGATGGAGCATATTTAGTCAGGAATTAACTAGCTCTCAAGGTTTCTACCAGATTGTGTTTCGGTAGCTGTTACTTATTTGGCGACAGATTTTCTACTTGAAAGTGGTAGGTAACTAACATGTTTTTTTTCGTGAGGAAATGCATTTACGCATCTCCCGGTACAAGCCTGGGGGAGGCGGGCGGGGTATGTCGGGCTCGAGGGCCAGAGGGGCCGTCACTACCCACTAAAACCTCACGGTGTCCCATCTCACGACGGGGGCAGGGATGCAGGACCGCTTCGCGCATTGCCGCTGCTCAGGTGGTAACTAACCTGGCGTGCACTAGAAATACTTACCTATGTATTGTTATTTTTCTATCTAAAGTCTGTATATTTAGTAATACCCAGAAAATCTACAATCCCTAGGTTTATCTTTTCTTTAATTACAACATATATTTAATTATTGAAATTATCTGTGGAAATACCCAATAAAAGTAGCGATTTTTTATGAAATCGATCGTGTTTGATCGATATGCACCTAGGTACATGAATAATGATTATCTTTTCTGGGTCAAAACTAAGATAATAATTCAGTATCAATAATTTTTGTTTTGTATTCTGTTGGCGAAAAACTCATCCAGATAGTAAATAAACAGTTATTGCAGTAGGAAAGATTTACTGTATTTTAATAAAATTTACTGTAAAGTAATTTCATATTAACATATAATCTAATTGTGTCTCGAGGCCTTTTATAAAACACTACGTTTAATGGAAATTTTCGAAATTCTTGTAGTTGTCCAAGACAGAGTATTTTCAAGTTACTATATTTTGCGTTTTTTTATCTGGAGATACAGCCTACCAAAGTTAAGAAAGCGCGCATAAATTAAGCACGCCATATCAAAAGGTGTCGTAAACAGATCACAATTTGAAAGCTACATGGCAAGGACACATCAAATTGTGTATCTGATATAGAAGGATTGTAATATTCAAACTGAGACTTGCACAACAGTTCACTTACGAGCTTAGGTAATAACTAGCAACCAGTTAAATATTTTTTGCGGAGGCAAATAAAGCCGTATCTATACTTACTTAGTGTGTCTGTAGCTTGGTGGTCTACCACAATCATCAAGGTCAAAACCAGTGCAACAGCCCATGCTGCTTTGGACCGTGCCAAAGATTATCATATTACAAGTGACATTTACTTACTAATATTTAAATTTTTCCTTTGCTTATCTTAATTTGGGTTTCAGATCACAGCGGAAGTACACTAAATATTTAATTTTGTCTTCTATTTACAATGGGTTTCCGCAAAGTAAAATTTATTACGTTCGGGCGCTTTGATAACTCTCGACACCAAAGTTAATTCACTTGGGTCTTACGAAGAAGAACGTATAAGCTTCTAAGCTTATATAGAGTACAAAATTGGGTATTTTCCTCGTCATTCAAGTATTAAAGATGCTGGTTTACGTGAAACTGTATATATGAGTTTAATCAAGACTAGCTTAACATTTCGATTGATTCCATCCAATGATTCAATATATGCGGTTCACGCTAAGTAGCCGCAAATAACATTTTGTAAATCATACTTTAAAGTCTAGTAAAACAGCATTTAGCAATCCCACATGGAATCAGATTAGAATAGAATATTTATTTATTTTACAACCAAAAAATTAACATATTTAAAATTAAAAACTAAAGTATAATGGCGGTCATATCACCTATGGTGATTTCTACCGGGCAACCGTGAATGGAAAAATAATCATACATATGAAAGCGTTGGTTCAAGTACCTAAACAACATAAATAACTACGAACATGATAATGAAAGAAGAAAAAACATAAAAAAAATTTAATGGATAGAAAGTGATTAAATAATTGAGTTTTGAAAATATTACGATATTCAGTTAGTTAATTATACATTTTTTACGCTGAATTAACTTAGGATTAACGACAGCTTCTGTTTACTCTGGTCTTCGATTTACCTACGCTAGCCTAGTTGGAATCTATTTACTCTTTGAAGGCTCGGGAGGAGAGTTCCAAAGCTTCGCAATTTTCGAAATAAATGTCGAAGCGATAGCGCATATAGCGTATATGCGAATATTTGATTAGTGTCTCTTCGCTGAGCCTCTTCTAATCATCCATAATCATGATTGACAGCCAATTATATCTCACAGAAGTTCACCTTTTTTCATCGACTGCCATATGCTTTTGATTTGTGCTAATCTACTCCAGATTCGACCCGTAACAGCTGTTCTAACATGTTCCAAATATACGAGTAGTCCATTGCCAAAATAATATATAACTATTTGTTTGCCTACGACTTAAATTTAGATAATACTAGCTGACCCGGCAAACGTTGTATTGCATTAATAATTATTTCTAAATATACAGTAGCCGATTCTCAGACCTAATGAATACGCATATAAAATTTGGAAAAAATCGGTTCAGCCGTTTCGGGGGAGTACGGTAACAGACACTGTGACACGGAAATTTTATATATAAGATTTTCTGGCGTCTTGGTTTATGTTATTCTTTTTGACGACATGGTCACGAAGTTTTCTTTTTATTTAAGTCTACGAAATTGTAATGGAATATTGCCATGGGGATCCCAGGACAAAGTTGTGGCAGATCTGGGGCGGCGCGGCGGTTGCGGGATGGAAAGCGAGTCCCGCGGGTTGCGGCAGCAAATATCAATTGCTATAGAGCGGGTAAATGATGCCAGTCTAATAGACATATTTAGGCGAGGGGCTTTCACGTAATCAATTTTCCTTAATGAGATATTTTTGTTATTACAACCATAGACAAAATATACTAAAGTAGGTATACTGTAAAAGTATACTTTAGTATATTTTGTCTATGTTACAAGATTAAATATTTGAATTTGGAAAACATATTTCTTGTTCTCGTATGTAATGTAAGATAAAAAAAATGTACTTATCTACACCTATTAGGATTTTAGTATAATAGTACACAAAAAATGCAAATTAAAATAGGTAGGTACGTTTATTTTTTCGCAAATGGTTGGTATGGTCCTCAAACATGCCGGTTTCCTCAGGATGTTTTCCTTCACCGTAAAGCGAGTGCAAATCCACACATAACTTGAAAAACAAGTCATAGATAGATGTAGGGCCGTCGAACCAGGGGCCGTCTGATTGAAGCGCAGACGTTATAACCACCGAGTCACACTCGCTTTTTTGTATGTATGGTATATGTAAATCACCTGCTCTTTCAGCACCAACGCTGTGCTCGGCAGTAGTGACACACGGCGCCGGCGCAGGCGGCGGGGGTGGCGAGCTATGTGTGCCGGCGGCCGTCAACTAGGTCGCGTTGTGAAACAGAGAGCGGCGCGAGCGGCGCCTGCGCAACAGCCCCCCACAACTCTACCACACATTTTCTCCGCAGTATAAACAAAAACATCCCATCTGTTACGGCGAGAAACTAGGTAGGTAAAACATCCGTCACGACAGATTTAATACATGAATACTTGTTGTAAAAGAACAAATCTAGAACATATGAGATAGGTTTTAATCTCATATGTTCTAGATTTGTTTTTTTTTGACGTGACAACGTCTTAAATTAGGTTGCGGCTGGGAGTCACTTATGAAAAAGTGTAACGCCCGGTAACGTTACGATGAGTCACCGAACGAGAGAGAGGCTCGCCGAATGCCTTGCGTCTCTCTCCCACTCAACTATGATCGGTCTGCCGCGCGCGCAGCACGCGGCAGACGTTGTCACGTAAAATCTTCGCCCGTAAAACCGACGAAACGACTTTACAGGCAACCATTTTTTTTACAACAAGTCAGCGCTGTTCTGGCCGAAGGTAGAGCATGTTTAGTCTGAAATTAATGTTACTGAACGCTTTGGTAGGTTTAGGTTAGATAGGCTCAGATAAACATTTTCCAATGATTTTCATAGTAATAATAAAATCATGATGAAACAATATCTAACCCAAAGTTAAACAAGGGTCGAGGTGGACAGTCTTTGGATGGGTGACCATGCAAAAGCCTATCTTTTAAAAAGTGTCATTTTCATCTGGACGCTACCGTGGTTCGGATGACACGAAAGTTTTTAAATCGTGGGTCCCAAATTAAAAAAAGACCCTTAGGCGGCTTGAAAATTCTCGACACCAGAGAGGGTCACTTAGCTCATACGAAATTATTGTTATTTATTTATTAAATAATCGTTTAAAGTTATCTTATCAGTGTATCACATCTAATCGGCCTCTTATCGATAAGCGCGGTCAGATTGGCGCGAGTACGAAGAACTGCTTTGATCTTAATATTGGTTATCAAAATAGATTAAGGTGTTTATGAAGAATATATCATTGATTTGATAGCACTTCTTCAAAGTGGATACTTCCTAATAAAATGTTTCTAAATCCCTGTCAAGAGTGAATTGACTTCGGGGAATTACCTTTCCAGTGTTGATAGAAGTTTCTCAGGATTTACGGGTATCAAGTGCATTGAGATAAAATGTACACAAATAAATGTAATTCGTTTACTTACTTATCTGTTTTGACAGCGCCTAACTTGCAGAAATGTAATTTTTATTTAACTTGTTTTGTGCAGGTAATGGGTCTTAGTAGTAATCTCAGTAGACGCACAAAACAAGATAGTATTTTTCCTAAAAGGTTATGTAGGCGTAAGAATATTAATTTAGAAAAAAACTGTCTGCAAGCGCATTAAATATGCCCCCAAATCAAAGTGTCCCTATGACACTAGCAACTGCCGTCATTTTTTTTTTCTAAATAAGTCAGAGCTTGACCACAAATTCATCTGATGTTAAGTGACATTGAAGTCTACGTGAAGCGCGATTACCTAGAATATTATTATATAAGATTTTAGATATATTATTTAAATAAGATTTTAGACTAATATTGCGCCGCTTATATCTATTGCCACTGATAGAAGTGGCTATGAACATTAGGAGTGTCGCTATTTGCCAGGGTCATAAACATGAGCCTTGAGGGGCAATCTATGAGTAAGGAGTTGTAGTTTCACTGAGTAACAAGTAACGACCAGACTTACCTACCTCAAATTGAAACGTAATTGAGTATTTTTAGAATATACGTACATAAATGTAATACAATATGCGTTCGTTTAAATTTTAAAGTGGCCTTCGATTTTTCTGGATCCTTTTTTCAGATGATGCCAATGTGATCAGAAAAATATGCCTTTCCAAACAACAAATTTAAGTCTCGTTACCGCTGTGCTCGTTCTGCGTAAAGAAAAGCCCAACACTTAATAAATATAATAGTTTTAGTAGTAGTATAGTTGTTATTTGCCAGACGGGGCTGACGTTGTACCGTGGCGACGTAAGTCCACAAAAAATTAAGAATAAAAAAAAATTAAGTCTGTTCTGACCAGATTAACACGATAACTATGAAATACCAATGTATGTCTCGGTATTCAAATTTTAAAAGGCAAGCTATTAAACAAGATAGAATTCAACTATGCAAATGAATAAGGTTAGATAATAATACAAGCATCTAAAGGTCAGACAGTCGTCATCTGCCCGAATAATAAGTCAATAGATTACTGGACACACGCACGGATAGAATTCTTAATAAAATCAATTTAATTCTAGATTTGTATTCAATTCTAGGATATGTATGTACCACCTATGTATATATATTATATATGTACCTACATACTAGCTGCACCCCGTATTAAACCGGGGTAAAAAGTAGCCAATGTGTTAATCCAAGGTTTAAGCTTTATCCATACCAAGTTTTATCGTAATCCGTTTGAGCGCGAAGAAGTAACAAACATACACCACTTACTCACAAACTTTCGCATTTATAATATTAGTAGGGTAAGTACCTATATGTGTAAATATTCATGAAATAAAAACAAAACATACATTTAGATACATAAATCGTATATATTTCTATTTAAAAATAATATCTCTATCAATAAAATCTATAAGTTTCAAATGAAAGTAACTAAGTATATATTTAATGTAAAATAAACAAAGACAACGAAGATTTTATCTGTTTTACAGATTCTGTATGACGTTTGTCTAGATGATAACATAGTATAAAAGAGATCTTATAATGATAGTGTGACATTTTGCGTTTACATTACAAAGTTAGTAGAGATCGACCAGTTTCAAACAGAACGCCCTTCCACCTCTTCAATTTTGTTACAATATGAGACAAAAATAAAATTACAAGTTAACATTAAAATCGTTGCAAGATTGGAATGAAATATTTTAGTCCCAGTTACTTAATAAATGAATAAATTCTAGGACACATTTCAAACACGGCTGGTTAGCCCCATACTAAACTATTTATAGTTTGTATTGTAGTTGCTAACACAACTGATTTGATACATACGTAAATACTTTATATCGATACATATTTCACACCCAGACCGACACTATAGTCAACAAATTTCGTTCATAACTAAGGTGTAAATGTTCACTGTGAATCAAACCAAAGACTCTCTGGTTGGCATGATAACCATTACGCCAAAGAGATCGATTAGGTTACTGATATAATTGTATACGAATTACTTTTGGTGGTAGGGCGTTTGCGAATGGTCAATCTCGCACATTTAT
This sequence comes from Mellilla xanthometata, assembly GCA_035578125.1. Lineage (NCBI taxonomy): Eukaryota > Metazoa > Arthropoda > Insecta > Lepidoptera > Geometridae > Mellilla > Mellilla xanthometata. The sequence goes on from JAPUBQ010000020.1 coordinate 7,401,770, forward strand.
CTACCTACTTTTACAATGACCCTTACGTACGTTTACATAACATTTTATTCAGGTCAATTGGACACATAGTGTGCGTTTACCGTTAACAATAACACGTTAAAACAATATGAAATTGAAATGAAATAAAACTTATTATCACAAAGTAAATTGCGCAATAAAATCTTAGCATAATGCGATAATGCTCGAAAAAGCAAATACATTGTTAATTATTTGTATTTAACAACTATGTACGTATGTTGTACGAGGGCACATTATATGTAACTACTTTCTTAATATGTACAAAAATATTTTAAAATTTACGATCTTTAGGTACATAGATTAGCTAGATATAGCAACTACTACACAATACCACAGCGAAAAATAAATTTATATCGTACAAATTCAATTAGCATAAATATTTAAACAATTATAAGTTTTTTCTCCATTTTGTGATGTAACAAATGTACAGACAAGAACTTTTTTCTATATTTAAAATATATCCTTACAACGTAAGAGTAAATATATTTTGCAGGAGTAATTTAAACAATATCTAAATTTAAGTAATTTCACAATTTCGACACTCAAAAATTAATGACTAGTTATTTGCTAAGCAAAAGTTTAAAATAACATAAAGTTTTATATGAAAAAAATAATAGTATTAAGATTTGTGATGATATTCATAGAAAATATAATAACATAAAAAATATTGAAGAAAATTATATAATCGCATCTAAATTTAACAATGAACACACTCCTATCATATTGAAAAAGATCTTATCATCGAATTGTCAATAACAAAAGAAATTAATCATATAAAAAATACAAGTTTGTTTATCAGATTATTAAGTACTATTATAACACTATCATTTCCTTATTGTGCTTTTTCGATGGCCAGATTTATTAGTTAAATTAATATAAAACAAATCTATGCAAAGATATTAGTGCTTTTCGACACTACCATACTAAAATTTTTGATAATTGATCAATTAATTATAATAGTTTTTTGCTTTCACTTGTTGTCAAAAGACTGATCATAATCTCTTTTATAAAAAATGTTTACTTTGCACATTACTATGTATTAAAATTATAAATATCATCTTATTAGGAGTATTTTAATGGGGTAATTTTTGGGGCATGTACCGTGAAAATCCTGACACAATTATAATTACATACTCGTAGTATACATGCTAGCGAGTCAATAGATTCAAGAATCCAATTTATACAATCAGAATAACCCATGTATAACTACATATTTTTATTTAAATAAAAATAGGTAGTTAAGATACATACGACCAATATAATAATACTGTCATATACAAACCATAATAAAATTATTTTGAAGATTCGATAAACATATTTTTCAAGTAAATTGTTTTTATGTGTAAAATACAATCTGATACAGCTTAATGGCTTTTTTATCGCAATTGATGATTACTGTAGTTAATATATGAATATGAGACAAAATTCATATATAACTCGGATTTTGTTTAATCGAGTTATATGTATGTAATAGACATATATTTATAGACAGCCATTCTTTCGCAAATTGCTATAGCTAGCTGCGTTTAAAAAAATGAAAGCTAAATCAACTATATCAATAGAAGCAGCCATACCTAAGAATTGCCAAACTTTTTTATACAAATACATAATATGTGCCAATTATATTTTCTGGCATAAGTGGTAAGTTTTACTAAAAGTTAATACGAGTAATTTTACGAGTAGGTTTGTGTGATGTAAACAGCTAATAAGTGAGGATAATCAATTGTTTCGATTATGGTTGCATAGTAGATTGTAACCGCGTGACTAAATGTTATTACTTACAATAATTTTATATTTATTGTCACGACAGAGAACTAAATAAAAGTTTAAGTGTTGTAACTTTAAGTGTAGCATATGTGGTCTAATTTAAATAATGTCGACATTATATAAATTCTACTTAAGTTTTAGAGAGAAGTTATAAGGAATTTGTACAAATTCGACTTCATCAAATTTGACATTTTAAATTGTACAAAACAACATTTACAAACTGAACTTAAAAAGAGGACAACTTGAACTTGAATAATGATAACATATCGATGCCATGTCATACCGTATCGTGACGTCACTAACCACTGATGTTACTGACATTCGGAAAAATGCTTTGGGTAGATGACTTCTAAATAGGGCGCGAAAATAGGGAGAGCACATACCAAACTTAAACACTCGATGTTGGCCGTGCCGGGAATCGAACCCGGAACCTTCTGATTGGCAGTCCGGCATGGTAACCTTTACGCCAACGAGGTCGTCAAACTTTGTACACATATGTAATTAATATGATATTAAAAAAAGTTTTTACAGGTATATGCCAGATTTAGTATTTTGACCGAGTTACAACTAGTATATGATCAATGAAAAATTCAATAAAGCTTTAATTTTTTACGTATATACCCTATTGTTAGCTCGGTCGCTATTTGCATTCAAGCGAAAGGTAAGACCTTGAAACCAAAATACACCTACGATATTGAAATAGGCAGCTATGTTAAGTAACTACGCTTTCAGAATCAAAGGCCGTAAGCAAACTTTTAGTATCCGAATAAAACAAATTCTATATGCTAGAATGGACTAAAAATGTACCATCGATATGGAATGTGCGTTAATTCGAATCAATTCGGAATGTTTTAGATTGCCTTATTAACGAAAAATACGATATATAAATTACGAATTAGATAAGGTACCAGTTTTTCCGGTCCGTAACGATAATTAAATAAAAGCTAGCGCGAAAACTAATAATCGAGTTACGTTTTAGCGTGTATCGATTCTATTAACAGATTTTAAAAGTTCTTTTGAATTTAAACATGTTTTAAAATATGAAAAAGCATAATAATTACAGTGTGGATAAAAATAAATATATAGTGTAAATCGGTACGTAAATTATTCTCGACCACATAATTTGATAGGTAGTATAAATACTAGGACACCTAAGTGAATTTTTCATAGAGTTTATACATTTTTTATCATAGTATTGTTCATTTCATCTACACACTCTTTCACTCACCTTTTACAAAACTCTTTTCAGACAAAACACATTTGATAACCGTTTTTCTCATAAACTATCTGCTGGTCCATTAAAGACATTTACAGTGATAGTAAGTATTTATACAGCATTCACATATACATAGCTGATAAAAAAGTAAGTCTAAATGTTCTACGAGTAGTTGTGATGATGATGGTGATCTTACATTATATTTACAAGAGATTTTTGTGCCATGATCTCTAGCGATCTTACTCCACTGTGACAGACTTGGCGAGATTGCGCGGGCAATCGACGTTGCACTCACGTAAGACAGCGATGTGGTACGCCAGCAGCTGCATGGGGATGACTGTAAGGATGCCCTGCAAGCAGTCTACAGTCTTGGGGATCTGCAGGGATTGTGAAGCGAGTGCGATAGTCTCGTTGTCTCCCTCCTCGCATATGACGATGGGCCGCCCCTGGCGCGCGGTCACTTGCTGGAGCGCGTTCATACACTTGGTGTAGACGGGGTCCCTCATCACTATCATCATCACGGGCATAGAGCTGTCGATCAGTGCCAGAGGTCCGTGCTTCAACTCTCCCGCCATGATACCTTCACTGTGCATGTACGTCAACTCTTTCACTTTGAGAGCGCCTTCGAGGCAGGTAGCGAAGTTGTACCCGCGCCCCATGATGAGCAACGAGCGCTGCCTGTAGAGATCCTGAGCCAGCTTCTTGATTTCCGGATCAAGGGCCAAAACTTGACGGACTTTAGTGTCCAATTCATGCAGGCCGGCGATAATGTCGGAGCGCCTTTTCTGTAGCGAGATACGATCTTCGCTGATAACGAGCGCGAACATGACGAGAGATATGAACTGCGACGTGTACGCCTTCGTAGAGGCCACTCCGATCTCGGGGCCGGCGTTGATGTGGACTCCACAGTGAGACTCGCGGCAGATGGAGCTTCCCACGGTGTTGGTGATACCCACAATGAGCGCGCCATGACGCTTGCAGTATCGGAGAGCCATCAGAGTGTCGGCGGTCTCTCCAGACTGCGAGATGAAGAAACAGACGTCATCACGGAACACGGGAGTGTTCCTATCCAGGAAGTCGGATGCCAGTTCCACCATCACAGGCAGCTCAGTCAACTCCTCGAGTAACTGACGGGTAGCTACAGCACTGTGGTAACTTGTACCACATCCAATCAGCATCAGTCTTCTGCAGCGTTTAATTTCTGGAATATAATCTTTGATACCTCCGAGAGTGACGGTGCTCTCATCAAAGTTGAGTCGGCCTCTCATGGTGTTGACAATAGACTCAGGTTGTTCAAAGATTTCTTTTTGCATGAAATAGTCATAGTTACCCTTCATTATTTGTTGAAGTTCCAGTTTGAGAGTGAAGATCTCTCTCTCATGAGGATCATTGCTGCTTCCGGACAGCCGATGGATGCTAAGAACTCCATCCTTGATATGAGCCACATCATCATCTTCGAAATAAAGCACTTTGTTGGTGTGTTCAATGACTGCTGAGGCATCAGAGGCGAAGAAGTATTCCACATCACGCTCCTCTTCAGGTTCAAAGTGTGCATGGCTGTTGACTCGGGGCACAGAGGGCACGACTCCTCTAGTGGCCTTGTTGTTAGTGTACATAATAGGAACATGGTCGCTGGACAGGCGGCGCTTTGTTTTGATTCCAACTAGCAAAGGGCTTCCTCTCCGAGTAGCCACACATTCATTAGGGAAATAGCGGGACTTGAAGCACAAGGCAAAAGCACCTTCGAGTTGCTGGATTACCTGCTCTACCAGCTCCTGGAAGTTGTAATCCTTGTGCTGATGGTAGATGTGATGCACAAGCTTGACAATAGTTTCCGTGTCAGTCTGGGACTCGAAAACGTAGCCCTTGTTCTCTAGGAAGGTCTTGACTTCCTTATAGTTGGTGATGATTCCGTTGTGGATGACGACGAACGCGTTGTCCTCTCCGGAGCGCTGCGGGTGCGAGTTGACGGCACTGGGCTCTCCGTGCGTAGCCCAGCGGGTGTGAGCGATGCCGCAGTGCGAGTCCACGCACTGCTCCACCAACAGCTCGGTAGCACGCTCCTGCAGCAGCTCCTCGAGCGCGGCGACTTTACCGCGTCGCTTCACTACGGCTATGTCTTTTTGATCGGGAGCATCGACAGCCACACCGGACGAGTCGTAGCCGCGGTACTCCAGCCGTTTCAGGCCGTTCACCAGTAACTCCAGAATTTCGCGCCGGGTTTTTGGCGTCAAGTGGTTGATGTAAGCGAAAATTCCACACATTTTGAACGGGTCAAAACTTTAACGGAGGCGACTGAACGGAACCACGGCTCGCGAGAAACTGCAGGCACCAGAAAATACGGCTGATATTGAAGGCCTGCACGTATCGCTCCTACCACTAATATGTTACTTTCACTTACGGCGAGGCACACGTCATCGTGTTTCGTTATCAACGGACCGGTGCTCGTTTGTATCCGCAAAGCAAATGTAAATACAGCAACAAAAGCAAAAACCAGTTCGTAGCCACCTTGATAACCGTTCTGACATTGACAGCATGGCTGACATTTGATAGACAATGACATTTGTCAAAATTGTGCTATACATTTTTTTTTGTAGGCTTAACAATACTTCCCAATACTTAGCAATTAATTTACTCATAATAATATCTTAAGGAATAGGTATTGCAATACCCAGTACTATTATAGTAAATTCTTCTTTAGAGACGTCGTAATAAAATTATAATCGTGTTTTAGTGAATGTTTTAACGGGAATAGCCGGTTATACAAAAATTTAATTATAATCAAGAAGTTGAATAAATTTTTTGGTCGTTACCTATATTATAAAATCTTATTAGTAGCATCTAGTCTCCCCCAACGACATTTAGGTATTATAAATGTCGTTGGTCTCCCCCCCGCCACGCTTCCAGGATTTGCCTATTGTTATTGGCCGCGCTTTAATTTTTGCATCGCTGAAGCTGACGCTTATGACCCGTCTCGTGTGTTTACTAATTAGGCGAAAATAAAGACGTATTTCGAACTTCTTCGTTTATTTATTATAGGACTAAAAAGATACGGTTTTTTACAAAATTACTGAAAGATTACAAAGATACATTTAGCTTAAAATGAACATGAGATAATTTCCATTACTTGAGATTCTCGTTCTGAATACTAAGTACATAGTGCAATGTCTAAGAGAAAAATAACGGACTGATCCAATTTGAATATTTAAACCACTGTTTGAAAATTGAACATACCATAACTTGATACGTTGCTACAATTTACAAAGTCTTCCAACTTGTCTTTATAACGTTTAGAACGCTTCAAAGTGCTGCCTGTTGCAGGCAGGTTTACAACCGTCGCGCTACGCTCGGATGTTAACAATACTAGGTACCAACCTTAAACTAAAACACTAACTAGGAATGCTATTTATAGCGATAACATTTTGTTTCTAACATAGTTATACAAATTATATAGGCTTACTGGTAACTACCTCGAAACCTTTAAAGGGTTACTTCATTGGGTACATCTAAATGGTCTAGATAAACAACTTTTCAACCTATTCACAAAAATAGACATGCAAGGAAAATCATATATTATTTCGTGAGTTTCCCTAAGCGGTTGAACAATAGTTGTTTGTCTAGATTCACTTGAGCCGGTCGAATCAAGCGAAAGTCAACTCATAAAATGTAAGTAGACATTTCACAATACATGTTCGATAATCATTATTATAAAGTAAACACGACACATACGAGTACAAACAGGTACAATCACTAGTGTTATGTTACAGTCGACAATTAAATCACATACGAGAATGGGTTCAAAAATTCAGTGACCACTCCGTTCCTTTCCTCCTAAACTCCTTGCGATGAAAAATTAAAACGTATCGAGCTTTCAAATGCGGAAACTCAAACTCGACGAGCGACTTACGACTAAAATAATCACAAAGGCATAAACTTAAGACATATGAAGCGTAACTAAAACGGACTACTTTTAATATCGCGCTACGATAAATGCATAAGTATTGGGCGAGAGTGATGTGGCCAGTGAAGAAGCTCCGGTGGGTGGGAGGCGCTAGGGGCTGGCGAGGGTGGGTGGCGGCCGCTGCGGCGCCGGCGTCGCTCGCCGCGTGCTCTGCGCGCGCGCACGCCGGCTCTGCAGGTGGCGCGGGGGCGCCTCCGCAGGCGACGCGCGGCGGCGGCAGCAGTCTTGTGTTAGAGGTGCCCCATAGTTATTTCTTCTTCTGGGCCTTCTCGGCGGCCTTGGTGATTTTACCGGTTGTCACTTCTTTGAAGTTCACGCTCTGAAAACAATATAAGAATCATCAAGAAGCTTTACAAAATTACCTAACAACTATAAATACAAGCATTTTCATAGCTCATTTTACTTTTATTACTGTTCATAATGCTCTAAACAAATTGTAACACAAGGTTTCTCTATGTACAAGAATGTATACTTCGATTTAAATCATGACTGATGCTCTGAATAACGCTTAGTCAAAATCATATAGTCCTGAGAGAAAATAATTTCGAGTTCGTGCCCTTCAAACTGGTACACAGTATTGCTAAAGAACTACCGTTTGGCGGCAGCAGTTCTGCTGCTACTACGTATAATACTTCCTATAAAAAAAAGGTAAAAGTAGTACTTCCACGAACGGACGACCCCTGCAAAAAAATACTACCACTACAAGTTATTTACCTTGATAACGCCGACGGCGACCGTCTGCCGCATGTCCCGCACGGCGAAGCGGCCGAGCGGCGGGAACTCCTGGAAAGACTCGACGCACAGCGGCTTGGTCGGCACCAGCATCACGATGGCAGCATCGCCCGACTTTATCGACTTCGGGTCCACCTCCGTGGTTTTACCTGAACACACGGACACATTCATTAAAGGTGGCATAAGACCGGCACTGATTGGTAGCCGAGAACTGGTAGACGAAGAGTGGATCGTCCGGCAGCGCGAATTTAACGGTTTCGTCAACCTATCTAGGTTTAGGAAACCGTTAACTTCGCGTGACATATCTGGGATAGGTGCGACGTGCGAGGTGCGATATTGATACAGCTAGCACACGCAAAGTGGGACCGACACCCTTCTGTCATATAGGATAATGAATGATGATGATGATGCAAAGCTCGATTAAAAACAACTTATATATTTTGTATGCCATTATGGAGCGACGACGGTCTGCCTCCATTTAGCAAAGGGAGGATATCCCCTCGGACAGATGTTGTTTTTGGAGACGGCCGCCCGACGGTCATGCATTGTAGCTAGGACTAGTCGTACGCGCGTTGAAAATACCGCTTGCGCGGTTCAGAATACAAGCGCTTTGATTGGTGGCGGGCGATGAAGTATATGACAGAGACGCCACACCATATTATGTGTTTTTTAAGCGAAAGCTATACTTAATATACGTATGACCATATTAGTTGCATACTGACTTTTCCAAATTAATTTTCCACTTCACTGTAAGGTGACTTGACGGCGCTTTAATGCTCATATCATAGCCGAGTTCCATAAAAGCGCAGTCACTAGCTTTGGTAAAGTAGACATGGCTGCAAACGGAAGTAAGCAAGTGCTAAGAGCTGTTGTACATGGACTTAGCTCATGCTGATGATGACGGTGCTAGTTAGATTTGCTCACCGGTACGGCGGTCGCACTTCTCCTTGATCTCAGCGAACTTGCAGGCGATGTGCGCCGTGTGGCAATCCAGCACCGGAGTGTAGCCGTTGCTGATCTGCCCCGGGTGGTTCAGCACGATCACCTTATTTACACACACCATATTAATTTTATTTTATTAACATACAAATAACAAACAAAACTAAGACTTTCGTTCATCACATTAAATTTTCATAGAAATCAAAGTTAAAACTGATCACACTTTTCTTAAATACCTACTGTAGTGTACCATTTCTAGTTCTATGGCACGAGTAGATTGTCTGAGCATAAGGTTGAATACAAATCCCCACAAGAGAAACCAAAACCACAGAGAAGGTTGGGGAACCGCCCAGAACGATGGATGCAAAGGGGCATATCTACATTAACTTTCTGATATTCAGCAGTATCTTTGAAAACGAATGTTCTAATTTCTCGTAAGGCTACTACTCTAGCCAAACTGATTAAAACCGCGCCTGTAGCGCCTATAGCTCGGCTAGCTAAGGTGATCTGACACGATCACACGATCATCGAAGCTAAGCAACGGTCGATGTGGACGGCAAGAAGAAGAAGACTGTTTAAAAGTTAGCCATTTATTTTATGCACACAATTTCTCCACGCATAATGCTGTTCACACATAACTGTATGCTCAGTTCTGCTCTGCAGTCCGTGATAATATTGTGCTTGTGCAATTTAATTGGCTAACTTCAATTTTACTCGCGCCCGAGTCACTAGCGCCATTTCAAGGTCGCTAGATAAGCGATTACAAAATACATAATAACGCAGGAAATTCGTAAACTTGATATGCTTAGTGTGTTGATTTAATTTCACAATGTTAGCTTTAGTTAATTGCTGTTCAGATATGGATACGATAGTGCAGGAAACGCATAAAAAATAAACAAATAGAATTCGGAAAAAAACTATCATTGTTTTTGTCTACCTAAGTACCTAGAGATTAGGATGCTACTTTCACGACCTCGTTGGCGTAATGGTTACCATACCGGACTGTAAATCAGAAGGTTCTGAGTTCGATTCCTGTGGGTCTGGGTGTTAAATATATATGTACCATAACACAAACTAGAAATGGCTCAGTATGGGGTTAACCAGTCGTGTATGAAATGAGTCCTTATATTAAAAAAATACCCTTTCTCATTTTATATTGTCTCTTGTTGTTTAATTTCTCAATTTATCTCGAAATAATCTCTATAGCTATTCTGTTATGTTATCCGAAGCAACAGTTACCTGAGCGGTGAAGTCCGAGGCGCCCTTGGGCGGGGCGTTCTTAGAATCTCCGGCGACGTAGCCGCGGCGTAACTCCTTCACGGATACGTTCTGAAAACAGCTCATGTTTCAAACTAACCGTTGAAGATGTTTGGCGATAATTTGCTAAAGTAAGTGTTTACAGTGGTCTACGATGAATACGATGCACACTTACCTTCCTAGGTAAGTGTGCATGTGAAACCTATGCTACCAATATTATAAAGAGGAAAAGTTTGATTGTTTGTTTGTTTGACGCGAAAAGGCTCTGAAGCTACTGGACTGATTTGGAAAGGTCGTGAAGATTTTCTATGCTAAATACAAATACAAATGTTTATTAATAACACCATTAGTTACATGTCAAAGAAAATAAAATTAAGTGAATTAATATGTTAAATGTCAAAAAAAATTGTATGGCAAAAATTACATTCTAATTACGTCATTTAACATTATTATTCATATTATATTAAAAATTAAAATATTATCTAGTTCTAGATAATTCCCAAAACTATAAAACAAATGGTCATGTAACCAGGACCTTAATTTATTCTTAATTTAGATTACGCTCGTGTAATAGCGATAGTTTGCTAAATTAAGTCTATACAGTGCTCTACGACGTATACGATGCACACTTACCTAGGTGAAACCTATCTACATATAGGTACCAATATTATAAAGAGGAAAAGTTTGATTGTTTGTTTGTTAGACGCGAAAAGGCTCTGAAGCTACTGGACTGATTTGGAAAGGTCGTGTTTGGCGATAGTTAGCTAAAGTAAGTCTTTACAGTGGTCTACGATGTTTACGATGCACACTTACCTAGGTGAAACCTATCCATACTAATATTATAAAGAGGAAAGATTATTTGTTTGTTTGATGCAAATAGGCACCGAAACTACTGGACCGATTTGTAAAATTCTTTCACCGTCGGGAAGCTACGTTATACGCGAGTAACATAGGTTAAATTTTTTTTTTTCTATTTACAACTTGAATTATTTTATAGCCCGTGCGAAGCCGATACTGGCTGCTATTTTACATTATACGGGTAAATTTGAATACTCTAAGTGGTACATCTGAAGAAACAGAGAATTGGGAAGAGTTTTAAAGTTTCGTAGTCCTCACAATGAAGGTCAGATCTAAGCGCTTTGTTTGAATTTGGAATTTCGATAGTGAATTTTACACATAATATTAAATTTTGAAATGTTTGTTAGAATCTTAACGTGCATCAGATTTGTATCTTTGTCGGCCTATCTTATATGACTAACCGTAGGACTGACCTAACGTCCATATACCGTACAGTAAATTAAGCAAATGCTGTAAAAATTACTGAATATTATTGAGTAGGGCATCGCTGTAGTTATTTTTTGGAATTTTCGTTTACAGTTATTGTTTGCTGATCACAATATCACGTACCATCAAACAAAATCAAAATCAACAGTTAATAAAAAAATATCACCATCAGATGAATTGAATAAATCGGTCAAGCGCTGACTGTTATGATGACTGATATGCAGAGTTAAAAAAGCCTCCATTCTCCAATAAGATTTTCATTAATCCCGAGTAGAGCAGGAAGAGTATATTCACCCAAGGCGATCTGCTTATAATAATAAAAAATGTGACATTCAGAATCCATTTTAAAAACACTTCCGATAAAGCAAGTGAAGGGACCTAGACTGACTGAACCTAAATAGAAGGTATACAGGAAATGGACTAAATTAAAACTGCGCTCCTGCGTCAAATTAGTAGCAAACAGCTGTGATATTTTTTACTGATATAAAATTTGTTTCAAGGTCTGGTCTTAAAATAACTAATGCGTTGAACACTATTCGTCTTAGGATAAAGAATAAAAATTAATCATAATCTGTCCTTCATGTTTATACATACTGTAGTATTTATCGCACTAAGGACATTATACTTTATTTACAGAGTCAAAATTTTCTTCGTACATCTCTATTGTTTAGATTTTTTCAAATTATTTATTTATTATCACTTTGTTGCAAAAGCTAATATGTTATTATTGTCAGTATATTGCAATATACTGACAATAATAACATATTCTAACAATAAACATGTACCCTTACACATTGAAGCGCTGCCAGAGAACTACCTTGGGTATGTACAATTTACAAGATTACTTAACAATATTTTATTGGATGTCAAACAAGTGTACAAGATGGATCATCTCTAAAATTTTGCTCATCCATTTTTTCACCTAAACCCAATGGTCTTGCGCCGCTTGATCACAATTTTCCTGATGTTAAGCGATATTGTGTTTAAGTTAGATAGATGATTCATAGTTCTCCAAGGTAGTAGGCATTTTACACTTGGCAAATTTTCTGTCCTTATTCACTTCTGTACTGTAGCCCCATAATACTACAAACCACTACTAAATCTATTGAGAAAAGTGGCCCTACCTTAACGTTGAAGCCGACGTTGTCTCCAGGCATGGCCTCCTGTAGAGCCTCGTGGTGCATCTCTACCGACTTCACCTCCGTGGTGATGGCGGCCGGAGCGAATACCACCACCATACCTGGATAGAATACGAGTATTTAGAGTGGGAGGTGCTATACAAGTAAAATCGGAGGTAGTATATGTAGAGCGGGAATAATGTTTTCTGTCACAATAATAAATGTATTTCTTTCTTTCGAAAAAGCGACTGTGGCTCGGTGATAATAACGTCTGCTTTTCAATCAGACGGCCCCTGGTTCGATCCCGGCCCTACACCAATGACTTGTTTTTCAAGTTATGTGTGGATTTGCACTCGTTTTACGGTGATGGAAAACATCGTGAGGAAACCGGCATGTTTGAGGACCACAATATCCGAAGACGTGTGTCATCCGCCAACCCGCACTTGGCCAGTGTGGTGGACTATAGCCTATATCTCTCTCCTCGTGAGAGATAATATATATAATAAAAAAAAAATAACATAACATATCCACGTTGCAACAACTTCTATAAATCTGACGCAAAATTTGTGGCATAAAGCTTCTCTCTACAGAATTGATTTCAATGTGCAAAATGCAATAAATTTGCCTAAGCTAACCATTCTTCCATATCCAGTATGGTAACAACCTGTCAATTTCTGATAACATAGATTTGTTAAAACTCTTTGTACCATCCATTCGCGATCATACCTACCAGCAATAGCGAAAGTTTAATTCGGTCGTCTGATTCCGGTTCGCGGTTTACGCCAAGGTCAAAGAACCACTTCTACCTGTTTATCGTGTTCCATTATAATATCATTACATTAATGATAAATACGACGGGTTGAAAACTTAATAAGGAATTTCGAAATATCAAGCAAGTTAAAATACAGGTCCGTCTATGGAAACTTTTATATCACACAGAAATACCTATTCGCTACAGTCGAAATAAGCAGAAAGAGATATTCCAAAGCTATGTTGAAAATCCAATAAGAGTACTTTATCACTTACTACTTGGCTTAGTATAGGCTCTTCAGAAAAACACTGTATATAAGTATTAACCAAGATAACAAAAAAATTATAAACAAGCTTTACAGGTAATTAAGACCCACTGTTAAATACTGTGATCCATCTTTACTGACTCCATCACCAGAACAGCTTCGTTCGTACCTTATTACAGATACAAAATATATAATTATCCACCCAAGATACAACTGCACCAATTTTGTATTAGTTTGGGGCGAACGTGAAGTAGGTATTAGCTTGTAACTTTACTTCCAGGATCCACCCGAATAAACACATATATATATATATTTTTCAAGGTTATACACTAACCTGGCTTCAGGATGCCTGTCTCGACTCTCCCGACGGGCACAGTTCCTATCCCGCCTATCTTGTACACGTCCTGGAGAGGCAGGCGCAGCGGTTTCTCGGTGGGCCGGGACGGGGGCTGGATGGCGTCTAGAGCCTAGGGAATATATAGAATTAAATGGCTAGATACATTTATAAGTATGGTAAAGTCGAGAATAAAATAAAACAGCAAGTTGCTTTTTGAATCGCCGCTTAGAATCAGGAAAATTGCAAATAAAAATATAATATCCTGGAAATCATGCAGCACCAAGGAACTCTCAAAGACCAAACAAATTAAGCCTAACTCATAAGATTTTTGTTGAGGAATTCTTATTAGCGCCTTCTAAGCTTTATTATCAGGACAGCTCCATGGTACCATAATAATGTTTTGTCACTGAAGATACTTAAATGTACGTAATTTGAACGCAGTTGCCAGAAGGGGGTCTAATTCAGCTCGTAAAATTCTACGCGAGCATACAATACAAGTTAATAGAAAGCTTCTAAAAATGTATAAACATATAGTGTGCTTACCTCAATGAGGCACTTGCCCTCCACCTTGCCATCCTTGCGGTCGATGGTCCAGCCCTTGAACCAGGGCATTTTGTCGGAGGCCTCGAGCATGTTGTCTCCGTGCCACCCTGAGATCGGCACGAACGCCACCGTCGCCGGGTTGTAACCTTTAAACACACACTTCATTACTCAGTACTCTTGTACTTGATAAGATCTACATACCTAGGGCTAGATAATACCGAGCTTAATTACGTAAAATCTTTAAAGGTTCTTCTGGATAATCAACATTGGTTCTAAAACATTTTAATATTTGCGAAAGTTATTCAGCTGTTCGACATTAAGATTATTTGTCGCGTCTCTACAAGACGCGACAATGTATGGGGGACGTCGATATTTATTCGTGTTTTAAAATTATTGGAAGAAAAGTTGTTTACATTGACGCCCATAAAATTTACATCAGTAATCTTAGAAGGAGAATTACATCTCCGAATGAGGATGAAACCAAACTCCATCATTTTGTTTAGAAATGTGGCACAAGCCAAATATTCTAATGTCTCGGAAAAGATTCTGTTTTTTAACTATAATTTCAGCTGAAACTTGATTATAGATTTTGAGCATGGAGTTTTAAAGAGCTCATTGAGAATTGAAAAACTTCTTGTCTCAACATATGACCCCAATCCCTTCTCACTCGTAACGGAGATAAAGTATGCAGTGTCAATTATGAATCCAATTAACAAAACCAGTACAATTAAGCCCAGCTCGGTTGGTTAGTATGCAAGATTCTACCCTAACTAAAACACATAAATTGCAAGCCAAATAGGTAATAAATAAAAGCTTGTAATAATGGAAGCCAACGACGCATTTTGTGCTGCTCAGTGATGGGTACGAAAACAAATGTCGTAGCCGGATTGCGACCTTTAACCATCAATCACTGGCTTTATTACAGTACGCGAATACCCAACTCCGTTTAGAGTTACCTATTGCATAATAAAGTAATGATTTAGGATCACAGACAGCTGTGTATCTAATACTTAAGGTCAAAGTTTACTACAGGAATCTTGCAGCATTTCCTACGATGTGTAAACATACTCAGAACTCTTAGTAAAGCTTACAGAAATTTTAAAACTAAACAGTTAAAATATAAACAAATACGTTGATTCCCATTTCTGGTAGAGGTCAAAGTCGTAAAACAATAAGCAGTTCCAAAGCATTTCCTGAAAAGTGTATATTTAGCGGCAAGATAGGTCGACGACATTACAGCTATCGCGGGTCGAACCTGGACTAGATGGGCACAGGACCGAGACAGATGGCATGACAAGAGAGAGGCCTCTATACCCAGCAGTGGGATAGAACAGGCTGTGGATGATGATATACACTTACCAATCTTCTTGATATAAGAGGAGACCTCCTTCTTGATCTCCTCATATCGAGCCTCGTGGTAGGGCGGCTCGGTGGAGTCCATCTTGTTGACGCCCACGATGAGCTGCTTCACGCCCAGGGTGAAGGCAAGGAGAGCATGCTCGCGCGTCTGCCCGTTCTTGCTGATGCCAGCCTCGAACTCTCCCGTGCCGGCCGCTACGATCAGCACGGCGCAGTCCGCCTACAAACGATTCGATTTCAAGCCATGACAGTACAGTCAGACGTTCGGTTGCCTTACATCCTGCAGGGCGTCGGTTGACCAATGAGCTTGGGCTTTGGAGGAAAATATTGTGAGAAAACCATAGTGGTAGAGTAGCGTGGGAGGCCAACCGGCCAGGTGGAGCGACGACCTGCGGACGGTAGCTGGTAAGCACTGGATGCGTAAGGCAGGAGACCGTGCTCTATGGCGATCGTTAGGAGAGGCCTATGTCCAGCAGTGGACAATTATTAAATAGGCTGATGATGATGATGATGATAGTAGTAGAGATTTTTCCAATGCTTGCCTGGCTAGTAAACACTTTCAAGTTTCACATCTGTTACTAAGCCCCTAAATGTAAGTATGTTTCGGCAATCGCTTTGGGAGCCATTAATTCCAGATTAGGCTTGCTCCACCTAAGGCCAATGTTGCTGAACCTTGACGGCTAGTCTACGATAGCGTTAATTAAAAAAAAAACATTTTTAATTTATCATCCATCATAATTGTCGGCCCGTATTGATCCCCTGAGCATAGGCCAAATTTCTCGTACCTATATATACCATTCATACCGGGTTTTATAATTCGAGTTGAACTGCCTAGTTGAATAGATTTTATATTTTGAGCTGCCTAAACTTTATTAGCCAGTTAGGGAGAACCAGTTACCATAGAAACCATTCTTTGGTATCCATAATCCTGGACTAAAAGAGCTTGTCGTCGAATTACGAACTAAATTGCTTCTTTTACATGCGTAGATATAATTGAGATCTATCCGGAATCGGCCTGATTACGCGTAATCATACGCTATTGATGTGTTTACCGACAAATAAGTGGCTTGATTGAAAATCCATAGAAAAATATACCGAATAGAAAGAAGGCAATCAATGAACACAGCTATAAAAAATCAAGTGCGACATTGATATTATTACTGGGTTAGAATTTTCGTTACACAGAAACGTATGAGTAACAAATTGACCTTTCATAAATCTGTTATGCAGACGTCAAAAACTCCACGTGCGAGTTTCAAAAACTTGATTTATACACAATATCCAAATTAACTTACTAGAAATCCGGTTTGCTTAAAACCTCATCTTTTTCTAAGATTTATTTTTTTCAAGGTATGAGACCAGTGCACCCAATTAACCCACCCACTAGTGGTTTGACGGGGAATCCCGTTGAACCCACTATAGTTCGATAATTTCAATTGAGTAAGTATTAAACTCTAATAATAAAAAAAAGAGTGTGTCTCGGTGGGAAAAACGTCTACACCAGTGACTTGAATTAAAGTTGTGTGTATTTGCACACGCTTTACGGTGCAGGAAAACATCGCGAGAAAACTGACATGTTCGAATACATGTGTCATCCGCCAGCCCGTACTTGGCTAGCGTGGTGGATTATGGCCTATATCTCTCCCCTCGTAAGAGTCCCACCATTAGAAAGAAATAGAGGACTTCTTATGCTTATGCAAAAACTAATATTAGGATTTAGTGGGAAATCAAAATTCCCTGTCCAGCCACTAGTGGGTGGATTAATTGTGGTTGAACAGATCATACTTGATTTTTTCAACATTTTACTGAATACATTATAAGAGATATCTCAGCTAGATTACCGCTGTTCGACTACCTCTAAACTAAGCTCACATTTGCATCAAAAAGAGCAAGGTCGACGAACATCTTAAAGGTCATAGGTGTCAAAGGTTATTAACAAAAGACAAATGTAAAGTTGCCTTATGTAAGAAGCACAATTATACCATGCGAAGATTACTTATTACTTTTATTATCATTTCCTACTTGCATAGAGCATTTAGTGAGTTTTTATGGATGTAGAGTTATACAATCTAACCAGTTAAAATGATGTAACAACTTTATTGTACTAGACTAATGATCATCCATACATCTTAACGATGATAATTTATTTCGAATTGGTATAATTAATAAAAATAAAGTGTCTTTATTATTATAATACTTTAAAATATACAATATTCTGAGATTTAAGAAAAACTGTCATAAGAACCTTCTACAGACAAAATCAAACAAAAAAATGTGAAATCGGTCCAGCCGTTCACGCGTGATGGCGTAATAGAGACGTGATAGCGCATGTAGCATTCATTTTTATATAATATACTAAAATATAAAAAATAGACTTACCTGAGAGGTCCCCGTGATCATGTTCTTGATGAAATCCCTATGTCCGGGAGCGTCGATGATAGTGACGTAATACTTGGCGGTCTCAAACTTCCACAGAGCTATGTCGATGGTGATACCGCGCTCGCGCTCCGCTTTTAACTTGTCCAGTACCTGGGGAGAGCAATAGCTTTTTTGTCAAATATGTAGTACATCATTTGTCTAAGCAACCATAATACAAACTAGAAATGGTTTAGTATGGGACTAATCAGCCGTGTGTGGGCATAATATCTATTTATTTATGAATTTCTAAGATAAGCTTCATCATATATAATATTTTAGGTATTTATGTACTGTATATAAAAAAAATACTGAAATCGACGAAAATTATGAAACAGTGAAATGAACTTCGTGGTAACAGTTTCGTTAGCAAATAAGTAGCAATTGTTTTTCAAGAAAATCAGTCTGTTACTACTTGTATACAGGGTCAATTAATGTAATAACAAATTAGGTAAAATATTTCTTTTTCAGATGTCTAAAACATTTCTTTGCATGGAGTAGCTGATCACGTTATTATTCTCTTTATTAGCTAAATTATATTCTCTAATTTATATTATTATTCTCTTTATTAGCTAATTTATTAGCCAAAAAGTAGTTGAATTTGATTTTATTCTTGTTCCCTTACTTGAAAACTCTCGACACCAGAGCTTGACCACTTAGCTCATACGAAGAATAAGAAGAAAGATTTGACACAAGTTATAAAACATACTAAAAATGTTACAAATAATTCCCGTCATTACATATCTACGCAAAAGTGAATACCCGCCACTTACCCAAGCATATTTGAAAGAGCCTTTTCCCATCTCCTGGGCTTCCTTCTCGAACTTCTCGATAGTTCTCTTGTCGATGCCACCGCATTTGTAGATCAAGTGGCCAGTTGTGGTGGACTTGCCAGAGTCGACGTGGCCGATGACCACAATGTTAATGTGAGTCTTCTCCTTTCCCATTTTAGCGGGTCAAATGCAACGGAATGCGATAGTACTTGTCTGTTAGGGGAAACAAATGTAAAGAAACATAGTTTAAATTAAGATTATTGATATCTTTATTCTAACTAGAGGACCAGTGAAACTGTTTTACCCTACCTATTAGAAATTTCTTATACTGACTGGGGATTACCAGCGACAGCAAGTTTCCCTTGCCATACAGCGGGGAATGCTGCGAGTCTGATGGGCACGTTTGGGCAGGGGGCTTGGACGTACATAATCTTTTTAGATTTAATATCATATCACAGTAGAAGGCTAAAAACTTCGGCTTCATAGGATACATTATTACATACTGGATGATTACAATCACACAAGTAGTATGGTTCTGTGCTGAAGATGATTTTCTTATTTTGTTTTTAATACAAAACGTTCTACGTTAGATGTAGATAAGAAGTCATAAAAAAATCTGTAAAGTCGTTCGCGAGTTATAAGCATGACAAGAAGAAATATTGGTTAATTTTGATATACATAGATAACATCAGGACATTTTGGATCTTTTTTTTTTTTTTATCCATGATAGGTTAGCGTTTGACTACAGTTAGCCTGATGTTAAGCTGCACTGAATACTTAAAGCCCTTTTAGATCAAATGCCTTGTCTAAATGTGTTTAATAAAGAACCATAGCGAATTCTCTTCTAGTTCTTTCAATAAGAACGTAAATGGAATGAGAAAGAATTGAAAAAAACCTTAACTAAAATATATAATGTCGTGGTAACATAACATTACCTAAACATACCTACATACCTATAAATAACAAAATTTGCGAAGTTTAATATTCTAACAATCGTAATTAATATTTATCTGATTATCTTTAGTTTTATCTGATTTCTAGTCGTAAGATGATCTTTTATAAATCTGATAACGACTGATAATTTAAAATGCAATAACTTTCAATGCAAAAAACACGATAAGAGTTTATAAGGAGAGAATAATTGTGAGTGCGATACTATTTACATATACTTTGAAAAATAATTATTAATACGTTGTAATGTACGAGGTTCGTTAAAATTTCTGTTCATAAAACTATATGAGCCTGCAAAATAATTGCACATTACTGGGCAGTTACTAAATATTAACTACATATTCAAAAAAGTCTTAACAAATATCCAGTGTTATTGCACAAACACGCAAACAATCGCAGCCACAATCAAACCAACCTAAATTTAATTAAAGTCATTGTAAATCAAGTTATAGGCTAGATGGAGTGCGCTAAACACTCTATTGTTACGCAATGACGCAAATTGCAAGCGTTGTCGCAACTCCAGAAACCGCCTCAAAATTGCAACACCGGTCTATTTCCTAAGTTTAAATTAAAAAACTGCCTATATGCACCGACCTCGGCCTACGAGTATGCACCTGATTCTACAGACTGGAGCGGCGGTAACATTTCAATGAAAGCCCATTTCGGGCGTGCGCAACGCAGAGGTCCGGGACATCAATACAGCGGGTCTGCCATTCCAAATATAGGCTATATCTAGTACGCCTGCCTCCGCAAATCATATACACGACCGGTTTACGTACTTATACGTAACAATACTGATAATAATAATTTAATAACATGACTTAAGAGTATCGTTAATCGAATGCAATTATGATGTTACAGAGCGTTTTAATACGAGTACATTTGAGTAAGCTGCGGTAACTTAGGGTGTACCACTTTTAAATTTTATGAAATGTCAAGGGAAATAAAAGCAAAATAGACTAAGAAGCTGCATCTTCGATTAGGTACGAAAAAAGGTCACAAGCGCAAAGTTTTTATTGATCGGTAAAACTGATTCTTCGTGTCTCAATCTCAATGCACGAGATCCTGCCGAAAGGTCAATCCTGCCTGCTTTGAACTCGTAAGATTACTGGAGTAAAGGTCACATTTCGAACTATTGCAAAAATGATAAGAAGACTACAGTATATGCCAAGTCTTGCACTATTATGCAGATGAGATTTGTAATAAAACAAAGACGTGTGTATTCGATCTAAATAAAGCCGTGCGATCTGTGAATAGTATGTCTTAAGTACTCGTATAGGCTATGTATGTTGTAGCTAGAATAATCGTATGTCGCATAGCACGCCGGGTTGACGAACGAAGCACATGGGCTTCTCATTTAGTGTCCATTTTGTATGTGCATTAAAAGGCGCATCCTTAAGCCAAATCTACTCACGTAAAATGTTTATCTAGAAGTTTTGGTGTAATGTGTTAAACTTTTTGCCACGAACTTTTTTGAGAAATCAACCAAAATGTCATTTGATGACTGATGTTTAAATTTCGAAATATTTGTAATTTTTTGCTATTCAAGAATAAAATCATCATATTTGTATTACTTTATCAGATAAAACATAATAATTGCACACCAACCATGGCTATGCATTGAAACGCTAAAATCAATGAACCAGAAATCTAAGACCTCTAGAATTCCGACAATTTTTAAGTTATTTTCCACATATTCGCCTGTAAAATAGATAACTTTAAAACAGATATTCGTTTTTATTCTAAGATGTATAAAAAATTGCGTAATTCAGTATCTAATATAGGCAAACTAAAGCCGGCATAATACTTGACACCTTAGAACAGACACTATTTCAAGAAAACTATGTAAAATATAGAAAATTTACACATATAACATAGATGAGTCAAAGATTGAAGGAATTGGCACACATTTAAACTAAAATATTTACAAAAATGAAATAAAACACTGAAAACTCACCTTTTCAGCCGCACCGCAGACACAAATTTTCCGAGTGATTTTCTTCGCGCATGCGTCTTGAACACCTCGCCCGGGAAATGCAATCGATAATATCAACTGACATACCTTTTAAGAAAAATGTACAAATTAAATTATTTTGTACACAATATATTGGAAATTAATCAATAATCTTTACACGAACGTCGGAACAAAGTTAAAGTAAATCAAATTTCAAAGAAAAATAATTTAAAATCACTCACATGACTGAAAACAAAGCGGACGCGTTTTTATTTTCTTTTTAATTGACAGCTCAGACTGCGCTTCTAGATGTTTAAACTTTTTGGATCAGCAAGAAGTTCATATTCTGTAATCATTATGATACCTATGCTTGTGTTTACATACAATATAATTATTGATGCCTGTGGTCTTTGAGGATAATGAATCACATAGTTTAGGTTTATTTTCTCATCTGGTTTCATGGTATATGCGGTACGATGAGTAGTATCAAAATAATTATCTTTGTTATTATTTCTGCCCAATGACAAAAGCAAAGATTCCGCACAATTACAGATTGATCTATCTTTACCTATATCGAGCATAATTATATGGAAAGGATAGGTAATTTATCAGATAATTTATGAAAAACTGAAAAATATCATCTGTCATAGATATATATAGTGTTGAAAATCTTTTACACTCGTAAAAAAGTTTATTAAACTCAAAATATATGTGTCTACACAGCTTTTATATTTGTAAAATAATATTTACACCTATTATAGTAATATCAAATTAAATTAGATTATAAATATTTTGTTAATAATAAAAGAAGAATTGCCCATTTGATTATTTATTTTATTTTAACACGACAATGCTATATTATTAAAACTAAATATATTCGAATTATTTAAAGATTTTATTACAAAACATTACAATTTGAAAAGCAATAAATAGGAAAGTAAATACTGAGTTGTTGACACTTCAACAAACAATAGTATTGCTTTGATCAAAATATATTCAATAAATTTAGGGTCCGTCACGATATTGCGAAAATTTTTGTTCGATGTACGTAAGATCGACTGAACGTTAGTTCGAATTAACTTTGGTGCGAAACAACTTTATATCGAAAATCGCTGCTGCGAATGAACGTTAGTTCGAATTTACTTTTGTGCGAAATAACTTAATATCGAAATACGCTGCTGCGAATAAACTTTTGTTCGAAGGAACGTTTGTTCGAATATATTAAAGGCCATTACCATTACCTGTCTGTTTTATAGAACTAGATTTTTGTGGGGAAACAAGCCAAAACTAATTTACTTGAATAATAAACATCTGAAAATGAAACTAATAGTCATCTCATCAACATCGCCTATTTACGGTTCCGTACCTAGGAGGTAAATATGGGTCCCTATTACTATTTTTATGGACTTTTCTTCTCCGTATGAGCTAAGTGACCAAGCTCTGGTGTCGAGGGTTTTCAAGCCGCCCGAAGGCTTTTGACTTGGCTTAACGATTGTTTGTACTAGTACTATTTGCGGGGACCTACAATATAAAGTGTCATCCGACCTACGGTAGCGCTCAGATGAAAATGCCACTTGAAAAACGACAGTTTTGTGTATGTACCCATCCAACCGCTGTTCGCATCGACCGTTGCTTAGCTTCGATGATCGCGTCAGATCACCTTAGCTAGCCGAGCTACAGGCGCTAGAAATGTAGTGTGAGAGTATTCTATTTGTGTGATACAGACAAAAGAAAAGTCACATTAATATACACACATTTATTTGAATGAAATTGACAAACAAATAAATTCTTCACCGACTCGCGACCTGCAGTGTGAACTCAACTGGCCGCGCGCTTGCCCAGTCAGATTTCACCGCGGAGACCGTATTTCATTTCAGATTTTTATTATTCAAGCAAATTAGTTTTGGCTTGTTTCCCCACAAAAATCTAGTTCTATAAAACAGACAGGTAATGGTAATGGCCTTTAATATATTCGAACAAACGTTCCTTCGAACAAAAGTTTATTCGCAGCAGCGTATTTCGATATTAAGTTATTTCGCACAAAAGTAAATTCGAACTAACGTTCATTCGCAGCAGCGATTTTCGATATAAAGTTGTTTCGCACCAAAGTTAATTCGAACTAACGTTCAGTCGATCTTACGTACATCGAACAAAAATTTTCGCAATATCGTGACGGACCCATTAAAAATAGGAGGTTATACTTCAGTTGGTATGTTTTATGTTATTAAAAACGAATGCTCAGAAATAATAATACCTTTATTGTACAAAATTGGAATGTAGTTTAAAATAATATTAATTATATCGTAATTATGTCCCAATTAATGAGTACTAGTTCCTGCTAATGCATTATTTATTTCGGTTTAATAACTTAATACAATATTAAGCCAAAAACAAGTTTATAATAATTGCAACACCTCCCGTAGGTAAGTAAACTATTTTTCGTTAAAATTGTGGCATTCCAATTAACCCATATTAACCTTAGTTTGTTTGTTAAAAACAGTAAATGCAATTAGATATACATACTTATACTTTATTTATTATTTTACATGTATTTTTAGATCTTCAGGGTTACTCGTAATCAGCATACTCTTGGATGTGTTGTAAGAACATCCTAAACAAACTAATGTAGGATTTCGACCATCGCATCAGTCAAATTTCAAAGGTCTAGCTATTACTTTTATAAGATACAGTCTGACGACAGACGGACAGCTAAGTATTATTAAAGATAAAGATACATTTATTGTTGTCAAAACAAAAGTAATTGTACATAGGGTTCTCTAGATTAATAGCTTTTTTGTCTATTTCGGTAAGGTAGAGGTTACAATGACGGACATCCATAGGCATTGTCCAATGCCAGGTTGAAAATGACCGCCTCTTGTAGCAACACTCGATCCAACATGAGGCCATCAAGCGAGAAACCCCTTGTGATATTAGTCAAGACTATTTACTACAAGGTCAATGTTAAGCGACTTTGGATTGTGACGTCACTAGGAAAATTGGAATATTATGCAAAAAAATACGCTAAAATATCGTATATTTCGTATTATAAATTCTCTATTTGGTAAACGTGGGGATCATTGGGAGATCCCTTTGCCCAACAGTGGGGCAATTAAGGTTAGATTTAAAAATAAACGAATACTTTTATATCTTACGGTTATTTTTGTAAATTGTACAAAACGCCATTAGTGACGTCACAGCCCAGGTCACTTAGTGTTTGAATAAAGAATTGTTTTTATTATTATTACTGAAAACTGGAAAAAAACTCGACAATTAATTAGAGGACGACTGATTACGGACGAGTTGAATAGATTGTATTACCAGTAGCCCTGAATACATTTTTGTTTATAACTACAATTTAAATCCGGAAAATAAATTAAATACCTAAACTTTACAAATATATTATAATCAAAAGTATAAATTTGTATTAAAACTAAAAAGAATGCATCAAACTATACCATAAAATTGTCAATCGAACATAATTTCCTCCCAAACATTCTTTGAAAAAAAGGCTTTGAGACCTAAGGTATGTAACGGACATTGATTCTCTAAGTTATATTAAAGTAAAACGATTATAATTAGTTATGTCTCATAAGAATAAGGCCAATTTGAATCATTAAAATCTAAAAACATAATTACGATTAGTTAGAATATAACGATATTTTTTTATAATTCCACTGTCCTTTATCGATTTATACACGGTGACTGTTTGAACACTAACGATATTGTTTCTCAATTCTTGTTTCAAATATATAATGATAAACAGGGTTATTAATATTTGCCTTTAATATCTAAGGAACCTACGTCGCAAGCCGTTACTCATATTTGCGAGATTTGGCATAGATTAACACTATTTGAGCTCACCTCCCCAACATAAGTGTTGAAATAGCCTTTAACGAAGAAGTTTATCAGTAAAATAAAATTTCTGCTGGACATACTAAAACCATAGACAAAATATACTAAAATTACTAAAATTTAGTATATTTTGTCTATGCTTAAAATGTGGCGTTTGACTTTGTGGCTACGCGATGTTCATACATTTTTGAGCTGTCAGATAAACTTTGTCATTTTTACTACTATATTTTTATATATTTGTTTATTTTATAAGATAAACATTTCTAGCCTTTGAATATTGCTTGTGTTCAAACAAACACCCCGTATTGTACCCTGACATGGTAAAACAAAAAATGTATCAAATTACATCAAAACAAATTGCACTGAGATTATTTTGCAATATTTTGTAAACTTGTACACAAAATTAGATATAAATAAATAGTTCCTAAACAAGCTTATTTACTTCCTCCAGGCCACGGTAAGTAACTGCCCCATCCTTTGCTTGGATTCGGATCTAACCCTGAAAATAAATGCACATGTTACAAGCGTCATTTCAATTATAACTCGATCCTTTTACTCTCTCGCAATAAATTATGTAAGCGAGAGGCTTAGCATAGACTTTTTATTTATTTCTTAATTGTCACGAGTTAACCTTTTGTTAGAGATCACTAAATTCGTTCAAATGAGACATTCAAAGGGCTCTAGTTCAACATCAGCGACGACCACGTTGGCGTAAAGGTTACCTACCATACCGGACTGCTAATCAGAAGGTTCGGGGTTCGATTCCCGTCACGGCCAACATATTTGTGCTTAACTAAATTTGTTGGCTGTCGCTCTGGGTTTTAAATACTATATAAAATATGTATGTATATACATGTAGTATCAGTTGTGTTAGCTACCATAACCCAAACTAGAAATGGTTCAGTAGGGGTTGACCAGCCGTGTGTGAGATGTGTAAAAAATCTAGTAATAAAATGTCATCAATCTAAAAAGCGAAAACATAAAATCTCACCTTTAGCGACTGCGCTGATCTGTTGAGTCTCTTCCGGGGTGAGGGTGAGTAGTTTCTGCAGGACCGGTACGAGTCGACTGCGCTCGTCGCCCGGGGCTAGGGTCAGAAACTGCAGAGAAACATTGCTGAGTTATCCTTTATTATTAATTAATTGTTAATTATATTTATTTAATTATATTAATTGTAAGCCAATGTTAAAATTAATATAATTAAGCAAAACAGTGCCTTATAGTAAACGAACGCGCGTGTAAAGAGCTAGAATTTTAAACAGAAACGAGCGTTCAGCTACGTGTGGTTTATCACATAAGGGCCTAAAGTTGTAATAAATTACTTTGAGCATGATGTTCTTCATGAACTGCTCCTTGTTTGTTGTTCTACGCACGCGCGGCAGCTCACTCAGCTGCGCCTTGCGCGCGCATTCTCGCTCAAAATCTCACAGCAGTAAAGTTCGTAACTACCAACTACCAAGGCACTAAGCCAAACAGATACGTTTATATACCTTGAGCGTGACATTCTTCATGTAATGCGTGTTGTGCGCCTTATTTATAGATCCGCGCCGCAGCTCGATCAGCTGCACCAAGCGCGCGCATTCTCACTCAGACGCCGACAGCAATAATGTTACGTGCCTGCCTACTAAGGCACTAAGCCAACCTGATGCGTTTATATACCTTGAGCGTGACGTTCTTCATGTACTGCGCGTTGTGCGCGTTATTTGTAGTCCCACGCATGCACGCAGCTCGCTCAGCTGCGCCATGCGCGCTAATTCTCGCTCAGAATCCGACAGCAGTAAAGTTACGTGCCTGCCTACCAAGGCACTAAGCCAACCTAATGCGATTATTTACCTTCAGCGTGACGTTCTTCATGTACTGCGCGTTGTGCGCGTTATTTGTAGTCCCACGCATGCACGCAGCTCGCTCAGCTGCGCCATGCGCGCTAATTCTCGCTCAGAATCCGACAGCAGTAAAGTTACGTGCCTGCCTACCAAGGCACTAAGCCAACCTAATGCGATTATTTACCTTCAGCGTGACGTTCTTCATGTACTGCGCGTTGTGCGCGTTATTTGTAGTCCCACGCATGCACGCAGCTCGCTCAGCTGCGCCATGCGCGCTAATTCTCGCTCAGAATCCGACAGCAGTAAAGTTACGTGCCTGCCTACCAAGGCACTAAGCCAACCTAATGCGATTATTTACCTTCAGCGTGACGTTCTTCATGTACTGCGCGTTGTGCGCGTTATTTGTAGTCCCACGCATGCACGCAGCTCGCTCAGCTGCGCCATGCGCGCTAATTCTCGCTCAGAATCCGACAGCAGTAAAGTTACGTGCCTGCCTACCAAGGCACTAAGCCAACCTAATGCGATTATTTACCTTCAGCGTGACGTTCTTCATGTACTGCGCGTTGTGCGCGTTATTTGTAGTCCCACGCATGCACGCAGCTCGCTCAGCTGCGCCATGCGCGCTAATTCTCGCTCAGAATCCGACAGCAGTAAAGTTACGTGCCTGCCTACCAAGGCACTAAGCCAACCTAATGCGATTATTTACCTTCAGCGTGACGTTCTTCATGTACTGCGCGTTGTGCGCGTTGTTTGTAGTTCCGCGCACGCGCCGCAGCTCCGCTTTGAGCAGTTCACTCAGCTGCGCCATGCGCGCGCATTCTCGCTCAGACTCCGACAGCAATACAGTCACGTGCTTAACTCTAAAAACAAACGAGATATTATTTACCACAGTACATTTATTAATTTACCAATTAACGAATATATAACTCGACGCCGATTGAACTGAAGTAATGCTGTGACCGCGCGCACTCCGCCCCCTATCTTAAAAACGGTTTACCGTATAAAATTATTTTTTAAACAAAATTTGTAGAGAATTTTAACATTGATAATAATTACAAATAGCAAAAACCCCACAGGAGATGAGATATTACCTAAAAAAGCGCAAAAAAACGATTTATGTGACCTTTGAATTTTAATAGTTGCTTACATCCTACCATATGTAGGTTTTGAGACAACTTTTAGGGTGTCAATAAACAAATATTTACAGACTTACAGCTGGGTATCTCCGAGATTCTTACCTAATTTAAGCTTAAATGACTGGACTTTTAGCTTGTATTCCGTACAATGATACATTCTCTCCATTTAACGACCACTCTCTATAACGTCATAAAATGTACAGTTACATAGAGTTTACACTGTATGTGATATATATAATGTATGGAAACCCAAAGAGGTCCATTTACCTTTGTTGCGTGGCAGTAAGTCTTCGCTTCAAATCAGCTATCTCCTGCTCGGAAGTAAGATCCAGCGAGGAGGTATCAAGCGCTTCATCTTCCGGCACTCCTTCCTCCAACAGCCTCTCCAAGGGCACCGGTGACCGGCTGCCTCCACTCGTCATGTAGGGCTTCGATGGCGGCGGGGATGGGGCTGACTCCGAACCCTGAAGACAAAATGTAAATAACTAAATGTTAGGACACATTTCACACACGGCTGGTTAACCCCATACTGAACCATTTCTAGTTTGTATTATGGTTGCTAACACAACTGATATACTACATATACATACATACATATTTTATATTTAACACCCAGACCCACTGCCAACAAATTTAGTTCAGCACAAAGATGTTGGCTGTGCCGAGAATCGAACCCGGAACCTTCTGGCTGGCAGTCCGGTCGTCAAAAAAAACTATTACAGCCCATCCAACCGTTTACCGTTTAACCGTTTGACAACATCATTGGCGTAAAGGTTACCATGCCTGACTACCAATCAAAAGGTTCCGAGTTCGATTACCAAAGCACAGTCAACATCTTTGTGCTGAACTAAATTTGTTGACTGTCATCGTTCTGGGTGTTAAAAATGTATGTATGTATATGTAATGTGCATAATTGCAAACTAGAAATGGTATAGTATGGGGCTAAACAGCCGTGTGTGAAATGTGTCCTAGTATTTATTTTATTTATTGGTTTTGACTATTCAATAATGATCGGTATTTAGTATTTATCTATCACTTTAGCCCGTCCAACCGTTTCATTACTTCTTGTCATTGCCAATAGAACGTAACTGAGTATCATTCTAACAGTTCACGTAGCAAAACAAATTCGTCATATACATGTAAATTGACCATTCCATTTCTTTTGTGTAGTATATATATGTAACTAACGCATAGTGTGTCAAGGTCATAATGCTGTGTACACAATAACGTATAATATTGTGTAATGTTTGAACATAGCAAGTGCTAATATAGGCATATAGTTTTTTTGCGTAAAAACGGTCACGATTACATAATAATAAAAGTTAAAACATTGTCTCAAATTTTAAGTAGATAGTATGTTTTGAAACAATAAATGCAGGTTTCTTAAGTATTGTTTGGCTACTTTTGTTAGTAAGGTATAATAATATATGTTTCTTTTTATGTTATATATTGTGTATTAACAAATTTGAATTTGAATTATTTGACTTCCTCGTAATAATGACTGTAAAAGGGTTATAACATTTACAAATATTCTTGTCCATCTATAAAACATGATTTACGATTACAAGAGAAATTCAACAATGAAATGGCGCATTACATATTTTTACATAACTTCCGCAATATCGGTATCAAATGAAAGTAGTTACGAAATTCATACACAATGATTAATTTCAAAACCAATATGGCCACCACAACAAAATGCGTTGGGGAATTTTCTACATTTTTAGGGCTCCATACCGAAAACTGTCTGTCTGTCTGTCTCCAAGATGTATATCAGAAATCGTAATAGCTAGAAAGCTGAAACTTTCACATTCATACAACAATGGTACGGAACCCTTGATGCGCGATCCCAACACGCACTTGGCCAATTTTTAATTTTGATTTGTACATAAAACATTTGAAGCCTTAAATCTTACCTCTCCCTCTTCTCTAGGTATCATAGACACGTTGATATCCATTTCAGTATCACTATCATCCTTCGGTATAACCGGCAGCATATACTGGTTGTTTGTTTCGTCTATTCCGAATCGACCAGACTTGGCACTTTCCTGTACGGCTAAGAGCTGCTTCTTCAGTACTTCTGTCTCTTTCACCAGCTTGGCTTCGATATCACTGATTTGTGTCTTGTAGCATTGAGTTAGAGTTGATATCTGTAAATTTAAATTGGAGACACTGGGTATAAGTGTTATTTATAGCAAAATAATGAAGGCATTGAATCCCACAAAACAGGATATATCTCGTGTGGGATTCAGGGCATAACTGTGCCAATGTATATAGGCTTTAATTACAATAACCTTTATTGCCAAGTACGACTTTTATACCACATGAATAAAGATATGTCAATGTGTATATCTTCTCATCATCATATCGTTACAACTAGCTCTTTTAATTAATTAACGATACACAATTTTTAACTCGTAATGAGTTGTAATTAAGGACTTATCTTAACTTTGACTTACGATTGGCTACAATGGTTTCAACAGAAAAGTAGGGAGTACCACCAGGTTGGTATTTACTAATCACAGGCGCGTTCTTCGCTACATTATCTTCTTCTTCAACGTATGAACCGCCCGAAGGCCTCTGACTTGGCTTAACGACTGCTTGTAATAAGACTAAAAGCCGGGACTTACAATGCCCAGATGAAAATGCCACTTAAATTATCGGTAAAATACTGTGATGCTAACTTGTAGTTTATGCTGCGCGCGTTCCGACTCGAACTGCTGCGACACCCTGGTAAGATCGCCCTGCAGGCGAGCCGTGCGTTGTTGCGCACGCGCCGCTTCGTTCGCCGCCTCAGAGGCGCGGCGTCTAGCGCCCTCTGCCTCGTTTCGTTGCTCTTCGATTTCTTCTCTGAAAGTTAGACAATATTTTGGGTTATATGTATATTAAAACTGAAAGTATCCTGCTGGTTTTTTTTATATAGATAAACTTGCCAGTGCGACTCAGGCTCGCGCATATAGATTTTAGTACCATTACCTTTAAAACATAACACAACATGGAGTTAGTGTTTAAAGGAGCTCCATTAAAAAAATATTGTTTTTTTTTTGCTAAAGTGGCAACAAAAATAAATCATCCGTGAAAAGCTCTAGCTACCGGTAAATGAGAACCTGATGTCAGACGGACGGACAGCGAACTCTTTGCAATAGGGTCTCTTGGTACTTGGTACGGAACCCTAAAAACATTCTGTCAGAATAAACGTAACTGATAAAAATTTAATATAATAAGTAACACTCGCCTCTGAAGATGGTGCTCGGAAAGCACCAAAACTGTTGGACTCATTCCAACTTTTTATAATAAGTAAGTGTGACCGGTTTCTACGCGGATATACAAGTCAAATGAAATACCCCAGATATAACAAATAACTTACAATGCAATGTTATATTTGGTAGTGAGGGTTTCTATCTGCGCTCTTAGAGCTGCCGTCTCTTCTTTCAGCTGTTCTTCTTGGCTGTGATCTACTGTCTGATTCTGCCGTAGCACTGCTTGAGCACGCACCTGTACAATTAAAATTAATACAAAAAACTTCCTAAAAAACCTTTCATGGCAGTCGCGTAATCATGCAATAGCTTTTATCTTTAATTATTTTGTTTCATTTGGGTACACGGATAATATAAAAAACTAGCTAACCCGGCAAAAGTTGTTTTGCCTTAAAAAATAGATAGTAGCCGATTCTCAGACCTACTGAATACGCATATAGATTTTGATAAAAATCGGTCAAACCGTTTCGGAGGAGTACAGTAACTAACATTGTGATATGTAATTTTTTTATTTTAGGAGATATTCTTTAAAAATACACACACAAAACTAACCTCTGTAACGTATGGCAGCCTTATAGCTTTAAATAGTTATTATAATATCTTTTTTACAATCTTCGCATGCAATGATAGAGAGAGCAGGGATAATTAATGTGGACCATACTAGGTACTAACATTAAAAAAAAGTATTAGGAACAACTAGTCCCTTCCCAATACCACAATTTCCATCTTAAATTGTACTCTGATTGTTCTTAGAAAATCAAATAGGCCTTACTCACTTTGTAACTAGTATATTCAGTCTTCAAATCAGCCAGTTCCATTTCAGTAATCTTCAACTTCTCATTCAACTCCGCGCATTTGAATTCCAACCTCTTTACTTTATTATTCAACTCTGCTTTGTCTTCACCGAGGCTCATGATTACTTTCTCTTTGTCACTGATGACAGTTGTCATTTCTAGATCAGCCTCTTCGTTCTTTCTCTTTTCGTCCTCAAGCTCTTGTTCCAGTTTTTGTATGACTGTCTTTTTGGCTTGTATCATGGTGTCCTTCTCTTTGCTGTCTTCTATGGCTTGTTGGAGCTCTTCTTTTGTGAGACGATTTTGAGTTTCTTCTGTTTTTATTTGTTCTTCTAGAAGTTTGATTTGAGTACGCATAGCTGTGATTGTGCCTTCTTGAGTGTCAATTGTGGATTCCATCTGAAATAATGTGATTGCTTCTTTAAATTTGATTACTGACTTGAATAATAGGCATTGGTGTTGATCAATATGATATGTCCGTATCACGAGGCTTTTTTAACTTAGGTATTATTATCCATTATATAATACTATGATCATCATTTTTATTGTCTCGGTCACTCAATTAAATGAGTGCGAGCGAGTAATAAATAAATTTAAAAATGTTTTACGATCAAATCAAACAAGACTTTAAAAATTTATTTCAAAACTACTTTTTTATACTAAGAGAATATACCTAATATTAAAAATAAGATCTTGATATTTTATACTCTGAATGTGGTTCACTTTTCTTTGGTCATATTATATAATTTTAATTTTTGTTCTAAAATGTAATGTAATGTTTCAACATATTTCTCACATAAAGAGTTATACATTTATTTAAAAACTTACTTGAACCATCTTCTTTCTCTTCTCTTCCATTTTAGTAGTCAATTCCTTCAGGGATCTTTCATAGTCTTCCATTTCAAGGCTGAGTACGCTTTTCTTCTTGACATCGCGTCTGGCCTTCTCCAGGCTGTCCTTAGTCGCCTTGTGAGCCTCCATCTCTGACGCCAATTCTTTAGTTTTTTCATTTAAATCAGCTAACGAGAAAAAAAAAAATTAGATTGGGAAGAAAAGTTAGTTTCACACAATTCAAATTCAATGTAAGTTGGTGAGGTGAACTGATCTGGTGGTTCTATTCTTGTATTTTGTACGCCATGTGTTAATCCAGTGTCTATATAAGTAGTTGATATATCAACCCCAATTGTTTCAGCCGTTAAATTGTGAAAGAGTATACACACACACACACACACCTTTTATTGATAATATAAGCATAGACTAAATAAATATAACACACTCAGTCTCTGGTTGAAAATCGTATCATGTATAGAATGATACCCATAGCGCCATCTATTCGTATTACTATCGTTATATCAGTATGCGACTGCAGAGCGTTGCGGAATTTGACGGCAGTTAGGCTGCATTTGCAGCGCCATCTAGGTTTCATTGGTAATTATGGCAAATTTCCGCGCCACGCTTTCTTTTATGGGAATCAGCAATCCTCTCTAGTATTCTGATCGCTGATATCGTGAAGATGAGTTGACATCACTGTAAATAAACAAATGCAACTTACCCTGAACTTTTTCAAGTTCAGCCGCAACCTTTTCTGACGCCTCAGTTAGGGTGGCCACTTTAGTCTGTAACTCCAAAACCTGTGAAGTATCACCGCTACCGCCTTTACTGTCGGTTACTGTTACTTCCGAAACTTGTTTCACTTTATCAACATGCTCGGTATCATTGAGCATTTTTTCCAACTTTGCTTTGTCTTGTTCTGTGTTTTGAAGTTGTGTGGTTGTTTCTATTAGTTTCTTCTTTAGCTTTAACGCGAACACTCGTAGTTTTGTATATCTGTAAGTATTTAATAGTAGGACATGTAAATAGACGTGATATGAAATACCTAAATGTAAATAAATATAAATATTAGGGCACATTTCACACACGGCTGGTTAGCGCCATACTAAACCATTTTTAGTTCGTATTATGGTTGCTAACACAACTGATATACTACATATACTATTATATATAGACACATAATTAACACCCAGACTGATAGCCAACAAATTTAGTTCTGCACAAAGATGTTGGCCGTGCCAGGAATCGAACCCGGAACCTTCTGATTGGCAGTCTGGCATGGTAACCATTACGCCAACGAGGTCGTCAATGTCGCCAATGTCTATACCTGTAAGTAAAGATATAATGAATAGGTATGTAAATGGCTAAACCTATATGCAGAGATATAATCATGGAGTCACCTATTTTGTGAGAATTGTTAATCAGGCTAGCAACTAGCTCATTCTTTTTGTCTCATATCATACAACAAAAAAACAAAGGCGTCAAAAGCGGCTTCAAAACACTGACAACAAATGGAAAAACATATTAAGTCTATTCTTATCTCAAGAAATTAAAATTTACAAGTAAATGTATTTGACTACGAATATCGATAACATGATTTATCAATTAAATACTAGCGGTAAAACCTGACAATATATTTATTTTGTTACATAAGTATATGTACTATATGTGCTCAAAAGACATAACTCTTTTTCACAGTTTTAAGATAAACATGGTAATATGCATAAGCGCAATTATAGAAATGTTATGTTATACGCTAAGAGAAACGAACACCCTTTATTGTAATAGTCTGACGTTTTATGGTTACATAAGACTGTGTGGTTTTGAGTAAAAACACTATCTTATTCCGTCATTATAAGAGACATCATCATCAAAAGGCAAATTAACGCGCGTTTCGACGCTTTATATCACTAAGCTGAATCGCTGGTGTTCCTCCGTGACGCTTCGCACATTGCAAAAAAGTTTAAAAACTTACTTTTCTTCAAATGACTCGTCCAAATCTCGCATCCTCGAGCTTTCCTCTGCTTTGGAGATAGTTGATGTAGACATGTCTTCATTCGGCAGTTCTGTCCAACAAAGATTACATTATAGAAACATTATAGAAAACCATAATTATTTGCTTGAAGAGAATGAATGAAAAACAATTTTATTACCAGAGGAAGAAGAGTTATGTTTTAACTTCTCGATTTCTTCTTTTAATGACGTTATTAGGCTTTCATTTTCTTTTAACTGTTGAAGAGCCTTGTCTCTTTCAGAAATAGTCTCCTCAATGATCCCATTATGCGAATTTGTTTTACTTTCAGCATTTTTCAATTCGTTTTCTAATTTTTCTACCTTTTTGAGCAATGCATCTTTTTCAGAATTAGTTGCATCTCTATCTTTTTCTAATGTCTCAATAAGTCTTTCCATTTCAGCTATAGCCTTTTGTTGCTTAGATATAGATTCACCGCGCTCTTTTAGTACTTGATTAATTTCTTTCATTTCATTTAATAGTTCAGCGTTTTCAGTTTTGTAACCTTGCAATTTAGCTTTGTTTTCTTCATATTCGACAGCCATAGCGTCAAATTCTTTGACCTTACTACGAGATTCTTTAACCTCACATAGAAGAGAAGCATTTTCTTGCTTATATGCGGATAGTTTTGTTTCCAGCTTCACTATGTCAGCTTGCAAAGACACATTAAGGTCAGACAGATTGTCTTCTTTAGGCTGCTCCAGAGATAGTTTCAACGTTTCTACTTCTTCTTTCAATAAATTGTTCAAGTCTTGAATGTCATCATATTCTTTTTTTAGCCGCTCAAATTGTTCTTCCTGAGCCATAATCTTACATTTCAGTAGATTAATCTCACCTTCCTTTTCATCACTTTGCTGCTTTTCAAGCAAAACTTTTTCTTTCTTAACTCTTTCAAGTTCTTGTTTTATTGTTTGAAGATCTAAATTTATTTTGTTATTTTGTTCACTCAATATTTTATTTGAGTTTTCCAGTACAATCACACTTTCTTTAGCATTGAGTTTCTCTCTGAGTAGTGTTGCTTTCTCACTTTCCAATGCTTTAATTTGGAAATTTAATGGTTCCATAGCATCATTGTTTTGAGATTTATTTGCCAATAGTTCATTCAGTTTTTTATTTTCAATTTTCAAATCATCTGCAGATTCTTTAGCTTCAACATAAGATTGACGAAGGTCATTAATGATTCTTATGTTTTCGTTGATGCGGTCTTTTAACTGTTTGTTTTCATTTATTTGTGATGGAATTTCATTTTCTTTCAAATGTTGATTCTCCGATTTAAGGACTTCAAGCTCATGTTTGAGATATGAAATCTGGTTTGAAACTTCATTGGAGTTTTGCACTAATTCTTCAATATGAGACTTCAACACATCTTCTTTACCGCTTTTTTCATTTAATTGTTGAAGCATTACTTTAAGATCTGCAAGTTCCTTTTCAAGATCAATATTTTGTTTTGAAGCTGCATCATTCTGTTTTTCTAATTCTAAAGTTCGAGCTTTTAGAATATCTTTCTCTCTTTCTACATTATCATTTATTTTTTCTAGCTCTAGCTTAGATGCTTCATATTCTTTCTTGATATCAATATTTTGATTTGAAATTTGACTGAGCTGATTCTCTAATTCACTGATCTGAGTATTAAGTAAAACAATATCTTTTTGCAAATTATTAACTTCAGAACTTTGCTCTTTTTCCACATTGTGTCCTGAGTTTAATTCTTCAAGTTGTTTCTTTAACACTTGAATCTCTTCTTTCAAAGACGAATTTTCACCAGTCAGTTGATTTATTTGTTCATCAAGAACTTTGGACGCGTTAATAATATCATTGCGCCATTTAGGAATATTTTCAGAATATTCTTTTACAGTTTTTGTTAGTATAAACCGAGAGTTTTTAAGTTGATTAATGCATGCAGCACATTTCAATATTTTGTCTTTATAACTCCTTAACTTCACATTAGCTTTTTCTTTTTTAGCTTTTTCAGATTCATACAGTTCAGTAACTTCTTTGAGTTTAGATTCTAACTCTTCTCCTTGCTTTTGTTTCTCATTTCTTGTGGTTTGTAGCTCTGTTTCTAAATCATTGATTTTACAACTCAGTTTCTCTATTTGTGATTTTAATTCGTCATCTGAAATATAAAATGATTGTTTTAACAATTATACCTATATAGTTCATACCAAACATTTTTACATAATATAGTCAAATAAATATTTTACATAAAATTAGTTTTCAAGGAATTTGCTCGACCACACCATTATGTGCTTGGCAACAGAATTTTAACTTGATGGTATAAAACAACCAAACATTTACTAGAAAATGCTCTACTACAAAGTAAAAATTGCAAATTCCATAAGAAAAAAAATACCTGTTTGCACCACCTCTTCTAGCTTCTCCAACTGTTCTCGTTGTTGCAAGCCAATGTTATTGAACTCTGCTGTCTGGGCCTCAATTTCAGTCAACTGGTTAATCAGCTGTTCATTTTCTTCCACCAGCCTTTTGTTTTGTCTCTTCAGAGATATCACTTCACTATCAAGATCTGAGATTTTAATATTGACATCATTTACAGTCTGATCTTTTACTATAATCTCTGCCTTGTATTTGTTGATTTCTTCTTCAAAAAGTTTACACTGAGTGGTCAATGTCCTTATTTTACCTTGGGCAGCATCCACCTCAGTAATTATGTTGAGTTTTTGTTCAGTAAGTGAATCTACTAACTCTTGAAATGTTTTTAAGCTATCTTGGCATTGCTTTTTCTCTGTTTCACACTTTTCAAGCTGTAACTTGTAGCTTTCTACTTCATTTTTGGATTCTGAAATGAATATATAACATACAGAGGAAAATAATTTGAGTCTCTATTTCCTGAGAGGTATCATCCAGGGTTAAAAAGTAGAGTAAATAAGAGGTATCTTCTAGGTAAGCCTGCCACAACATAGACTACAGTGTAGCTTTACATTAGGCAAGTTATAGTCAAACGCAAACCTATCAAGGGTAAAAAAAGACTACACTACTAAGCAATGGTAGATATACAGGTATTAGAAACGTAATAACAGACATAAGCCAACATAAAAAGAACTTTATAGCAACCAATACTTACCAAGCCTTAGTTGTTTAGCTTTTTGAGCAATCGCAAGTAGCCCTTTACATTTTGTTATTAGATCTTCCCTGCTTAAATCGTCAAATGGGCTTCCTTTCACTGGAGTGTTTTTATCCTGAGACACAAAATATTAATTGTTATTTCATCAAGATTTTGTAATGTTAATGGGTTTCACTTTTATTACTTAAAATTTTAACTTGGCAAAGCTGTGATATTTGAATTTGCAGTAGGTACATAATCTGTTGAGTCTGAGTAAGACCTCATTTCAATTAACTACCCATTAGATACTGCTTATCACAAGGCTATGAGTAGGTACTGAAGTGCAATAAAATACAATTTCTGTGAAAAAAAATACTAGATATTTCAACACCATATCCAGGTCAGTAGCAATAACTTTTGTTTTCATGATGATAATATTTTTTGAGCTTTAATGCTTCCTAAATATATAAAATTAAATTTTATGTGCAACAAATATGTTGACATACCGATGGTCCTTGCGAATCCATATTGATGATTTACTAATTTTAATCCATATTTTAATTTTTAGGCAAAAACTGTCCCGATCCACTTAATTTACAAGCTAGTTACACTAATAAACGACAAACATAATATACATGGCCAAAAATAAAATTTTCGTAGTCGTCATTCTCATCAAAACTACAAGTTTACCAATAAAGGGCTGCCATATCATTACTTTATAAAAATCCAAACTTAAGTATTATGCATTCAAATATTATAAAAAGCTCGCATTTGATTAATATTGATTGCTTGAAATAAACACTCAACTCATGGCAGTGGAACATACTTCTTCTTCTTTGTATGAGCTAAGTGGCCATGCTTTGAAATCAAGAGTTTTCAAGCTGCCCGCAGGTCGCTGACTTGGCTTCGACTCATTGTACTGAGAGTAAACACCAGGATCTACCATTTAACGTGTCATCCGTACTGTATTTAAATCTAAAACCTTTTAATGAATCCATTGCCTGTTACCAAGTATAAAAACAAAATTATGACTATATGATTATTACTAACTTGTTACTATATAATTAAACATTTTTTGTTCAACATTTTGTTGCTAATCAAGACATATGAATTTGATATAGGTTAATAAATGCCTATTTTTAGGACTAAGTGATAAAACAATTTAAGCTTTATTAGCAAATAATTTCATAGTCTGGCAGCATTTTTACACGTTCTTGATGTCATTTTCTATAATATGTCAATGACATAATATTTTTATGTCATTGACATATTACTTTTTATTAGTAATGCGAGTAAATTTTAAATTAAAGCGCAGTTTTATACATTAATCTTAATCGTTAATTATTGACCGGCGGTTGAAATATATGGAAAATGAATTTTCTAGAGTTCACATATTATATACCAAAAAACTGCTAAAATTTACTAAATTATTATGAGTTTCTGTCGCTCAAAGTAACATTGAGTGAAATCCAACAGAGGCTACGTATGATTAGAAGTACATCACTAACAACGAAAAAAAAAAAGCAAATATCATAGACAAAATCATAGTGTAATGGCGGCTCATCACTGCTGTCGTTTTCTGTGTTAATGAATTTATTTATTAATTTCTGTAAAGATAATGGATTTTTAAATGTTATTGTGTTATGAAATGTGATGCTGGTGTAATCACCAATAGTTATTAAAATTCCTGTGGCCTAAAACAGAAGGTAACAAATGAAAAATTGCATAAATTTACAGTCGTATCTTTTTGTCGCAATCTCAAACCTTTGCGGGACGGGCGCGTCCAATATCCATGAGTAATAGTTCATTTTTGTTTTACGTTTTCTATTAATTTCCCAAGTTAGCAAATTGCTTGTTTAGATATTAATAACTGCGATAGTGAGGCACCTCTTTGACTTGTGGTTTCTTTCATTGTGTGGAGCTAGTGAACCAATACAGATGTTCTTTGCCTGATATTTTTTGTGTTGACATAGGGTTTATCGTGCTGTGAGTTTGGCGAAACTTGTTTTTTATGTATGAGTTACACTTTCAGGAAGTGTAAGCGGTCGCAATGTCTAGCGACGAAGACAAGCCCCCCGCGCCGCCGGTGCGGCTCACTAGTAACCGAGCGACGGACCGCGGAGACTCCGTGGCCTCTGTGGACATGAGACCCTTACCCAAAGGTACCTCTAACACTATACCAGTCACAACTAGACTGATTCACTGTATAAATTAACTGGCAATGAATTTGTAAACAATAGAGACTACTTACTTGATGTAGCCCCAAATGGTATCTAATGTGATTGTAATAAAACATTTATTGTTTCAGAGCCTGATGATGCTGGTGATAGGAAAAAGAAAACGTTGAAAGCTAAAATAAAGGGTTCGAAAAGTACAGCCCATAGTGATAAACCAAATATTAGTTATCCAACCAATTTTGAGCACACTGTACATGTGGGATTTGATGCAGTTACTGGAGAATTTACCGTAAGTTTTATATTTACTTGTAATGTTATATCATAGGGAGTTCATCGTGGGAAAAACCCATGACACATCTTGAAAAATGCTCATGTTTGTAGTCTGGGTATGAATAACATTATATTTATCATCTTCTCAAACCCCAAAAGGCAATTGAAATAAACTAAACATTATTCCATACCCAGAAGCACTTGTAATCAGAATAAATATGCACAAATAAATGCAATTTTTAAATGGGATGGAGTAAATTATAGACTATGGAATAAATTGATACTACTACACATAACTATATTATTTGTTATCCAAAGTTTGATGACATTTATTTCCAAAATATACTTTTACAACATCTTGGCCACTTAATGCAAAACCAGGCTTGAATTTATTCAAAAGAAAATTTCATTTAAATTATGTGTTAATACATTGTTGTCTTCAATAATATTAAATTATTAAAATGTCCTCAAGTAAAAATAATAAACTGTAGGTCCAGCTTATGCCTAAAGCTTTTGCTTTGCTTCAGTCAATAAAAGCTTTTTTAAAACTATTGGCTTTTTATTATGATAATTTGTTACATTAAAAAGAAATAAGTTTATTGGACAGTTAAATTTAAAGATATATAAGCTATAGGTGTAGGATCAAAGTAAATTTAAAGTTTATATGGTGATATACATTACTTACCATTCAGGTTCTTCAACCATTCACAATGGGAATTTTGTAGGCCTCTAAAAAAATTGCAATCAACTCTAAAGTAGACATTTAACAATTAATACTTTAAAAAGTAGACAAACTTTCCTGTTTTGTAGTCTCGAAATGACTGTAACTAAAAGCATGTCTTAATCCAATAGTGTATATAAGGGCCATTGCTCATGTTTTTCTTAAAACACCCTGATGATGATCCTTTGCATATTGTCTAAAATTGCAAATTGACAT
Organism: Mellilla xanthometata; assembly: GCA_035578125.1. Classification (NCBI taxonomy): domain Eukaryota; kingdom Metazoa; phylum Arthropoda; class Insecta; order Lepidoptera; family Geometridae; genus Mellilla; species Mellilla xanthometata. The sequence goes on from JAPUBQ010000020.1 coordinate 7,443,559, forward strand.
CAATACTAATGACTGCGTTTTAGTTATCCAGAATGCACATTTTTGAACTGCACATCGTCAGAGTGTTAAAAAGTATTTTGCACAAAGGCCCCAATATTAGAACCAGTAAAATATTATAAATTTGTATGCCATGAGTATGAATGGCATGGTACCTATATCAATTAGTAATTATGTAGAAAATGTGGAAGTGTGATGGTACATAATATTAGAACTATTAACTGGTAGATCAAATAATAATATATAATTTGGATAATGACAAAGTATCAGTCATAAGTCAAGTCTTGCAATTGAGCTCCATGTATTATCGCTTTTGTTTCAAGCTGCCTATGACAGTAAGTAAAAGCTTAATGGAACTATGATTGATTTAGTTTTCCCATTGTTTCCGTAAACAATTTGAAAACTGGATTATGGTCTTTTATATTCGATATTTACTATTTGTAAAGTAGCAATATTGACAATTGCAGCATGCTTGTTTAATTTTTTTTATATACTCAGCTATGTTGTCACTCTTTTGTAAATCAAATTACTATCATGTAGATATCTTCAAAATGTTTAAAATAGATTTCTAGTTTGTATATAATTCAATATTTTACATAAATCTAAAGGAAGAATACATTAATCTTTTATCCAGCTTGTATGTAGCACATTATTTAACATTTACCATTGGTGGCCAGTTCAATGTGAAAGCAAATGCTGCGCTAAATCTGCATGTTTCTAATGTTCTTATCCATTCTTTGTAAAGGTAGAAAATCACACACAGGAGTACTAATTATTACGTAAATGTGAATGATTGTTACTTCATGCTCAATTAAGTAAACTTACTTCAGGCTAACTGTGGTTAGCAAAATTAAATATAAAAGATAAAGATTTTTTATTTTAAGATCAATATTAATCTTTCTAGCAAGGCAAATCAATGAATAGTCATGCCCAGAGTCATATCAGTCATGCAAAGACCCATGTTAGTAGTGATATTTAGGGAAACAAATTATTAAGAGATCCCATTGATTGTTTGGCTGATAAGCCAAACAGCCTACGGCGCTATTATAATGAGTTCAGTTGCACCATACATGAGAGAAGTGCCAGTGGCAGTAAATTGGTATCGAAACAAATATATATAAAATCAGCAATTACCAATATTGAAATTATAAGCTCATTTTCGAAACTAAAAGCTTCAAGTAAATTTTACGTAATTGTGTTTTGAAATTGTATTATTCTTAGCACTGAATCAAAGATAATAAAACTGAAAAAATCGTAGCCTTATCATTTACGTGGGATATTTCAAAATTTATGCTCTTTTTCTTCCATATCACCTTAACATGTAAACCATTGTGTGGTTTTTTTACTTTTGCTCATATAGCATAAATAAGTACATGAACCGTAAAGACTGTTCTTACACTGATATTGTTTGTTGCACAGGGAATGCCGGAGGCATGGGCTCGGCTGCTAATGGCAGCTAACATTAGCAAACAAGAACAGAAAAACAACCCGCAGGCAGTTCTAGACGTACTAAAGTGGTACGACGCTTCTGCCACGCAACCACCTCCTTCCAAATACATGACTTCAGCTCAGATGCACACCACACATTCAGGTGAGAGATTATTTTGCGCTCATATGCATGATATTGTCATTAACTCGTCCCTAAGTCTTATTGCACATAAGAACCAGTTCAGTGATTTATTACATAATACTATTAGTATTACTAATAGTAATAGTATTATGTAAGATACAATTTGGCAAAATATCGAATTGAGCTATCTCTCCTATATTTTATTCTTATCATCCTTCTGAAGTACAATACAAAAAAAAAGTGTAGAATGAAGTATTACCACTACCAGACCAGATATGTACTGATGGTGTGGTCTGAGATGTATGCATATGGGCCTAATAATATATTATAGTATAGTACAGTAGGAAAAAGTAGTAATTATGGTCAAGAGTGTTGTTTTTGTGAGCAGGCTCATCGGTGTCTCGCGTATCGTCGAGTAGTCCATCATCGTCTACTCCCACGGACACGGAGCACCCGGAGCCTCCGCCCCCGCCACCTTCCAGACCTGATCGCACCAAGAGTATTGTATGTATATAATATAAATAAATACATTTGTCCTATCCCAGCAAAAATTAGAAGCTATGCTTGCCTCTTGACTCTGGGAGATCATAATGTTGTAAAGAAAACCACTAAGCCAAAGATTCTTAATTTATTCTTGAACAACAACTGGGAATTTCAAGGTCTTGATGTATTGAGATGGTGAATTTTGTTTTGTTACGGAGGCATATTTTAAGAGCATCTGTAAATTCTTGTTGGTTCACGCACATTGTGTTAATAATGTTGGATTTACATATAACAATGTGTTGTTAAATAATAAACTCGACACAAACATATAACACCGTCCTACGAGGGCACACTATGAGATTGCATGTGTTAAAATTTTGTGAATAGTATTAATGAATTTGTAATAATTATATCTGTTTTCTTAGTGTTGTATATAATTTTACTGAATTATTTCATAATTGTATTATGATTATTATTGTTTGACATTTTATATCTAAGCTGATGACCAATTTATGTATGGACTTCTCTCTGCAATAAATGATTTGATTGTAATAATTTACACAAGTGGAGAATAGAGGCACAGGGTGAATGAATATATCTGTGTCCTTCTAACTGTTATTGCTAAATAAGATACGTTTTACGTTTTTGTCAGAAATTTAAGTTTCTCTAAATTTTCTTATAAGTTTATAGTTATTAGTATAAAAAGACGACTGACACCCTGCAACACAGGCTCTCCTCGAGCCTTCCTGCGGGACTCAGGGCTAAACAAGTGTACTAAAATGTAATTTGTAAGTACCTATAGTTTTTAAGTAGATACCTACTTAAAAGGTATAGGTATTTTTCTCTTTTGTAATCTGTACGCATAACTATCTTTTTGAAATAAATATTCTTTATCTTTGATATGTCAAGATCTGCCATTGTATTTCCAGTACACCAAACCTATCGAGGAGGAGGAAGCGCCGCCGCCTCGGCCCGCCCCGGCGCCCGCGTCCCCACCGCACATTCCTCACCCGGCGCTCACGACACATTCGGTGAGACACTCTCAAATCAAGTAGCCAGTATATAAAATACTAGCAGTCAGTACCGATTTCGCACGGGCTATAAAATAATCCAAGTTGTAAAGAGAAATAAAATATAGCCTATGTTATACATGGGGATAATGTAGCTTCCCAAAGGTGAAATCTTTTTTTAAATCGGTCCAGTAGTTTCGGAGCCTATTCACGTCAAACAAACAATCGATATTTTCTCTTTATAATATTGGTATAGATAATTATATAAATATCTTAATTCATTGTAATTGAATCAGCATTATTACAAAATAATAGTGGTACACACGCGCATTGGGATCCTACTATATTGTAGAAGGAGTCAAACAGTTTGAGGAAACTCGGCTGTCCGCGCTGGACTTAAAACGCCAAGTTCGCAAGAACCGACCTAAACCCTCCTACGACTACTCCTACAACAGCGCCGGTCAGCTCTACTGCTCTACATGTGACCGGGTGTTCAAGACAAAGTTCGAATTTGCCAGCCACTTACGAGCACACGCTAGAAGATAAGCAAGGGTCGCCATCGTCGGATACGACGCGGACGACATCATCATCATCGTCATCATCATCATCATCATATTGTAGAAGTGTTATATAAAATGTTTCAAAGGATCACTAAAGTCTATATAAACTATTTACAGCAGAGTAAATTGGATCACTTTGCGACATAATAAGTGAAGTCCATGTTAAACACATATTTCCTAACTTTCCTTTTATAACTTTGGTACTTTATGGGAAATATAGTATGATTTTGTTGTGTACAGATGTGCAGTAGAGCGGAAGTGGCGCCACCGGCGGTGCTGGACCGCAACAAGAACCCAGCGGGCGCGCCCGCGCCGCACACGCCGCCGCCGCACGCGCCGCCCGCCAACGGCGCGCCACCCTCCACAGAGACTGGGTAAGCTCTTTTATTTCAAATCCGAATCTTAAAAACAATCCAAAATAATTTTCCTTTAATATTTAATGGGCTTGCGGTTGATTGCAAATCAATGAGTAAACAATATTGTGATATAAGGTGGAGTGTACTTGAACGGAAGAAACTGGTTTACCCCTGGGGAACAAGGCATTTGACAAAGAATTCACATTTTGGCAATTCGCATAATGAAGGTGGCGTCATACCAAATTTGGCCTATTATAGATTTTTTATCAAATCATCGGATTTATTAAAGTCTACCAAATGCTTTCGGTGTGCAGTTTTAATTTTTTTATTCTATTACTTACTACAAAATGATATTATCTAAAAATACAATAACAATTTTGACCTTCTAACTATTTTCGCAGGAGATCGACAGGACAACAGCAGAGGAAAAAGAAAATGACGGATGAAGAAATATTAGAAAAATTAAGAACTATTGTTAGTGTTGGTGATCCTAATAGAAAGTATACTAAAATGGAGAAAATTGGTCAAGGGTAAGTCTGGTAATCTTAGACCAGCTATTGGTTATTATACTAGTAAATGTCTGTAAATGTATCTGTATCATTATTTTGTCTTCTCATAATGATGATGTTGAATTCGTAAAGCATTGTGGTTAACTAACCCAAAACATTTCAAGAACTGCTGTAGTATGTCTAGGAATTTAGTATTTTTCATCTAGCTGACCTGGAAAATGTTGTTTTGCCTTATTAATAATCATCATCAGCCATCATTCATCATTTAAGCTATTTTATATTTTGTACAATTCACTCACTGTCTAAATTGCTATGCATTATTATATAATGTATAAGATATATTATGAACTTTCATTAATATCCATTCAGTAGTTTTTGCCTGAAAGAGAAACAAATATCCATACACATACTCTTTCACGTTTATAATATTAGTATAATTGCATTTGGGAATACACAAAAATAAATCTGATATTTAAAAAAATGTAAATGTATTGTGAAGGAAATTTATTGTTCGCGATTTTCCAGTTGTAGAACAAATGTTTCTTGTCTAGATGTACTAAGGTCATCCTAACCAGATTTTGCGGTAAATACCAATTCTTCTTCTTCATATGAGCTAAGTGGCCAAGTCCTGATGTCTAGAGTTTTCAAGCCACCCGAAGGCCTCTGACTTGACTTAACGGCTGCTTGTTGTTAACTAAAACTAACAGTCGGATCTACAATTTAACGTGTTACAGTAGCGCCCAGATGAAAATGCTAATAGAAAAACAACAGTCTTGTGCATGGTCACCCAACCGCACTCCATCCACAGCGACCATTGCTTAGCTTCGATGATCGCGTCAGATCACATATAAACCTAACCGTAAAAACACCAATTACCCTGTTTTAAACACCAATTACCCTGTTTTAATCACCAATTACCCTGTTTTAAACACCAATTACCCTGTTTTAAACACCAATTACCCTGTTTTAAACACCAATTACCCTATTTGTGCACTTATTTACCTCATATGTATTTGTTGACAGAGCATCAGGCACCGTGTACACGGCAATAGAGACCTCGACAGGCATGGAGGTGGCCATCAAGCAGATGAACCTGAGCCAGCAACCCAAGAAGGAGCTCATCATCAACGAGATCCTCGTCATGCGGGAGAACAAACACAACAATGTTGTCAACTACCTTGACAGCTATCTCGTTAATGAGGTGGGTGATGATGATTATGATAAAGATGATGTTAATGCCGATTTTGGCTACAGTGACTATCAGCTTAGGGCAGGTTACTGGTGCACCCCTCACTTTTAGGGATCTGTACCTACTGTAGGTAAAAACGGGGTACTATTTATAAGCCTCCGCTGTCAGTCTCCAGATTGTATCTCAGAAACCGTAATAGCTACAAAGCTGAAACTTTCACGAGATATGTATTTTTCGTTTTTCAAGTAGCATTTTCATCTGGGCTCTACTGTGGGTCTGATGAAACGTAATTGTAGGTCCTGGCTGTTAGCCTTAGTACGAGCAGTCGTTAAGCCAAGTCAGAGGCGTTCAGACGGCTTGAAAACTCTCGACACCATAGCTAGGCCACTAAGCTCATAAGACGAAGAATGAGAAAAATGTATCCTTAGACATGAAGTCTCAGTACAAACTTTTTTTGAAGGAATTGTTTGCACACACTATTGTTTGTAGAACTACAGAGACTAGAATTCTTCAAAGTCTTCAAATAATTACTGAAAAACAATAACTGGATTATTCTCTCATTTCACAGGAGCTATGGGTAGTGATGGAGTATCTAGCAGGCGGCTCTCTCACAGATGTGGTCACAGAAACCTGCATGGATGAGGGTCAAATCGCCGCGGTCTGTAGGGAGGTGCTACAAGCGTTGCATTTCCTTCATACCAACCACGTTATACATAGAGATATCAAGTCCGACAATATACTGCTTGGTCTCGATGGACAAGTTAAATTGAGTAAGTAGTTTATTCATTTGGTTTTTTAAGAAAGACTTCTTACTCTGCATCGAACAAAACGCTATTGATAGAAAGTGTTACTGGTAAAATTTCGTAACATAGAGATCTTATATCTCATTGACAAGCACAGTTCGGTGAAAAGCCGAGTTTTTTTAATCTAAAACTCGTGTCGTCCCTACTATTAACATAGACCAACATGCCAGGCATCTATCAAATATTCTTCAACCGGTTCTTAAATTTTTTAAGGTGGTGCAAAAGCTGCAATATGCCGCCCCCATCTTACTTTATCCCACTTCCAAACCTTGCTCAGCTCATCTTTGCCCGTTCCGCTCGAAATTGATCCCGCCTCGAACCTGGACTGAATCTTTTCATTTTTGTTCATGAAAAATATAGCAATGGATGTCTTTTAAATAATAAGAATACCACATTATCTCTATTCGGAGTTTTGCCAAATTGATCAGCTCTGGTGTCAGGATTGCTAACGCCCAGTCTTCTCACACAGCCTTCATCGGAGTTTTTTTATCCTTTGAATAACCAAATGGAGTAAAGTTTTTTATTGTATATTTGTGTACTTCCGCAGCGGATTTCGGTTTCTGCGCGCAAATATCCCCCGAGCAGAACAAGAGGACGACGATGGTCGGCACGCCATACTGGATGGCGCCAGAAGTCGTCACGAGGAAGCAGTACGGTCCTAAGGTTGAACATGTTGATATCTTATAAACGATCTAACTTCTAAAACTAATATTATAAATGCAAATGATTGAAGGGAATTTAATTAATTAAGAATAATTATTTTATCCTTTTTAAATAAAATTTGAATTAATGCATAGGATACCTTAATATTAGATTTATGTGGTTAGCGCAGGATGCAGTCACACTAGGCTGGTTTACAAGCGACAAGCCACTGAATTTTCGAGCAGTTAGTGAATTTGCTCCTAAATTTCATTACTAATTTTTTTGAGTATCCGATGGCCACTCGCTAGTTTTTGAACTCGCCAACACTAGCCCAATGTTGTCGACTCCTAAAGGGCGAAAACTTCCGATAACTGAACGCGTTATAATTTTTTAAGGATTATATGCGGCGAAGGAATCGGTATACTATTGTTTTGAATTCATTTATCGTACATATCTCATTTTGTATTCCTTATATCCAGGTGGACGTATGGTCTCTCGGCATAATGGCGATAGAAATGATCGAGGGCGAGCCACCATACCTGAACGAGAACCCGCTCCGCGCGCTCTACCTCATCGCGACCAACGGCAAGCCTGACATCAAGGATAAGGAGAAGCTGTCCACCGTGTTCCAGGACTTCCTCGACCAGTGCCTCGAGGTGGACGTCGAGAGGCGAGCCACTGCGCTCGACCTACTCAAGGTACGCTTACTTACTTTTTACGGTTGAAGTACCGTATCTTAGTAAGTATCGTATCTTAGAATGGCGGTCTGGTCTCTGCCACTGATTCATCCTTTTTGGTATTAATTCTAACATAGAATTGATATATTCCACACCAAATACATTCCACAATAATATTTAAATTATATTATTGCACATTAAATGTATATTAGGTGTTAAATGTTGATACTTTTAAGCTTATAATCAATGTGTAGGGCTGGGATCGAACCAGGGGTCGTCTGAGCGAAAAGTAGACGTTTGTACCACTGAGCCACACTCGCTCTATATGGGCCTTTTGCTTTGCCTAAATTAATTCAACATCACATATTGTGAACGAGTATTTCATTTATAATCGTTTGTTTCAGCACCCGTTCCTAAAAATGGCTCGACCGCTGGCATCGCTGACGCCCTTGATCATGGCCGCGAAGGAGGCGGCGAAGGGTCATTAGCGTAGGGCGCCGGCGCCGCCCGCAGCGCCCGCGCGTTTCTAGCGCATCCAGTGCCTCTCAGCCCCCACTAGACTGCACAAGGTCCACCACTCCAATACTAAATCTCTAGAGAGCAGATGGAAGGAAATCTGAACTATTAAGTGTACTTGCGTTGTGATCTGAAACCAAATTGAGATGAAGCAAAGAAAAATTTTTAAAAAATGTTGTGTTCCTCTGACCAAAACAAGTCGACGTTCTGTCTACAACGAAGTTTCTCTCCACTCCGCTGGAACATTAATGTCGTTCTGTGTTGAACAGGTCATTTGACATACCGGATTGAGTTGCAGTGGTAAGAGAAACAACATTTGTTTTCAGTATTTCTTATCCTCCTTCCACGATTTTCACAGAATAATGCCTGAGTAAAAAGTTATCTCTAGAGATTAATTAACACTACGACCTGCCGGACGATTATAAATAGAGTTAATCATATTTTTACAAAGAGATTAATTAAAATAAATCGCAGTCCACTAACTTTAAAAAGTCATGTAGAATCGTGTAGTGACGTTATTTATTCAGATAAGCGACGTGTCTCGTTGGCGTGTTCCGTACGACTGGTCCTATTGTAAAGAAGAAATAGTGTAGATAGAACATAGATGTTAGGTACGATTTATTGAAACGTTACGATGTTTTAGCTGCGAACGAAGACTGGCAGTTACTTAGGCGTGTATGATATAATAATTATTAGAGTAACGTAGTGCGTTAGTACCTACCCTCAGCTTACGACTGTGATGGTAGCCAGTAGGCGGGCGACGGGTCGCGGACACTTCGATGCAGAGGGCCGACCGTCTAACGGAAACCAATGCAACTGCTATCGCTTGTGACTTCGTCATAAACATTTGGTATCGCCTAAGTATTTTTTTGTTATTTGTATGTTCAAGTTACTTAAACCAATCGCATGCATATTCGTTAAAAAACCTTTTTGCAGTCGGGTAATATGCGATATGAAATGTCTATGACAAAACTCACAAAGCGAAAGCAATTTCATCGCTTTCCGTTTGGCGGTAGTTCCTCAGAGCGGACACTGCAGTAGCGGCGCGCCGCGGGTCCGCGCGGCCCACGGCGCGCCTCTATTCCCACACTAGTACTGTCTAGCAAAACATATGCCTCATTCAACTCTCTTATTTCACACTTCTCTGTTTTAAAATGTGTTCATCCTATTTATTTCATATTATACTTTCATATTCTCCTTCCTTTCTAGTTTAGTCATGTTTTGCTAGATACTGTACTTTGTGTTAATAGTTTCTATAAAATATAGATTAGAAGATGACTGGAGAGTTCAGACTCTTTTTATTTCACGTATATACCTATTATTAGGTAGGTTTTACATATTTATGAAATATTATTTTGGTATGTGTAACATGAAGCATTTTTTTATATTTGTGTGAACAAAATGTAATTACGCATTTCAGTACATACTGACCCTTCCATTTGAAATAGATCATACTCGATGGTCAAATACAATAGAGGACGCAAACAATATCATAATGAGGTGTATTTATTAATTTTACTGTCGTATTTTTACTAACAAATTGAATCCTGGAGCGACGCCATCTTTGGCGACACGAAACAAAATGGCGCCCACCCAAATCGAGTCAATGAAGAAAACATCAAAGTTACATTGTGTCGATAGCACTAGCAAATTAGTGCGAAAGAGAAGAATATGAACTACTAAATGAGTGCGAGCAAGATTAAACGAATCTTCTAAATGTTTTCTTAATTGAAGCAAGTTATAGTTGTGAATCGAAATTTGAGTAAGATTTCTAAAATGCATTTTTGTGTTTTGTTAATTAATAGCATACGCTTTGTACGGGCGGCTTAATCAGCTAATTTGCTTTATTATAGTTATTTAATAGCAATAATAGCATATTTATATTAACTATTGTTAATTTATTGATTGCTTATTGCTTTGGATTGAGATTGTTATTATTTAAGTAAAGTGATTCATTTAGTCATTAGACAATTCTTTTTTTTATTTTATACATCAGGCTTTTTGGATTTGGAATAGCACATGTATAATCATTGAATTTTGATATTGAATCTTTTTTTATTATTTCAAAAATTTTCTGACGGGTTAGTTTTTATTGTTAAATAAAGTGAAGCATTTACCTAGTATTAAGTTTATAAAGTCTATTTCAAGATATTCCATATAGCATTATTATGAACTCAAACAACTAGAACCTCAACTATGTTGTTTATAGAAATTCGGCTGAATCTCAGCCGCTTTCAATATGGAGTCAAACTGAAGAGTTTAGTTGTTTGAGTCATATTCATTTTTGCTACCGGAAATAATAAACGCGTAATCTTTCGGTTTTTAATGGCACAAACTTTATAAATATAATATAATCAATTAATATTATAACCGACAATTAAAATCCATAGATAAAGCAATTTAGATAGTCAGTGATATAAACTTACAGTTAATGACAATAGTAGGAGTAGTTAACATACATAACAGTTTAGGTACAATTTGGCAGTTGACTACACAGCAGCAGATGAGGTGTCGGAGTGACTGACTTCTGATTTCTATATACATTCAAAACTCCATGTAACGTTACTCGATTTACCGACTAACTCTCTAAAGCGTCGAAATCAATTGACTTTAGTTGGTTAAGCTTGTATTCCATACAATGATACATTCTGTCCCGATGATCACTCATAACGCCGTAAAATGCACAGTCCCTTCAGTGTCGTTATATAGAGTTCACACTGTATTTGTATGATATTCCCGATATAGTTAGCGACACGGGAGTATTGCAAATACATTATGTATGTATAGCAACTTCCGAAAGGCTTCCACGACCATAGAATGGTCCGACGGATCAATGACATCCCGTCCATTGAGAGTACGCTCTGGAGCCATGAAGCACAAGATTGCACATATCGGCGTTCGAGAGCGGGGGCCTATACCCAGCAGTGGGTTGGCAGGCTGATAATGGCAGCCACATTGTATTCCGACCGCAGATCTATAGATACGGCAATAATGTAGTTGGCTGCCAACTTGTACCCTCAACTCCCATATATTTATATCGACGCTTTCAAGTATTCTTAAATATATGTAATATTTATTCTTGCAAGCTGTCTCTCTGCTTTTATTATTATTTAGGTTGTGCCGACAGATGCTGTTAATTGGTTTTATTTTGAGAATTATGTATTAATTCAGTTGTTTTAAGAGTGAATGTAGTATAGTTTGTTATGATAATGAAGTGTATATGAAGAGTTGTGACGAAGTGATAAAAATGGGATTGTATTGTCCCGTTTGGTGTATATTGTATTGTACAGACACAAGTTAGAGACAAGTAGAATTATTCATTTGACAATATGAAGTGACCAATTTAAGCTATCTTAGATTCTGGGCAGTTTAATGGTTGGTGCGATACAAACGTATCATTTGCATTATTTTATATAATCTGGTTTCAAAATTTATCTTTTGTTGAAAAATCTAAAATCATGCTTGATCTAACTATGAATCTCCTGACAAATATAATTTAATTGGCTTTTTGGTCAAATATAAAATAAACATATTATGTTAATCAGTGTCACTAAATCTGATCAAGAGTTAAGTGCCCTAATTAATGAACTAAAGTTAGTAAGCGGCCTAATAACTAATACTGAAGTATTGAACATTTTATATACCTTGTATATTTACTTAGTACAAATCAAAATTGCCGCACCAACCATATCCAAATTGTGCAATAAATGTAGAAATGTATAAATTGTAGCCAAAACTGCAAAAGAGCTTGAACAAAATTATTTAATGATATGGGACTCAACTAATATTGGCTCCATTTTGATACCTATGATTTAGCTAAATTTTACCTACTGCTTTTCGCGTTATTTGAAAATAGTAAACTTAAACTAAAAACGTATCAAATATTTCGAAGTGCAAGTACTTTGGCGCAAAAACTTATGTTATTAATTTTTTTGTCAAAATAAATTTACAACCACCGACCTGGGGATACGCCAATTTAATAAATACTTAAGACCGACTTCAGACTAAAGTTAGCCAAATAATACAAAAAGGATACAAGTCACTGTTAGTTGAGCCGCAATATGTCTATGTATCTAACTATAAGAAGTGTATTAACGACAATGTGATCATGAAAATGAATTTTGAGTATGCATTAGAATGTTATATGAAGAAAGTAACTATAATTACGTATGTAGTCCTAAGTTAAAATGTATTAATAAATGTAATAGGTTACTGAACAAAACATTTAATTCAATTAGAACATTTTTCATGTTTTTGACAGTTGTAAATCACCAGTGCCATGTATGAGCGACTGTGCATATAAATTACAACTATATACTATAAATAAAAGACTCACCATGATACTTCAGTTTCATTTGAACTAATATTTATAAAAAAGTTTTTGAACTGTTTTATATCCCAATACTATGTTAATAAATGTATTAATCATGCAAAAGTATCATTCTGCAGTGCTTTCTATGCCGGAAACAAATGGCAAAGGTGGAAGAAATAGCTCTTTTAGTAAAGAAGAAAATTAGCCTTGGCCTAGATAGCTACCTATTTTAGACATACATACATAATACATAAAAACAACACATTTGATCAAAAATTTTTATTATTTCGGAACTTATTGAATACAATCAGCAAATAAGCTAACCAACAAACAATAATTTGTACTGAAGGTTTTATACAAAAAGTATTCATTATAAACAAGAAAAAATAAATTAAACAACTTTTTTAATGACTGAGTTTACGGTAACTACGAAAATAAATTAACCTGCCTTTTGGTTGCACGCAGCAGTGCAGACAAAAATAATCATATCACACAGTCAAGCAGAAAATAAAGATTCTTATATTATTCGTTAAGTAAATCACATACGATATAATTAAGTAAACGCATCAAAAAATCAATTTGTGTAAAGCATTTGTTTTACAAAATAGTTTTTAAGTTTCTTTACACTTACAAATATTCGCTCTACTTATTTTCTTAACTAACTTGTTCTATCTAAAAGCGCTGTTTTGTATTATAATTATATTATAACTGCTATATCTGTCGACACCCAGTAAATGTGAGTATTCTACTCATATCCAGCGCTAGTCTTTCCTCTCCTCGGCCGGTATGAAGTCCATTGATGCAGAATTAATGCAAAAACGTTTGCGAGTTGGCGCCGGGCCGTCATCGAACACATGACCGAGGTGAGCCGCACACTTGGAGCATCGCACCTCAGTTCGCACCAAACCTGGCCGTGTCAAAACCAGTAATATATTTCCCCCGACTGCATCGCACACGGGTCCAGTCACCGGAAGCGTTTTATTTACAGAAATCGAGTAATGAATGATGTATGAACGTCCAGTGTCGCAGTGTCGTGGAGCGGCGCCGCAGTCGTCCGCGTCGGCAGCATCCAGGGATCGGGACGGGGCGGGGCGGAGCGGGAGGCGAGGAGCAAATGCATATTATTCGACATGCGCATTCCACAATGGTTAAGTGACGTAATGAGGCGTGTGAGTTAGCGCAACAGAAGTCAATGTTACGGCCACATAGAAATCGAATCGTGTGAGCAAACGTGTGTTGTTCGTGACCATTCAAACGTGGCGGTGAAACCCGTCATTTGGTGGCATGACGGCGTTATGCGCGAGGTGCATATTTCGAAACATGAATATGCAATAGTGAAATCGTTATAATAACATTGCATATGTTATAGATAAATAAAGCATACGATAAGAACGATACCAATCGAGCCCGACTTACGTTTGTTGTGGAGTGTCAGGATTGTGTCACAAGGTAGACAAGAGGACGGGAAAGACAAAGAAAAGATAAAAATATATTAGCACCAGATTCCAACACCCAGGGTTTTTATAAGTAAACACAATATAAGTAAAATATATTGAGAACTATTATCTGACTTTGAGAGGGATATTTTAAAACTAAGAACTATACTGCTAAATATTGAATAAATTACAGCTGAAATTAAATTTACTAGGACTTTTATATGTTTTTAATTATTTAATATATGTACATAATATTTTAGATACTATAAGTCACTTGTTAAGTCGTATATTCGTCAAACAGGATAACATCTCTGTGTAAGTGTGCCTCTTGTCCAAGTAATCAAATTCATCTTAAATAAAACTGCTTATAAGGCTCATGCAGTAATGTTAGTTGCAGTTAATAGCATAAACTAAATACATAATATAAATAAAAAACAAAATATTAAGTACAATACCCACTACAAACTCATAAGTGCAAAACTAAGGTGTAGTGTTACTAATGATACTAGTGGGCAGTGAGCGTGAAAAGTACTTAGATAAGCATAGTAAGTTAGGTATTGTAAGTAATGTTTCAAGTTGAAGGTCAGATCTTAGCATTGAGATAAGGCCAACTATGCTGAGTATGGTAGTAACATTGACCAACCATTTATGGAATGAACATGCTATCTGTGTGTCAATTATCTCATCTTTATAATAAAAAACCATTCCCCCTTTTTTATACTTATAAGATTTATTTATTAGAAGTTTTATTTGCATAAACATAATAATAATAAATATTTTACTTTTTAAATATATCTAAGTTAAATACTGCACCAGCTGCTCAAGTAGATCAAGTCTCTTATTTAAGACACTGGCAGTTGTTAACAGAGCATTAGCAGATATTTTTCTCATAAAATTTCATAATAACTTTTTAAATAAAATATATTGCAAAAACTACTTGATTTTACTTTTACTTCAAGTTATTTATTTTCAACTCACATGACAATATGAGTTAAATTCACATATAAAATAAATCTTTATTTGCAACACAATTATTTTGAACTGAAAAGTGCAACCAATGTTTAGTTAATAGAACATGGCTAAGACTGCTTTAAGTTGAAGTTATAACATAAAATAAATGTTTCAACACAAAATTAGTTTTTTCTAATTATTCTCATTACTCGAGCAGATGAATAAATTATTTTTTAATAAATTATAATTACTACAATATCAAGATACACACAGATAACTGTTCCTCAAAAGCATGATACCATGAAGCTCATGAAAGATAATGACCATAATGCAGCATGATATGCATCTCGAATGTATATGTGTGATTATAGAAATGCTTTCATTTCATCTATCACCGAAATGAAAACAAATTCTGTGATGGGAGAGAAAGCTTCCAGTTCGGATCAAATAGATTTAAAATATGGAATACCGTTTTTATGCCTTAAATGAGTTATATGGGCAAGCTCGGGTCTTCAAAAGTAATAAAAAAGATGTTCTATTATATCTTTTTAAAGTAATTTTAATTTGAGCAAGTTGTGGCTAGGAATAGGTATACTTTTCTAAAGATGACAAGGTAAGGCCCAAACTCACCAAACACCAATTTTTTAGCACCCGCTGACTCATACTGTATTTACATCCATTTGAAAAGAACTGGCTCAGGATTATTAGAGTACAATCGTTAGGATACAGGCAGCCTTGACCCGTTTTCTTTGTAAATGCAGACTATAATGCTCTTTTGTTACATAGATTATGATGACATTGAGATTCCTTTACACATGATTTGATACTGAAGCATAAACCATTAGAGATAGGTTAACTGATAATTATGTTATCAAATGCTTGAGAATAGACAAATCATGCTTCTGTTATATATCATACAAGATAAATAAGTAATTTATATTACACATAATATGTTCAAGTCATGTACCTGCACTGGTATCCTTATGTAGAGTGACCTTCTCTTTAGCTAGAACATCATTGAAGGCTGGCCAACCACAACCAGAGTCATACTTGGTTTTAGAGCTAAATAGATCTTGACGGCAAACTATACAAACATACATCCCTTCATTATAGCATTTGTTTAGGGGACCTGGAAATTATTATAGAAAATATGTTATTAAAACTATATATTACATTAACTATTTTTAACTCGTAATTATTGTTAACCGCTAATCTGCAAGGTTATTTATTAATAAGCAGAAAGAATTTGTTAAAAGATTCTTATAAGAAAATAAAATTACCCGTAAAAGGTCTTTCAGTTCCACCCTCCTGAGTAACATGATACTGTATCGGCGTCAGACGTTTTTTCAAAGCTTCCTTATCCTCCATGGCTCTCCACACTAATGCTGTAGTAGTATAAAGTTTGTTTATAATTTGTGAGAAGTTGGCCTAGTAATACAGAATGTATTTATCACAAGTATTGGCACCCGTCCAAACTGCACGCGAGGCTCTTCCGTATCTGGTAAACGTAAGCCGAAGCGTACATACCTGTTGTAAATGGATGTTTCAACTGAATAGGAACAGCCGGCCGTACCACGTTCCTCAACACAGTGAGCGACCGAAATACTACACGCATAACCTTATTTGTTGCGCAACTTTAAGATAACTTGCTATTTATATTCTAGAATAAGATAATGATAGATGAAGGCGAATTCTGAATCAAAATTAAAGAAACATCGGATTTTTCTTTCGCTTGCACAACAAATCGGTTCCTGTCATCAGATGTCTTCTCATTTCTAGTGGTATTTGACAGTGACAGCTCGTTATTTTTAATTCGTCATATTGACAAGCTAGAACCCTTTAAACCATACCACCCAACTGCAACATTACTTTGAAATAACTACTTGATTTTATTACAAGTTATTTATTTTCAACTCATATTGCAAATTTATGGAGTAAAATATGATACTAATGTCTTTACTAGCAACACAATATTGTAAACGGAAAAGTGAAACCTTTTCTTAAAAGGGTACGGCTAACACTGCTTTTAATTGTAATTATAACATAAAACAAATGTTTCAACACAAAATAAGTTTATTTTGAAAATACTAATGAGAATCACTACTTATGAGCTCCACTGCTGGCTGAACCACTCATTTTACGTTGACTTCTCTGCAAAGGAAAAAGAAACAAAAATAAGTCAATACATATCTTATTGGCATGAATTACAAGTTCGACAGCACTCTTAGGTGGCAACAAATCTCCACTAGCGACACTGTCAACTGAACAGCTAAGTTGTTGCACTGCACTCATACATGTGTATTTTGCTGGAAAAAATCACGCTGATATATCTGTTTTGCGATAAAAAAATGTATAATATTACCTATTTCGCGCCCCAATTAGACCATTTTAAGTTTATGTTAAGTGATTACTATTTAAAAATCTTAGAGGAAATGGTTGCCAGTCTGAGAAGCATTTAGTATGGGGCTCGGAAAGCCTTAAATCTCTTCTATTACACAAAAAGGTACTCACAGCTAGGGATTCGCGACTTTTCTGCATCTGCATGAGAACGTATTCGGTATCATCGATTTCGGAATCACCACACGATTCGTGGACGCCGGTGTCTCGACCCGATCCTTTGCCACCGGTGCCGCCGTCTCCACTACACATGTCCTCGCATAGCAGTGGGCGCATCTACAGAACAATAATATACATACAAACGTACGTACAAACATACTAGCAAAAACAATATTTTTTAGCTCACATTAATGTGTTCTCTAATAAATACATCAGTCTAAAACATGTCCTTATACACAAATCTAGCCTACTAATATTAATGCGAAAAATATATAAATGAGAAAGTTTGTGTATGAGTAAGCGTGTATGTTTGTTACTTCTTCACGCTCAAGCTGCTGAACTGATTTTGATGAGATTTACTATGAAGATAGGTTAGACCTTGTATTAACACATATGCTACTTTTTATCCCGGATTAACTTCTTTTGTCCCGGATTAAAGTAGGTAACATCGCGGGGTCCAGCTAGTTCTTTAATAAATAAATCAGCCTAAAGTCTTCATATACAAATCTAGCCTACACTAGTTTGCTCAGTAATAGTTTTGGATTGACCAAGATTTATCCCCCAAGTCTGTTATTTTTTACACTAGCTACTGTAGCCATTTTTAATGATAGTAGCCACTACCATCAATAACAATGCCTAAAAAAACTATTCCCAATTGATGCCACTGACATAAGAATAACCTTCATTCTTAGTCTCAACTGATACAAAAATACCATTCTCAATGACGAGTCAGAGATCTGACTATATACATATTACTTATTCTGTAAATATGGAAAATAGAACGGTTATTCAGAACAAAGCGGTTTTTCAATTAAACACTCTTTGAAACCGCATATTTGTTCTCAAAACCGTTCAACCGTTCTATGTTCCATAGTAACAGAACAGGTAATTTGAGAAGTCAGATCTCTGAACGCCATTGAAAATGGTATGAAGAGGACCAGACCACGCCATAAAAATGGATCATTCATATATGTCATGGCTCATTATCAGAGTTTGGCTATTAGATAAAACTTTTTATAATATAAGTGATTATTTAGAATTGAAAATTGACGTGTGAATCATATCATATACTATTGTAATGATATTATATTTTTTGACTTGTAACTTTGGTGTTATCAATAAAGGTTTGAATATTTTTTATGTAATTTAAGATATGTTGTAATTGTATGGAAGCAATTTCTGAAATAAACTATTATTATTATTTGAAATTGGTTTGTCACATATTCTCTCGTCAAGCGAGGTTTTTACCAAAATCCGCGGGCTAAAAGCCAAACGAACATTGGGTCTATTTTTTTAAGATTGGTTTTGTGATAAAAACTTTCGTACAATTCGGCACTTATCATTTGTATTTGTATCAGACTCGGGGTGCTGAGAGTTCCTTACGTATTCTCTGATCATGGAGGCATGTGTGGGCACGCCTTGCTGTAAGAGCCGCGAAGTGAGCAGCTCGGCCTCGGGCGTCATCCAGCGCTGCAGCCGCGCGCCGCGCCGGCGCCTGCAGTGCCCGCCAGAACTCTACCGACCAGGAATTGCACTTGTAATTATTTCATCTTAATTTATTTCTCAAGAGTTTTTTTTTCTTAACCTATTCTGTCCCACTGCTGGGCAAAGGTCTCCCCCAACTCCCTCCACGAATCCCGGTCGATAGCTTCCTCTCACCAGGCATTCGAAAACTGGTCAAGATCGCCACGCCAGCGCCATTTTATGAGTTTGGATTCGTAAAATATATGGACCGTCGACAGTTTGCCTCCATCTAGCAAAGGGATTTAATCTTATGTATTATTTATTCTGACAATACAGACAGAGTTCAAAGATAATTTACAACGAGAGTGGCGACAATTGCCATTGTCTAAAATACGATACTTGAGTGGCTGGTCTGACTCTTTAGAGATGAAGCGCATGGATAGTGCGATGACACTATCCATGTGCTTCATCTATCTTACACCTACAAATATATGATACTACTTATACATATAGAAGTAGTATCGTATATTTGGTCTGTATAGTCAAGGTTGAAGGTATTTCGGTAATAAAAATGTAGACTCCTGTTACTTCTCGGCATGCCAAATTTCGGGTTATATTTTACAAGGGCAATCCCTGGCTTTGAGATCCCTAAAACCTAAACCAATTCTTATCCATATCTCTATAGCCCAAGAGCCCATACGTTTCTGACCTTCGTCATTTAATAAAAGCTGAAAATTGTTCTATGTGTGTCCCTAGTAGAGGTAAGAATGATCCCCAAACATGAAGCTGAGGCAGCAGTGGCTTTGGCAGATAACTGGTAACAAAGGTGTATAAAATTCCATCTCAAATTCGTTATAGTATAAAACCTGATTTTTTCACATTTGATTCATAATAATATCAAAAGTCGCGTTGCTCATTGCCAGACGGTTATTATGGTGGCAACCCTCTGCCAGACACCCTTAAACTATTATAATTTATGAGTATACTTACGTTATATTATAAAACCTAAATTTTATATATAATCTTTTGGGGGCCTATTAATCTATGTTTACATAAAAGCCGGACAGTTTCGATAGTTCTATCATGTTGCCAGACGCATTCAAAGTGAGCAGTTGTTCGGGGAGCAAGGAGCGTATACAGTAACTAGTGCGAGTTAGACAGAGCGCTTGGTCTAATGCAGCCCTTCACTGTGCATCCACTGTTATCAAGTTTTTTTTATTATTAATTTCTTAATCAAAAAATTTCATTTTTTTTTTACAGTTTAAATAACAATTTTTTTTTTTTTTAATATTAGGACACTTTTACACAAGGCTGGTTAGCCCCATACTGAACCATTTCTAGCTCGTATTATGGTTGCTAACACAACTGATATTGTACATATACATACATACATACATATTATATATAAACTAGAGGTTGCCCGCGGCTCCGCCCGCGTGTAGGTCGCTTTTTGCGTACGATATCAAAATAAGCCGCATCTGTCTTTCCTCATTCGATTCCTGACCTCTGTTTTAGCTATTTTGGTCGTGATGCTGCAGATTAGATCGTTTTCTCCAAGCCATTATTTTAATATAAATAATAAGAATACGTGAATCATACCACTTAGTAAACAACATACTTAAATTCCAATTCATAAGTATTTAATTTCAAACACACAAAACTTTCCCTTTGAACTTTAAACCCCAATGGCATACCTTAATTCACTCCTAGCAAATATCATTACAAATTTATTTTAACCACCATATAAACTACAACCAAAACAACGTTCAAGACTGTTAAATTGATAAATAAAAAAAAATCCAAACAAACTTTTACCCCCCCCCCCCCTATAAACCCTTATTTAACCCCTGGCAAAGAACTTGATTTTACATAAACTATACATATTCCAAATTTCATTGCTAGAAGTTCAAAAACATAGAAGTTTCATACAAACTGTTTTACCCCCTTTCACCCCCTCAGGGGTGGCATTTCCAAAAATCCGTTCTTAGTACACGTTTAAATACTAAAATATATACACACTCCAAATTTTACACCTCTAAGTTCAAAAACACAAAACTTTCATTTTTAACTTTCAACCCCAATGGCATCCCCCTTAATGCAACACTGGCAATTTTTTTAAAATTTTTAATTCAACCATTCATTAAACTACTACCATAACAACTTTCAAGACTTTAACTTGATAAATAAAGATTTTTCCATACAAACTTTCACCCCCCATAACAAACTCTTAGTTCACCCCTGGTAAAAAAACTTGATACCATTATTTTTAATTTTACATAAACTATGCATATTCCAAATTTCATTGCTGGAAGTTTAAAAACAAAGAAGTTTCATACAAACTGTTTTACCCCTTTTCACCCCCCTTAAGGGTAGAATTTCAAAAAATCTATTCTTAGTACACTTCTAAGTACTAAAATATATACACACTCCAAATTTTACTCATTTAAGTTCAAAAACACAAAATTTTCATTTTTAACTTTCAACCCCAATGGCATCCCCCTTAATGCATCCCTGGCAAAAGTTTTTAAAATTTTAATTTAACCATTCAATAAACTACTACCATAACAACTTTCAAGACTTTAACTTGATAAAAAAAGATTTTTCCATACAAACTTTCACCCCCCATAACAAACCCTTAGTTCACCCCTGGTAAAAAAACTTGATACCATTATTTTTAATTTTACATAAACTATACATATTCCAAATTTCATTGCTCTAAGTTCAAAAACAAAGAAGTTTCATACAAACTGTTTTACCCCCTTTCACCCCCTTAGGGGTGGAATTTCCAAAAATCCGTTCTTAGTACGCGTCTACATACCAAAACAAATACACCCTCCAAATTTCACAACCCTAGGACCAGCCGTTTGGGCTCTGCGTTGTCTATAGATGAATGAATGAATGAATAGGTCAGGACAAAGAGTCTTATAGTATAGATACATATTTAACACCCAGACCCACAGCCAACAAATTTAGTTAAGCACAAAGATGTTGACCGGGCCGGGAATCGAACCCGGAACCTTCTGATTAGCAGACCGGCATGGTAACCTTTACGCCAACGAGGTCGTCAAAATAATATAAATGAAAAATAATATAAATAAAATTATTAGAGTTTCGACATGATTGAAGTTGTATTAGAACAATTTTAATGGGTATTGTTTTAAATATTTGTTATTCAAACTGTAAAAAAAAGAATAATGAAATTTTTTGATTAAGAAATTAATAATAAAAAAAACTTGATAACAGTGGATGCACAGTGAAGGGCTGCATTAGACCAAGCGCTCTGTCTAACTCGCACTAGTTACTGTATACGCTCCTTGCTCCCCGAACAACTGCTCACTTTGAATGCGTCTGGCAACATGATAGAACTATCGAAACTGTCCGGCTTTTATGTAAACATAGATTAATAGGCCCCCAAAAGATTATATATAAAATTTAGGTTTTATAATATAACGTAAGTATACTCATAAATTATAATAGTTTAAGGGTGTCTGGCAGAGGGTTGCCACCATAATAACCGTCTGGCAATGAGCAACGCGACTTTTGATATTATTATGAATCAAATGTGAAAAAATCAGGTTTTATACTATAACGAATTTGAGATGGAATTTTATACACCTTTGTTACCAGTTATCTGCCAAAGCCACTGCTGCCTCAGCTTCATGTTTGGGGATCATTCTTACCTCTACTAGGGACACACATAGAACAATTTTCAGCTTTTATTAAATGACGAAGGTCAGAAACGTATGGGCTCTCGCTCTACTACTACTATCCATATTAGTCCAAATAAAGTGGTGTACAATCATGTACAAAAAAAACCTGTACACAATATTTATTTCTAGATATATAACTACACTAGTTGCACGCCGTGGTGTTTCGTTAATGCGGGATAAAAAGTAAGCTATGTGACAATCCAAGATATAAGCTACCTCTATACAAAAATGCATCCAAATCAGTTCACAAATTTAAGCGTGATATTTACATACCTGAACAATATTCTCTCTGGAACTGTAACACTTCTTGCTGTCGCCATCATTCAGGTTCCAGTTACATTCAGCATCGGCGGGCTTGCAGCGGCTACAGAGCTGCCTCACTGCCTCGTACACGATCACACACGGCGCTATTATGAAGAACATCGAGTTCAGGATAAACTCCATGGACCTGAAATCATCATCATCAGCCTATCTTGGCCCAATGTTGGGTTGTGTTCTTAGTCTACAGTAGATTTACTGTATGTTGATACGAGTATCATCTGTTAGAACAGCTATATATTATCTGTTAGAACAGTTACGAGTAAATGTCACCTGTCAGAACTGATGGACAGAATGATGTGAATTTGCGCAAACACATAAAGAGTGATCGACGGTCTGCCTCCATTCAGCAAAGGGATATCCCCCCGGACAGATGTTGTGTTCGGAGACAGCCGTCCGACGGTCATGCATTGTAGCTAGGACCAGTCGTACGTAGGTACGTTGTAAATACCGCCTGCGCGATTTAGAACCGAGCGCTCTAATTTGTAGCGGGCTGTGATGTGTGGCGCCACACGTCGAATTTTGACACGAGTGGTTTCATTAAAAACTATTTTTGTTTAGATACATAACTTTTCAATATTTTTAAGTAATGACCAGGTATAACATAGAATTATAAGCTCACAAGCCTGACCTTCATCATAGATCACAAAGCGGCAGCGTAGGGGTGGTCGAGCTGCCTTGCCATGGTGGTCGACATTCCGTGGCGTGTGCCATACGCACATTTAACAAGTTATAGCGTGAATAAGCCCAACTAGTAAAAATACATTAATTCTTTAAACTGATATAGGAAGCTATATTTTATATTTACACGAACGAACGTCCAACGGGTTAAGGGTTTTCGCGCGGATCTCGTCGGTGCATGCGGACAGCCCGTGTGATGCTCGTCCCCAATGGAGACGCTCGTGATACGTCAAAATCAGTTTTTTTATGTAAGTGTCACCGTATGTGCATGTAAATATAAAATATGGCTTACAATAACAGTTTACAGATTTAGGGTAATTTCACTAGTTGGGCTTATTCATGCTTTTATATTTTGATCCGCAGAATTGGGGCCAACTATACCATACTGAGTGTCACGGCCGAAGGGTCCTGTGCTCTTTACTGTCCTGTTTTCTTTAAAGAACATAGACTTGCCAGCTAACAAGCCTGACGCCCCTCTCCCTAGTGTCGGGATGCACGGGCCAGCCTTCATCGTCATAGACCACTGAGCGGCAGCGTAGCTCTGTCTCGTAGTAGTGATCGAGCTTGCGAGGCGTGTGCAGTATGCGCGGTAATCCCCACCACCCCACCCAGCGGGAAACCAAGCCAAGGCAGGCTTTGATGAAACCTGAAGAGAAAATAGCCTATGTGTGAAAAAACAAAAGAAAATTAAAATTGAAGACCGCTGAGGACAGGTAAAAGTGGAAGACCATTGTTAACCGAGTGATCGACACTCCGTATTAGACACGACCTTCAGTAATGAAGTTACGACTAAGAAGAAGAGAAGTGATACCAAAGATGAGTAGAGTGAGTAGGACCCCGGAGGCAGTGACGCAGACGTTGAGCGACGTAACATCGTGGTAGCAGACGGCGCGGACGAGGCGCGAGCGTTCGCGCGGCGACAACCCCGCCGCTATCTGCCGCGCCTCCGCCATCTCGCGGCAAACCAACTTCGGATCCTCTCCTGACAAGTTTAAATTAGGATTAGGATATCCATCAAGGGTATCCTAGATTGGGATATCCATCAAGGGTATCCTAGATTAGGATATCCCTAATCCGGCGTCCGTTGCACTCACGGTCCCCGAGGTGATTGCGGTGCACACGTGGTGCACTGCAAGGGGATTCATCCCCTGAGGAGGAGTCTCTCAGACTAGCCGAGGTGGGCGGGGTGGTGGGTTAATGCGAGAAGCGGAACCTCACCCCGCCCTTTCCGACGAGGAGGCCTTCGTGAGGTTTTAGTCGGTAGTGATGCCCTTCTGGCATCGAGCCCGACATACCCCACCCACCTCCCCGGGTGTGGTGGGCGTAAATGTCTTTCCTCACGTAAAAAAAGGGTATCCTAGATTAGGATATCCCTTCAGGGTATCCTAGATTAGGATATCTATCCTAATTGTAAAGTTAATATCCTAACAATATTATAAATCAATAATGTTCTTCAAAGTATTTTAATATTTTTGGTTTAAAGTACTTAACTAATACAAGACTAATTCTTATATTTTGTTGCAGTTGGTAGTTACAGGTAACTATAATTTAGAAGTCGTTTTGATATTTTGTCTTAATAAAATAATTTTCTTTATAATATAATCTCAAACCCTAATTGCAAGATTACTAACTTACCCAAACAAACGCACTCGCAATGCCAAACACAGAAGCAGCGGTCACCTCTCCTGATAGCCACATCTCTCATCGCGACGGTCTGCTGTTCGTTATTTATTAATGCAACTGAAAACATTTACGAGAAGACCATTAAAAATACATAAATATAAATAACTACCAAATCTGCCGAACTCCGTTTCGCCACGAAGTTGAAATATTCCCTAAATTTTGTTGCTACAAACCTCACGAAGCCTGAGAGCTTTCCAACGAATGCAAAACCATGGAAATCGGTTCGTATGTTTTATAAAGTATATTAAAAGTATACATTTAGGGTCGTTTGTATTTATTAATGCCACATTATAAAAAAATAAAAAATCACTTAGGGGTATAAAAAATAAATAGTAGCCGATTCTCAGACCTACTGAATACGCATATACAATTTGGTAAAAATCTGTCAAGCCGTTTCAGAGGAGTACGGTAACTAACATTGTGACATGGAAATTTTATATAGTATAAGAAAGAATAGATAATTCTCACCAGTGCAATGCGCCACTTCTGATGGTATTTCAGCAGGGACATCGAGATGTATAGTTTGCGTATGTTTTGGTGGAATCAGCATGTAATTGGAATCCTCTTCGTTTATTTTCTCATTCAGCATCTCTGGTAGTTCGGGGTTGCACTCGCGCGCTATTACCCTTAGAAAAATATTAATACTCAGTACTCTGTGTAAAAGTTTTATTTAAAAACTGTTCACCTTTTTATTACTTTGGTATTATATCAATGTCTAAATTCTAGTACTGCTGGGTGTTCCGTGCAGAGCGAGTTCTAGAAACTAATTATACCTTATAATAATTTTTCGAATAGAAAATCTCGCGAACTAAATTTTTTGGAACAACTTTTGTACATTTCTTGGAACTTTTTTTGCGCCTTTATAAACACATACTCGTATATCAACTAAGATTTACCAATACACATGTTTCAGCAAATTCAGCAAACATGAAACTCGATTAGTAAATGGTGCTGCTTTTTTATTGGGAATAACCCACTCCATCAAAAATCGCCGACATTTTTCAGCAACCAAAAATACGTACAGCACCTCGAGTCTTCAAAAAAGTCATTCGCAATTGATGCTGCTGGTAATAAGAATGACCTCCACTCTCAGTCTCAATCTCTCTCTCCTATTAACTAAGCACATGGTGCACATTTCTTCACATGGTGTTCTACAATGTTTGTGTTGCAAATAAAGACATTTTGAATTTGAATTTAGGTACTTGAATCGCGCCGCAGCTAGGCCAGTGTTGGTGGCCTGCACAGTGAGCACTGAGCGGAGCTGCCGCGTGCTGTCCGACACCACCGTCATCAACCGCCCCGACGATCTAAAGAGAAACCACACTTATTTTTGACACATTTCACTCACGGCTGGTACTTACATGTTATGATGTAATAATCTTTATCCAAACGTATTAACAACTGGTCTATTAGTAACGCACACCCTCAACGACCATTGGTAAATATGACCCCACCGATTTTGGGTTTAATATATTCGGCTTTGATAAGCTTTTTCCGCATTACCGATCTCCAGGGTCTGATGATCAATTCTGAAGAGGGCCACAATATTAATTTTATTCTCATTTTGTATTTTTTGTAATAGCGGTAACAGAAATACATTATCTGCGAAAGTTTGAACTCTCCCTCTATCACGGTTCATCAGATACAATAGTGGTGACCTGGTGACAGATGGATGGACAGACAGCTGAGTTTTTGAAAGTGGATCCTTTTGGCAACTTTTGTGGGGTGAACTTCCCAAGAGCGCACACCACTGATCGATTTGGAATTAAATTTTGGTAAAGATCGGCGGTATGCGCTTTTCGGAAGTTTATCTCTTTTGTGTAGGAACCCTAAAGACTTACCCAACATGCACGAGCTGGTTTCCATCAGCCTTCGCCTCCAGGTCTATCTGCGCGTGGTACGGCCGCCGATGCAGCAGCGTGAGGTACTGCTCTCCGTCCCGACTCACCATGTTCACTTTGACACCGTCGTCCCCGAACAATGCTCGGGAGGAACGGATTATCACGCGCCGTGCAGACTAAAATTATACATTGACGTATTGGTAGCCAAATTCATAAAAAATCAAAAAAAAGTCTCGGTCGCGCTGTCGAAGCGCAAATCCTACTAATATAATAAATGCGAGAGTTTGTATATGTAGGTGTGTTGTATGTGTTTGTGTATGTTGTAACTTCTTCACGCTCAAACGGCTTAACCGATTTTGATGAAATTTGGATTAAAGATAGGTTGGACCTTGTATTAACACATAGGCTACTCTTATCCCGAAAACAATAATATTTTCAGGGGTTCCCGTGGGATGCGCAAATAACTTTAAAATTTATGTTACTCCTTTACGTTTCAACGACTGGACCGATTTAGATGAAATTTACTATGAAGATAGTTTAGATTTTGGATTAACACGAAGTCTGCTCTTATCCCGGATTAACTTCTTTCGTCCCGGATTAACACGGGTAACACCGCGGGGCGCAGCTAGTCTTCAATAAATCAACCCAAGTATTTTATAATATTACTAGCTGAGCCAGCAAACGTTGTTTTGCCTTAAGTAAAGTTAAAACATTATAATTGATCAGTTATCGAGCGGAATGAAAAAAGATTAAATCACTAAAATAGCCATAAAACATTTTGGGATGTACTCGTATGTATTTTTTAAAACTTCATAAAAAAATAAAACCAAAAAATTTCGTCAGTAAATTAAAGAAAAATAAGGGCGAACAGCCCTTATCACTTAGGGATATGGAAAATAGATAGTAGCCGATTCTCAGACCTACTGAATACGCATATAAAATTTGGTAAAGTCGGTCAAGCCGTTACGGAGAAGTAATTTAACTGACATTGTGACATGGAAATTTTATATATTAGAAGAAGATAGGATAGGATGTTTAGACCTTCTCCGATTGGTTGGTGGCAGTTTGAGAAGGAAGCTCTGTAGTGTCATCACGTGGACCGGTGACGTTCCCCACATGTGGCAAGCCTATGATATCCTCACGCGGGACCACTACGTACTTCCCAGCTGACTAGAAATAGAAAACATCTAAAATAATAAGAATATTTATTATTATTTAATATTTAACAAGTTGCCAGAGAAAATAACAAATCTTAATATTAGTATGTTTAAACAGAAAATACATCGTAATCCCTTTTATAATTTAAGTGATATATGAATATGGAGCTAGCTTTTATATTAACTACGTAGTTAAATAATTTATGTATAAATTTTTACTACAAATATTATTAACGTAACATAAATGTTGATTTAAAAATATTTAGTTTTAAATTTAATTTTACACAAAATGTTTATATTTTAATCGAGTTTTGCAACTAGCATCATCATCTGCATCATCTTGAATTAAAGATAAAAAACATTAAGCATTTAGCAAAAATGAAACTTATCAAATTTGTAAATACAAAGAATTTACATAATATACTTTGCTCCTATACCGCCTTAATGTTAAGCGACGTCTACAATTAAACGCGCTTGCTATAAAGAAAGCCAAGCCTTAAAAATGCTAAGAAATCGAATGTATAAGGTGCGCTTTTAGTATATGTTTCGCATTTATTAGTTTCCCTGTATCTTCTTCTTCTTCCACTTTGCCTTATCCCACTAGGTGGGGTCGGCACAGCAAATCTTCTTCCACTCTCTTCTATCAGACGTCATCTGCACACTCAATCCTTTTTCTCTCATGTAGATTAATTTCCCTATAAATAAAAGTAAATAGAGATCGACACAAAACGAATTTTAAAATACAAAATTTTCACCTCATCGAGAGAAGTAGGTGTAGACTTGTGAGTGACTGGAGCTAGCACACACATGCTACTCGTGGGTAAAGTGAAGCTTTCCCTCGGGATCCATTCGGACGACTTGTACAGTATGCTCATATCCTGGCTCAGCCACTCCGGAGCTATAGAACTTACTCTGGAATACCAGACGCATGTGAAAAATCAAGCCAACACCACAAAAAATAACTGGTTAAGTGAGATTCGGGATCGCGAATTGTTTGCGTACCAAAAAAAATTCCTTTGGTTTGGTAATCTATTTTAAAGCTATTGTTAATTAACTATACAGTACCTGGATGACCGAGCTTTGTTCGTTTTTTTTATATATAACATTTTCTTAAAATGATTCCTAGCTAGATCGGTTTATTGCCCCCAAAACCCCCTATATACTAAATTTCATGAAAATCGTTGGAGCCGATTCCGAGATTCCAATTATATTTATACAAGAATTGCTCATTTAAAGATATAAGATAAGATTTATGAAAATAATAGCTCTCAAAGAGGCTACAGGAACACAATGTAAAGTGCTTGGCGACAGATTTTTCTACTTGAGGGTGGTTGCTAGCTATGTGAGCACTCGAAAATGCCCTCTTGCCTTTGTCTGTCATACCGCAGGCGGATAACGTGCATAAAGAAAATTCCACTACTGTATTTTATCATATCTATTCTATTTTATTATATCTATGAAAATGAAAATAGCCTTTATTACTATTACTCACAAACATTATAGAGAATTATACATATGACATTATTATTGTTCATATAACAAATTATTATATTTGCTAATTTATGATGCTATTATTATTAATAACTTTCAATATATGTTACATTATAATAATACTCTAGTAGAAACAATTACTATTATATCTATAACCACGATACAATAGAGTACGATACAGCATGATACGATAGAGTACGATTGGGGTACGATAGTTGAAAATGCTCCTAGTAGAACTAACCTAGCCGGCCTGCCTTTGGTCAAATCGTTCCAAGCAGTGCTTCCTTCAGGGGTCGTTACCTTCTCAAACAGTTGAACTTGTATCGCATACCACAGATCAGCGTTACCGATTTCATACATTTCATAGTCTTTTTCACCATCTTTAAATAACTCTACGTATTGCCTTTTAGATTTTATTGGATTGTTGGAATTTGTCTCGTCTTCGCCAGGCCAATCTATTTTGGTGTTTACTTCATGTGGTTCAGGTTTCTTTGGGTTTGGTTTACGCCCACTTAATTCATCTGCTACGTTATTGATGTCATTAAAATTGGAGGATTCGCTTATAACGTTGATGTTTTCTATGTCCTCTGTTAAAGGTAAGCTTCCTGTCACTGAAATATATGGATAAATCTCTAGAAGTACATTGTGGATAAGTACTAGCTGACCCAGCAAACGTTGTTTTGCCTTAACTACAGTAAAAACACAACCTATAATTGATCAGTTATCGAGCGGGATGAAAAATGATTAAATTAATAAAATGGCCATAAAAAATAGGGGTGGTTGATAAAAAAGTAATTTAGGGATGTATGTGTTTTTTAGTGCCACATTATAAAAAAATAAATATAAAAAAAATCGTCAGAATATAAAAAAAATGGGGTGAATAACCCTTATCATCTTAGGAGTATAGAAAATAAATAGTAGCCGATTGTCAGACCTCCTGAATACGCATATAAAATTTGGTAAATATCGGTCCAGCCATTTCGGAGGAGTGCGGTCACTAACATTGTGACATGGAAATTTTATATATTAAAAAGAAAGAAGATATTTCTTTTATACAGATAATTGATACTGTGTGAAATGGAATGTGAATCACGTGTAAGAAGTAGATAATAGTGCAAATGCTAAGTGTGTCCGTAGAATCCGTTCCTACTTCCAACTAATATTACGAATACGAAAGTGTGTGTGTATAAACTTGTTACTTCTTCACATTCAAACGGCTGATCTGATTTGGTTAAAATTTGGTTAGGAAGTAGCCTATTTCTAGCACAGACTAATTTTTTATCCCAAATCAAAAAAGGTAACGCTGCGGGGCGGAGTTGGTAATAATAAAGGTCTACTAATTTTGCGTGTTATATCAATTTAAAGTTAAAATATTAAAACCTTAACTTGAGACGATATTTCGGGAGGAATAAAAATCTAGCTGTAGAATCGCTCAATCCCAGACTAATTAACTTCGGGCAGCGACCACCGCCGCTTATACACTTATCCTAAACAAACGAGAATTCGTGTAGCCGTAAATTGTACCGGTAATAATACCAGTCCGAGAGCGTGAAAGCATCAGCGACCCGGCTTACCGCCGAGTGAAAACCGGTTCTGTAACATTGTTATCGGAGCAGTCGCGGGCTCCAGTGGATAAACCGGTTTTATTGTAAAGGGAGGGCACACCCGCGAGCCGCGAGCGCAAGCCCGCGAGGCCAGTATCGCCGCACGCATGTCGCACGCAGCACCCTTCTCCCGTGGCCACCTCTCCGACCCTGCCATGGAGACTTTCATAGATCACGTGCGCTCCTTCCCCTGTCTGTGGAACCCGCAGCACCCAGATTACAGGGAGATGGTCGTGCGTGACATGGCCTGGGAGCACGTCGTCATGAACTGTAATAACACCGCGATCACTGATAGTAAGTACTGTTAGCAATAGATACGTTACTCGTATATATAGTCGGCAGATCTTACGGAACATTTTAAACATGAAATTAATGACAAATTTATTTTGTCTTTTTCAGCGAAAGTCGCCCGAGCGGAATGGAAAAGGCTTCGAGACAATCACCGGGAAGCGTTGAAACGGGCAAAGTTGGGACAAAACAAACTTTTACCCGCCCATATAACTACATGGAAGTACGCTAAAGCCATGCAGTTCCTTGAACCTTTCATGAAGTATCGCATCACGGAAGATATTGAGATGGAAACGGTTAGCACTAACAAACAGTCTGAACAAGATGTTTCAACTACGGCAGCTATAGATATTGTGAAGCGGGAAAATCGAGGCGAGTGTCGTCTTCACAAACGTAAATGTTTCGATCCGTTAGAGCCTGCACGAAACACACAAGATAACAGCAACCAAACTGGTGACGCCTTACAGTCCTTTTTCGCCTGCATGCTGCAGAGTACAAGAGAATTGCCACCCTGGATGCAGACACAAGTAAAGAAGAAAATATTTGCAGCGGTCATTGAAGCAGAGGAACAAATGTCGTTTCAGGATATGTCGGCGAATCACCACAATTATATTATCGAGACGAAAATCAAAACGGAAGCTCCGGAAGAAACATAAACAGTGAAACATGTGTGTTTGTTTTCATTCGTTTGTTTTTAATTATGAGAATGCGGCATTTCGTTGCCGCGCTTTAATATTTTATTGATTTTTAACTGTGATTAAGACTTAATGTGTAATTAGGACTGTGAATGTGTCTAAATGAATGGTCTTATAAATATTCATACCAGTTGCGGTGTCAATGCTACCTGAAGAATCTGAAACTTTTTGTGTATTTATTTGATGATCTTGGGTGGTCAAGTCCAGCGTTTGTGTATTTCGCTGAAAACAACGAACAAATTAAACCTAACTAAGAGTACGACGGCTTACAAAATAATTCTGTTTAAATGTCCTTTATGTAAAAGTTTTACGTTACTTTACTCAAAATAAATTTAAGCGAGTAAAAGTAATAAATGTTAACTAAACCTTTTAAATTAAAAAATATTTAATTCATTTCTAGAACAGTTTTACTCACTCTGATGCGAGATTCTATATCCTGTGAAAAAGTGCCGCACACGTTCTGAAATAAGGTTGAAAGTAAAGTTGTCTATGTAAATATCACGCATGAATATATTATTTTATTGTTTTATAAATATCAGGACACATTTCACATACGGATGGTTAGCTCCATACTATACCATTTCTAGTTTGTATTATGTTTGCTTACACAACTGATATGCTACATATACATACATACATATTATATACATATACTAGCTGACCCGGCAACCGTTGTTTTGCCTTAAGTACAGTTATAAAGGGGTATGAAAAATAGATAGTAGCCGATTCTTAGACCTACTGGAAACGCATATAAAATTTGGTAAAAATTTGTCAAGCCGTTTCGGAGGAGTACGGTAACTAACATTGTGGCATGGAAATTTTATATATAAGAAGAAGATATACTACATATACATACATACATTAATATATTACTTACGTCTATCTTCTTCAATTTATAAGCTTGCAAGGGCGGCTCTCTTTTCAAACGAAGCACATAGGGGTTCAATAATCTGACCCGTTTCATAGGACCTTGGAACACATGCTCAATGGGAATGTATTCGTCGCCGGAATTTAACTACAAAAATTAAAAGTAAAAAATCAAAGAAAGGTATAGGTATATAAAGCTGAAATCCTCGATAAACGAATAGTATAGATAACTCGCCTAGCTTAGATGATCTGAAACGATCATCAAAGTTAAGCAACGGTGGATGGGGAAGGTGTTTGGATGGGTGACCATGCACATTGATTTTTGATTTTGTAAGTACCTTATTGACATAATTATTATAACATGTATGTTCAGCGTTCTTATTCTACACAACATTTACTTATTATGCTAGGTTTTTACTAGGCTAACAGCGCCTTTTAAAAACTTACGTCTAGGTACTCTGCTCATTAAGACTGTCGTTTTTAAAGTGGTTTTAAAGTTTTATTTTATGGACGCTATCGTGGGTCGGATGACACGTTAAATTGTAGGTCCCGGCAGTTAGTCTTGGTATAATAGTCGTTAAGCCAAGTCAAGGGCCTTTGGGCGGCTTGAAAACTCTCGACACCAGAGCTTGTCTACTTAACTCATACGAAGAAGAAGAATGTTTATCTCGGATAAAACACAACATTACAGTGTAGATAAAGCGATAAAAAATATATTAGAGCCTACCGATAATATAAAGGTGAAAGTTTGTGTGTATGTGTTTGTGGCCTCTTTACGCGGCCCGACCAATTACGATGATATTTGCTATATATAGGTAGAAGATATGCTACATTTTATCCCTGATTAACGTAATCAAATAATAACTGACAGAGCTAATAGGAAAACTTTAAGTTGGCGGCTCAGACTACAGGAATAAAGGACCTTTATTCCTGTAGTCTGAGGTTGGCGGATAGTTCGAGAAATGGACTGCATATTATGCGCGTTTTATCTGATAAAGTAGTTTTGGAACCTATTCGCGTCAAAAAAATAATTGGGCAAGTGCGAGTTGGGCATGAAAGGTTCCGTGCCATTTTTGTATGGGAGCCCCCCTTAAATATATTCTTTTTAAAAATTATATAATTCATTTTTTTTATTTAATACATTCTTTAATATTCTGTGAATGTATAGAAGGACTACCAAATATCGTTACAAAGATCGAGTAAAAAACTACTTAAAAATTACGTTTGATGTATTCCCATACATCAAATGTAGTTTTTAATTTTAAGTGTCTAGTAGCTACCGTTATTGATATATGACGAAAATATACGAAAAATACACGTTTATTGTATGGGGTACCCCCATTAATATACTTTTTATTTTTATTTTTAGTATTTGTTGTTATAGCGGCACGGGAAATACATACATACCTACCTATATTGTCAATGTTTCAGCTTTCTAACTATTACGGCTTCTGAGATACAGACTGGAGACAGACAGACAGACAGCGGAGCCTTAGTTATAGGGTCCCGTTTTTATCTTTAAGGTACGGAACCCTAAAAACCAATCTTTTCCTCTTTATAATATCGACGCCGTTTTTATGTAAGTGATTAAAATAGGATAGGCCAAAGACATCTTACATCCGGATCGCTGGCTATTTTGACAGTTAGCGCTATTTTCTTCTTACAGTCTTGTAATACGCTGTGCTTGAAGAGCTCTTCGCGCTCAAACCTCATCCCTTCATTATCGTAAGGAACGTTTAGACTATCCTGTAAACAACCACTAGGCAAGTTTTGGCAAAAACTTTTACATTTCATTATTTTGAGTTGCAGTTGATACTACGAATCTTTGTCTCGACTCATTCATACAGATACAAAATTTAATTTCAGCAAACAACATATTTACAACAAGGAGTAATAAATATATTAAGTACAAGTAGGTAAAGTGAACATACAAATAGGTTCTATTTAATGCCGTAAGGAGGTCATGTATATGAAGAGTCGCTGCGCTTAGGACTAGGTATACGCAACGCAGAGCCCAAACGGCTAGTCCCAGGAATAAGAAATTTGGAGGATGTATAGTTCATATAAAATTAAAAATAATGGTAATCACTATGCGACTGCAGCGCGTTGCGGAATTCGGCGACAGCTAGACAATATGTTCGATTTGCAGCGCCATCTAGGTTTCATAGGTAATTATTGCAAACTTCCGCGCCACGCTTTGTTTTTTGGGAATCAACAATCCTCTCTAGTATTCTGATTCCTGCCTTAAACTTACAGTCGGTTCACAGCTGATGAGGACAGCTCTTACTTCCACTTGGGCGGTGCCATCCGAGTGAGCTCCAGTGGAAACGACAGCCACAACTACACATAGTAGTAATATACACTTTCCTGAAACATTCATACAATAAAAAAAAAATTAGAGTACATGTCACAAACGTCTGGTTAGCCCACAGAACAAACCGTTTCTAGTTTGTATTATGATTGCTTACACAACTAATATACTACATATAGATAGATACACACATAAATACTTTATATCGATACATTATATTTAACAACCAGACCGACAAATTTATATCACAAAGATGATAGCACTGCCGGAAATCGACCCCGGGACCCTGTGTTTGGCAGTCCGGCATGGTAACCGTTACGCCAACGACGTAGTCAAACATAACACGAAGGGAGGCCTAGAGGTCATCCTGGCGCACTCATTTAAGGGGGTACCCACGATTGTCCTCAGTCAGTCCATAGAGTGGGTGACATCGCGGTCTAGTACCCTCTACTTTGCCCTGTACGACTAGGCGCTCTAGGACGGATTATCACGCCTCGAAACATGACCAAGATGAAAGAAAGAATATTATATATACCTAAAGAGGAAAAGTTTGATTGTTTGTTTTACGCGAATAGGCACCGAAACTACTGGACCGATTTGAAAATATTTTTCACCGTTGGGAAGCTACATCCGAGAAACATAGGCTATATTTTGTTTCTCTTTGCTACTCACATCATTTTGGAGCCCGTGCAAAGCCGGGACGGGATGCTAGTTGTAAATAAACTGATTTTATTACAGATCGATTTGCATGGTGGCAGGTTATTTTCTAATGTTCGCTTTGTTCTATCAGAATTTTACTTACCCATTGCACTACTTTTTTCGATTAACCTTAATTCAATTGTTTTTAAAGTACGTATTCTAATAAGTAAACCAAGAAAAATTACATCTACCAAAGCTTTGCATCTAAAGTACAAATCGTAAACAAATACTAGGACATATTTTTTCTAGTCTGTATCTGGCAGAATTTATAATCATGATTTCATCTGAAAATCACTGTCAGATTAGTAAAAGAAATTTTTACCTTTTACCTAAGGTGCTATAATACTCCAAAGGATTACTTACGTACTTAAAATCCGGGCGCGGTGAGTAAAGAATTTCGTAAATATAATAACCCTAACTAACAATATGTTTAAACTTTTATAATTTAAGCGAATTTATGTATATTATATGGAACTTGCAAATCGTAATTCATATGTTAAAAGTAGTATAGGTATTTTAAATTTAATGTATATGGAAAACAATTGCTATTGTGTGTAGTATTCAATGGTGTTTAATGAAATTTGTAAGTTTAAAACTGTACTGCTTGTGGTGTGGCTTGCCTATTATTTATGGCCAATAAAGTTATTATTATATAAGTAAGTAAGTATATTAATAAAGTTGTTATTATTATTTCTTTGTTTTCCTTGGCTTTCTGGTAGTGGCCACCAACCCCTTTGTATATGTTATTGATACAGTTACAATAATTAATAAAATTATTCCTAAGAGTTCTTCGAACGGTAGGTAGTTAGTTACCCGTACTTTTGTAAAAATTATAATTATAGTTGCACAATAGACAGCCTCTTGATAGTTAACGCATTTCTATGAGGTTATTTATATTGTTTTTGTGGTTTTTCTATGAGGTTATTTATATTGTATGTGTTATTGTTTAGGTTGTGAACTTATGTTTTTCGCGTCAACCATGTTCATTTCCACTGCCACTGATTATTTCTACTTTGAGAATTGTAATATGTCGCTGTCGGATTATATTTAATTGTTACTTAGAGGAAAATAACCAAATATGGGCTACCATTTTGATTTTGCTTGAAAAATAAAAAACTATTAAAAGATTAACCATTTATTGTTGTCAAAATAATCACACATACATTTCTAAAGAGCTAAGTAACAATCATATGTTCCTAATATTATAATTTATAATTATTTTGAGCATTAGAACCAAATATCAAAATAGATGCTAAATATGGAGCAGGTACTCAAATATGGGCTACTAATAGAAACTTATAATATCTTCTGTGAAAATAACAATTATAAATATTTATCTTATAAGAGATCAAAT
The DNA here is from genome assembly GCA_035578125.1 of Mellilla xanthometata. NCBI lineage: Eukaryota > Metazoa > Arthropoda > Insecta > Lepidoptera > Geometridae > Mellilla > Mellilla xanthometata. The sequence goes on from JAPUBQ010000020.1 coordinate 7,481,289, forward strand.
AACTTTGGTGGATGGAATAAATTACATAGTTTACTTTCAAATACCACTTAATTTACTTACAAAAATCACATATCCAAGTGTCAAATTCTGGCCCAGCACAGTCATTATGTGCCCAGAGCTGACACATTAAACATCTAATCCATAGTTCTCCGGCTGCATTTTCGGAAAAAAGTTCCTGACAAAACATACACGCTGCATCGGCAGTGTCAGGAGCCACTCTTCCTATAGGGGCATCTGGTTCACTATCTGAATCAAATTGGATATATTCTTCACTTTCACTTTCATCCCTGGTCTTGGCTTTCTTATTTCCAGAACTTTTTTTCTTTTGCTTGGTTTTCTTATCTTTTGTTTTATTTATTTTTTCAATCTTCTTCTTATTTGTTTCAATGAGGTCATTTTTATATGGAGATAAAGTTATGATCGAGGCCACAGCAGCTTTTCTACCTCTACTGGATGTCTTTCTGATTTTTTTTGGTACGGGGCTTATGTCATAAGGAGATACTAGACCTAGACTGCTACGACCAATCCCAGAAGTTGAAGATTAACAGTCATTTGTTGGTTCATGGTCAGTACCTGGAGTTTCTGTTTGAGTTTCAGACCTAGACCTCAAGTCCGGTGATTCGTTCGAAATCAAATTCTCATCAATCGGAATAGGCGTCAATGGTGAAAGGAGGAACCTTGGATTGTTAGTCGATGACTCTTCATTATTGCGGGTAGATTTTTCCGGAGTAATATTTGTGCATCCATCTTTGGCAGAATTTTGTTCCGCTGCAAGAAAATCTGCATCGCTGAATATGGTTTTATTCAATGGCCAAAGACCTGTAACGCGGAACCCGGGCTAGCCCATATTTAAGACCATAGTAATAGCCCATATTCGAAATTCTTAACTAAAATAAATATGATCGTGTACTTTACATTTCATGGGACGCAAGCAATAAATCGACCGAAAATCATAAAATACACCTTACATTCTTCAATAAAACACATAGTTATAGTATTTAGACCTAAGATTGTTTAATTAAACAGCACATTGATACGTACCTCAGAAAAGTTTTCGACAGCACCAACACAAGTATGGCCAACGCTGGCGACAGTTCGCGCGCGATTGATGAGAGTGAGTAAGTGCGATGTTAGAGCGAGTGAATGCGATGTACGATCGTCGTTTGTTGCCTCTTTCGACTGTAGGTTTTTGAGAATTGTCGCTAGAGCACTAGCCCACATTTAGTTACTTTCCTTTATTATTACTTTGTATAATATTCGGCAAACATCTTGAGCAATGACCTTGAGTGCGCAGTAGACGATTTTAAGGTATCATTGGTGGTATAGTGGCCGGCAAATAACTTGAGCAAAAGTCGACGTAGAGGGGGTAAGTAAGTCCGCGCATGTACACTTCCGGACATATTTTATTGGTCATTGTTGATACCAATAGAAACATAAAAAAAATAATATTGTGAAACATTATTCGTAAAAACAAAATTTATATGCAAAAAATATTAATTTTACAACATGAAATTATTAAACAATTACAATTTGATCTTGAGGAAGAAACGATACTCCTTCTACTAGGTCGAAACTAGCAGAAGCACTAGTACTGGGGGTCAATAAATCATTAGCATCGTCGCTGCCATCATCTTCATCATCATCTGAGGTATCATCTACTTCCGTGTCATCACTATCTTCATCATTCACGATTATAAATTGGTCAGTGACCAAATCTACGATATGGTCACTCTTGATGTATTCTGCTTCGATATCTTTGACTTTTTGGCTTAATTTATTCCATTCTTGTGCACCCATTAAGGAAACCTTTTCTTTCACTAACTCCATGACTTTTTGAACATTCCAATTCACATTTTTGCTTCTTAACTCGAAATAGGCTATTCAAACTGCACGCAAGTGTAATCGATGCCAGTACAGATGCTAGCGGGACGTATGTTCGGCGCGGGGGACAGCGGCAAACTGATCGGCCAATCGCGGGGCCGCGTGCCGACAGAATGCCCCCGCGCACCTCTCCTACAACCAATGATACCTTAAAATCGTCTACTGCGCACTCAAGGTCATTGCTCAAGATGTTTGCCGAATATTATAGGAGAGGTGCGCGGGGGCATTCTGTCAGCACGCGGCCCCGCGATTGGCCGATCAGTTTGCCGCTGTCCCCCGCGCCGAACATACGTCCCGCTAGCATCTGTACTGGCATCGATTACACTTGCGTGCAGTTTGAATAGCCTATTTCGAGTTAAGAAGTTTTGTTGTTAAAGTTTTATATTAATATAAATTATTGTTACTTTGTTTTTTGTTATATTGTGTTTATACCTATACCATAAAACTTTTCTGACTATGCCGCGAAAACATAACACAGTTCTGAAGAGACAAGCTAGAAAAATGGTGTATGATGTGTATTGCTTCCTTAAACAGGAATCTACAAAACAAATGGAAACTATAAAAAAGACTGCAGAAGCAACTAAAACGTCTGTTAGTATACGGTACTCCGCCTACCGCCATACCATCCGGATTTAAATCCCATCGAGATGGCATGGGCCGCTATCAAAGGCTACGTCAGTAGCAAAAATGTGAATTGGAATGTTCAAAAAGTCATGGAGTTAGTGAAAGAAAAGGTTTCCTTAATGGGTGCCCAAGAATGGAATAAATTAAGCCAAAAAGTCAAAGATATCGAAGCAGAATACATCAAGAGTGACCATATCGTAGATTTGGTCACTGACCAATTTATAATCGTGAATGATGAAGATAGTGATGACACGGTAGTAGATGATACCTCAGATGATGATGAAGATGATGGCAGCGACGATGCTAGTGATTTATTGACCCCCAGTACTAGTGCTTCTGCTAGTTTCGACCTAGTAGGAGTATCGTTTCTTCCTCAAGATTAAATTGTAATTGTTTAATAATTTCATGTTGTAAAATTAATATTTTTTGCATATAAATTTTGTTTTTACGAATAATGTTTCACAATATTATTTTTTTTTATGTTTCTATTGGTATCAACAATGACCAATAAAATATATCCGGAAGTGTACATGCGCGGACTTACTTACCCCCTCTACGTCGACTTTTGCTCAAGTTATTTGCCGGCCACTATACTTACAAAGATATAAAAATAGTATTACTTATATTGTAAAAAATACTATAATAATATGTAGGTGATTAAAATAATAAAACAAGAAATAATTTTAATTGGTTTATTTACTTTATTAATCACATACCCAATAAATGTCACAATAGATCACACTTGAAATGAGAAAAGGAGTTGTTACTATGAATGTTAATTCGCGATATATGACTATAACATAATAAATACTGGTAAAAATAAAGACTGATTCAACGTATTTCGTCCTTTTCTCATTTTTGAACATTAATTACGTAAGACATTTTCAGGTAGGTTGTTTTACGTTTTTTGGGTTCGTAGACCCAATAAAATTGTCAATGTTTGAAACAGCTACTTTATAAACAAAACCTAGATTTAAAATAAGCTTTTTTTGGTACAAACTAGGTCTTTTATAAAACGAGACACAATTTGTACAACTACTGTTTCATACAGGATCATAAAGAAAAGGGATGCTCCAGTATTATTTTTATTATATTGATATTTAACATATATCTAAACATGTCTTACGAATTATGCACCTAACTAAAGTGTCCACATCAAGCTACGAGTGACTACGCGTACATCAATACTAAGCGACTTAGTCGAATATGTTCATTTACATTTTCTCCTTTAATATTTATACAGGACCATAAAAAGTGATTTCAATAGAGTTGCAATAAAACAGGCAGACCATGTATAACATTTGTGAGATTAGTTGAGATATTTTTGAAAGAAAAAGCAGCTTTTGGTTGTATGGGTTAGAGCGTACACGTAAGTTTTTTTCGCCGGACAACTGACGCCGACGGTGAGGTACGCAGTATTCAAAAGCACAGTACATGGGTGTTTGCACAAGCACCAGACGTTTCTTTGTATGGACAGAACGTCCATCACTTATGAACACTGCGCATCGGACCATCCGACCGTCGTCAGATGAAAAATATTTCCTAATAATAACTAACATTTTAACATAACAATTATTATCTTTTTATAACCCTGTATAGAATTCACCATCTAAGGAAGCACTAGTATAAAATTAAATCGCGCATTGCAAAGTGTTTGCCTCGCACTTTTTCGGGTTTTCGATCGATCAAATCGAAACATAATTAATTGAACATGTGATCAATATTTTTCATTTTTTTTCAACGAAAGATACGCAAATAATAAGCGCACATTACGTCAAAAATCAGTCTGTCAGTCGTAGCTTCATGATAATTAAAAAGACCTAACCAACTAGGAACATATTTTATAAATTCACATTTCTTTTCAAAAGCATCGCTTAGCGAAGCCGAAGTATGTACATAAAAATACAACAACATTGTTGGTTGGATCTCTTTTGTGTGACAATAAAATACATAGCAGAAAGTTACAAGAATTAGCCCTAAGAATGGCATAAAATACTTTAATTGAAATCAGATTTTGAGGTACCCAGATATGGACATATAAGACAATTACACAGAACAAAAAGTAACAGGACTTTTGCTTTATAACATATATTAATTAGATTTAAGTTTCTTCTTTTATAAAATCAATCAACTAGGTACCTGAAGTGTTTTGGTGATATTGGTTTCTGTCGGACTGGTCTAATTACAAAAATATTCCGAATCAACTTAACTTTATCTAAAATTGTAATGTCAACAGATAATTTTAAAAGTTTTTTGAACTACACAGCGTTATCGTCAACAAATAAGAAGACGGCATATATGTAAATACAAACAAACGTTAATTTTAATTATGTTTTAACACATGTAGATCAAAATTATATGAGTTGAGGGAATGAGACACAATGTTCATGAGATCTAAATATCGTAAAAAACACAGGTAACAAATCAATATTGAATTCTAACAAAACATGTTTTTAGTCGACCAGACTCTAAAACGAAATTATTAAAAAAATATAAACTAGAGACCTAATAATAATTACCAATAATAATAGTTATAAGCTACATTAAGTTCAAATTACATTATCCATTATTGTTCAAACTCCTAGAGTTCCAAGTTTACTGATCTGGGTCAACGGAAGAGTATGTGATTGCGTCTTTGCTGGTCTGAAACAATTTTTTTTTATTATTGAAACTGACAATAACAGCCTGTCGCTGGCCTGGTGGCACTACACTAGCACATTCCAAAATTTGAAATATAAAACACGACAAAACACTAACTGCGCCCCGCAGCTTGATTGGCTTTAATCTAGGATTAAAAAGTAACTTGTGTGTCACTCCAAGGTATAAGCTACCTGCATTCAAAATTTTAGCTCTATAGAGTCATCCGTCTGTATATGAAAAGGTAACAAACACATGTGATACACACACATGCAAACTTTCTCATTTATAATAAGTATAATAGGAAGCACAATGACATATTACACCCCAAGACCATTCCATTACCCTATAATTTCACAAAAAAATACCATGTTTTTTTTAGTAGGACACATTTCACACACGGCTGGCTAGCCCCATACTGAACCATTTCTAGTTTGTGTTATGGTAGCTAACACAACTTCTATACTACATATACATACATATTAATATTTAATATAGATACATATTTAACACACAGACCCACAGCCAACAAATTTAGTTAAGCACAAATATGTTGGGCAGGCCGGGAATCGAACCCGGAACCTTCTGATTGGAAGTCCGGCATGGTAACCATTGCGCCAACGAGGTCGTCAATTTAATCCAGAGCACATGCTTGAACACTACCTGCCAAGCAGTAATGGAAAATAAGCAGAAAACAGATTGTTAGGAGAGGCTTAGAGTTGATCTAACCATAATTCTAATTTGAAGTGGGGGTGATGAGACCTGCACTGACATCCCGCTAGGGGTGTATTGTGCATTCCCCCTTACCAGTCTACCCAAGCCAACCGAGCTCCTTGAAGTAACGGAGAACAGCCCTGGGTCGCTGGCATACCTGTTCCACCACTGTTGCGTCAGATGGTCTGTTTGTCTGAAGATTAGCAATGGAAGCGATCTACCTATGTGCCAAAGAGTATCTCACCTGACAGCTCTCGAAGAATGATTTAGCAGTGGAGTTTTCATAAAAGTTGACAGTCACAGTCTTCTCTATGGGCTCATTGGAGGTGTAATCCAGACCAGACCATGTGCAGGAATCTCCTTCCATCTGTAAGTAAACAAGTTAGGATTATTAAAAGAAATTCAATTATTTTGGTAACAGCAGTAAGTTTTCTTTAAGATGAATAAACATAACATATGAACTGTTTGTATTTTTCTATATACACACATATTATAACTACAGTATATGAGATAATCCCTAATCCCCGATAACTATAATCTAGCGGTTTTCAAGGCAAGAGTGAACCAGTTTCTTCTGGGCAAGCGCGCTCCACCTTAGATCGCAAAATCACTTGCTACCAGGTGAATTGCGATCAAGCACAAGCCCATTATGTGTAAAAAAAAAGATAAATAACAAATAATAAAATCAGCATGAATTTAGGATCGTTTGTTCACAAAAGAGTAGAATAAATCCAAAGTTCAAGTGTCGCTTTTTACTGTAACCGAAGAGTTACCATATCAAGAGTATTTGAAATTCCTAATATCTTAATTAAAATACCCTTTCTGAAAATTATCAAAATGTAACAATTAATGACGCAGACGCAAACTTCTCCATAACGCCAGTTTCGTCTTTTCGATCGCAGGAATAATGATCAGCCAGTATGCATGTCTCCTTACACGACAATAGAACCATCTTGTTTAAATTAAATGTTTAATTTTTGTTTGGCATGATAATTTTAACTTAGCGTTTCGTAATTAATGACTTTTCAAAGTTCAAAACGTATGATGTAACATTCACTATAATTGGCTACATCGGTTTCCTGAGAAAAGTAGTGTAGTGAGTACCATCCCATTTAAAATACCGTTTGGCGTGAGGAAGTAACAAACATACACCCTTACACACATTCGCATTTATAATATTAGTAGGATACTGTGTAAGACTAGCCAACACTGTAATGTTGCCTAGCAACCGCCGGCCGCATTACTATGTAAGACAAGCCAACTCTGTAATGTTGCCTAGCAACCGTATTACTGTGTAAGACTAGTCAGCACTGTAATGGTTGCCTAGCAACTGTATTACTGTGTAAGACTAGCCAGCACTGTAATGGTTGCCTAGCAACTGTATTACTGTGTAAGATTAGCCAGCACTGTAATGGTTGCCTAGCAACTGTATTACTGTGTAAGACTAGCCAGCACTGTAATGGTTGCCTAGCAACTGTATTACTGTGTAAGACTAGCCAGCACTGTAATGGTTGCCTAGCAACTGTATTACTGTGTAAGACTAGCCAACACTGTAATGGTTGCCTAGCAACTGTATTACTGTGTAAGACTAGCCAGCACTGTAATGGTTGCCTAGCAACCGTATTACTGTGTAAGACTAGCCAGCACTGTAATGGTTGCCTAGCAACTGTATTACCAGCCTACCGCACGTACCGTGAACTCGGTTTCGGTGTATATGAGCATGTCAGCGACGACTGCGCCGGTCTCCCCGTCGGTGACTATGATCCGCGGCGAGCACATGTCCTGATCGAAAAGCAACTCTATATGCGCCTGAGGGCAGTTGCTCTGTTCTTCGCCGTGCTTCACTACCGCTTCGCCTGTGCACGAGTAGTATGTGTTTTCATCGTCGTCCTGAAAGCAAAAGTTATTTAAATAAATTAAATTTTTGTTTTGTTATTTTTTTTTAAGTTTACAAAATTTTCGTTTTACTATCTTTTGTAAAATAATTATCACTTTTTTATTCTTAAGTTATGTTTAAATTTATTTTTATCATTAATACTAGTTTTGTTTTAATAAATGAATATTAGGACATTTAACACACAGCTGGTTAGCCCCGTACTAAACATTTATGGTTTGTATTATGGTTGCTAACACATATAAGATTCAGTTCAACTTTCTAAACTGGTCAGGTTTAGAACACTGTAAAGGCAATTAAATTTTTTTTTTAGGACACATTTCACACGATTGGTTAGCTCCATATATTTTTTTTGTATCATGGTTGCTAACACAAGTGATATACTATGTAGTATATACATGTATATACACAAATACTTTATATCGATAGACATTTAACATCCAGATCCAACAAATTCAGTTCATCACAAAGATGTTGGCCATGCCGGGAATCAAACCCGGGACCCTCTGGATTATTAAGTCTTCGTCGCCGAATTATTCGACAAACATTTTCGGCCTTAGTCCGCGCGTTCATAGCATACAGCTTAATATCATAATATAATTAGTTTTTCGAAATATCGGACGCTACGAGCAAGATAAGTGAAAGTTTCCATCTGTTGAAAGGGATACGTTATAAAAATATTATGACGTTTATATACATAAAAAAAAGAATAAATAATTTATGGATGATTTACACATGTAGATATTTTATGGCTTATAATTTACGAATGGATGGATGGAAATCTGCGAACATATTTTATTATGTATTACTATTTTAATCATATTGGTCTTTTTACAACATAATGGATTGATTAATCGGGCTAGCGATTCGTTTTGACCGTAGTCTAAGAGACTGACACAATCCAAATTATTCCATCAAACAATATCAAGCTTTCAAGCAAAAGAAATGTGTCAAACATACCTCATAATCTTGATAATACTCCTGGTAAAATGTGGGGTCATAATCTTCATCGTCTTCCTCGTGGTCCTCATGTGCCTGCCTGTCTTCAGTGTCCTCCTCGCCGCCGTCAGTGCCGCCGTTAGGATTGGGCGGTAAAGGCGCGGGCTGCGACTGCGCCGTAGCGGCGGCGACCCCGGCGGCGAGGGCACCGTCCGCACGATCGCTCTCCGTCAAATGTTTGGGTAGACGCAGCGGGGTGAAGCCGTCGAATGCCTTCTCCTTGGCTTCTTGCTCCTCGCGAATCGTTTTGGCTGCGGCCGCTTGTAATTTCTGAATAAATATTTAGACCATTAAGACCTCATCTATTTTACTAGGTATACTATACTTTCTACGTGCGGTGGGGTGCGGGCCGCGGCAGCGAGTCTGGCCGGCCGCGGAACGTGTTCAAAATTCAAACAAAAAAATGGCTTGTCGAGAAGGCATTCTACAATGTATCGGAATATATTAATATTCCAGTATAAATTTGACAAATGATACATTTTTATTTTTACCATTATTTTGACTTATTTACCATTATTTTGACTTACTTAGACTTATTTTAAGAATATCTATACTATAAGACTCTTTGTCCTGACTTATTCATTCATTCATCTATAGACAACGCAGAGCCCAAACGGCTGGTTCTATGGTTGTGAAATTTGGAGGGTGTATTTGTTTTGGTATGTAGACGCGTACTAAGAACGGATTTTTGGAAATTCCACCCCTAAGGGGGTGAAAGAGGGTAAAACAGTTTGTATGAAACTTCTTTGTTTTTGAACTTATAGCAATGAAATTTGGAATATGTATAGTTTAAATAAAATTAAAAATAATGGTATCAAATTTTTTTACCAGGGGTGAACTAAGGGTTTGTTATGGGGGTTGAAAGTTTGTATGGAAAAATCTTTATTTATCAAGTTAAAGTCTTGAAAGTTATTATGGTAGTAGTTTATTGAATGGTTAAATTAAAATTTTAAAAACTTTTGCCAGGGGTGCATTAAGGGGGATGCCATTGGGATTGAAAGTTAAAAATGAAAGTTTCGTGTTTTTGAACTTAAATGTGTAAAATTTGGAGTGTGTATATATTTTAGTACTTAGACGTGTACTAAGAATAGATTTTTTGAAATTCTACCCTTAAGGGGGGTGAAAGGGGATAAAACAGTTTGTATGAAACTTCTTTGTTTTTAAACTTCCAGCAATGAAATTTGGAATATGTATAGTTTATGTAAAATTAAAAATAATGGTATCAAGTATTTTTGCCAGGGATGAACTAAGGGTTTGTAATGGGGGGTGAAAGTTTGTATGGAAAATTCTTTATTTATCACATTAAAGTCTTGAAAGTTGTCTTGGTAATAGATTATTAAATGGTTAAATTAATATTATGTTTTTTTTTTTGCCAGGGGTGCAATATGGGGGATGCCATTGGGGTTGAAAGTTAAAAATGAAAGTTTTGTGTTTTTGGAGTGTGTATATATTTTAGTATTTAAACGTGTACTAAGAACGGATTTTTGGAAATTCCACCCCTGAGGGGCTGAAAGGGGGTAAAACAGTTTGTAGGAAATTTTGATTTTAATTTATGTGAAATCAAGTTTTTTTGCCAGGAGTTAAATAAGGGTTTATAGGGGGGAGGGGGGTGAAAGTTTCTTTGGATTTTTTTTTATTTATCAATTTAACAGTCTTGAACGTTGTTTTGGTTGTAGTTTATATGGTGGTTAAAATAAATTTGTAATGATATTTGCTAGGAGTGAATTAAGGTATGCCATTGGGGTTTAAAGTTCAAAGGGAAAGTTTTGTGTGTTTGAAATTAAATACTTCTGAATTGGAATTTAAGTATGTGGTTTACTTAGTAGTATGATTCACGTATTCTTATTATTTATATTAAAATAATGGCTTGGAGAAAACGATCTAATCTGTAGCATCACCACCAAAATAGCTAAAACAGAGGTTAACTAGATCTCAGGAATCGAATGAGGAAAGACAGATTATATTGATATCGTAGCAATGTAGTGTTTATATAAAATTGGCACGGGAATAGGATACAATAGATTTTTTCCACAGGTTACGCAAAAAGCGACCTACACGCGGGCGGAGCCGCGGGCAACCTCTAGTTATTTTATATTTATTTAGTGAATCATTTTAAATATTTAATAATTAATTGAAAATGTATATGACGTGTTAATTTGTGTTATCAATAAATAACTATGAGCTATAGCTAGTAGGAGTTTAAAACGAGATGCGAACATTGAAATGATCATTTGGAAGGATTTCAATGAATAAAAAATAGTTTTTTTTTTATCCTTGAACATGGATTGCAACGTTACACAATCTCACGAATATGTCTGTCTGCTTGTTATACGAAAACAATTCTGGTTCCTGTGGGATACGCAAATAACTTCAAAATCGATGTTACTTCTTCACGCTCCAGCGGCTGGCGCGTAGAGGAGTGACATAGCCGATTTTGATGAGATTTCTATGAAGATTAGACTTTAGAAAAACACATAGGCTGCTTTTTATCCCGGATTAACGTAGCAACGAAGAGCGCAGCTAGCTTATTATATTTTTAATTTTTTTTTTTATACTAGGACACATTTCACACACGGCTGGTTAACCCCATACTGAACCGTTTCTAGTTCGTATTATGGTTGCTAACACAACTGATATACTACATATACATATGTACATGCATATTTAGTTCAGCACAAAGATGTTGGCCGTGCCGGGAATCGAACCCGGAACCTTTTGATTGGCAGTCCGGCATGGTAACCATTACGCCAACGAGGTCGTCGATTAGTAGGATATCGATCAATTAGTAGGATATCGTAGGTCGTCGATTAGTAGGATATCGGGCAATTAGTAGGATATCGTAGGTCGTCGATTAGTAGGATATCGATAAATTAGTAGAATATCGTAGGTCGTCAATTAGTAGGATATCGTAGGTCGTCGATTAGTAGGATATCGGGCAATTAGTAGGATATCGTAGGTCGTCAATTAGTAGGATATCGTAGGTCGTCGATTAGTAGGATATCGATCAATTAGTAGGATATCGTAGGTCGTCGATTAGTAGGATAGAATAACTCCACTCACCCTAGTGCACTGCACAACTTGATCCCGGAAGCTGTTCGCCAGATCGATGGACTTGAACCTCACCGCCAGCGTCTCCTGCTCACCCGCTGGTATCTCGGCGAAGTTGCGGCCGACCCACGTCCACGCGCGGTCAGAGTTCTTCATCGGCAACAGTTCTAGTTCCATGAATACTAGCATGTTGAGCACAGCTTTGTGCACCTGGCGATATAACAAAATTATTGGTCAAGTGCGAATCGGGCTCGCGCATGAAGGGTTCCGTACAATTACAGTGTAAACTCTCATGGAACGTCACTTGATTTAACGACACTATTTAGAGTTAAGGAGTGACATGGCCGATTTTGATGAGATTTCTATGAAGATAGGTTAGACTTTAGAAAAACACATAGGCTGCTTTTTATCCCAGATGAAGGTCGCAGCTAGCTTATTATATTTTTTATTTATTTTTTTATATTAGGACACATTTCACACACGGCTGGTTAACCCCATACTGAACCATTTCTAGTTCGTATTATGGTTGCTAACACAACTGATATACTACATACACATACATACATATTTTATATAGATACAAATTTAACAACCAGACCAACAAACAAAAAAAAAAAAAAATTTAGTTAAGCACAAAGATATTGTCCGTGCCAGGAATCGAACCCGGAACTTTTTTATTGGCAGTCCGGCATGGTAATCTTTACGCCAACGAGGTCGTCAAGAGAGAGATCTTAGTAAGCCGAGCTACAGGCGCTACATATAAGTTCTATAGTACCTGTTCTCTCCTAAGCAGAAGTCTGTAGGTATTCCGCTGTGGGTGGTAGAGTATCTTCATCTCCCCGACGCCGCGCTCTTTCCACTCGCGCGTCTTCTCGTCGTACCGGTACAACTTGCAACGTTCGCCAAACACCTTTTCCTGCGAATGAAGATTACACAATATGACATGGGTACGAAGTAGGGAGAGACCTGCGACTGATATATGAATAGCAATTAAAGAACAAAGTTTTCTTTAGTGAACAATAAAAGGAATATGCATTTTTTTTATTGCATACTTAACATCATTTTATGATAGTAAAAAGAAACAAAACATTAAAAAGTGATTTAAACTAGATAAAAAAAATTGTTGGCCAAAATGGGCAACTAAATCTCCTGCCATAATGACGCGCTTTGTGTGACATAGTAGTCGTCTACTTGTCAATGTTTAGGATAAATAATAGTAGTTTAAAAAAGCTAAAAAACTCGCTTATCTGGCCGTTATAAGTGGGTCAAAATAGCGCACAAAGAAGACGGTTACAAACAAACATACAAACAAAAATACAAAAAAAAATAATAATTTTATCAAATTAGTGTATTGTCATCGGTCCTCAATAAATCTACAAAGTTTCAACGAAATCTGGCCGTAAAGTGGGTCAAAATCGCGCCCAAAGAAGTCGGTTACAAACAAACAAACATATAAACATACAGGTGAAGCTAATATAAAGCGTGTAAAAAGAAGTTGTGGTGTAAAAGAGTTCATAAATATTTTAACTATTACAATCATGGAACCTTGTTCTTCATGTGTTTTAAAAATATTAAAAGAGGCATTATATCGAGGTGTTACAGGTTATAAAAAATCACTATTTGATCATTATTAGAGTTATATGCGTATACCCTATTGAACATACCTCATCCTCTTCCCCTGTGGTGACAACAATCTTCTCAGGCAGAGGTACAATGGGCTCGTAATGCGGGTCATACTCCTCGTCTCCAGCCATCTCATCTCCCGCTCCGCTGGCGTCTTTATCGGTCTTAGAGGTGTTCTTCTGACCACCGCTGAACAACGGCTGGCCGGCGCCCTCCCATTGGAAGTCTGCTTTCTCTGTAATAATAGATAAATTATAAAAGTGGTGCTACTCGCGTTAGAGTCTAAACTATCGGTTCTAAGTCTATCAATATCCAAAAATTCAACTGAATTGATTGAGCAGTTAGTGGGAAAGAATAACAAACATACTGGATATCCTTCATAACATTTTTTTCTAAGCTAGTAGGCGAAGAAGCTAACTGTTTACATTCTACAAGTCACTGTATCAGGAAAGAACTTACTTTGCGCAACGAAGCCAGGTCCGCTCGTGGACAAATCGGCAAAACTCAAGCCATTATCGATCTTCAACACAGGTTCTTTAAATTCAGCTTTCTTCTCTTCTTGAGGTTTTTGTTCCTTTTCTTTGTTTTCAGTCGTAGCAGGGAAAATTGAAGCTTCCGGCTTCTTTTGTTCAGTAGCATTAGGGTTCCAGAAAGATCCAGTATTTGTAGTGGTATTCCAGAATGGCCCAGTGTTTGCGGCTGACGTCTGATTAAATGAGAATGAGCCAAACGGTTTCGCTTGTGTTCCTAAACTTCCGGGTCCAAACAAACTCCCTTGTGCAGCTCCACTAAATAAACTCGCAGGTTTTTGTTCGGTACCGCCGAACAATGATTTGACTTCAGACTTAGAGGCATCATTTGAAATCCCACCGAAAAGTGATTTGGCTTCAACTTTACTGTCTTCTGCTGGTTTAGCACCGAATATGGACTTCACTCCCGCATTTGTATCTTCTGCTGGTTTACCACCGAATAAGGATTTTCCACCAAACAGACCTTTAACCTCATCTTTAGAATCTTCAGAGGGCTTTGCACCAAACAATGACTTCACATCGGGTTTCGGATCTTCTTTCTTTCCACCAAATATCGACTTGACATCGGTCGGTGTAGTTCCAAATATGGAAGGTTTAGTGAAAGTGCTCACAGCACCAAACGTAGGAGTGGTAGCCGCCGCCGACGCAAAAACAGATTTCGCGTCAGGACTTTGGGTCGATCCAGACGTATTTATGGTATTCAACTTAGGAGTAGCAATCAAAGAACCCTTGTTTCCGAAAATAGAGCTGGGCGTAGTCGATGCCGCGCCGAATATTGACTGTCCACCGAAATTGAATCCTTTTTGCGCAAACAGATTCTCCTTATCGTTGCTCTCAGCTCTAATCGAGTCGTTATTGTTAGAAGAGGGTGTCGACGATTTTGTATTGGAGGCAGTCGAGCCGAGTGGTGTTCGGAAAATGGACATATCGAAAGTTTTCTCCAGTGATCCTGGAGTGCCGTACACAGAGGCTGGACTTTGGAAGGTCGGAAAAACGGATTTCACGGGTGTCGCCGTCGCAAGACTAGAAGAGACCGGCGGAGCAGTCAAGATAGATTTGATAGCTTCCGTTGACGGCTCTGTTTTTACCCCATCATCGTCCTTACATCCGCGGCACCCTTTGCAAGGATCCTTGTTTTTATATGTGTAAAAGTTTTCAGGTAGCATCAATTCTTTAGCTTGCTTCTTTTCAACCGCGCTCGCCTGCGTCTCGCTCACAAATACTACGTCATTATCACTTCCACTCGCACCAGTTTTAGTTTCAGAAGTCGTGGGCGATACAGGTATTCCTGCTAGTGAATTATCAATGGCCTCTTTGAATTGCAAAGCGATATCCTTGTTCTGGAACCGTAGACAGAGTTGTTCTAGACTTAACTCGCCTTCGCTAAAGTCGTTTGCGGCAAACAGCCACGACTTATCGTCTTTAGGTTTGTAAATCACTTCGCTAGTCAAAGCGTGATTCAGACAAATCTTCAGAACTTGCTCGCGCCGCATAACCACCCTGAGAAATAAAATCAAACATTTAAATATTATCATGTCAATAATAGTTATACTGTACGACAAATTCAAAAGTGATTTGTCTCATAACTTGCCTTAGTAAATCCTTACCTCAATTTCTTCGTATCATTGTGCTTAAGTATTTTCACATTGCCAGTACCGCGTTCTTTCCATTCACCTGATACAAATCTATACAGTCTAGCTCTGTGACTGAACAGTTCTTCTTCATTCTCTTCTCCAGTAACTACTTCAACCTGAAAGCAAAAGTATAGCAAATAAATTCAAAACTAATAAATATAAAAGCGAAAAAAACAAATACATATAATGTGAGATAGTGTTTAATTTGTTATGGAGATTTTGATATGGATTGTCAAACATATTGACTTCACATTTTAATTTCGATCAAATATGTGCATATTATAGTAGTTAATATGTTATAGTAGTTATACCACATAGAATACATATACATAAAAATATGTGGCACTATACTGTAAAATATGTGACAGTCACATATTATCTCAAGCAGATATTTTAAACAATAGATCCAACTCACCATATCAGGCAGAGGTATGACAGGATTGAAATGAGCGTTGCAGTCTTCTTCCTTAATCTCCTCACCATCACCTTCATCTCCCTGGCTCGTGTTGGGTGATTTCACTGGACTTTTAGCGGAATCAGCCGTCTTAAATACGAAGCCAAATTCACTTTGCTTGCTTGCAAAAGAAAGGTTGTCCGTTTGCGGTGTAGGAAGCAATGCGGGTTTCACTGTAATCGATACTTCCTCGTTCTTTTTGAGGTTAAAATTTAATGGGGCTGTCTCGGCCGGCTTTTTAGGCGCAGCAAAAATCACACCAGTCGGTTTTGAATCTGTTGTTGTGGAAGGTATTCCGAAACTAAATGTGTGCGCTCCAGAACCATCGAAGATACTTTTAGTGTTAGTCTTAGGTTTGTTATCTGAGACAGCATTCGCTGGAATACCGAAGGTGAATTTTGGGGCAGACGCACTTGTATCGAAAATGCTAGTAGTTTTCTTTGGTGCATTTGGATCTTTGGAACTGTTACACGCTACGCAGCTATCTGTACTTCCGTCATTCCTTACAAAACATTGTTTACATTCCCAGGAACCTTCTTTGGGTTTGAATTTATCTCCGAATCCAGTTCCGTTTGATTCCGTCTTTGGTTGGTTGGAAATGCTTGTCACAGTTTGTGATGGCATGCCAAATGAAAACTTGATTGTGTTTTCTTTAGCAGCGGTCGCTGGCTTGGATTTGGCGGCAGAGGGATCCTTCGGGCTGTTACATGCTGAGCAGTTTTCGAGAGTCGCCTCATTTCTAACGAAGCATGATTGGCATTCCCAGCTTCCTGGTTTGGGCTTGAACTTGTCTCCCCAAGACAGTTTAGATGAGACAGTAGATGTAGTACTTGTAGTTACTGTGCTCAAAGCAGTGGTTGCAGCGTCTTTGACCTGAGGCTTAGGTTGTTCGCAGCAAACACACTTAGCAAAGCTTTCTAGGTTATTAGTGTAGCAAGATTGACAATGCCATGATCCCGGTAAGGGCTTATATTTATCGCCAAAACCACTTTGGTTGACTTGCTTAGCGGCATTCTGCTCTTCTTTGGCGGCTTTTGTATCGTCTTTTAGTTTTGATTGAGCATTTTTAACAGCTTCAAGAAAGTCGTCGCAAATTTGTACAGTTTTGAATCGTAAGCAGAATGTTTCAGCGACCAGTTCGCCTTCCGAAAAGTCTTTTGCGCACCAAGTAACCGCCTTATCAACGTTAGGCATCTTTTGGAATGTCATCTCCTTAGTGATTGCATGGTTGCAGCAAACTTTCATTATCTGTTCTCTTCTCATTAACAGTCTTATTTTCTGATTGTTAGCATTATGCATAAGTAACTTGATATTTCCTAAGCCTCGCTCCTTCCACTCCTTGGTGTTGGAATCGAAGCGCAGTAACTTTGCGCGATGTTCAAACAAAATCTGCTCGTCTTCTTCCCCTGTTTTTTGCTCAACGAGTGCTGGGAGTGGAATTACAGGTTTAAATTCTACATTTGGTTCATACTCTTCAACTGTGTCAGAAGTGTTAAGTTGATTCTTTTTCCCATCTTCCTTTTCTTTTTCTGTTACAGAGGAGGCAGCTACAGGTGTATGAGCACTAAATATATTACTAAGTGGAGAACTGGTATTAGATTTAAAACTCAAACCACTGAAGACATTAGTTTTGGCCTCTGAGTTAGCTTTAGAAGTTTCATTTGATTTTGCATCACTGTCTACAGGTTTAAACAGGGGTGTGCTGCTGAATGTGAAACCTCCTATTACCGTCTTGTTCTGTACTGTCGTCACTGGTAATGTTTCTTTTACAAGAACATTAGTTTCGCTTTGAATAAATTGTTGGCTTCCAGTTTTATCTTTTGCCTTATTTTCTGAAGTACTCTTAGTTTCGGCCTTTGGTGGTGATTTAAATGAGTCCGCTTCTTGCCTCGCCTTTTCGAACGCATCGTAGAAGTCTTTCGCAATATCAGCCGTTTTGAAACGAATGCTGAATTTTTCTAGGACAATTGTTTCGTCAGCAAAGTCGTTTGCTACCCAGAAATAAGCTTTAGTTTCGTTCTTCATTGGTTTGATTTCCATATCTGCCGTAATAATGTGGTTGGCACAAATCTTATGCACTTGCTCTCTTCTCATCAACACTCTTACTTTGCCAGTCACTCGATGTTTTAACAGTTTCATTTCTCCGATACCTCTCTCCTTCCACTGCTTATCGCTAAATCGGAATAGTTTGGCTCGCGCGGAGAATATGGCTTCTTCATCTTCTTCTCCAGTTGAGACTTTGATTTCAGCAGGAAGAGGCACTATCGGTTTGAAATCAGGGCAAGGGTCATAATCTACCGACGTGTTGCTTTTTTCCGATAGGGTCCTTGATTTATTAAGACTAGTGTTTGGAGAAACTCCCGAGAAAGATCCGCCCACAGCTGTTTGAGAGTTGTTCAATGAATCACCGAATAATGACTCGCCAGCAGGTGCTAAAGTTTGGAATGACTGTTTCCAAGGTGATGAGGCAGAAGTAGATGGAATTTTATTATCAGGCATTGAAAAGCTAAACACGGGTGGCGAAACCTTGGCTTCATTTGAAATAGGCATGGCTATTTGGTAATTATGAGGTGTGCTGCCTTTGATATGTTTAGGCGGGATTGTTACACTCAGAACAGGAGCCACACCCGGAGTTGAAGTTGGCAATGGGTCTGAAGAGGTTATCACCACATTAACGGGTAAAGCCCGAGCTGCTTCTTTAGGTTCGGCGTAGGTCTTTGTTTTTGTCGAAGATGAAGTAGCCAACGAAGTTACTGGCAGTGTCGGCAATGTTGGTACAACTGGCACTTGGGGTATCGTGGAGACATTAGGAACTACTGGCGCTACCGGCACTGTGGGTGTAATCAAGTGAGCCACATCTAAGTACATTTGGTCAGGAGTTGGATAAACGCCAGGATAATTCATCTGGCCTCTAGAAGGGTCAAAGAGAGGTGGTGCTCCTGGTACTGAACTTGGTTGAGCAAATTGAGAGTATTGACTGTACAAATTAAACAAGCTCTGATTGTACAGTTGATATGGGTTTTGTGGCACCGGGAAAGGTGGTCTTTGATTGAAATGTGGCAACATTTGAGGTGTGAATGGTATTTGACCACCAGCATAGTTAGAAGAACCCTCATTTGATCTGTAATCTTCATCTAGATTGTATAATTCAGTAGGATCTACGGTATGTTCAGATGTCTTTTTCAATTTGGTGACTTCTTTTTTTAGCTCTGCAATCTGTTTCTTTAGGTCTCCCACATCCTTGCATTCATTTTTACATTCATCAATTTGGTCTTTTACTTGATCTACTGATATTTTTAGGAGTTTAAATTGATCAGTTGTGTTTTGTATGTTAGAGGTTAGAGTGGACATGATTTGATTTCCTAATTTTCTGTTTTCTTCAAACATGTCTCTTGTTTGTGACATAAAATCTGAAATAGATGAATCTTTCTTTTGTAAATTCTTAATTTCCTGTTCAATTCTTTCAAGGTGTTGCTGATCCATCCGTGACATTTCCAGAATTTGAGAATCTATACAAGTTCGGTAATTGGTTGCATTAGAGTTAGATGGTCCCTTTGGAGTGGAACTTACATTGCGGAACATGTGATTGTTATTTATCCTCATGGGTTCACTTCTTAGAGAAACATTTTCATCAGAGGAATACTTTCCTTCTATATCATTTGTGGTGGCAGAGATGTCCGGTTCAATTTTATTGATCAGAAGTTCAATTTCTTCAATGATTTCTTGAATGTCCATGTACAAAGGGTTGTTTTTGTTTGAATCAGTATCTTTAAGAATATCCAGTGCTTTGTAAGCACAGCTCTTAGCTTTTGCTAGAACTGCAGAATATTTAGATTTAGTGCTATCAGTTGTGGAATTTATTTCTTCTTGAGCAATTTTCTTGTATGTTAGTGCAAGTTGATGATATGCCTGAACAGATTTCACATTTGATAGAAGTTCTATAGCTTTGTCATATTCTCCTTCTTGGATATGATTTGAAGCCACAAATAGTTTACTCTCTTCTATCAGTCCATTAAGCTCTCGGTTCCCTAGTTCAGAGTGTGTGTAATCAAACAACCGTTTGTCACTGACTTTTATCATAATTCTGCTCTTCAATTTTTCTAGTAATGGTATGGCTGATCGGTAATATAAGCCAGCTCTCATCTCTAGGAATGTTTTATCATCAACTGATGTGGTTGTTTTCGCCCTTTCACTAAATATACGTCCAAGAATGCAAAGCAACTCTGCATCAAGCCCATGGTTGTCTACACAACGCACCACTTCAATACCGCGACTCAATGTGGCGCGAATATCTGTCAATTCAGTACCCAATATGTTTTGAGTGAATTTGTAAGCACAGTCCCACCATTTCATTTGGGGCAGAGGGCACAGTAAATCTGTTATATTAGCAGGCAGAACACTAGGCTTGTCCGATGATGCAAATGAAACCTCATTAGCTTTTTGCTTGCGTGCGGATAGAGCCGCACAGTACAAAAATGCCTGTATGTCTAGTTTGTTTAATGTTTCAGGGCCACAAGTTGAGACTGTAGATGTCAGCATGTCAAACATTGTACACTTAAAGTGAGCAAAATTTTTGTAATTGAGCAGTGTCCAAACAAAATGATGAAGCGAGTTGCCATATTGCTTCTGAGCCTCATCATCATAAGCTTCAACTTCAATTTTTCTGGGTAACCTCACAATAGGGGCGTTGAAGCTATTTGAAACAAAGTGGGATGTCTTTATTTTTGCCAGATGATTTCTGTTGGAAAATATCATGCAATACAACTTGTCTTTCCAATGTGTCCCAGAGCAGCATTGTGAAACTTGGTCTAAGAAAGTTTGGCTCTTGTCTTGGAAATTGGAGATTAAGTAATGCCCTGATTGGGAACATCTGTATGTGCCTTCTAAGTACCATCTTTTGATTGCGATCAGCATCTTTTCAGGTGCATGCTTAAGCCAGTTAACTTTAGGGTCAAGAGGCACAGCCTGCCATGCAATCAACATTAGTGGAGCGGCAACTTTGTTAGCATCTCGCCAGCTGAGTTGATCTTTCTTGGCCTTTTTAAGTATGAATGTTGCAGCATGAAAAGCAAAATGGGCTCTGTGATGCTGAAGCAAGCCTGCATGAAACTCTGCAAATCCTTGTGGAGCTCCAGCTTTTGCAACTGTTTCCAAGGATTGGTCATAAGCATGCAGCAGTTCATTAGATTCAACCAGGCTTTTTGAGGGCCCGGAAGGAGTATCTGTCAAGCTTAGAATGCACAGGCGTTCCTTGACAGTCAGTAGCAGAAGTTGATGAAGCCACTGGGTAAGAGTACTGCTTTTGTCTAAATCATTGTTAAGGAGTTCATCTAAAACTTCATACCAGGAGATGTTATTGAGGAAATTGTTGTTACTGAGCTCTATGCTGCAGGCATGCTCAAATGCCTCTTTTGTTTTATTGGTATTCAGGTAATGCTTCAGTAGACGAGCATGTAATGATGCATCTCTGGGCCGTGCTGCTAGTTCTGTTGTAAGCAATTTCACTAGGGCTTCAGGATCTGGGTTTGACATAGTAATTAATCTCTCACGAAGTCGGAAGGTGATGGGATGCCTGGGGAATGTTGCTTCTGCTTTTTCACACCAGTACTGTGCACGTCCAGGTTCAACAGACAATTCATTGTCAGCAAGAAGTTCACAAACTAAAACAAATAAATAACATAAAAGTTTAGAAAACAATGTTAAGAAATATTGCACAATAAACTATGAAAACAGGGATTATTTATTGTTTAAAAGAATATTTGGGTATCATTGTACCTAAGAAGTTTAATGTAAATGTTTATTTTTATTGTGCAGAATTTTAGTTTACAGCTACTTTGTACATAATAGAATATTACATGTATGGTTTACTTATTCAACCTCAGAAATTAAGTATAAAACAAATATGCTCTACTCAAAGCTTTGTGAACTAAGGTACCTGATTCCAATTAATAATTAATTCAATAGTATTTGATTGGAATGAAACGGGTATGTACCTACTTGTATTACAATGGAACATTGAATAACACAATGAATGTACAGAAGTCCATGTAATAAGATCATATTATGAAGGCTTTTTTTAAGCATTAAAGTACAGCACAAGCAATATGACTTCTTAGTGAGTATTGTTTTTATGGATGAAACAAGTTCTTACACCAAATTTCAAAACACATTACAATGTCAAATTCAGCACATACAAAATTAGAGATAAAAGATAAATATGATTACTCTTGTTATCTTCTGGATCTTAGCATTTCGGTCTTTCATGTTTCCTACACATGCCTACTCATTATTTAGTCACAAATTGAAAACTTATTTAAAATTATTCTCTCGTTTCTTGAAAGTAGGTTATGAAATCAAAGTTGATCTATTAAATATATAGATATAAACATGATTATATGTAAAGGTTTTGAAATTTATGTAAATCATTCACGCTAATAGTATACGGACAAATATTTATGAGTAAGTAGCTCTTAGAACACATGGGGTACTATAACATACGTATTTACGCAGTACCGGAGAGGGAAGCTAGCTATTTATACTTACTGTCTAAAATTGTACTTGTTTGTGTCGGATCAATGTCTAATGATGTTTTAAAGTGGTCCAGAGCCTTCTCCTTTTGACCCAGTTTCTGAAGAGCTTGACCGAGAAGTTTGTAAGCCGCGGCATTATTGTCCTTCTGCGTGAGATATTGCTCGGCATATTTCTGGCAATTTGCGTAATCTCCCACGTCGAAATATAGACGAGCCACGGAAAAAGCTCGGGTTTTAAACTGAAAATTCACAAATAGGCGGTATAACGTCACTGTTGTAGAGAAAACCGAATCCTTCAAGAAAATGCAAGGTAACCTTTGCCTGCCGTCTTACCTCTTTCACAGGCAATTTAGATAGCAAGTTTTGCACATGTTTGTCGACATCCTTTTTATTTCTATACATTTTTCACGATTAAATCAAACACAATACACATGAACCACTTTTTAAGAAATAATATCGCGTGGGGCAAACCAAGGATCGACACTCATCACTCGGTTTTCATCATTTTGTCTCGGAGTTACCTGCAATAAATTTATTTTTACCCCTGTTTATTTTTTTTATCAAAAAATAGTTCTGCTGGTCTGTGTTTAGAATAAATTCCTATACATGTTGCAAAATAAAAATTTAAGCAAAATATGTAAGTATAATATCCGCAATGGCAGTCAACAGAATATCGACTTCAACCTTCAATGAAATCTAAAAAGTCAAACTAACAGAATAATTGGTTATTAACATGGTGAATATACTATACAATCAGAGCCTACATAAAAGGCATAAAACCTTACAATATATTATTATATATTATTACTAGGTAACAAGAATAAGAATATATTTATTGCATAACTCTTAATGTTTATTGCATAAGAAGTAGTTCTACATTTATATAAATTACAAAATACAATAACCATAAAAGATTCAATAATTATTATAAGTATTTTATGCTAATGAATTTTTTTATCAAAATGCCTCGGTTGAGTTTAAGGATAAACAAACAAAGCTTAAACAAAATATTGTAAAAATGAACAATAATTATTTTTGTTGGGTCTTGTTGGTCTTGGTCAATCTAATTTTAAGTCAGTTACAGTGTAGTATTTATTTAGCTGGTAATATTATGAAAAAATTCAAAATATCCATATTTTTATATTCGTTACGAAGAGATTTTCATTGCAACGACATTTTTAAACTACGTATGTGGTTCTTTCATGTCAAAGTCAATTTCTTATAGATCAATGTCATTTTGTATCATTCTACAAAATGGCTCTCGTTGCTTTGTTTTTGTGATCAAATTGTGATTAGTGCTAAAGAGTTTTAGCATGCATATATTTCTCTAAAGTACTGAATAGTGTGATATTTATGATTACTGCCATGAATAAATGTTTACTATAAGTGTAAAAAACTATAATACTGATTCTAGGAGGTTTAATTAACTTTAAAATATCACAGACTAGATTACATAGTGTTGTTGCAAAGAAATTGTTTCTCGACCTATTTTAATGTTTTTTATTAACTAAATTTACTAGCCCATATAGTGTTTACAAAACTAATAATAATTACAGGCTTGAAAATGGGCGAGCCCTCGGATTTTTCATATACATCTTCCATGTCTCTGGATTCCATGAAAGTAATAGCTGAAAGTGTAGGCATTCCTAATTTGGGTGATGATGCTGCTAAAGAACTGGCTGACGATGTGACATTCCGTTTGAAAATGATTCTACAAGATGCTATGAAGTTCATGCACCATTCCAAGAGGCAGAAGCTCTCTATTACTGACATTGATCATTCTTTAAAGATCAAAAATACTGAGGTAAACATCTGTCATATTGTTAAAGGAAAAATGTACCACTTGTCCAGTGCAATATGGGTGCAAGAGGCATTAGAGTTTCAAATGTTTCTATTACAAGTTTATGTCAAATTCTGTGCATTATTACAATTTCTGTAATCTGATAACAAATCAAGATCAGGCCTTCAATTAAAATTGCGCATTCTCTGTAGAGATACAAGTAATCTTGCAAAGAGGAAATTTCCAAATTACATCAAATAGACATCCTTGCATTCCTATGCATGTTTTCCTGGTAGCATAACTATGTTACTTACCTATTTATTCAAGTCACTGGTAATTTTCAGGCACATTATGGATTTCTTCAAGCAGACTCATTGCCATTCCGATATGCATCTGGTGGTGGTAGGGAGCTTCATTTCATTGAAGAGAAAGAAATTGACTTGTCTGAGATCTTATCAGCTCCACCGCCTAAAGTGCCCCTGGATGTATCAGTGAGAGCTCACTGGCTGAGTGTGGACGGAGTACAGCCCACAGTGCCAGAAAATCCACCTCCACTCTCTAAGGAGGCTCAGAAGTTGGAGTCTGTGGATCCCATCACTAAACTGAGTAAACCTACTAATAAAGATGCTGCAGGTAAGAAAGCAAGAATTTATCAATGTACAACAGTAACGTAATGGCACCGGTTTCCGACTAGGCTCCTCTATCCGACCATTTTGATTTTTATTGGCTGAAACTTATAAAATACGCGCGACACTAATGAAACGGAGCAATATCGATCCAATTATTTATTGTTCATCATCTGTCAAAACTTGGGTTTCAAATGTTAACCGACATTTCGTCAGTTTAACAAAAGCTAAGCAAGGGTGTAGTTTGTATTGGATTGAATGCGAAAAAAACATAAATCGATGAAAATAAACATCTGGAATTTTACCCTAAATACTTTGTTAAGTTTGTGGTTTATTTACTTTAAACGTTTTATTGGTGTATTAAATTATTAATATTACTATATACATGCAAAAATTGCGTATTTTTATAAGTTTTTTTGGGCAATGAATTATGGACGGAATGAGGAGCATTACAAAACAACAACATTCCGAAATCCGACCGAATCGGTCGGTAACAGGAATTTCGCACTTTGTAAATGAAAGTAATTTTCTATTATGTATGTTATTTTGTGGAGGTTTCGTATTTAGTTATTTATTCTAAACGCTACCCTTAAATATTACACCTGTATGCGACCAATGCTAACCTTAATGGTTTTTTTGTAATATACGTTCAAAGTAACATTCTTTATTGATTTATTTGCGATTCATTTACAAAGACCGGTCTTGTTTTAAAACTTTATATTTTACGTTTTTGACACATAATTGCATAACGACGAAATTGTCATATCTTTATAAGTGTGTGTGAAATGGAAATGAACTAAAAAATAATATCAATTTCGGTTTAGGGGCTTTATTACAAAAATATAGATTTGGTCGGAATCTTGATGCGATTTGTTCCTTTAGCCCTGTTTCCGTCCAACTCGGTTGCTTTTCATCTGTCAGTAAAAGAGTCTTTCGAAAAGAGTCCCACAATCGCTCACGACACGCAAAGCGATAGTTTCGGTAGAAAATATTAGAAGCTGGTTCTCAAAAATACGGCAATATTTTCCTGGACCCTAAACGTATCTTCAATTGTGATGAGAGCGGATTCTATCTGTCGCCCCAGGAAAAGCTAGTACTGGTCAGAAAAGGCTCGAAAAGTGTACAGTCGAACTGCCAACAACCAGAAAGAGTATTTGACAGTTTTACTTTCAATAGCTGCTGATGGGGCAATACCGCCACCATTGATTATTTTTCCATATAAACGCTATGTTCCATCGCAGATCACAGCCAACATACCTAAAGGGTGGGGAATGGGACTCTGATTCTGGGTGGATGACGAGTGAGGCATTTTATGAATACAAGACAAATGTCTTTCACCCATGGTTAAAAGAAAAAGGAATCCAAATGCCAGTGGTTCTTTTTCTGGATGGTCATTCGTCGCATATTAATATTAATCTAAGCGAAAACTGTAAATAACATGGGATCATTCTGACAGCCTTTTACCCCAATGTTACCCCCATCGTCTACTGGATGTTGGATGTAGGAGTATTTCATCATTTAGAAAAATGTTGTCGTAACGATGTCCGTGAACTGCGGGAAGAAGATGCAGCGATCTAACTTTCCTAAGTACTCGTACTTACGTATAAGTATATAATTTTTTTCCCAACATTTAAAACAACTAGAGTCTAATAAAGAGTTACTTTTTGTTATTACTGTGTCAAATTCCTAATGAATGTTCAAATATTATTTAGCATGGTTGTTTTTTTTTTTACGAATTTCCACTCTATCTCTAATGTCATAAAGTTGATTTTAGTACGAAATATTTGGCTGGTCGGAATCTAGCTACTCAATGGTCGGATACAGGGATATTTGAAGTCGGTCGGTCGGAAAACGGAGCTTTAAGTTAATTTCCAGTCATAACAGTTTAAATCCAAATTTAGGTTTTAAAAAGCTATTATAAAATACAATTATGTGCATATTTTCAAATAATAGTTCGTAATCTTTCATAAAATCATGTTTTTTGATGACCTCTAGAGTATTTAATCTATCTTTTAAAGGAATTCTTTTACCCTATCGATCAGTGGTCGGAATTCGGTGCCATTACGTTAATGGTAGAGAATACAAATGTTGTATTGTGGTTATAAACTCATGAATATGTGTTGCACAATGTAATAGTAGAAGATCCGAGCCTATATTGACCTTCACCAACGTGATAATTGAATAAAATTAATTTCATAATAAATTTAGTATATAAGAAAATATATTAAAAATGGGTTGCCTAAAAAAATACTGAACAGAATATTAAAAAAAAAATATTTGTTATGAAATTAATTTGATTCAATTATCACATCGGTGAAGGTCGATGTAGGCTCGGATCTTAGACCATAAATTTAATAATCCAGACATTTTTACATGGCATACTATTTAATATAATAATATGTAGGTACATATATGCTTAGATATAAATACAATAGACACTTAACATTTTCACAGAAAATTTAATTATTTATGTAAGATCTTTAAAAATAAATTAATGTATATCTATATAACTTTTTTAACTGTTTTAATAAATGTAATTATTCCGTTTATTTTTGTGTCGTGTCTTTTAGTGAGTTATATCTTGATGAACAGTATTTACATATATAATATGTTGGATGCTACGGGAGAAAGCAGCAGTTTTGATTTATCTAAAAACAGAAAGATTTATTGTTAGTTTACAATATTATATTACAATGGAATGAAAACTTAATATTTACACACACAATGTACAAACCTAAAAACAGAAAAATCGACAATAAAAGGTTTTACTTCCAGTTATTTATTTGTAGATCAACTCTGTAACGCCTCAATTCAGTTCACTTTTTAAATTTCATTAATTCTTTGACTTTGACATTTCGGCTGTCCTGCCGTATGCAATGTCATCCTCCAACATACCATAAACAAAGCTTACACATATAAGATGAATAAAGAGCACTGACTTTGTTCTTGCAGGTAAGCCAATGTGTGGAAAGGCAGCTCGGCTAAAGGCATCGGAGTCTGTCCATGTGAAGCAGCTAGCTACCCACGAGTTGAGTGTGGAGCAGCAGCTTTACTACAAGGAAATCACAGAGGCTTGTGTAGGCAGTGATGAAGGAAGGCGAGCGGTAAGATTTGAAACTGTTTATTTTTATTTTAATGGAATATTTCATCTCTATTATAGATAGATACATAGATAACACTTTATTGGACACAAACTTAAAACTAAAACTAAAGATAATAAAATAACTAAGAATAAATAAATTGTGTGCCACAATTGGCAGCCTTAAAGTGATCTCTTCCCGGCAACCTTTGGATGGAAAGGAGTTAATAAAAATGGACGTAGTGTACAATAAAGAGAAAAGAAAAAACATAATATTTGCTGAGATAAAAATACACTTCTACTGTTGCAACCGTCAAAATAAATATTGATGGCCACAGCAATATAGAATCTCTGAAGAAAACCCTGAAGTATATACATTTTATAGTCATTGCATGCGACTTATACTTTTGACTAATTATATATACTTTTGAGTATCTTTCTAGTAAAATTTAATAATTTTAGATGTTATTTTTGTGTGATTAAGCGCCAATATTGCATGTCTAAAAGGCGAAGAGTATACATAAAATTACAATATTTGAAAAAGAAAGAAAGAAAATTATTTATTGTGACATATTAAAACACAGGACAAAATATAATAAAATAGTACACATAATAAACTTTAATTTGTCACAACACAGCCTCAACTCAGCATAATGCTGGTTGCTGGAAAGTGGAAAGCAACCAACGCTGATCTTCCGTTGAGGCTGGCTGTGACGACACGCATGAAAATATAATAATAGTAATAATATTTATTAATAGGATAACCCATAGTCTACAATAAATTGAAATTGACGAAATGTTTTTGAAATTGACGAAATGTTTTGTTATTCACAGGAAGCTCTGCAATCTCTGGCATGCGATCCAGGCCTCCATGAGATGCTGCCAAGAATGTGCACTTTCATCTCAGAAGGTGTCAAAGTCAATGTTGTGCAGAACAACCTCGCTTTGCTCATTTACCTCATGCGGATGGTGAAGGCGTTACTTGATAACCAGTCTCTATATCTGGAGAAATATGTAAGTAATATATTACTTATAGTTTAATAATACACTTCACAAATACAATTTCTTGAAATATTGGCAAAATTATCAAAAAATCTGGTCAAATACAGTGGCCTGCAGTCTGCCATCAAAAATGTAAATAAGGTTGTTACAACTAAACTTTCCCATTTTAAGTGAAAATACCGATGAAAATACAACTCCATGTATGTAGAAGTAGAACATGTATACCAAGGTTTGTCATAAATAAAATATTAACACTAGGTTCAAAACTTCGATCAAATATATAGCAGATTCAGTGTTGCATACAAACACAGCACAAAAAATGGCATGAGTTTACTATACTATTGTATCTATTACAATATACTACGTCACAACAAATATTTCAATTCAAGTCAACCTTACCATACTGTATCTTAACGTTGTGTTTCGATAAGTACCATAATAAACTTAATCTATCTTGCTCCGCGATAACATTTGTAAAATTTTATGACCGTTGTGAGCGTTAGAAAATTCAACTGTATTTCTATACCAATAACGCTTAAATTCCTCAAACCCAAATAAGACCACACTCTTACTTGTGGTCTTATTTCCCTAGCCGTTTTCAGAGACATCACCTTAAATCTATTACTTTTTGATCGAAAGTTCAAAATGACTCAAAATGAGATCTCTACTCAAAACTTTTTTTCTTATGTGTAGAAATATAACAGAAGAAAAAAAGTTTTGCTAGTTGAAGAGAGGCGCTTCGCTCACTTTTCCAGTTACGGCTTACCCCCTTTTCTGACAACCATTAACATGTTTATCATTATACAGTTACACGAATTGATCCCATCGGTATCGACGTGTATAGTGTCGCGACAGCTGTGCCTGCGGCCGGAGATGGACAACCACTGGGCGCTGCGAGACTTCGCCGCGCGCCTCATGGCGCAGATCTGCAAGACTTTCAACACATCCACTAACAATCTGCAGACCAGGGTCACTAGGTAACCCACCCATCAGTGCCAGTATTATTTATCAATTTACATCGTAGAGGAAAAAATAATGTACAAGACTAAATTCACCTTACAAATTAAATCAATTTAAATGAGGTAAAAGATTCTCGCAGGTATGATATCATAAAGAAAAAGATTAAAAAGAAATACTCTATTAGGTGCATACAACATAATGACCTTAATTCAATGAGCGCACAGGCCCTAACTGGCGGTGCGGGGGCGATATGTCAAACTTCCGTTATCTGTACACCGGATATCCTATAAATCAAGTCCAAGTTATACCATCTCTCATTATATGATGCGCATGTGAGTGTGGCAACCAATCGCATTAAGCGTGGCAAGAGCTAATCCGTCAACGCGCACTTGGCCAGCGTGGTGAATTATGGCCAATATCTCTCTCCTCGTGAGAGAAGGCCCCGAGATCGAGAGAAGCAGTGGGAACATATAGTGGGCTGTCTTGCTAAGAGCTAATTCATGAATTCGAATGTTTTTTTTTCTATTTTTAGTTTTTCTTGTTATAGTAGTGACAAATAAATCATGTCATTTGTATTAATTTCAATCACAAATCACGACGAACAGTGAGGTCTTAGTTATGTGTCCTAATGGTACCTTTTGGGTATAGACACCTAAAAACAACATTGTATAATACATTTCTTACCATACTCTCTTGGAACAGTTGTAAATATGCCAAACATGCAAAAATGTTAAATGTAATTTGTTTAACAATTCTTGCAGATTATTTGCCAAAGCTCTGCAGTGTCCCTCGCAGACCAACAACGAAACTGGAGTAGCGATGGCTTCTATGAAGGAGTGTGAGAAAACTCCGCTCGCGTCTCTCTACGGTGCCGTTCAGGGTTTGGCTGAACTTGGACCTGAAGTAGTCAAGGTATATTTTTGTTATTAGGTAGAAATGCAGGCCAGCTAAAATACCTCTGCCACTTACTTTCTTTATGTTATAATTATGTAAGAAAAAACAAAGTATAAGTTTTTTACAAGAATTAATGAAGAATACTTAGGCTATTTTTTTTGGAACATGAAAAATTACAAATATAAAAGGTTTCAAAGTAACGCCGAAGCCATAGACATTCGACACATATA
Organism: Mellilla xanthometata; assembly: GCA_035578125.1. Classification (NCBI taxonomy): domain Eukaryota; kingdom Metazoa; phylum Arthropoda; class Insecta; order Lepidoptera; family Geometridae; genus Mellilla; species Mellilla xanthometata. The sequence goes on from JAPUBQ010000020.1 coordinate 7,512,428, forward strand.
CGCACATCAAAACTCGTCAATAGAAGTTAAAAATAAATTTTACCATTCGAAAATCAGCCTGGCTGTGGGAATCGAACAGGGTCCCTGGTGCTTTGCAGTCTGGGGCATCACCACTGGCTAGTACCACAGACTATTAAATATAATAGACGCTCAACCTCTTGTTAAAAAACAAAAGTAATAGCTGACTGTAAACAAACGAACATTAAATTCACGCGTACGTGTATTGTCACAGTGAACTTGCCGCCATTAAAATCTAACAAATGAGAGCGCAGTTGCTCTCGCAGGGCCAATCAGGAGCGAGCCCGCGCTGTTCTTTTTGATGAATGAGATTTTACGATATCGGTGTGGATATTATACCATCATGTGAAATTGTTTAAATTTAGTGTTTTGTTGTTTCCGCTATAACAGTAGTAATTATAAGTCAAGTATTGGAAACATAAGTAGAATGTTACAACATTAGTGTAGATAAAATGTTTTTAAAACGGGCGACAAAATATATTTTGCCTTTATAACACATAACCTTTTAGTCAGTGACCTGTATATATCTAGGGTTGTTTGTCCAGGTATTCATACTACCCCGAGTGCGCTGGCTGGGCGAGCGCCTAGAAGGTGCTTTGAGCGGCATAGGAGGCGCCGACCGCCTCGCCGCCGGCAACCTCAAACATCAGCTGCTGAAGGTACTCGCGCCCGTCGTGAGGCAGCTGCGGTCGCCGCCTGACCATCCTGATGATTACAAGTAAGTGGTTCAGATTATATATAAAATACAACTATTGTTAATATATTGATAACTCCATGTTTCATGTAATATTATGTCAAAATTCAAACCATAACATATATGACAATACAATATAAATAAAATTAGATATGACTAGACTAGACCACCCGGTTGATAATTTATGGATCAAAAATAGTATGTTACCTATTGTTGTGTAGGGATGAAAGCAACTTATTTAGACCCAATACAGGGTTTCCTCGCTCCATTCCTGCTCGAACTTCGAGGGACTAAATAAGTCTTTAACCCGAGGTCAACACTGTGCTTTTCATTACGAATACATGAAATGTAAATAACAAAAATAAAGAAAGAAAATAACAAAAATAAAGAAAAGAATATAAAAAAAGCAAAGAAATTTATTTTCTTACTTTCTCAGCGTGCCATTTCATAAAATCGTCATACGATTTTGGGTATCTTTGTTTTAATTTGGGTGGTAAACGGTTTCCCAATACCGCTTTAGCCTCTTCTTTATGCCATAAAATAATTATAATAAGGTACCATTTAAAACATAATCCACTTAAGAAGCAGAGCGAGTAAGGCTCTGTCATAAACGAAGAGAAAAAAAAGAGAGAAACAAATAATCTTACTTGTACTTTTAACAAGTAAGATTATTTGTTTCTCTCTTTTTTTACATATTTCATAAACGGCTTGTTAGCCCCATACTTAACCATATCTAGTTTGTATTATGGTTGCTAACACAACTAATGTGCTACATTTTCATACATAAATACTTTATATCGATACATATTGAACACCCAGACCGACAGCCAACAAATTATTTTATACACACACACACACACACAAACTTTCGCATTTATTATCTTATATATTATTATTCCACTGTAGACCTTAATATCACCTACCATCAGGTGAATTGTAGTCAAGCGCTGACCTATACAGAGTCAAAATATAAATATATAAATGACTTGTGTCTATGTGTAAGTTATATATAAATAAGCTACTCGTATAACTATAATTTTAAATGTTTTTTTTTCTGAACTCGAGTTCTACTTGTATCTAATTAAGCTAGTGATTGTTTGACAGGCGCGTCAATATCACTTACCATCAGGTGAATTGTAGTCAAATGCTGACCTATTCAGAGTCAAAAAATAATATAAATGACTTTTGACTATGTGTAAGTTATATATAAATAAACTACTCGTATAACTATAACTTTTTTTTTTCTGAACTCGTGTTCTACTTGTATCTAACTAACCTGGTGATTGTTTGGCAGGCGCGAGTACGGTTACCTGGGTCCGAGCTTGCAGCAAGCGGTGGTGAAGAGTCGTCAGTCGCCATCGGGCAGCGGTAGCGGCGGCGCGGTGGCCGTGGTGACGTGCACGCCGCCGCTGGTGCCCGCCGCGCCCTCCGCGCCCGTCGCGCCCGCTAACGTCGCCACGCACACTGCCAAGACCATTGGTAAGTATTATAGTTTTTAATATTAGGACACATTTCACACTAGGACACATTTCACACACGGCTGGTTAACCTCAAACTGACCCACTAGTTTATGTTATGGTAGCTGACAACTGATATTCTACATAAAAAAAAACAATACATATTTAGTTTTTTTTTTTTTTTTGTTTTTGTTTTTTTTTTTTTTTTATTCTAGAGAAAGGCTTATTCTATGAAAGAATATGTTGCCTGATAAGACTATACTAAAATTATACTATTTAATCTTATATTCTATCTATTAATCTATACAGTGTTCTGGCAGAATCCGAGTTGGGTTCTGCCAGAACACTGTTACAATATCCCACCTCTAGGTTAGGTCTTTCTCTTAAGTTTGCGTTCCGGGCACATTCCATGAGCAAGTGATACAGGTCATCAGTGACCCCACAACTGTTGCACAGGGGGGAATCAACTTTTTAAATCATGTGGTAAAACTTGTTACATGGGATATGCCCAGACCGCATCCTCAAGGAGGTTACAATATTTTTCCTTGACAGAGTGGAGTTCGTTATCCAGGTTTGTTTTAAGGCATTTGGTTGGATAGTTCGGTACCAGATAGCTTTATCTTTTGAACGCTGATTGAAATATTCTGAAAATAAGTTACTAATGTTTTCTTTCAATAAATGTACTTGGTTGGTGAAGAACGGGGGGAAGTCCACCCATTATAAATATTGTTATAGATACATATTTAACACCATATTTTGTTATAGATACACATTTGACACCCAGACCTACAGCCAACAAATAATTTAGTTAAGCACAAAGATGTTAGCCGGGCCAGGAATCGAATCCGGAACCTTCTGATTGGCAGTCCGGCATGGTAACCTTTACGCCAACGAGGTCGTCGTTTGCTTGTGCAAAGAGTTGTGTGCAAGTCACAGACAACACTCGATATGAATGTATTAATTGTAGCGGCTAGCTCAGCAAGCTAAGGTGATCTGACACGATCATCGAAGCTAAGCAACGGTCGATGCGATGGGTGACCATGCACAAGACTGAAGCTCTTTCGTTAGTTTTCAAGCTGTCCGAAGACCGCTACCTTGACTTAACGACTGCTTGTAATTTTTGTAAAAAAAAAAACAACAGATAAGGAGGAAAACAGGGAAAATCATTTTTCACATACAACACCTCTGATACATAGCATGTACTACAGACCAATATGGTTTTGCATGATGGTGGAGCAGACGCGAAAGGTGACCTACACGCGGGCGGAGCCGCGGGCAACTGTTAGTCAGCTTGTAAAAGTGCCTATAATACATTGTAGTAGTATATTCGGCAGAGTCGGTCGCGGGCCGCAACGTGGTGGTGACCGCGTCCCCCGCGCCGCACTCCCCCGCGCCCGCCACCCCGCCGCCGCAGAAGTTCGTCATAGTCTCGCAGCAGAAGGCACCGCAGGTAACACGCTTAATCCTTCTAGTATTATAAACGCGTTGGTAGTAAATGCCAACAACTAATCCTAAAGCAAAAAAAAAAACTTTGTGTCAGTCACTCTTTACTTGTATTTATATTTATAAATTTGTTATTTTGTTTCGGAATAATAAAAATGCATTTAATGGAATGGTTGGATGAGTAGTATTTCCTACTATTAGTACTTAACTAATTGTAGGAAATAGTGAAAATGTAATTTATTGCCTAAACTTTACTTAAAGCTATGGAGTGGGAGTTACTGCTGCCCCGTAAATTAGGCTCTATTACCTTCTGCGTAGTGCAGTGCTGTATACCATAGTTTTAAGCATTAGCATTAGAAGCATAGACTGAATACTTATTAAACTCTATGATGTGCACCAAATTGGCAATAAATAATATTTCACTTTAACTACAATCAACATAAATTGGGGCGATGGACGGGGATGTTTGGAGGAAGATGAAACTGTAGAACACAAGCTACTGCACTGTGAGGCAAACAAGCTAAGGAGAAGACCCTGAAAAACTAAGTCTGGCTGTGTAAAAAAATATGTTCTCTTCTCACGTCTTCTGTTCTGTTCACATGCAAACTGTCAAAAGTTTTCTTTAGACGCAGGGTCGCTGGGATAAATTCAATCGACTTTAAGTTTTTATTTCAACTTCAACTTTTATTTATTGGCTTTAAGCAAAGGATTAACTTTGCGATACTGCCAGTGTCACGTAGAAAGATAGTCCATCAAACAGAGAGATTTGTTTTTATTTAACATATTTTTAAAATAGGTTCTAACGCAGCCAGCTAGCGGCGCGGGTCACATAGTGGTTCACACCTCACAGCCAGCAATAGTTCGCAGCCAAAACGTTCAGGTATAAATAAACACATTTTTTTCACCTACTCCAATAGGTAATGGTTTTGAAAGTTATTTGTCTCGACTTAAAATGCGGACAGTATACGACTAGTGTTCTTTCGAGTGCAATTCGGTAAAACTCGATTCTGTGCCTTGTTGGTCAAAAGCCTTGCTATTATGAGTAAGAATTTTACCGAAGTTTACTTTTTAAATTTTAGTTTCTGTTTCAGTAAAATTCTATCCCCTTAGACAAAAAACATCAGCCAATCTCATTGGTCCTGCCTAGTATTCTATGGAGCAAACAACCTTGAGTATACAGTTTTTAATGTATAAATCATAAACGGTTCAAGTTGTTGAGAAATGTTTCTAGAACGAACAAACTAATGTTTCTTGCCAATTACGAATCGTATTTAAAGTTAATCTTTAAATGTTTTTTTTTTATATTTAAACTATTTGCTACATCCGGTTTCGTATGCGTTATAATTTCATTATTACAATAAACATACATAAATGTAATAATATTAATATTTTACGATTTATTACGATAAAACTATAAATTCTAAGTTTTACACCTATTTGAGACATACATACACTAGTAATAAACTGCATGCAAAAACGTGTACCAAGAAAAATACTTTCAAAACTATTTTCTATTCATAATAATAGATATTCTACATTTTGTCGCTAATTGATAGTTTAGTATCTAAGGTTTTGAAAGTGGCATGATTGATTAAAAGTTACTATAACTCGATTTAATAAAGGAACCATTTGAAACATCGCTTCCTCTTGCTCGCACTCTTTAGGTAATACAAGCAAGAGGACATCAACCTTTTCAAATGTTTTCTTTATTGACACGAGTTATAGATACATAATGGTGGCATTTCACACCCGGTATTCGTATACGCGTATGCGGCATATTTGCGAGCAATTACAATGTATTTATGACATATTCAGTATTGTAAAAAAAATTGTTAATGTTTTTTTTCTTCTATGCCTATTTGACAAATATGGTGAATACGTAATGTTTGTGTATTCTTTTATGCGGATGGCTGTATTTGCCTGTTTTAACATGTTCGCGTATTAGTGAATATTTATGGCGTATACAACAAAAATTTAATAACTATCACGAATTGTGATGTAAAATGCCAGCATAATATATATTTTTTTGAAGTATAGTTGAGTTTCGAAGTTTGGATACAGTTTTTGCTAGTGACATACCTAGATGTGAATGTAAAGCTTTATCCACTTCCACGTCTATAAGTAAATCACGGGTTTTACTGGCGTTATATTCGTAGCTATACTCATTGATAAATAACTAACTTGCCATTAAATTGTTATTTTCAAATTAAATGCGCAGATTGGATAAAGCTTTAGTTGGTAGAATGTTTGGTTTGTGGTGAATGTTTGCTTGAATTATTTTGCTCTGTATGCTTGAGAATTTAAAAAAAGTTTTTTTAATAGACAATATCTAAAAAGGTTATATTCGACTCCTTTGTTGTCCTACTTTTATTCATTCATTTTATTAATATGTACTAAGAAATATCGAAATAAAAAATATATATTTTATAAAAACAAAATTAAAAATTAAAGCAGAATTAAAAATATATATTTTATAAAATCTAAACTAGTCATTTTTGAGGCACAGATATATTGCAAGTCTTTTTCAACTTTTTTTAGTAGGGTGAATTAACAAAACCGATTTATTTTAGACCTAGTCGACGACCGTTTTGCCGTACCGTTTCTTTTACGTGACATCAGCTACATTATGTAGTGGGTACACTCTTTTCTTTTCTCTTTTTTTCTTTGCCAAATTCCCTGTTCCCCGATAATTTTAATCTAGCGGTTGTCAAGGCAAGAGTGAACCGGTTTCTTCTGGGCGAGCGCGCTCCACCTTAGATCGCATTATCGCTTATCAGGTGAATTGCGGTCAAGCGCAAGCCCATTACGAGTTAAAAAAAACCACTCGTGTGCAGTAGTTGTAGCGTGCATGTGTGTAGTCGGTGGTGGTGACAAGCGGGCCGGCGCCCGGGGGAGGCGCGGGCGCAGCCGCTGGCGCAGGCCCGAGCGCCCCGCAACCCTCGCACCAGAAGGTCGTCGTCGTCGGCCTCCAACCATCCGCCGCGTCTCTTGTCAGCCAGGTATTTTTTCAGACACATTTGACACACGGCTGGGTAGACTCATACTGAACCATTTCTAGTTTGTAATAAGGGTGCTAACATAACTGATATACCTTCTACATATATAAATACAAATAATTTATTAACCAAAACATCAATCTTATTTTATACTAATTGCTAGTTTAGTTACAAAATGGTGTGAACAAGATCCAGAGGCCGAAGCCCAACAAGATGGTCCGATCAGGTGGCTGAACACACTGGCTCGAAAGCAAGTGTAGCCATCCATGAAGCCGCGGATCGACATAACTGGCGACACATTGTCCATAAGGCGAGTCGGGGTCATCACGATGCTCAGCACTGAGCTACCGACTAGAGGAGGAGGAGTTTAGTTACAGTTAGAAAAACAAAAATTGTAAATAGGTCCTGCTGCGAGCCCTGCACTAAGAATAAACTTGTATCGCAGGCTATCGCGGTGAGCTTTACTCACATGAGCTAATTCAGAGGTGCGATGCGGTAACACAATGCTTTACCATACGTTTTAGTAAAACAATTTAATTACATTAAATATGAAGAAAAAAATACATACTTATATGTAGTATATCATATGGATACATTTTAAACACCCAGACCGACAGCCAACGAATTTAGTTTATCACAAAGATGTTGGGTGTGCCGGGAATTGAACCCGGAACCTTCTGATTGGCAGTCCGGCATGGTAACCTTTACGCCAACGAGGTCGTCTATTTCAGTCTTCTTCTTCGTATGATTTTATTGGCCAGGGTTCAGGTATCGAAAGTTTCCAAGCCTGAAAACTCTGACACGGTTTAACGGATGCTTGTACTAAGACTCACAGCCGGGACCTACTAACGCGTCATGCGACGGTAGCGCCAATATATGAATGCGAATTTGAAAACGGCAGTCTTTTGTTTCGATACCCATCCAGTATCTATTCCATTTACACTTGTCGAGAATATACCCAGAATGTGGGAATTCTGGATATGGCACTTACACATAAAAAATAAACCAAGATCTCACAATAGGGAATATGCATGTTATTTGAATTTACTTGATTTTTATTTCCGATACTCTATGATATTACACCAGTTACACCCAACCTATTATTTTCTTGTCTAAACGGTATGAAATGTTTATTTTATTAATTAAAAAGTGGTAAATATTATTATCAGTCAGACAGGCGGGCTAAACGCGCGACATTTGTCAATTCAAGCCGCTAGGCTGATGATACAATAAGATTATAATGTTTTGATCACCAGCAAATCATTCTCATTGTTTTCGCCGAGCATTTAGCATTGCATGTACTTCGCACTTGTGTTGCACGGAATTCAAACTCTAAAATGTTATTAATCTTACAAGTACCTAGATATGTATGTTGCATGGTTTGAAACTAGGTAATATTTTATTCATATTACAAGTTCGGTAGCGACTAGTGCTATAGTCACGGCGTTAGTAACAATATTGGATAACAAATTGTGATTTTAGTCTATGGCTAAGGTAATTTTATTTTCTATTTCAGCCATTACCCTTTTATCATCCAATCATATTCATATTCAAACATAATTCATATAGAATAAGCAGCCTACTTTACCTATCCAAATGCTGGGTTTCGAAGTCTTCTCTCATAACGAATGGTATAGGCCACTTCCAGCGCTGACGAAGACCAAAAAAATCATCGGGTTTTGGCGAATAACACATGCCATATCTTCGAATTGTATGGTCCTCGAAGCATGTGGGTTTCTACATTATCTTTTCCTTTGCCGTATTAGGGTGTGCATCCAACTAATATTTTGCAGGTGAAAGTGTGTGTGTGTTTGTTACTGCTTCACGCTCAAACGGCTGGCTCGATTTTGTTGAAATTAAGTACGAAGATAGCTTTGACCCTGAATTAACACTTAGGCTACTTTTTGTCCCAGATAAATGCGGGTAACATCACGTGGCGCAGTTAAAGTGGGTATGCTGTGAGCAATGTGGGTATATGCTTGTAAATAAGAGTGAATAAACAATAATTGAAGTGTATGTGTTTGTCAGGCGCCGGTGTCTGTGGTAGCGAAGCCGGTGTTCGCGCGACCGCCGGGGCCGCAGCACCCGCCGGAGCTCGACGACCTGTCTCACCTCGCGTGACACCCGCCACCGCTCGCCCTCAGGCAGTACGCTAGAAGACCTAAAATATGATCACCATAACCAACACTTTACGTGTACTGAGGCCTAGAATAAAATCAGCGGGGCTAGCACGGGAGCAGGACTTATAGTCCCTGTATTAAAACTTTCTTAAGGCATATTTGAATAATGTTTGCTTAAACCGCCTATCAATTATATTTTGCCCTAATACTGGCAACCGGACATGATTACTGAAACATATCGGGCTAATACCGACAAAATAAACGTAAGTGATAGCCGGTTATATAAACATTATTCAGGACTTACAGTCTTACAAACATTTTATCCAACTGTCAGTGGAAATAATATCTTTTTCACGTTAAAAGGAACTCAAAGGACATCTTTCCCTTACAAAATATGTCCACTTGACGCGTATCGTGAAGATTTTAAAGTCAAAGTCAAATACATTTATTTCTTCATTATGGTTACATAATGGAGAAATAAAATAGAAGAAAGAAATAGCAATAGATCGTGATAAATGGAAAGAGGGTAGAGAGGCCTTTGCTCTTCAATGGGACAAAACAGGCTTATAATAATAATAATATATGGTTACATAATTATGTTGTTACACATTTTAAAGTAAGTACCTATCTCATAATGGACCCTTTTCTGGTATTGCAACACACGAGGAGTTTATCCTGCTATTCCACTCCTTTATCCCCGTAAAACGATGATAAATTTCGATTGTCACAAAACAAAGGATCGTTTGATTTGGTGGTGGGGAAAAAGGATTGCTAGTAATCAAAAAAGGATTAAAAGTAAAGTAATTTCAGTTTCCATTATTATTATAAAATGAGAAATATTGTTTGCGTTTCAAAGATTTTGAAAAACATTGCTAAAATATAACTTCAAATGCAGCATTATAATAAAAGTGACAAGAACTAACAGATTATTTCCACTCCAGTGGACAAATTGTCCACTACCCGTGGTAGCCCCGCTGAAATATCTAGGGTGAAAATCACCAAACTTTTTGACTCGAGTTGAGTTTAACTGTTAGTTAAACATTGTTTACTCTTCACCAAAGCCTAACTGAGGTTTAAGTGATTATATAAAATGGTGGTTATGGTTTATCTTACCGATTTAGTAATCTTCGGTTTAGGTACTTTTAGTGTAGTCTGCCCTTAGAGTGCTAGCTGATTATCTTCCATCTACAATGGAATCGTAGAATTTCGTAGAGTTCGGCAATGTAACGCCGGTAGCATTTAGATTCAATTGATCAAGAGAGAGAATACGAAACATTTAAGCAATTTATTATGTATTAAAATTGAAATGTAAAATATATATATTTAAAAAGAAAACAATCTTACAATGAAGGTGAAAAAACTTTTGCTTAGGCTGGTTTCTTGTAACGCAACCTTCTCATACACTAAGACTCGGTTGCACCATATTAGAAGTTAATGTTATGGTTTGTGTCAAATTTGACGATAACTGTAACGTTAACTTTAACATTGACAGCGGAATGTTGCACCATCATATTTCTTAGTGTAGTTAAAGTTGTCTAGGCCGGCTAGTCAATTGACAAAATGTGAAAAAAAAATGTGACAGATGTTAACATAAACTATAGCTTTAACAAGCTAAGTCGGTTACTGTTAAAGTTATCTAACATTAAAAACTTAACATATAAGAGACGTTATAATTTTTTTTAATGGTGCAAAATATTTATTGCCTAACCGGTACTTAAACAGTTTATCAATGTTAAAGTAAACTGGTGCAACCCAGCCTAAGTAAGTAAATCTGAATTATTTAAGTAATTATTAGTGCATTTCAATAAAGTTACATGTAAAACAAGAAGTCTAAATCTTTGAATATTGATTTAGTCAGTAATGGACACAGTAGTCATAAGTTGTTACTCGCGATAAAAATAAAGACATTAATTACAAATTCATGCTGTCTCGCTTGCACAACTAAATGTGTGCGAGAAAGATGGAATGAAATTCCAAATTTTTTACTTTATTCACGCAAATTAGACTCGAGTTTATTTTAAATTGATTGTCTGCATTGAATTTCGATATTGACTTGGCTACTAAATGTTAGTCGACTTTTAAATTTGTATTAAGAAAATAATTTTCTATATTAAAGTAGGCAACTTTAAGCTATAATACGAATAAAATTTAATTATTATATCATGTTTAAAATATAGGAAGAAGAATAAGAGAGATGTTGTGAGGCAAATAATGACGACCTCTCTGTCAAGAGCGTTACGAATAAGAAGAAGTAACATTAGAAATGTAAACAAAACCACCAATTGCTCCTTTTTAAATAGCACCTATCATACAATGAGCAATAATTTCTTGTTAATATAATATTTCTATTTACTTAGTTCTTAAGTTATTGTAAGTTTACTCGACGAATATTATACTATTTATAATATATTAAAATAATTGTTTCTAAAACTTTTTTCATTTTCATTACTACATTATCCTAGTATAAATAACAATGCATGTTAGTAGGAGATGTATGGAAATGGTAGTGCAAGGAAGACGGGCAAGAGGCCGGTCGAAGAAGATATGGATGGAGTGTTTGAATGAGGACATGAGAGTGAAAGGTGTGAGTGTAGAGACGACGGCTGATAGAGCAGAGTGGAAGAGGAAAATTTGCTGTGCCGACCCCACCTAGTGGGATCAGGCAAGGAAGAAGAAGAAGAAACAACAAAACATCGTTCTTACACCAGGGGTTATAAATAGGATAATAAAATAAAATTATAATTAATTTATAGTTCATTTATTAGCTTGCAAAACATGTATATCTTATCATTATATATAAATCTCGTGTCACAATGTTTGTCCTCAATGGACTCCTAAACCACTTTACCGATTATAATAAAATTCGCACACCATGTGCAGTTTGATCTACTTGAGAGGACCGTTTAAATCTCAACTCAAATTATAGTCGCAATTTTAATTTATTGCTTATTATTGTCTGTCATTATTTGACAGTCACAATTATCTGTTAACTCCAAATGACTCTAACAGATGTCGATACCTTTCGACTGGGTTGAGTAAGTAATCAATAGATGGCGCTGCTATGGTAAATCTACGAACGTGTCATATAAGCTACACTATCTATTTTTCATACCCCTAAGTGAGGCAAAACAACGTTTGCCGGGTCAGCTTGTGTAGATATAAAGCTATGTTACACGTGTCCTGTTCTAAAATGCAGTTGATAGGAAAATAATGAATACAAAGTATAATAAAACTAACATTATGACGTCACACGCGCTCGGGTTTGTTCGGGAGTTGTCGGCGTATCTTCGGTACTGGATTCAAAAAATAATTTTTGAATTATTGCAAAAAAAATAATAAAAAAATATTTTTGTTATAAAACTAATATATAATCTTTCTATTTATCACAAATTTTTTTTTTTTCAAATACCCAATTCCCTCGGCGAGACGTAGCGACGGCGCGCGGCGGCGCGGATAGCCTGACCACTGTCCGACTCCGACTATGCTCCGAACTCCGACATTTCGGACTCATGCATTCAATCCCAGACTGTCGTCGGGACACGTCACGCGAGCCGCCACAACGGGACTCTTTATTTGGCGCGCGAAATTAAAACCTTTTTGAATACGCGTAAAAGTGACAACGCTTTCTCTATGATTACTATTTTTTAAAGTGAAAATGATTTAGTTAAAACTTTTTTAATTTTTGGTTCTGTGATGCGTTGTTTTGTTGTGATTTTGGTCTTGTTTTTTGTGTTTTTACCGAGATCTGAGGCGATACGATGGCTGTAAGTATATTTTAATTTGTTTTTGTTAAGTTAAGTAATTAGTTAGTTATTTAATTACTAGTCGTAAGCATGTTAGTTGAGATGACAGATTTGATTGGTAATTAAAATGGTGTTAAAGAAGAACAAAAAATAGGCTGTGAATAATCTATAGGATAGGTATATACCGGAGTAAGTACATTTTTCTATTTATGAAACATTGGATTACAAGAATAATACCATAAGTTTTTTCATTAACATTAATTTATTTTAGCTGTTGTGTTGTCTATAAATATGTATGCTTTGTTATTATTAATTGTTTATTTATATTTTTAAAATTTTATTTTTTCTGAACACCATGTACGAAAATTATACTCTATGGACTTTGTGTCTGAAAATAAAAGTTTTATTACTAGGTATTTATTAATTGTTCTTAAGTTATTTGTGCTAACATTAGGACTATGTTTCGTTTTAGTAGTTTGCTTATAGATTTCGTAGTTATTTTTATTACTCAATGATTTGTAATACGTATTTTAAGTAATTTATATATTTCTCATATATTTTTCTGCCGTCAAGCATCTGACAATGTGTTCCGGCAGCCTCTTGAAAGCCAGTTATGCCAGACCAGGCATGCTCCACTGTTTGCTGGAGTGTGAGCTAACTCACGTGGTTAAGCGCCCTGCTGGTCGAATAGCTAGCGGTAAATAGTCAAGTACAGAGTTACTGTAAGTAGGTTTAGTGAAATTTAATGTCATATAATTTTCATACACTTCCATTTTTGTACGTTTGTTTGAAGACCGTATTTTGCGTATTGTACTCGTATTTATTATATTTTCACATAAAAATATGTAGGTATACTTAAGTATTACTTAAGTGTTTTTTTTTTTAAAAACATTTTATTATATTTTGAGAATTCTTGTGAAATATAGTACCCGAACAGAAAACATTAGTTCTTGTAAGAAAATTCTGACTAGGAAAGTAAATGAAATTAAATAATTTTATTTGCGTAGCCACAGGTAAAATAATATAAACATGGAAAATATTAAGAAGTGTTCCTTGTAGGCTACCGCATATGCTGTGTGCAAAATGACGATAATAATTAAAAGTAATGACTAAAAAATACTATTGATTATTTCTATTATACAATAACAAAAAATTGGCTCTATTTAAGTTATCTCCATATTTTTTGGCAGATAAACTGCCGATATTATATTACTCATTAAAATCATCAAGATTTAGACAAACTAAACCAACTAGCAAACAACTAGACAAAAAAAAATAACAAATCTAGTTGTTAGTGAACCTATGCGATAGCCGGCAGAATTTATGGTCGTAATTATAGTTACTAATATTACGACCCATAATAAATTGACCCTATACTACTGGTAGCTCTCACCAGATATAGGTAGTTCTTATGAAAAAATATTTAGATAAATAAAATTGCAAAACTAAGGTTAAAAAAATAAATTCATTACTTTTATGTTATATAAACTGTGTACTTACAACAGGTATAAAACCCTAACTAACGTTTAGTAGTGGCGGTTAAATTGAATTTGAATTGTATTAATGCATGTAGTCTACTAGTCAAGCCAGTACTGAAAAATATGTACTTACGAGTAATCCATAATTTTGTGGGGCAATCATAAATGACCGATTTTCACCAAATATAGCTAAAACTATCCCTACTTACACACCTGTCAAATAAACAAAACCGAATCATAATCGGTTCATTCGTACGGGAGCTAATATGCCACAGCAGACACTTAATATGTATTTATTAATTTATTAGATATCATGATCACAGGCTTCTCTTAAACTTAGTTTCAATATCTACGATAATAATAAACGAGACAAAAAGACTTACTTGTTCACAAAGGCAAAAGGCGACTGAAACTGAAGTGAAGCTTACAAATACAGGGATACTAGTAACTACTGCATGCTTTGAAAGACTGCCTTTGAAAACTACAAAAAAGTTAGTCGAGATGCGACAAAGCGAAAACTAAATTTTTTCTTCGGGACTTTTCTAAAGTCACCAAACTGATATGGTTTCTATACCTATATTATAAAGAGAAGAAGTTTGATAAACTTAGATTATTTTATAGCCCGTGAAAAGCCGGGACGATCTGCTTGCCAAATATAAAAGAATGCTGAAAAAATCGTAGAACTGTTTTATTTACTTATTAGAGTTACCGGCGAGTAGCATTCACCGATGTGCCAGAGACGGCACGTTCGGCAGCATAGTCAAAACAACTAAAATCACGTCAAATGTAGAAAATGTAGGCGACTTTAGACCGCACTCACTTGTATCACCTCTAAAACTGCCTGCACGTTCCATATTTGACGTGATATTAGTGGTTTTGTCTGTGGTTCAGAACGTGCCGTCTCTTTCTGGCCACCTAAGATAAAAAAGACGGGGCTTCTTTAAATTTAGTTTAGTCGTGTGTGCCGCTGAATCGGCAATATTGTCTATCAGCTAAATAAACTATTTATGCGGGCTATGCGTTAGACAACAGTTACCCTGTATATGTCAAAGCTATATAGCTTGTATAGCATAGTAGGTACTAGGTACAATACCTACCCTATCCATCCTAATAGGCACGCGCGTCAGTTGGTCAGATTGGAAACGTGGAAATAACAATGTTCCGGTTAATTCTCTCACAAAGCTAAAAGCTGTAAGCTCGGCAGCCCTAATTGAACATCGTACTAATGAGCGTTGTTGGCTTGCAACTGACTATTACCCGGTCCACAGATTACTCTAACGTGCCGCGTAATGCGAGATGGATGCTTGTGAAACGGGATTTTCGATTGCCGATGTGAGCGACCAATTATTTTCACATGTGTGGAATTGCAGCTTGGTCTGGAGAGAGCATTTGTAACGCTGTTGCTTCTTTAATAAGTTTTTTCTTGATGATTATGTACTAAATTATTACAAGTAACTAAATTTTGAATCGCATATTTTATACGTGTTATTCCATTGTCCAATTTTCGTTTCCACTGCTGGGATTGGGGGGGCGTCTCTCGCGTGTAGGAAAATATAGTGCTATCCACCTCGCTGGCCAAGTGCAGGTTGGGGAATGAAATCTTTGAAAATTGCTGTCCTCGAACATGTCCGTTTCCTTCACCGTAAAGCGAATGCAAACGCCCACGTAACTTGGTGAATGATCAAATCAGGGGCCGTTAGATTTAGAAGCAGACGATTTTCCACCGAACCTCAAGCTTTGGACATGGACCTCGACAATCAATAATTTAATTTTGTATTCCCTTCATATTTTGATGATTTATCAGTTTGGGATTTGATAATTTTTGCTTTACATATAGTCGTGACGTATGCTTATAATTTTAAATAACTAGAAGAATACCTAAAAAACTAACTCTAATTATATGACCATGGATAATTTTTGTATTCTAAGGTGTAGCCGTAATGTGGTAGGTACATAAATATTTCCATATTCAAGATGAGGTACTCCGTGTTGAGAGTAAGGAATAGTCCCGGGAGCCGAGTCCCGCTGAGGCAGCAGGGGACGTGTGAGGTAGACCGAGAGAAATAATTCCCTACGCTCGAGTAGCCACTGTGACTTTTCCAGGCGGCCGTCCCGTGCATCTGGCGGGACCTATTATTAGGGGACGGCTCTTAATGCTTCCTTAGGTATTTTTATATGGCAGCCGTCTTAGTTTTTACGATTGTGATTTTTATTGAATTCCCCCTTGAACCGCGCCGGCGACCGTGATATGCCTGCGAGAGAAGGTGAAATACGAGCCACTTTAGCCGAGATTTATTTTATTGCAGTGTGTTGGACACACGTTTCTCCCAGTTTTATTTTACCTACCTAATAGGCATTTACTTTGGGAAATAGTCCCCATTATATCCGACAAACATGTGCGTAATTACCTACCCTTTTGTCGGTTTATTGGTTTTCGGCTGTATGGTTATGTGTTCGTATTAAACGTAATGCCTCAGTGTTTCCTGAAACGGGCCCGTTTACTATCGAAATTAGGTGCTTACATTTATCTGCTCCGTATCCTGCCAGCATACGTTAAAAACGTAGAAACCCGACAGCAAAATGTTTATAGCGTCTTGGATTGGAAAGTTATTATAATATACCATGTATTCTACTAGTCTAACTTTTTGATTTGGTACTGAGAGAGCTGAGCAAAAATATGTATACCTCATTTTGTGGTAGTGCCAATTTGGATCGATAGTTAAAATTACTCTAAAACTAAACTCTTTAAAAAAAAAAGAAATCTCTCAAATAAAAAAAATATAATCGTATCATCTGTTGGGAACTACGATGCCACAGACAAATACACATACGTCAAACTTATTACACCCCGTTCTTTTTCCGTCGGGGGTAAAAACAAGTTAAAAAGAATCTGGCGTCGTCACGTCTGTGATTCAGTATGAGTCGTCGGTAGTGCGATGTTCTCGATATAGCGGTGTCGTTTATCGAATAATCGCCACTAAATCTTGTAAAGAGCACTCGCGTTCATTCCGCGAAGCCGACCAGAGAAGTATTGTCGCCATTTGTTGCTGTTTTCCGAGGGCGGAGCGGCCAATAAGTGCAACAAATCGCCGCGCGCACGAACCATTTGATCTGACACAAATTTATCCAAGCCCTGGTGCTCTTTGTACACGCCGCCGACGTGGTACAGTTTGTCCTGACAAATTCATAAATTACCGACATCCTCGCAGTCGTCACCGCGGCGGCCGCGACCGTTCCTATGCTCTTATTTCTTCTTATTTCTGTCCTGTTTCTTGTTCGCGACTGCTCTCTTTGATGGCACGGAACGTTCATTAACTTCGACCGATGAGCCGTTTCGTTTAATGGATGAATTATTATTCCAAAACTGGAAGTAAACCTAAAAGTTTAATAAATTATCCTCATTGTTATTCGAAGCGAATCAAAGCTCCACGCTTGGTTTGGACAAGGGCTGCTTTCAGTTTTGATTTACCAAATTAGTTTGAATTCGTTGTTCTGTTGCGATTTCTGACGAAGTTTCAGTGAACGCAAAATTAATGTTGGAACTGATTTTGAAGACCCATTAATAAATATAAATCTTATAAAACGGTACTGTTATATTACTAATACTTAAAATAAGACGGTAAAAATTGTGTCTCAGTGTACATTAAATACTTTTCCAAAATAACTGATTGGGGGTGATTTAAGAAGAGTAACAGATTTTTTTTTTTGGAATTTTTGTCTGTCTGTTACGGTGTAACTTCGTAACTACTCAACGGGTTTGAACGCTGTTTTCACATGCGGATTACATATAATTAGGATCGTTGTTTCGTCGAAAACGGTAAATAAGTAGTAGTGTATGTTAGTTGGAAATATACTTCATGCACTGCTTCAAAACTTTTCAGGAAAATGATTCATTTATTACTAAAACTCGTCTGTCCGCAAGACAGGCAGAGATAGATATATTTAGTAAAATAATACAAAACATTTTTTTAACACGTCTTGTATAAAAACATCGTGAGAATACCATGACATAATGTCACGGCATTTTCTAGTGCTTGCCTGGCTTGCAACCACCTTAAAGTTGAAAAGTCGGTCGCCCATCACCTAACTGTTAGGTGCCAGTTATTATATACTTGGCCTAAGGTGGTGGGTGACCTTAGGCTCAAATATCGATAACAGTTACCCGCCCTGCTTGTCAAATGCCTTGCTATAAAGAGTAAAAAAGAAAACAACAGCCTATATTGCAGTATGTAAATATATTTTTGAAGGATTTGTGAGATATTTATTGCTGAGAAATATTATTATGATGCAGTGTGACAAGTCCGATCGTGGCCGTTTTCAGCTAACTAGTATTGTGGGCTCTTAAGTATTCCATTCACAGTGAGCGAAGAGGTAAAAGTGCTGACATAAAGCTGGGCATAAATTAAGGCAGGTGAAGCGAGGGCGGGCGGCAGTCTGCGGAGCGTTGACTCACTCGCTGCCCACGTGGGCTTCCCGCCCGCCCTACGTTGTTACGAGCGTTCCCTGTACATTGTGATACATGCGAGGTTTTTATTATGCTAAGTGAGGTAAGTATGAGTTTCCTATTCCCTACTTTATAATATTTTAAGAATGTTTGAATGTGTATGTTTGTCATTTCCACACGATCAAATGGCTCAGTCGATATGTATGAAATTTTGTATGGATAAAGCAAACAATTAATGACATGGTGATGAGATGAGAAACGTGTTGAATTCACAGATTCATTCTTATAAATCATTAACTAAGTGAATGAATTATATTTAACTAACGGATAAATTATTTGTAAATTATTACGGATAAATTACTTGTAGACCGCTTAAAGAACAATAAATCTAAAGTCTGCAAATAGTATTCAATATGTAAGTTAAATTAACGAAAGTGTTTGTCAAAATTTTACAAAAGTATGTAGAAAATACACAAAAAAATAAATATAAAATTAAAAAATTATGAGACTTTTCTACGTGAATAATAAAATATATAATTATTATTACACGGCGTTACACTTTTTCATAAGTGACTCCCAGCCGCAACCTAATTTAAGACGTTGTCACGTCAAAATTTATAAAAACAAAAAATTTAACATCATCTCTAATTAAAATCCATAGATTATTTGAATCCTAAAATATTTATTTATATAAGCTTTTTTGCTCTACTCCACCCGTGAATCTATTATGTACATACATATTTAAATTAATGTCGATGTAAACTGGCCACCCTACTGTACGGAGCGACTGGTATGCATTTTTGTGTATTTCAAGATAAGGCACGTCAGCGCACTCGACTCCCGAGGTTGTCTCTTGGGCCCTCTAAAACATAAAACTTAGTGCAGAAAACGTAGATAGACTATTTCATTTTATTTCGTTTATATTGGAAACTTCAAGGTAACTTTGGCTAGATATTTACGAAACCAACAATCACAATATAAATATCTATATTATGTATTCAAATATTGCATTATTGCTTTTGGAATAGTCGTAGTGAATGTTTTTAAGCTATTAAATGTAGTTTTGTTTGGTACAATTCAACATTTGTATGTTAAAAAAAATATGTACCTATATAAAATTGTTTTAAGTTTACGTCGTATACTAAAAAAATAGTTATAATATTGTACCTTTTTTCATGTCCGTTTCAGTACTAATTTGTAATTTTTTTATTACTAACAGTTCCATTAAACTACACTAAATATAAATGCACTATATAATCAATTATTTTAAATTAACTAAAACCGTCTTTATGCCATTATTTAGATACGCCAACCTTATGTGGGTTTGGCACCTAACGGTGGGTTCCGGCAGCCTCCTTGAGAGCTAGTTAATCCTGACTAAGCATGCTCCAGATGTCGCTAGTTTATGTGCTTATCTTCCTGGTGAAATGCCTAGTTGTACGACGTAAAAAACTGTACATCGTGTTCCGCCTCTCAGCAAACGGCTGGTATATATTCCTTTATTTTTACCAATTCATCATTCACTTGTAGGATTAATCTGACAAGATTTATAACGCTCCTTTAGACTAAACAAATTCACGTTTAAAACGTGTCAGTTATTTTGAAACAGCATTTTTTACACAAGTAAAATCGTCTGATTTAAATTAAGACATTGATTTGTTTTCTTACCTGAAAATAAAACGGAGAATCAAAATATTTTTAAAAATTACTAAATGTACATAATTCATTCATTTAAAATATGTGTATTGCTAGTATGCTCCAAAATTACAGAACTATTGAAATTATTAAGTTAGTCTTAATAGACTAAAAAAATATTTTATACTAGCTGACCCGGCGAACTCTGTTCCGCCTTAGAGGCAAAAAATAAGCAGATTTTGATAATCTTTTTAGAAAAAAAAACTAATTTAGATCTAAAAAATGTAAGCCCGTTCACCGCATTCAAAAGTCGACTTAACCAGCACGTAATAACAGGATAGCTCACTTTTACTTTTATGGAATGCGTTGGACGGGCAAACTGTTTATTTACATGAAAATTTCAATTGCTTAGTATGTAATTTTATAGTGGCGACGAATGTTACAAATCAAATTAATGTAAATATGATCTCATGTAAGTGATAATTTAATATCTTTTGTGAGAATAAATATCTTTAATCCATAAAAAAACAGGATAAAAGTAACCTATGTCGTCTTCTGGTTCTAAGCTACGTCTTTACCAATTTTCAGCTAAATCCGTTCAGCTGTTCTTGTCTTTGTATAATATAAAATAAAGATAAGTACGTCAGGTTTGTTGGTAAAATCTATTGGTCCAAATTAATACTAATAAAAGGCTCATTTGGCCCTTTCGCCGCCGACTTAGACAAATCGCTCTTGTATTGAACAATTTGTCGAGTAATCCTTGCATTTGTTTCAATTAGGCATCTCGCCGGCATCCTACTTGCGCCCATTTACCCACATTTAAATCTGTAATGGGAATCGTGTTCGGCCTACGAATCGCCTTCACATAAGTAATTGGACCAATATCCAGTACGACTTGCGTTTTAAGCCGCATTGACAGCGTTGGAACGGAAAATTTTAAACAGTTATTTTTTATTATTGTTAATATTAATAGTGCCGTGTGTATTATTTTAGTCAAACTGTTTCAGTTGACACCCGTATTGAGGGTAATTTTATAAAATTACTAGCTGACCCGGCAAACGTTGTTTTGCCTCACTTAGGGGTATAATTTTATATATATGAATGTATTCCCCATTTTGTGACAGCGGCCTTTTTGAACTAGTTTTTATCAAACATAGCTAAGAACCCTACGATCTACTAAGTAATACTACTTTATAAAACCTCGTCGATCTTTTCATCGGGTGTTAAAAAATGCTCTCTACTGCAGTTCTACAATGAACCGATCTTCACCGTTTAAAGTGGTTTCTCCAAAAATAAAATAAAAATACAATAATCATACACATACTAAACCGCAAACTACGTTTTGTAGTCGCAAGCTGAAAAACCAGTATAAAAAATATCATTCCCGCCCAACGCTGCCCATTCA
The DNA here is from genome assembly GCA_035578125.1 of Mellilla xanthometata. Taxonomy (NCBI): domain Eukaryota; kingdom Metazoa; phylum Arthropoda; class Insecta; order Lepidoptera; family Geometridae; genus Mellilla; species Mellilla xanthometata. Next base: position 7,533,861 of record JAPUBQ010000020.1, read on the forward strand.
CCTTAAGGCAAAAAAGGCCGTGCGTACGGCGCATCGCTCATATTAATTTAATATTCTATTGTTACACCCGCACGTGAGATCACTGCCGATGCGGCTTGCGAACTAATAAATAAGGAGATAAGCCTTTATTGGAAGACATTCGGGTAATAGGTGTGTTCTTATGTGATTAACGATAGTCATTAAGCGCGCCCATTATGTGAGTGTGTCAAATGGTTCTTAATTAGAATATCATTGTGTGGTATGCAATGGAGCGTGGCCTGAGAGGAGAGGAGACGCGAGGGGTTACTGCGCCTGATTGTAACAAATTGGGATTTCTTTCGGCAATAAGCAGAGAGAATTGCCGGGTTCGCCACACTAATGCACAATGAACTGTGATGTGGGCTCGGGGGTGATTTGTCAACTTCCTTGCCAGGTTGCTTTTGGGTTCCATCATCATCATTATCAGCCCTTCTGTGTCTACTGTTGGACATAGGTCACTCTCAAGGAACGCCACGTAGCCCTATCCTGAGCATGTCGTTTCCGTCCTCTACTCGAATTATTAGGCATAGCGTCGCTCCAGCTCCAACGTTACTTGTGCCGGTACGCGGTCTCCACTCCAGCACTCGTCTACCCCAATCGGTCTATTATTGATTATATATTTATTTCTATTAACAAAGGCTCATTTAAAACATAATAATCAGTTACTCATTAAACTTAAAATAATACAAAATGTCATCAAAATAACAACAAACAATATACACATCAAATTATTAAGTCTTCGCTGCCAGTCTATCACCAGTCTGAATCTTACGAACCGTGATAGAGAGAGTTGAATTTTCCTTGAATGATGATATGTTGCAAAGGCAACATATCATCATCTATGTGTAGATTAATTATTATAGATGGACCAGCGGCAAGATAGGTGGACGACATTACAGGTATCGCGGGTCGAATCTGGATTGGCACAGGACCGAGACAGATGGTATGGTAGGAGAGAGGCCTATCAGCAGTGGGATAGAACAGGCTGTGGATAATGATGATGATGATGTGCAGATTCGTAAGTACGAAAATATGTTTGTACACGCAATGCTCAAACGACAATAGGGCTACGGCGTTCGTGTCTCGTAAACAAAACTTGTCTACCGCGAAACTTTTTCATGAATGATCGATAAATCCACGCATATTTGCGTGCGATATTAATGTGGGGCTAAATCATAGACTGTGACCCTTCCTGGTGCTCCGTAAACATTTGCACGTTGGTTTACATTCCGTTTGCGGGCTTTAAACTTTCCCCCATATGTTTGATAGGGCATGTACCATTACAAGTGTCTTATCTGTAAGTTTTTGAGACTTTTTTACAGTTAACCAGCAGGGCGCGTAAGTACTTGAGTCAACGATACTAGCTTAAGGTGAAGCATACCTAGTCTAGAATAACTAGATCTTGTAGCCATCCGGAACGCACTATTTGATGCTTGGCAACAGATTTTTCAATTTGCGGGTGATTGCAAGCAAGACGAGCACTAGAACATGCCCTACTATGATGTTATGGTTTCCTCGGGATGTTTTCTTTCACTTCGTAGCTTGAGCTATATCGGGGATAGAGCCCACGTTCTTCGGGACGTGAAGTGTCACTGATAAAAATCATAAATGCGCTAGTGAACCGCACCAGTTATTATTCTGTGACCGCACCAAGAAGTTGATCGTACGGCCGTTAAAGGTATAGCACATCAGCCCAAGCCGAACAAAACAAAGCTATGAAGGCGGTCCGGGGATTCGTACGATTCGACGCGGGCAATATTGTGAGAATTATATGAAAATATAATTCTTTCTATTTCTTTCTTTTCTTTCTATAATTTCATAGCCTGTTTGCGTCAAAAAAAAAAAACAAAAAACAAACAAACTTTTCCTCTTTATAATATTGGTATAGATACTAATTTCATTCGACGTGTCTTACACGTTCGGTTCGGGTTAGTGTGCGTTCACCTTAAGCTAGGTACAGCTGGCGGGCGCACCGGACACGCACGCCAGCAATCATTCAGCATTTAATCATCATTAAAGCTGAATCAGCGTCGCCGGGCGCGCCTCCCGCTGCAACCGTCAGCTGGGACACCGCCCCCAGGTTTTTTGCTGCCGCGAAACGATTTTAGACGAATTTTTAATTCGACGACGCGAGAATCAATTCGGAATTTGCGGGTTTCTTGTCGATGTTAGAATTCAAATTTCAAAAACCTACATACGTCGCGCGTCGTACGGTATAAAGTAACATTTAATTTTAAGTAAATTTGAAAATATCCGACATTGAAACGACGGCGTGCTAGAAGTTTTAAGTATTTTATTTTGGTTGAAAGGTGTGTTTGTCAGGAGAAACGGTTTGATAAGAATTGGTCTAAGTAGACTGTTAATATAGATATCGAATGAAAGGGTTTTACTAGAAACTCCAAAATATTAAATCCAAGATGGCCTGTACAAAAATTATTTTTGCGACGGTTTTTAAAATTGTAATTTATACTTGTTAAAAAACCTAAAAAAAATCTTCAGTCAGCACTTTAACCGAGCAAAAATAGGTGGTCGCGAAACGACACGTGACGTTTGAGGGGTGGATAATTCGTTCACATTTTATGAATAGCTTCAAATTACTGACAGACTTGTTTCGCCTATAGTCTGCATGGAAATACGGTAGCGTTTTAAATGAAATAGTTAATACAGATGTTTAACAATCGATCTGACCCAAAAATAAGATTCAAAAAACACATTGAAACATGTCGGCCTATTTTATCTACATTCGCCGCACAAAGAATCGTACAAAAAGTTGGGTGGTCCTTTGTGTAAGAGACCAGTTATGACAAAGCGAATCCCTGCCCCTGCGCGGGTCTTTGTCTCCTAGATCGAGATAGGAGCATAAAATTTGATTCGGGGATTATTTTATTAGATGAAACGAGCACGTGCTCGGCGTGACGAACGCGATAGCGTCGGCATCGGCACACAGAGCCGGAACAATTACATTCCACATGAATTAGCCATTGTCGCTGTGTAGTTACAACGCTACGGGAACTTTGTGCCTGTAGCACCGTGACGCGGTGTCCGGGGGCTACGGCTGCGACATCCGGCCCGCTATTGTCACACTTCCAACATACATTGTGGGAAACTACTCCCGTTGAGTGTTCACTTGCGAGTATCCCGTTCTAGGTATTGATTAGCTGGAATAATTAAAAAGTATCCCCCCCTTTGCCGCCCTCGCAGTATCTAGGTACCGTGACACGGTGAGTGACGTCGCGTGTGCTTGAAACAAGTACAGGTGCCTGTACAGTTGCTCTATCGTCTATAAATGCTTAGTTACTTACAGTCAGTGTAGGGCGGTAATCAATTAACTTTTAATACAATTTTTAACCGCCTTAATAATTATCGCAAATAAATTAATTGAATTAAACTATTCTCAATCGGTCGTTTAATGCACATTGCAATGTATTTGTTAAATAAATGTATTTTAATCGAAAATCACTTTTCTGAATATGACCGGCAATGTTTTCTAATAATAAATAATTTCTGATTTGGACTCCAACTTTTTGGTACATAAATTTGTCGAATGTATTTGTTTAATAAATGTATTTTATTCGAAAATCACTTTAATGTAAAATCACTTTTCTGAATATGAGCGGCAATATTTTCTAATAGATAATTTCCTGATTTTGCCTCCAACTTTTTGGAATCGTACATAAATTTGTCGTTCCCTATGTCATTTTCTAGGATTACAGGCTTTAATACGACACCTAAATCATAATATAATATAACCATACCAAAGTACCTAGAATTAACGTATAAGTTACTCTTATCCCGGATTAACACGAGTAACACCGCGGGGCGCAGTTAGTATGTATATAAATAATCTCTAAAAACTCACAATGTCACTCGCAATCACTCTTTTTACTCGATAAAAAAGAGAGTCTAAAGTAGAGTTGGTAATAACATAAGAGGGTACACGACTACATGACCACAAAGGTCGGCAGACACAAAGCCGCCCTTTCAAGATACCTATTGGAGAGATTTGGCGCTGTACAAAGGTTTTCAGCAGACAAAAGGCAGTAAGCTTATCGGTCCCACTGTAAGAACGTTATTTAATTTGAAAAAGCTCCTTTCACTTTAGTTGGTGAACTAAAATAGCTGCTATTTAAAGCTTTGTCATCGGTTTAGGTTTTGAAACTTATGCATGCGGAATGCATTTACAACAGGATTTTTACGATAACTTTTCAAGTTAAAAAACAATCGATTGCACGGAAGCAGGAAACGTTTAATACGACGAGACGAACTCGTTACCGTAATGGTTACCATGCGGGACTGCCTAACAGGGGGTCCCGGGTTCAATTCCCGGCACGGCTAACATCTTTGTGATGAACTAAATTTGTCTAAAATTAATAATCTAATAAAATCTAAAACAGTAAGTAATCAAAAATGTTAACTTTTTCAGCCCGACGCAAAAACAATGGGGTGTTACAAAATATCACATTGACGTGTGTGTGTGGGATCCTTTTCATGGATTCCAGGCATAGCTGTTTGGCTTGCATATATCAATCAATCAATTAATCAATCATTTATTTATTTCTAAAACATTTACAAAACTTACAAAAACTAAGCACATAATATAATATACTCGTAAAACTATAACTATTTTGTAAATGTATGTACACTCGTATATGGCGACTCGACGCAGCGTCATACTAAAAAACTGTACTGTGTGTGTGTCAATACTACTATCATATCAATGTACTTATTTAAAATTTTAACAGTTTTGTTACTCCGGAATTCTTCTTAGTTATATTTGATGAAAATGTGTTCAAGATTGTCGCCGCCACAAAAAAGCGAATGGATATCTAATGAATGACTTGAGTAGAATATACACGTTTTGATCAATTTCAAACATTTTTCTGTCAATATAATAGTGTACTCAACATTATTAAATTTATACGGAAGTTTATTGGCCATAAATAACATGACTTGGAGGTAAGACACACTACACAGATTAATTTTATACTATACTTGTCTATAAATCGATAGTGCAGTAAATTACCTATGCCTATGACCTATTGAATCGTTACATGCCAGCTATATTAGGAGTTAATTGACTTTTTGTTAATGTGTATGTTCTATTTTTTTATCTTGGTCCGATTTTTATCAAATTAAGAACATCGTCATACACACCTTTCAAACTAACGACTTCGGTGGCGTAATACTTACTATGTCGGATTGCCAATCAGAAGGTTCCGGGTTCGATTCCAGGCAAGGCCAAATCTTTGTGCGAAACTAAATTGGTTGGATGTTGGTCTGGGTGTTAAATATGTATCTATATATAGTATTTATGTACATATTTGTAGTATATCAATTGTGTTAGCTACTATAATACAAACTAGAAATGGTTCAGTATGAGCCTAACCAGCCGTGTGTGAAATGTGTAATAAAAAAACAGAATTGTAATCAGTTCATCCGTTTGGGAACTACAGATTGTACATATATAGACACAGGAACCTCAAACTTATAACACCCGTTTTCGTTGAGGGTTAAAAAGGTCGGAACAAAAAGCGTCTACATTTGAAACGAATGGCTACTTATTTATTGGTCGGTGGGTCGCGAAAATACGCGCAACCGAGCGCTGTCGCGGAACTAATGCATCAATAATGAGTTATGGCCCCGGGCGCCGCTATACGTTAAACAGGGAGTAGACAAGCTATTGAATGATCATACAGATTTGGCCTTCGATATGGAAGGATATTTGTTGAATGTACACAAGAGTTTATTTATACTTTAATAATAATATCCTTTTTTTTTACTTTTTAAACGGAGAGCTAATAATAGATAGATAAATACTTTATTTCCCACTAATTACATTAAATTATACATAGAAGAAACTTATAACTAGTGCCAAAAATGGCGGCCTTATCGCTAAAAGCGATCTCTTCCAGGCATTCTTCATTAATAATAATATACTAATATTATTATTAGCTCTCCGTTAACTATATACGGTTAACTATAACCGTTTGAGCCTTAGTATTTAAGAGAAAATGTTGGCAGTATCCTGGGAACTAACCGCAAGCCGATATTGGCTGATGTGCAAGTCTGTATGAAAATGGATTGAGCTCTTTTTTATATTGTACAGTTTTTGATAATATTTTAACTTTTTTGTTTGAATATACACGTGCGAAAAAATGTTTACATTTAAGAATTTAGAAATGATTATTTTGGAAAAAATATTCTGTTTCAAGTCTAAAGTCGTTGTGATCGGTGTCTAGTCTTAACTTGTTAAATTATGTTTAATAATTTTAGTGGAGGTAAGTGTAAAGTGGCCAACGGGAAGAGGCCGAGTATTTCTGCTTATCACACATAGGTTACTGTTACATATGCCTACAACAATTTTGTTACAAATATATATATTTACAACGTTACTTATACGTAATATTGTATTGTCTTCTGTGCTACTTTGTATCTATGCGTAATCAAGAGACTGTGTGTTCTATGCGCGGCTCAGATACAGCCACTAGATTTATTGGCAAACTGTTGGAAGGTAGTACGGAACCTTTATTTTAGATTTTCAACAGTATTTTTACAATTTATAGCTTTAACAACACCGTGTCTGAAAATTTTAGTTTTATACAATTTATTGCAAAGTGCTGAGATCTAGATATTGAGAAAATAGTAGAAAAAAATTCGAACACATTTTATTACTTAACCTAGTAATAATAAGTAGGTAATAGACACTTGATACATCAAATAGCATAAAAAGCTGTTCTTCAACTATACGTTCCCACTGCTGGGACTCGGGGCCTTCTCTCACGAGGAGAGAGATATAGGCCATAATCCACCATGCTGGTCAAATGCGCGTTGGCGGATGACACACGTCTTCAGATATTGTGGTCCTCAAACAATCCGGTATTCTCACGATGTTTTCCTTCACCGTAAAGCGAATGCAAATCCACACATAACATGAAAACATGTCATTAGTGTAGGGATCGAACCAGTAGCCGTCTGATTGAAAAGCAGACGTTATTACCACCGAGCCACACTCGCTTTTTTAGCCACACTCGCTTTTTATATACCTACATCAAATATTGACAACATATCTCTAATATACCGGCGAAAAACATAAGTTACAATATGTAAATTCTTAAAGCCTCGAAAAACATTTGCAAAACATATTTCTGTTGTTATATTTCTTTCCTAAAAAAACAGTTTAATAAAATCTGATTCCCCTAGGGCAGATGCAATGCAAAAACGTGACAAATCGGTTAGCCACGCAATCCCGGCATTACATTGTCATACCGAATAAAGGGGTCTACCACAAGATACGACTATCATAGTTAATTTAAATTAAGTCTATGTTACTCGTACTTCTTATTTGCAATTTTACTCCATTGAGTCCCAGAGCTTAAACTGACTTTTGTATTTAAACTAGTGTTTTTTACAACCGTCACAATCAATAATTTTTTTGATTTATTGATCGTACAACCCCATTGAAACTTTGTAACCTTACACCTCAATTATTTGACTATTTTCGTAAGTGTACACAAAACCTTGTTTATAATTAAGTTTTTAAATAAATCTCTTGAATACCATCTAAATCGGCCTTTTAATGTCGTCAAAATTCTTTATCTCTCTCTATTTTTTGTAGAAACTACCGATAAAGATCGCAAGACCATAATTATTATAGTTATAATACTAAAATAAAACTAAGTGTAAAATACTCCAAGCAAACTCCGAGGAATTTGGGATTACACTTTCTTCGTTTAAGTTTTGATTTGTACGCAAAAGTGAGCGAGCAATGACTTGTATATATATGTTACATATAGTGTTTTTTTTGCAGAGTGTTGTTCAAAATATTTAATATTTAATAATAAATAATAATAATACTAATGAATAATAAATATTTAAGGGTGTGCAAAAAAAGGAAAGACAACATAACTAACTAATATAAGGTATTATTAAAACCATGATAGCTTAGAGCGAATAGTAACCCTCCTTTTTATTCGCACGATGGTCCCCCAGTGAAGGCGCGGGCGGGTTCGATGCCGGCGCGTGTCCTTGGCAGGCAAAGCCAAACGTCAATGAATAATATTCTTTAATTCTGTACCGTATACGGTAACCTAGTTATTGGAACCCTAAACTGTACAAAAATAACTGTTTTTAAGGGCAACGACAGACTTGCGACTGGGCTTAAAGTTGGGGTGACGTTTACAGAAAGTAGATTTTTAATGCCAACTATATTAAATACTCAAAACTGCTTTTTAGCTACGACGCTTTTGTTACGCGTATTAATATTATCATAAAATAATAATTATGATTTTCAGTGTTACATTATGTAACTAACTCCTTTACTCATCCTATGACAAACAGACAAAATAAATGTATTGGAAGCTTCGGTAAATTGAACCGATTTTTGATCTATTATATCAATATACGCAAATTTCATATTATAAAAACGTGCCTACTAACTAAAAAACCTAAATGATGCAATGTTCAATTTGTTCTTTTAATTAATGTTATCATTATTTATACGTAACAATATTGTACTTTGACTACATACTATTACGAAACCGAGTATCTCGTTTTTGTTTATACGCAATACTAATTGAAGAAATGACTTATCCTATATACTTACATATGGTTAATCCAAAGTCTAAGTCTATACCAAATTTTATCGAAATGAATACAACCGTTTAAGCGCGAAAGGCTAACAAACATACACCCTCACACATAAAGCTTGTCCTATTATGCTAGCGGGATTTGTCGTTCTAGAAAAATCGGAAGTTTGTACGATGCCTTAGCAATAAGTACGCGGAGTGGAGTGAACTGACGGTGGGCGGCAGGCAGTACGGAGCGCCCTCCCGTCGCCGCCGCACGTAAGCTCAGCTACGACTCTACGCACCGCTACGGAGCTACGATCACACCCGCACTTGCTACGAAAGTGCTACGCACGATAATAAACTTAGGTTTATTAGAAGAGCACGATAATAAACTTTGATTTATTAGAAGACCACGATAATAAAAGAGCTTTCGCACACTAAGTTTTTTTTAGTAATTTATTCACAAATTATTAAGTTTATATTCCACACCCGCACTTGTTAAAAACTGTAAATATTTTGAATGGTTCAATACGAGTAGAAGAAATAAGAAATTACGAAACACAGAACGCTACGTGTGATATTAAACTTACGTAGATATTAGATGAATATTAAACATACGTAGATATTAGATGAATATTAAACTTAGATATAAGACCACAAGATTATAAAGCTACGTGCGATTACTTTTTGTGTAGCTGTAAAGCTACGCACGCAGCTATAATATCACATGTTATACTATCTGTGCTATATTCACACTTTCCATGATACTAGATTTTAGAAGCTACACGCGCTGCAAACTGCACGATACTAAAGTTTTTTTTGTGTACTAAATTGAATGTGTATTTACTAATTAGGCAAACTTTCAAGCTGTATAGAAAATTTCTAAGAGTGCGAAAAATGTGTTAAATATGATCAAGTTTACATTTTGAGCGCAAACTAAAATATAATCTTATTATATCTAGTAAACACAGTATTTTCTAAATAACAATACATTTACTATAGTTTCGGTTTACACGGACAGTAACATTCTTTGAGACAAGTGGTCGTTGTAATATGTATTAGTTGTCGTATGTAACTGATCGGAACGGATGTTACATAACCGTAGCTATGAGCATGTAGCACTTTGCCGTATTACCATTGCAATTAATTGCTTTGCTCATTGACGCAGCAGCAATAACTATACAGCCAAATTAATTACTGTAAGTCTGTATCTCACTCCAATACCTACGAACATGTACAAGATTAGGGATTGAAAGTAAATAAATCAATAACACATACACAATACATTATTAGAGAGCCTGGTCGAAGCAGTGTTTCAAACGATCAGAAAAATTTAATGTGCTAATGCTGTTATTCTATGGGTACTCTTCCCTCGGATAGTAGATTAGGGTATATGTGATGATACCTTTAGAGATCTAAATATAGAGTTCACCAAAATGTTTAGTACAGTTTAGTATGTAGTTGGTATTTTTGACAATAAATGTAAAAAATACTATAAAACTTACACATCTTTGTTACAGAGAGCGGTGTTAAAAGGAGATAAGGTTTCAAATGAGAAAATGTCCCTGCTGTAGCGGTAAAGATAATAAGATCTCGCTGAGCGATAGGATGAGCTTGTTCGTCGACTTGCGCCAAATCAAGTCGTCCGTAACAAACCTCTCCGAAATGGTGGACAAGTTATCCAGCTGTAAGAAGGAGCAAATACCACACGAGCCACCCAAAATGGAGTCGTATCTTTACACCAGTTCAAAGTACAAGCCGGCTTCGCTAGGTTTCGGAGTCCGCTTTCCGAGCCAAGAAGACATTTATCGCGACATGCCTTCGTCGCGACTCCGCAGTCACATGTCGCTCCCTAATTTGGGTAAAACCGACGAGGGACTCGATAAGCCCTCCGTGTCACGGTATGACAGTACGCCAAAAATTGTGGAAATCGATGACGAAAGGAGCGACAGTCGCCGAGCCACGATACAACTGTCGACGGAAAACCTTAACGACTGGATCGTCGCGTCCATTAACAAAAGGCCGCATTACGATGATACCGGCGACACTCATCCTATGGACTTTATTGAGAGCGTGAAGTATTACATCGCGGAACTAAACATGGCCGAAGACAAACAGCTGCCTTTCATAATATCCTGCTTAGAAGGGGTCCCTCTTATGTGGGCGCGGTGTTTCCGGAACGAGTTCAAAAACGTTGAAGGGTTTTATACGGCTTTCGAGCAGGAGTTCTGGGGGCCTGACCGACAGAAATCCGTGCTGTACGATTTGAAACTTGGAAAGTATGATGAGGCCGGTACGCGAATGAGTATGTCCGAGTACTTTTTACACAAAGTCTCTAACTACCGCCACTTGAATCCTCCACCATCAGACCTGGAGATTGTTTATTCGTTGGCAGCGCACTTTCCGACAGCTGTGGAGTTAGAATTGCGGTTGACTCCGAAACCGACACTTCGCGATGCATACCGCTTACTTCGGCGAAGAGATGGCGAATCTACCGAGTTCCTACCAAACTATCTATACGAGATGTGCGAAGCCTTCCAACGGGGACAGCGGCCGGATTCTGCGAGACGACCAGACCCTCAGTCTAGCACTTCAGAAACCGGAACTAAAGGGACCAAAAAACTTTGAAGGTTCAAACTGTTTTAGAGTAAACTAAATACTTCAAGTGTTCGGTAATTTAATCATTCTATGTAACAATTTATGTTATATGTAGAAATAGATGGATATTAAAGGATCATTGTTCGTTGGTATTCAGTATGTTTGTGGATCTCAATATTATAAGCATTATTATAGGTAATGTTTTTTATTATTTGTTTTCCTTTTCACCTATTAAATCTTAATAAACACCTACTATCCCCGTAGGTGTATTTCAAGGCTCTTGTATAAATCACCATTTGTATGACAGACAAATTGTGAAGGACAGTTGTAAAATAAATAAATTGAACATTTTAGGCCACCTGTGTTTTAGAATCTATGTTGTTAATATGTACTAAAATATCTTATAAACGGAAGTATTTAGAAAAAGGTAGTAAATCTAGCTCATATCGACTATATATTTAGTTATATCTCTTACTCGTATTTTCTACATTCAGAGTAATATAATCAAGCGTCATAAACGCTTAAGCATAAAAAAATGGCTGGTAACCTATTTTCTCTGAACAAAGAACAACAGAGAACCATACATATTTCCTTCTACACAGCGGAAGTACACTAAATATTTAATTTTTTCTTCTGCCTACAATGGATTTACGCAAAGTAACGCCTAAGGCATTAGGTTATATTTCCTTCTGGCAATCTAGATCCACTGTATGAATCAAAGGCTGTTGTTCCAGCGCCCTGCACGAGAGTGAGGGCAACTGGACGGAGCGCGAGTGCTGGGCGGCTCGCGCGGGCGGCGCGCTGTGGAGCGAGCAGGCGCGCGCGTGCCGCCGCCAGCCCACCGCCATGCCACACGTGGCGGCTGCAGCCCGTCTCGCTCGCGCCGCCTGTCTAGCTGCGCACGAGGGAGAGAGATGGAACTGCTCCTCGGTTGAACTAGCGCCAAGATTTTCGCCGGATTTGCTCACAGGTAAAACCTTAAAGATGCTAGCTCGGTAGCAGCTCACCGACACGAGGGAGAGAGATGAATCTGTTCCTCGGTGCAACTGGCACATACATTCTAGCTAGCTAGATTTGCTCATAAGTAACTAAAGTTAAAGCTGATTGTATTAAGCTCCCGGTTTTACCTAGTACCTATAAGATAGTATCTGGCTAGAAAGTAGCTGCCAATGTCAACTAGGAACATTTCCATATATCTCTCTCCTGTTCAGCTGCTATATGTTTGTGTTGCGCACGCGACTAAATCATTACATCTGCATATGTACCCTGTTAACAAGCAGTTATTATTTAGGATTAAATGAAAAGGTTTTTATTATTTAATTTTATTATTTATTTCCGTCAAGTACGGGAGCACAGTTAAATAGTAAACACAGGTGATCGAGTGAACGGCACGTTTAATACTGACGCAACGAGATCGCGGAGGCGTTAGCGAGTATCCTATAATGTATACATCTCAGTTTCTCTGTAAAATAGGAAGTTAATCTACATAAAAACATCTTGAAAAAGCTGACTGACCATTCCGTTCCCGGTGGAGCTACTTTGAATGTGTGATGTAGAGTAAATGTAAGATAAGCGCAGTCTAGTCGGAGTGTTTTCGTATCGCAGCCGGTGCATTGTGCAAGTGCGGCGCCCGTGACGGCCCTTTCTTCGAGCCGCGTCCGCCGCCGTTCCGCGCCGAGCGCTCTTTTTATTTACGTGTCACATCCTCGTTTATTTATCGCTTCGCGGGCAATTAATTCTTAAATTATTCCATTGTTTCATTCTTTCCAAATCGCTTTATTGTTCGTTCGTTTAGTGCGGCCGGGTGGAGTAACGAGGGAAGCGTAAACCGTCGGTATTGATGCCGAAGAGGCTTATTAAATAATAGGAGGACACGCGAGGGCCCGCCAGCCGGCACGCCATCGCGCTGGGAGCGCGCCCCGTCTTACATTACGCGCCGTCTTCCTCGCGACTGCCGTGACGTGACTGCTCTTTGCTATTGATCTTTACGGAACATAATCATGTCAGGTCAGGCTTCTTTTCCGGGTACCCAAATAGCTCGTTGCTAAGCTATTTGCTCCCCTCGAAATATTGCGGTGATTTTGTTCACAATTCGCCATTACGGTCACGACACGAGTGCCGAGTTATCTCGGGATAAGGTTCAACGAATGTTCTTTGTGCGCTTTCCGCACTGCTCGCTCACAATCAGTGTGTGAGAGACATGGAAAAACAACTAAAAGTTAGGAATAGGAAAAAAAGCGAACAATGGGGAAGTTTTCTAGCTTGAGCATGGTTGGCGACATTGTAGTTGGTAGAACGGCGCGGCCCGGATGTCGGCGGCTGTCTCCGGAACCATTGTTTTTGGTCGCCGTCCCTGCGTCCGTCTACCCACTTTAGGAAATTAATTGACATGGAACGTCGTCGGCTACAACAAAAACCGTTAGGAATCTCGAGTGCTCCCGACTAGATACATTTTAATTAAAAGTTTTACGAAGCGGGTAGTCTGTAAACTTCGCGGGTAATGAACGCGAAAAGCGTATAACTTTTCATTAAGACTCGAAGTGCCTAGTTAAATAAGTGCTTGTTTAATTTTACGTTACCTCATAATGATTATGAGTCTGCATTCTTTAAGTAATTTGCTTGGGAGCTTTGTTAATGGATTCATAAAAATTCCGCTCTAACCCCGTTTAATTTTATATAACCTAACTTTTAGCGACATTTTTAGGATTCCTTATCAAAGGGTAAAAAACTGAACCCGAACCAAACAAAGGTTCCGTAGTCCGTCTATGTGATGCGTAGAGAGGAAATGCATATGACTAGGAGAAGTATGGATATGACTGTACAAGGTAGCGGAAGTAAAGGCCGACCTAGTAAGACGTTGATAAATTGTGTAAATGAAGAAAACTTACTGTGCAGACCCCACCTAGTAGTTAATGGTCTAGGAAGAAGAAGTAGTCCGTTTGTCTAACATCATCTCATGAACCGCGATAGATAGTATGAAATTTTACGTAGTAGGTAGTTTTCGCTTTTACAAATACTATAAACAGAACAAAGTCTTTTCGGCTCGAGCCCTTGGCCGGCTTTTTATTAGCGCATTTATCCAAACAATACGAGCTGGTCATTCAGCTAACGCGCGATTAAAATCAAAGTTGATAGAAATAGAGTCCAACTCGTAAATCAACCCCAATCTTTATTGATGAGCGGCTACTTTTTCAGCGTTTATCAGTCGTTCGAGGTAATCGAAGGTTCGTCTTACAATGCGAGCAGCGGGGTCGGACAAAAGATTTAATTACACGCATGAATCAAGCGAGCCCTAGCTACGGGATTCAGATAAGCTCCGGTGAAGCGGTGCAGTGACGCGATGTGTATAGCGATAACTCTGTAGGTACCACCATTGTCTTGCAGGCTGCGGGCTCTATCGCGATCAGATTCGGATTAAAATGATTACGGTATCTTTGAATGAAAATGGCCCGTCAGCTAAGCTTAAAGTGACTCAAGGCGGTAAGGTATGGGAGAAAAATAACATGTGTTGAAAAATGTTAGGGCTTGAATTCTCACAGTTTTATTATCTTTGATTCAGTGTTACGGATTGATAGAGTTTCAAAACCTGATTACGTAACATTCGCTGAATAGATTTATTTTACGAAAAAGCCTATTTTAAAAATGCAATAACCTTCTGAAAGGTATAAAGTATTATTTGTTGAACATTTAATGAGCTTTTGCTTTTGGCAATTCACCTGATGGTAAGCAATTTATTTTTAATCTTACTAAGTATTTGTTGTAAGTAATGATAATAGGCATACGTTTGAGTTGTTTTTGACTATACGGTCTTAACTTACGGTATAAGTATCTAGAATCATCTATCTTCTATCTATCAATATTACTTAAGAATAGTAAGAAATACACTATTAAAATGAAACCTTTGGTGTTGATTTAGTCAAAGACTGTGTTTCAACACCAATATAACTTAAGAATAGTAGATAAAATTGTTTTAAAAAACAAACAACCGACTTCAAAACACAACTAAAAAGGGAAAAATAATTTTAAGCCTAAATCAAATCAAGAATATATAAATAGAATAGAAGAGTTTATTTCATGTACTTATAAAAATCTATCTGTATTCTTGAAGTCGGTGCCATCTAATAAGAACATATTAATGTTTGTTAAAAAAAAACTATTTTTAATTGTCTTTCTTAGTTAATAGTTAGAGTTTATAATTTCAAAAGCCTCTTGCGATATTTGGACCGTGGTTCCAATCGCGAAACGACTAAAGACCCTTCAGCAAGGCTCAATTAAATTAAGTCAGCTTTATCAACCAGCGATAAAGCTGACTTAATTTAATTGAGCCTTGCTAGCGTAGAATGCCGATGCACCAGTAATCCTATGAAGCTACATGCACTATTGCGTACGCTGAAGGCACAAGGGTTAGGGGGCGGAGGGAAACTAATGAATGGAGAGAGGCTGTTGTCGTTATTATTTCTAACATAAATGGAATTGTTTTTGGGTTGATGAGGGAGATATTTTATTTACTTTTCTACGGACTTCAATTTTTGTTTATTTATATAGGCAACTGTATTTTTTTGTAATAATATCAGAACAATCAAAAATATTAATTACGAAAAATACCTATTGCATAATTTTATTTAGAGTTTAGAGAAATAGTTTTCTTCTTTTACTTAATTAACTGGAATAATATTAATTAATATAAGTATTGTATATTTTTTATAAACTTCATTTTTTATTTTATTTTATTATCTTTGCGTTTATTATGAGTATGTATTTACCTACCTAACTCGGTCACTATTTTAAGCTCAAACGGCTGACTATTTTAATAAATATCTATGAAGCTGAGCTCCGCGGTGTTAACCGGGAGTTTTATCTCCATACCAAAATTCATCAAAATAGAATAGAATATTTTGATGAAATTGCGTGAAAGAATATCAAACAAACCCAAGGCCGAAAGCCTCTATAATATTAGTAAAATTACACATTAGCCTACGTTTAAATTCGAATTAACGAAGGTAATTTACTAGATGCAATTATTATTATATTTTCACACATACACACACACACAATTTATTAGATGTATAACATTGTTTACAGACCTTAATAATTATTTTGGCATATTTGACCTAGTTACATAATTCGGCTCTGGCCACAATAAGTATACCTACATATACATATTAAAATAGTTTAATCGACATTCAAGAGCAGGTCCTTTCTAGAACCTAACTGAATGTCGTAATCTTAAGTAGGAACATAAAATTGTAATAGCTTCGCCTCAAACTAATATAAACAAAAATAAAGTAGCTTATTTGATACTGCTTGTTTGTGAAGCTACCATAATCCCGATTTACGAGTATTATTACTCAGTTCGGGTTTGGTGGCAGCTCAAACAAGCAGCGATATTTAGTACTAAGTCTAGTTCCTACTTATTAATATTGTAAATTCTTTGCTTAAATAAAGATATTTTTTATGTTTTATTAAAAGCACAAAGAAAGGAATACTATAAATTGTACTTGTTATAGGTAATTTATACTGCCTACGCTTGAATTAAACCGTGAAGTTAAACTTAACAGCCATTACTTTCATAAAGAGTTTAATGAAGCTTCTTACATCCTCATTTTTACTGTTAATAAGGTAATTTTTAAAACCCTTGACATTAAAGAAGATTAAAATATTAGCTCAGAATACAGAAAGAACTTCTGTATTCTGAGAATATTAGTTATAATGGCCGCGAGTATCGTCGTAAAGCAACGTAATTTTTGTAATACTCTGCAAATCTTTTCAAAAGATTATGAATGTAAAAAAACTTGTACAAGTATAAAGCAATTAAGGACCTCGTTAGCGTAACGGACTGCTAATCAGAAGGTTCCGGGTTCGATTCCCGGCCCGGTCAACATCTTTGTGCTTAACTAAATTTGTTGGCTGTGGGTCTGGGTGTTAAATATGTATTTATATATAATATGTATGTATGTATATGTAGTATATCATTTGTGTTAGCAACCATAATACGAGCTAGAAATGGTTCAATATGGGGCTAATTAGCCGTGTGTGAATGTGTCCTAATATTTATTATTATTATTTATTTATTTATTTTATTACTTATGAGGATAACATCGTATGGTTGTACCTTATATTACTGGATAGTGATATATTTGCGATATTTGGCAAACAATTACGAAATGTAGACAGTATAGGTATATAATAATTTGATTTTAGATTCTCTTCACAATAATACCAAATAACTAAGCAATTTGCATTAGCTTTAGATAAAAAAAAAAACTAAAGCTAGCTCGCTACGTGGCCATTGACACTAAAATAGGTGTTTGTCTAAAATAATTATTGTACTTAATGTAATTGATTTGACATATGTCATAATATTGGTAGTATGCGTAGACAGAAGAAACAATCTGTCTACGGGTAGTATGCGTAGACAGAAGAGTAGTATGTAAAACGCTATGAGTATGTCATTATTTGTATGTTCGCGTATTGGTGTTTTTTTACCAATACAACAAAAACCGAATGTAGTGCCTGTAGCTCAGTTACCTAAGGTGATCTGACACGATCATTAAAGTTAAGCAACGGTCGATGCGGATAGTATTTGTATGGGTGACCATGCACAAGACTCTCGTTTTTAAAGTGGCATTTTCATCTGGGCGCTACCGGGGGTCGGATGACACGTTAAATTGTAGGTCCCGGCTGTTAGTCGTAAGAACAAGGTCTACGGGCGCCATGAACAAATCTCGACACTAGAACTTGGCCACTTGGCTCATACGAAGAAGAAGAAGAAGCAAAAATTGAAGAGTTATCTCGAACCCATATACTTCAGGAATCAGATAATTCAAAAACGTTCATCACTTATCTACTTTCACTTATACCTTCCCCCTTCTGGGAGAAGGCCTCGTCTTCCAATAGAAGGAAAGTAGAAAACGCTGCTTGCTAAGTTTACAACTCGACGACCTCGTTGGCGTAATGGTTATCATGAAGGACTGCCAACCAGAAAATCCCGGATTCGATTCCTGGCACTGCCAATATCATTGTGATGAACTAAATTTGTTGGTTGTGTGTCCGGGTGTTAAATATGTATAGCATGTATGTATATGTAGTATATCAGTTGTGTTAGCTACCATAACACAAACTAGAAATGGTTCAGTGTGGGGTTAACCAGCCGTGTGTGAAAGGTGTCCTAATATTTATTTATTCATGATCTTTTGAAAAGATTTACAGAGTATTCAGATTACGTTGCTTTACGACGATACTCGTGGCCATTATAACTAATAAATATTTTAATCTTCTTTAATGTCAACGGTTTTGAAAATTACCTTATTAACAGTAAAAAATAAGGATGTAAGAGCTTTATTACTGTGTTAAAGTAATAACTGATAATTTTATCTTCACGGTTTAATTCAGGCGTAGGCAATATAAATACAAACTAGAAATGGTTTAGTAAAGGGTTAACCAGCCGTGTGTAAAATAATAATAGTTAAAAAAAAAAACTAAAAAAACACGCGTTTTATAGAAAACCGTGATTTTATCAAATTAGTGTATTGCCATCGATCCTCAATAAATCTACAAAGTTTGAACGAAATCTGGCCGTTTAAAGTGGGTCAAAATCGCGCCCAAAGAAGTCGGTTACAAACAAACATACAAACAAAAATACAAAAAAAATGGAATAATTTTATCAAATTAGTGAGTGTATTGTCATCGATCCTCGATAAATCTACAAAGTTTGAACGAAATCTGGCCGTTTAAAGTGGGTCAAAATCGCGCCCAAAGAAGTCGATTACAAACAAACACACGGGTGAAGCTAATAAGAAAGCGTGTAAAAATAACTAAATTCATCTTTGCAGGTACTCGCGAGCAAGCCTACGTGTACGCTATGTCGGCAGCGGCGCTCACGTGGTCGGTAGCCCGAGCGTGCGCCGCGGGTGCGCTGCCGGCGTGCTCCTGCGCAGCGCCCCCGCGCGCCCCGCCCCGCCCGCCGCGGCAGGCGCAGGTGACCCCCGCTGAGCCGCACGCTCGCTTCAAATGGGGCGGCTGTGGAGATAATTTCCAGTGGGCTGAGAGGTGAGATTTTTTTAAACTCTATACAGTAATACCCCGACTTACGCTACATCGACTTACGCGAATTCGGAGTTACGCGATTTAATTTTCTCATCCATTTTAACGTTTTTTGTTTGAAAGCCGCGCACTTCAGATTGTGTTTATACATTTTATTAATATAGTTTGTCATATTATATAGAATTAAATTAAAATTTATTTCCTAAATTATAGTCTCCGGTCCCAATTCAACATACTTTGAATGACTTTATAGGTACATGTATATGCAAAATTGTACCCCGACTTACGCGAATTCGACTTACGCGGATAGCGCTCGGTCCCACCTATCGCGTAAGTCCGGGGTATTACTGTACAGGCATTTGTCAGGGCAAGCTAGCGAGATACTAGCCTAAGGTGGAGCCGTCGAACACACTGTTAGGTAGAAGTAAACATGAAATATTTAGTGGATTTCCGCTGTAAAATACACTTAATATTTGTCATTTTTTGATATTGTAGACTTAGAATCTTTTGACAATACTTTTAAATATTATTGCATTGCTGTAAATCATGATGGGAAATTAATGTATAAATCTATTAATTAATTGACATTTTGCACAACGCAAGCGGTAGCCTACAAGGGACGTTTGATGATATTTTTCATGTTTTTATATTACCTGTGGCTACGCCAATAATTATTTCATTTCTTTTCATTTTATTGATGGAATTTGAATGGATTTCCGCAAAGTAACGCCGAGTCAATAAAAGGTTACAATGTTAGGTGCTTTGCGACAGATTTTCTCATCCATCATCCAGTTTATTGTAATCCGAGAGATACTTACTGTACTCCACAACCCAGGTCGACCATAGTGTGGAGCACAGTCCTCCGAGTTTACTAACATTTACACCTAAAAAAAAACACCTTTAAAAAATACTAATATTTAGTCTTACATTATTTTTCCTAAACTGCAACATTCAATATAACTAAACTCGATGTAATCTAGATTTAAGTTTTTTCCGTGCTAAATAAATTATTTATTTATACACAATGTACATTATTTTACATGTTCTATTCTCGGCTTCAGTCTGGTGCCAATTTATGCTAGGTTCGATGATAGTTCTTATGTCGTTAGTCCACAAATCTTTCTAAAACCACTATGGTTAACATAAACGTCTTTCCCGTAGGTTCGCCAAGCAATTCTTAGACGCGCACGAAATGGACGTACGAGACGGGAAAATTGAGGACGATTTCGAAATAGAGACGACGACCACGACCGAGCTGCCAAAGACCACGACAACTGTCGAGCCGACTACAGCGCCCCCTAACGTGATCCTGGTGGATGATCAGCCGGCACCGGCGAATGTCACCATGGCTCCAAAGAAAGGTCGGAAAGGACGTCGCGGAAGAAAACGCTTACCGCGGTCGCCGCGTCGGGGTCGGCCCACGAGGAAACGCTTCAGATCTAGACCTAGGTACGTATAAATAACAGGGCTATGATCGAAAGGGAATTTATATGTTTTTTACAATGAAATCGCAAAAAATATGTGTCAATGTAGTTGCAATTCTTCTTCTTCGTATGAGCAAAGTGGCCAAGCTCTATGTCGAGAGTTTTCATGCCGCCCGAAAGCCTCTGACTTGGCTTAACGACTCCTTTTACTAAGACTAACAGCCAGGACTTCGAAATCGGCTGCTTATTTAAGTAACTCTTATTCGCGATAACTCTGTATGTAATACACCACTTGGCAAGTCGCCAGACACTATAGCTGTCAGCACTTTTTGCCATCCTCCCTGACTTACGATCGCCGTTTCAAACAAGTCGTATTGCAGTGGCGTACATTTGTTTTTAACTTGGAGAAAAACCTGTGCTTTGTTGTCGACGTCTCTGGTCGCTTTTTCTAGGAAATGCGAAAAACGATAAGTTTCGGAGTTCGTATAAGGATCGAGTGGGGTAGAGAGCTTACAGTAGATTAATTTGAAACTTTCCGTTGTATACTTGTAGGGCTGGCAGCTTTTTTTTATCCGCGATTGAGTTAACCTAGTGGCCAATGCAACAGATTGCGAAGCACGAGATTCAGGGTTCGATTACCAGGTCGAGTCACTCAAATGGAGAATTCAAACATCTGTTTCGAACTTGAATGTGCGCATGTCTATAGCACCAGAGAGTAAAATCCTATCGCATAGATCCAAGAGGATTTTTGCGTGTGAGAACTCTAGTTTATAGTCCCGTACCCAAACGGTACCTCATGAATCTATAATATCTAGAGAGTTACATGGGCAAAATCTAGAATTTGCAGATTTTTGTTATAAATCGTAAAGGGTAAAAATTATTGAAATATAGCTTAAAGACCGTCTAAAGAAAAATTCTAAGAGTTACTTATTTTGTTACCAAGCAGATTTATCAATATGAAAAAACACTTTTTCTGGTTGGTATACAAGTACATCGGAACCCTTCTATGCGCGAGCCTGACTTGCATTTGGCCAATTATTTGTTGGTATACGTTCTTAATTTTCTTTACTCGTGGAGCCCCAAGAAAACTATAGCCTTCTGAGGAAGCTTAACCCACATACAGTTTTCTTAGGAGAGAAAAAACTAAAAGCCCGTGATTCTAGGTTCGACATCGACGACCGCGGCTCTCGGTACCGCAACATCGAGTACCGCATGGCGGCCGACGACCCGCGCTTCGACCCGCAGGTTGACTTGCGCACGCGCCTCGACAAGCTGCGCCCGCTCATCGCCATGGCCAATCTCATCAACGGACGGTTCGGACGGAAGGTAAACAGATAAGGGACAATGTCTTTCAACCTTCCTTCACTACAAAACATAAGAACTCTTTTTCTGAGTCTCTTTTTCTAAAGGGCAAGGTTCTATGTGATGGACTACAAACCTAGGGTTAAAAGGTACTTCCTAGGTAAGCGTGGAGTATTGTAGACACAACGTAAGTTAACACCAGGCAGGTTTTAGTCAAACGCATACTTATTAATAGTAATAAAATGTAAAATACGAGAGCGATGAGCTGAAGAGCTTGAAATATCGACACCACAGCTCTGTGTGTCTGTCTATGGTCTGTTGAGTCATACATATGTACAAAGAAGAATAGGTACTCTACCTATGTGATGAAAGCCAATGTCACCACGTTAACCATGGACAAAATATGTGGTTATAATGAGCAAACACTGCCTTATTAAATCGACATAAAAATTAAATTAAACGTGCTTTGGAGAGTGTTAAACTCTTTATCTATGGATGATGAGAACTATTTAATTACTCTTTGGAAGTGGAAGACGGACACTAACTAAACTTTTCCTCTTTATAATATTGGTATAGATATCCTCTTTGGTCTTAATTTTCAAAGTATCAAGCCTAAAGAGCCCTATGCTCTTCCGCAGGCGGTGTCAGCGGGTATGCGCACAAAATGCACATGTCACGGTGTATCGGGCTCGTGCTCGGTCCGCACGTGTTGGCGTGCCCTGCCCCCGCTAGCGCGCGTCGCCAGCGCCCTGGCGGCGGAGACTGGACGCGCTGCGGCTCTGAGACCGAGACGCCGCCGCGCAAGACCAAGACTAACATATGTCACGCCCAGCCCTGATTATTGTGAGCCGGACCCGGCGGCTGGATCGCTTGGCACTCATGGCAGGTAAGGTTCAATGTTGTGCCTTAGTTAACTTTTAATCCTAGTCCTACTAATAAAATAAATGTGGAAGTTTGTGTGTGCGTGAGTGTGTATGTTTGTTACTTCTTCACGCTCCAATGGCTGGGTCGATCTAGATGAGATTTACTTTGAAGGTAAATTAGACCTTGGATTAACACAGAGGTAACTTCTATCCCGGATTAACGCGGGTAACACAACGGGGCGCAGCTAGTAGTATAATAAATATTAAAAATTTCTTTTAGTACAATGACAACACTTTCGCTTTAACGTTTTTATTGTCTTCTGTATTATATTTTATTAAGAGTTCATAGCTAGAAACTAAATACATTTTTAGGATACTTAAAGGTAAAATTCATGAACGTCAATCTTTTTTGTGCAAATAGCATGCAATGCCGTGATTATGATAATTGCATCACTAAATACAATACACTTTCGGGTAGGAAATTAAAAAATAAGTAAATTCATGTTTTCATCATACTTTTAAACCCAAAATTAAGAAAGCTAATTAATATTTTGGGGTTTTTGGAAGAATTTCGCGCGCGAATTTAGAGCGCTTACGGTACGATTACGGCTTACACGATTGGCACAAGACCGAGATGAATGGTGTACCTATGAAAAGAGAGGCCTATTCCCAGTAGTGGGAGAGAACCGGCTGTGGATGATGATGATGATGATGACGGTATAGTTCCTCTCCTCTATCCACAGGAAGTGTAACGCAAGCCTAGGTAGCGCTGCCGGTGGATGCTCGCGGCTGTGCTGCGGCCGCGGCCGCCGCGCCGTGCGCTCCTCCAAGCTGGAACGATGCCACTGTCGCTACCACTGGTGCTGCCGCGTCGACTGCCAGCTCTGCCGACTCACCACTGAAGATCATTACTGCAACTAACAAACTCGGTCGCAGTTGTATCGTGTTATTCAAAATGTAGAAGCTCTTCCTTTCTTGTACCTGGCGTTGCGTTACGCTGAATAACTCAAAATTGCTTAAAGCGCTATCTTCAAGTAAATTGACGAGCGCTAATTAAAAAAAATCTTCTTAGAAACAGTTAAGTTTAATCCTAGGATGTCTATATGGCTTATTATTAGATCCACAACTACTACCTAAATCTTTCAATTCTCGTTTATGTAAAAACAGTGTTGTGCCTCAACTCCACATTCCATTAAACTAATTTGTATTAAATAGGAAAATCTTTCGGACTCAAAATATAACGCCAGGTGAAAATACTCATACGATTAAATGCCAAACATATTTGTTGACTCTCAAACTTATGACTAAATGAGAAATAAAACAATTTGCTTAGAACTTTACAAATAAAATTATAAAATGTATTTATTTGACACAGTTACACATTTGTGTGTGAGTGAAGGATACTCAAAACACACCCCTCGACTATTTTGAGTGTTCTTTTTAAATAGCGCGGTTTGTACCATCACTTGTCAAATAAGGCGCTAATTAACTGGATCTATGTAGTAATATGAAAATATGACTACTAATTTCAGAATTCATATTAATCTAAACGGAATATATCGAAACCAAAGAAAACGGTTCAAATAAAAAAATTTAATAAGTACGTAGAGCGTTCAATAGCTTGTAAACTAGTCATTAATACCACGGCGTCGAGTAAAATAGTGTATAAATTATCTTAAAATAGAATTTAAAATGTGTAGCGTAGTGTTTAGACGGTTTTAGACTACTAATGCATTGCAGTATTGTACTTAGAATGCTAATCCATTATTTATTGTAGAGCTAAGTAATATTTTAGGAATACGCAGTTTTTAACGAAAAAACAGTTCTATAAATAACGTGGGATGGGTTATATTTTTTGTGTCCTTGGAAATCAGTGGCCGTAGTTTCGTAGCGTTACGTTGTCTAGTTTTCGTGATAAAATAAATATATTTGAAATCACTGCTAAACTCCTGATAAGTTTTTTTTTTATAATAAATAGGCTTGCGCTTGATCACAATTAACCTGATGGCAAGCGACATTATGATCTAAGTTTGATAATATAATTTTAAACTATAATTAAATTTTTGACTGCTGATAATATATTGAGCTCTGGACGTATAGCGCACTACCGTATGTGCGAAAACAAAATGTACCTGACGCGTCCCGCGCACGCGCATGGTATAGGCAGCCAATTGGACACTTTGGGACATTTCCATAACAAATAAATAATTGGCCGCACTATACCATTGGTGTGCGGGGCACGTCCTGTGCATTTTATTTTCGCACTAACGGTAGTGCACTGGACACTCCATAGGTTAATGAGCATTTCGGAAGACAAGGCGGCATTGGTAAGATAATCCGCTATCAACCGTCCCCTTTCCTTGAAATTTCAAATTGTAGCACGATTCTTACTCCCGTAAAGTTAATTTTGATAAACCAAAGGCGACTTTGAAGCAAATTGGACTGGCACGGTAATCGCGAGTGTCATCTTTCATCAACTATTTTGACAGTATTATTCCTTGAGCATATGTATCTATAATGAGTTATTTGAACACTTCCAAGTCAAGGCAATATTAAATTGAACAAAATCTACAATACAATTGGTACCAAAATAAGCATAGGGTAGTAATTCTTATTAATCAATTCTTAGGGTTGTTTTCTTGAGACGACCACGTAAATATTCTTTTAATAACTTTGTCCGTATTTTACTTACAAAACTGTAAATTCAGCATTTTACTCATTTCTTGAAATATAATTAGCAAATAATCTACATATGTTTCTTGCGGTCAATCTAAATGAAATGTTGGTAATTTGACAGATGAGTCCACAGAAACAGGCTCTTCTAAAGCTCCGTAAATTATGTCAGTTTTAATGAGTTAGTTTTCAAAATAATCAAAATAGCAATACCATAGTATTTTTTCGTAAATTCAATAGTTCTTAAAAATCTGATTTTTTTTAAAAGACATAAGTATTATCAGGAACCTTGTGATTTAAAAACTTGTTCAGGTGTTCAGGCAGAAAATTACATTTTGCTTCGTTTTCTAGTATTTTAAGTATATCGACAATAATATATCGATTTTTAGCCCTCTTAAGCTGTATATTGCCCAAAACATATCCTGAAATTGATTTTTAACTTATTCCTAGCTATAGTTTGCTAACTTGCTGTGTATATATTGGTGTTTTATCAAAGTAGATTGAAATAACTTTTACTAGGTAAGTAGTAGGTGCGTTGTTTTACTTCGGTCGTATATACGGCCGAAGCGGTTTTGTCTAGAAATAATCATAGAAATTAAGTAAGTACATAAGATTTATTTCTTTATTTTTTCAGATCTCTTGACATATTGATTTATTTTGTAATATTTTGTTTCTATATTGATTGTACCCATTTTGTTTTAATTTCTTTTCTATTTTTTTTAAACTACTACATACTGATATCCGCGTAGAAAACGGTCACACTTACTTATTATTAAAAGTTGGAATGAGTCCAACAGTTTCGGTGCTTTCCGAGCACCATCTTCAGGGGCGAGTGTTACACGAACCGTCGCCGACGAGATCAAGGGTTAATAAGTAAATGTGACCGTTTTCTACGCGGAAATATTAAGATGCTTACGTGAACAGTTTACAATGTTTATACCTATACTTAATCGTATAGGTACATATTTATCGTTTACGATACCCATTTCTTGGATTGAAAGAACTATCATGCTCCTAAAAGTTGAAACAAAATTACAGCTACCAATATCTCTAAATATCCTTTTGTAAATAAATTAAGGTACTTTAAAAATAAAATATACTTACTTAGACACAAGAGTTTTATTTACCTCCAAGAAAATTTTAACAAATAAAAACCGCCACGACAAAATGTTCTAACGGGGTTTTCAAGTTTGTAATGTACCTATACTTTTAATCTGTGACATTAATAAAAATAAACTTTACACGTTAGACGGTAAGAGTACTTTGTCATCGTCATGTAACAGTTTTGACATGAAGGTGAAAACTGTAAGTATTGATTAAAACCAAAACTGAGCTGATGCCAAATTATCAACTCTTATAGTCTTCTTCTTCTTCCACTGTTAGGCCGCTCGCTCAAGCTATTTTGTAGCGATGCTGTCTCACTTAGCAACGATACAGTCGCGAAGCGGTCGCCAGCTGTGTGCCCTTGCCCGCGGATTCAGATTCATATGCGATGCCAACGCGATTCTGTCGCGGTACAAACGCGATTCATTTAATTTTTACCTTGGCTTGGTAGTCGTCCGACACGGTCGAGCGTTTGTATCAATACAGTAGCGCTTTGGCATCGCTACTATAACGCGTTGGAAATGCGACTAACACGCTTTATGTACCATATAATGTAATTACTGAATTTAAATTAGAATAAGTTTTAGTAATATATATTTTTTTGCACGCCTTAATTATTAATAGGCTAAAATATACTTATCATCATAACATTATTTTCCATTATTATGTATTACCCGTGTTTTGCAAAATAAATTATTTGAATTTGAATTTGAGCAATGTGAAACTCGCAACATCGCATCATCACTACAAATAGCAGCCTGTGGGCCAGCGGCCTTATAGTAAAATTAATACGATGGGTTAGTATATATGGTAAAATAAAACCCTTGACTTATTGACATGGAGTTTATTTCCAGTTAAGTATTTTTAAATCTTTATAATTGTCTGTTGGGTCAATGTATTATTGTGCTTAGGTACACGGAAAATGTTTAATAGCATTTGCACTTAAATGTACATTGTTATCTATGAGCTAAATTCCATAGAAAAAATACTGGAACAAAATCAGTAGTATTTTCGTACAAATTATTGTGTTGTGTACGAACTGCTGCAGTATATCAGACAGATTAAAATATGTTTGAATGAGATCTTTTTGCTCATATAAATACATAAATATATGTATGTATATACAAAGCACTCGCGATCCGAAAAATATAATCAGGGTTGCTGGCAAAATTTAACACTAGGACCACACAAAAATAAACGTTCTTTTAATATTGTAAAAAAAATGTTTAATACTCTATCAGCGTATTACCATTTAATTACTAAACTGGTAACTCAATATATATGTAACCTTTAACCATGAGTTTACTGGATTATCAGAAATCTGTTCAAATAACCTTTACCAACATCTTTCAATTAAATTATATGTTTAATGAAAGCTCTTTAGTTCGGTCGCAAGTCGCCTGATGTTGAACTATGTTGCAATTTACGATCAATTGCGTTTGCCCAGAAGTAGCTCTGGCTTCTTCTTTTTCTTCTCACTCTAATGATTGTCAAATTATTTTTTAAGAGCAAAGGACATTTTTGTAAAGATTTCTACAGTTTCGTTATTCGCATTATGTAAATGTTATCCAATTTGCCAGAAACCCTATTTACAGGTATTACAACATACAAAGACACATCATATTCATCCATATTCCATTAGTGTACTGACAATATATTTTGTTACTTACAAACTAAACAAAATCATATCACTTTCTCTTAAATCACAACGAAATATTATATCAACACAGAAAAAAAACTAAATCGGACCTAAAATATCAATATTATTTTTTGTAATTTCTACAATAATTTCCCATAACGACTTCACTGGTAGGTACAGTTCATTTATTAAAATATGCTATAGCCAGTTTTATAAATAAAATATGGCATAAACTCAATTTATATCCAATTTAATGACTTCCATCGAATTCGAATACACATATTTATAAACTTTTAAACAGCATATTTACATAAAGCATCGAAATAAATACCTAAACTGTAAGAATCACTATATAGCAAACAGTTATACAAAATTAAGTAGGAGACATAGCCGTAATCACACTAAATGGTTAAGAAAATCTGCGTTAGGTATATACTATAAAAGAATATGTGAAGCCAGTCTTAGTATCAAAATTTTGCGTGTTGTATTTTGTAGTAAACAAAAACTTTATTATCTTGTAAGAATCTAAAGATATACAAAGACCATAGAGAATCCAAGTTTAAAAAAATAAATTCGTAGCTATAACCTCAACTGATGATTACTCTTCCCACTGGCACTAGTTTTTTAGATACATTATAGTTTAACATTAATTAACTTTAGTTTAGATATAGTTGTACCTCAACTTAGTAAATGGGTTATTTTTAAAATTAAGTTTTCATTTGGATTGAAGCCTAAGTATATAAATATCAATATTTAGAGGGCTTATAATTGATTGATTAACCTACACACATATTCTTACAAGTGTGTACATTGCAAAAAAAAGTGAGGAAGTGCCGTCAACTATCACCGTGATTTTTTTTCAACAATTGACTAATTATTTTAAATTAATCTAAATAAAAAACCTAAATGAATTATTTACTCCCGTCTAAGAATCATAACTCGGTGTGTGCATCTTCTGAAAAGAAAGGAGAAAAATTGTTAATTTTTGTTCTGTTAATGGCGGGTTGGTCACACACGTTGGACACATTTCACAAACGGCTGGTTATCCCCACACTAAACCATTTCTTGTTTGTACTATGGTTGCTAACACAACTGATATACTACATATACATACATAAATACTTTATATCGAAAAATATTTAACACCCAGACAGACAGCCAACCAATTTAGTTCTTCACAAAGATGTTCGCCGTGCCGGGAATCGAGCCCGGGACCATCTGGTTGGCAGTCCGGCATTTGTTGGAGGATTGCAATGATTTTCAAAGTCAAACAGAGCACTAATTAATGCGCATATATGGCCATATCCTTCAATTTAAAGTTTAAGTGTTATAATCGTAAATGGTAAAATAAATGGTGTCAGGCCTGTTTACAGAACAATATTATCAAAATACTTGTACTCAAGGTTATGACCATGTAGGCGCCTTAACTATGTATAACTCGCTTTATTATACTAGCTCGTCAATAAAGAAAAAAAAGTTCGCTTTTTCTTGCTCACACACATTTCGTTAATACAATGGAGAAAAGGAACTTTCATGTGTATTTTTATTCATCATCATCATCATCAGCCTATATCTACCCACTGCTGGGTATAGGCCTCCTCCCTCTTGAGCCAGTATCTGCGGTCTTGTGCTCCACGGCCCCAGAGCGTGCCCTCAATGGATCGGATGTCATTGACCCATTGGGCTGGTGGTCTGCCTATAGGTAGCTTTCTATCCCGTGGAAGCCATTCAGTGAGCCATTTTTATTGAGTCGAGTATATAGTTAATCGAGAAAACTCGACTATTTGTTTTTTTTTTGTTCCCATCTCTACAAGTGCAAGGCAGCTATGTCGCTGTCTGCCGTGGCAGAATATAGAACTAAATACGCTATATAGGAAACAATTTTGTTTCTTAGTTGGTAGCATAGCATAAAGCATAAGCAGCCCACTATACGTTCCCACTGCTGGGATTCGGGGCCTTCTCTCACGAGGAGAGAGATATAGGCCATAATCCACCACGCTGGCCAGGTGCGGGTTAGCGGATGACACAGGTCTTCGGATATTCTGGTCCTCAAACATGCCGGTTTCCTCACGATGTTTTCCTTCACCGTAAAGTGAGTGCAAATCCACACATAACTTGAAAAAACAAGTCATTGGTGTAGGGCCGGGATCGAACTAGGGGCCGTCTGATTGAAAAGCAGACGTTATTACCACCGAGCCACACTCGTTTTTTCTATTTTTTTTATCTACTTCTTCTTCGTATTAGTTGGTAGCAAATGAAGTCAATGACAATAACATCATAAAACAATACAGGTTGGTATTATAATAAAAAACTTACTTGGTTTCACTATGTTATCCGCCTCTTCTTGAGGACTCTCGATTTCCTATAAAGAGAATAAAACGTGTAAATAAAAAATGTAATCGCCACTCAATGGACGTTGGCTGGTACAAGACCTGGAGGTAGACCAAGAAAATGATGGAGGAACTAGCTTACCAAAAACCAGAAGGATTGGTTCTCGCGGGCTCACGTTACTCATAATTTTGAAGCGATAACAGCTCAATCGGGCGTGCGGCTGCCTTACGTCCCGAAAGTCGTGTGTTCGATCCCTGGTAACGAGCTCGAGCTTTCGGTGATGGAAAACGTCGCATGGTGGAAGGACGTTTTCTACTACTCACTTGGCTAGCATAGTTTTCATAGCTAGTACTCACTTTCAGTGAAGGAAATCATTGCGAGGAAACCTCCGCATGGTGGAAGGGCATTTTCCAATGCATCCACTCTTAAAACCTACACGAAAAATCTTTCGGCAACCACCTAACAGTGTGTACGGCAGTCTTCTTGAGAGCCAGTTATTCCAGACTAGGCATGCTCTACCATAGACCAGAGTCTCTCTGAACTCGTGCGGTTACGCGCTCTGCTGGTCAAATACCTAGTTGTAAGGAGTAAACAAAAAATGTTGAACATACCTGTTCATGATCATGCGCCTGGTAGAGACCGCGGCGCACGCGGGCCTGCAGCGCCTTTATCTCGTTATCGTACTCCGTCCACTCGGGCACTATACGCATGGCGGCCGACAGCTTCGCTTCCTTCGTCTGGGGGTTGTTGCACTACGGACAATTAATGACGTCATCACCGTGTTACTTCTTCTGCTAAAGGTTGCCTGGAAGAGATCGCTTTAAGCGATAAGGCCGCCAATTGTGGCACACTAATTTTAAGTTAATTGTATTTTTTGTGTCTTTTTATTTTTGTGTCCAAAAAAGAATTTATCCATCTATCTATCTACTTCTTCTTCGAATGAGCATAAAGTAGATACAACCACCAATGTTTTTTTTTACATCACCAATGAATGCATGAGAAATATGAATCGATATCGTGTCCACTATTATCACATGGTCACAACACTGTCAAACTAGATATGTCAAAAAGAATAAACGGTTGGATCTTCTATAAGTGGCCAAGCACTGATGTCGTGTGTTTTCAAGCCGCCAGAAGGCCTGACTTGGTCTGACTTGGTTTAACGACTGTTTGGACTAAGCCTAACAGACAGCCGTCCGACGGCCATGCATTGTAGCTAGGAGCGCGCGTTGTAAATACCGCTTGCGCGATCCAGAACGAGCGCTCTGATTGGTAGCGGGCGATGAAGTGCGACAGAGACGCCACAGAGTATTTATGGGTCATGTACAAAACTCACCAAGTCGATAGTCTTGGCGAACTTCTTGGAGTTGTCGTCGCACCACGTCTCGCACCAGAGCCACTCCTGCGGCAGCGACTTGATGGCCACCTGGTGGATCATGTTGTTCGGCAGATCTTGATCTGGAGGAAATACATTAAGGTTTACATTTTGGTTCATTGGACAATGTCTTAGGCCGAAATCGATTATTTATTTATTGGACAAATAAGCGTATTCTTTAAATGGTTAGAGTAATAATGGATAAAGTGGTATGGGCATGTGATGCGTAGATAGGAGATGCATGTTAGTAGGATATGTATGGAAATGGAAGTGCAAGGAAGAAGGGCAAGAGGCCGACCAATGAAGACGTGGATGGGGTGTGTGAATGAGAGTGAAAGGAGTGAGTGTAAAGACGATGGCTGATAGAGGAGAGTGGAAGAGGAAAATTTGCTGTGCCAACCCCACCTAGTGGGATAAGGCAAGGAAGAAGAAGAGTAATAATGGATAAATGTAACTTGATATATGTACTTATTCCATATAAATCGAATAAAACGTTTGAGGGTAAAGCTGTTACAAACACAGCCAAACTTTCGCCTTAATAATATTAGTGGCATCATTATTATCGATTAACTCTGTTGCTGGAATTGCAAATAATTGAAATGAGCAGAACAAATAAACTATCTAATTCAATTGAGTAACTTTATAAAAACTAAAAATAAGTTGACACGTATAATAAAGCGTTTTATTAAACTGGATCTTTTAAGTCCTAGTAGTAAAGTCCTTTCGACAAACGTTGAATCATTCTAATTCTAATTTGAAGTGGGTGTGATGAGACCTGCACTGACATCCCGCTAGGGGCGTATTGTGCACGTTGAATCATCTTGCATAAGCATAAGCATAAGTAGCCCACTATACGTTCCCACTGCTGAGACTCAGGCCTTCCCTCACGAGGAGAGATATATAAGCCATAATCCACAACGCTGAGAAATCATCTTGAGAAAAACATAATTTATTTGTACTGACCAAGATTGGACAAGCTGTTAGGATCCTGGCTAAGCGCCTGGTATTGCCCGCGGAGTCTGTCGCCGGCCGCGATGCGGCGGAACCGACGCAGGTCGACCACGTAGAGTGCGCTGATGTGATAGCTGCGCCCTTGGAGGTGATTGCGCCAGTAACCTTGCTTCCAAAACCTGGAAATCAATACCAAACAATATTAGTAAGTTTATTTAATTTAAGTTATTTTATTTTAATTAGTTTGTTTATTTTAAGTATTAAGTAATTATTGTAGTGTGACTTGCCTTTAACGGGTGTTATGTATGGCTAATAAAGTTCTGTATTCTGTACTTTTTTAGCCTGTAGCTCGGCTAGCTAAATTGGAAAGTGTTTAGATGGGTTACCATGCCACAAGACTATCGTTTTTCAAGTGGCATTTTCATCTGGGCGCTACCGTGGGTCGGATGACACGTTAAATTGTAGGTCCCGGCTGTAAGTCTTCTCATCATGTCATGTCATCCGACTCATGGCAGATGAAAATGTCAATTTTTTAAAGAGTCTTTGTGCATGGTCGGCCATCTTAAGACCCCGCGAAGCCCGCATCGACCGTTGCATAACTTCGATGATGGCGTCAGATCACCTTAGTTAGCTGAACAACAAGCGCTATTGTATATTTGTTGTAAATAAATAACTATTTGGTCACCCGATCATGAGCTACGGTGCCTCTGAAAGGTACACACATACACCATAAACTTATAACACACCACAGTTTTTGAGTCGAGGTTTAAGAATGAATTAGTTCATAAGTCTTAACTTACCTGAAGCCTTCCATCTCTTTCCTGCTATCACAGAACGGCGTATATCCGTAAGGAGCGCCTCCCAAATCAAAGTCAACGAGGTCTTTCAAGTCGGCTCGGACAATCTGAAAATAAAAACAAAAGATTTTATTTTTACTAATAATTATTCTAATTTTCATTCAGTCCTTATTGTTCGTATATCGTTATTATTGATCTAGGGTACATTAATAAAACCAATAAAATGTCCTAACTATAATACTGGATAATACTTAAACGATATTCCAACCAAAAATTCCAAATTTACATTCTAAAAACTCTTTTATGTCTTGAGGCACACTTTTTTGTTTTTAGTCTTTATTTTAGTTTAAATAACTTTAGTGTCCAATAAAGAATTATTGATCTATCTAATTAAAGCTTTTAAAACTTTTGTATTGAGTTGAACAATAAATCTATATTGTTTTTAAACTCTCGTCATCTTGATAATGGAGTTGATAATCACCTGATCAGCGTCGACGAAAATAATCTTCTTGACTTGTAGAGGGAAAAGCACGTCCAGGAACAGTATCTTGTATCCCCAAATAGTGCGCTGTCGGTCCCTTTGTTTCTGCAGCCACCTGGGCCATTGGTACTGCACCAGCTCGTACTGGAAACCGTACTCCTGCGCCATGTAGGGGAGGCTATCCTGGAAGACAAAAATAATGTAATTTCAAAAAATGAATCCCAAAGCGTTGAATCAGTTATAATAGTTTTTGTTTTTGACAGATCTGGTTTGTCAGTTACACTATAACTGTGACTAAGTGATTATAGTGGACAAGATATCGATTAATTTTTCTCATGCATACTAACATCAGCTAATATCCAACCGTTAATTATTTTTTTTGACAGCACAAATAGAACGTAACTAAGTCATGTTACGTAAAAGTTCAAAGTGAACTATTAAGTAAAAATAGAAATCACTTTCAAAAGTCACGTTCAAAGTTCACTTTGAACTTTTGTGTAACATGCCTCAGTTACGTTCTATTGCTGCTGTCAAAGAGAAAATAAACGGTTGGATCTACTATATTGTTATAAATAACAGTAATTAACTAATAACGTAGCACCTTGTTTACTAAT
The DNA here is from genome assembly GCA_035578125.1 of Mellilla xanthometata. Taxonomy (NCBI): domain Eukaryota; kingdom Metazoa; phylum Arthropoda; class Insecta; order Lepidoptera; family Geometridae; genus Mellilla; species Mellilla xanthometata. Next base: position 7,568,641 of record JAPUBQ010000020.1, read on the forward strand.
TACAGCTAGGAATTAGATCAGCAGGGCGCGTGATCACATGATAAAGCGACAGTCTGGCCTAAGGTGGAGCATGACTAGTCTTTAATAACTGGCTCTCAAGGAGGCTGCCGGAACACTCTGATTCAGTCATGTCCAATGAGGAGTATGCATCTCTAATATACAAGCTCCCATGCTTAGTTTGGAGATGCAGGCTCATTACTTGTAGCTTTTAATACAAAATATGTAAAAAATATAGGTATAAGAAACATTTTCGCTACGAATTGTAAAAATTGTTACTGTACAAATAAATTATTTGATTCGATTTGACTGAGAGATGCTTGGCGACAGACATATACTACAAGACAAAGAACTACCTTGTATAGAGCATTTAAAAAAATGTACCTTTAGTGAGGGGCTTAGATAATTCTTCAAGAACCAGAACTTGACCGGCGACTTGGTGTTCTTGAGAACAGACAACATCATGATGCGGAGGAACCTCTCGTAGAGGTGGCCCGACGCCACCGAGAACACGTTGATGGTTTCATCTTGACCTTCCGCCTCCTCGCCGCCGCCGCCGAAAGAACTAAAAAAACAAATATGTACAATTATCTTTATAAAATTATCAATCATTTGCCGTAAAATGTATAAGAAATAGCAGAACAGCGTACAATAAACTGAATATAATAATGACGTTAGCGCGCATTATTGAGCAAGATGGCGGTTTGACAGTCCTATTCTTAGTTGGCACGCATAGTACTCGTATGTATAAGTAGTATATCAGTTGAGTTAGCTACCATAACACAAACTAGTAATGGTTCAGTATGGGGCTAACAAGCCGTGTGTGAAAAATGTAAAAAAAAAACTTATTCAAATTGTCTTTATTTGCAACACAAATATTGTAGAACAAGAAATGTGCACCCTGTGTGAAGTGTGAAGAAGTGTTTAGAATTCATTGGGAATACTGAAGTACAATTTTCAAATCAACCAACCCGCACTTTGCCAGCGTGGCCTATTACAAAGGCCTACATACGAGTATCCCTCGTGAGGGAAGGCCCCGAGTGGGAACGTATAGTGGGCTGCTTGTGTTTGTGTGTGAAGTACAACTAGTGAGATTATTTGTTTATTTTTGACACATTTCACACACAGCTGGTTAGCCCCATACTGAACCATTTCTAGTTCGTATTATGCTGGCTAACACAACTGATATACTATATATATATTTATATAGATACATAATTAATACCCAGACTGCAAATTTAGTTCAGCACAAAGATGTTGGCCGTGCCAGGAATCGAACCCGGAACCGTCTTGATTGGCAGTCCGACATGGTAACCTTTAAGGCATTTTCTAGTGGCTAGCAACCACCCTCAAGTTGAAAATCTGTCGCTAAGCGCCTGTGTTCCAGCAGCCTCCATGCAAGTCAGTATTACCAGACTAGATATGCTTCACCTTAGCCAAGAGATAAGTTTTTTTAAAGATAATTTGTTTACAAACCAAAACCTTAGCCCAGAGTGCTGACTTGTGCGGTTACTCGCCCTGCTGTTCAAATTCCCAGGTGACGGTGTAAAAGAACGTACCTTGCAATAGAGTTCCAAATGCCTCCAGAGTTCTTGTCATCATTCTCGACCAGTAAGTCAAGGTGCTGCTTGTCGGGCTTCTTGCTGACTCGCAGCTTGATCACGTGGCTTCGGAACGAGCTCATCAACACTTGGATGTCTGCGCTGCCGGCCGGCGTGTCGGTGTTCTCATGCCTATAATGCACACAAACGGCACTAATTAAGTCCTTGAAGCACAAATAAATTGATTAAGTCTTTAAAGCACATATTAATTTAATTAAGTCCTTAAAACACAAATTAAGTCCTTATAGCACAAATAAATTAATCAAGTCTTTAAAGCACAAATTAATTTAATTAAGTCCTTAAAGAACAAATCAAGTCCTTAAAACACAAATTAAGTAATGAAGTCCTTAAAGCGAAAATTATGTAATTAAGTCTTTAAAGCACAAATTAAGTAATTAAGTCCGTAAAAATTGGAAACCAGCGCTTGAGCTCTAAGTGCTCTCAGCATTATGCTGAATTTGTTCCGTTTGTGCACTCACTTTTAATGATGATTATTTATCATAAAATATGTTTTTATTTGTGCTCTATTATTATTACTAAACTGCCGATACTTATCGAATTTCCTGTAGATGATAAATACAATCTACAAATTTCAAGACGAAAGCAAGCCAATTTCTACAAGGTTCGGCACATCAAGTTTTCCTCTTGCACACGATTCAGTCACCTGTCATCTCCACATTCACAACATTTTCTTTCATATCCTCATTTACACAACTCATCCACGTCTAGGTCGACCTCTGCTTCCGCTACCTCGTGCAATCATATCCATACTTCTCCAAGTCAAATGCATCTCCTCTCTACGCATCACATGCCCATACCAAGATAACCTTCCGCTCTTCAATCTCTGTCACTGGCTACTTTCAAATAAAGAAAAACAAAAAAAGACAAACTCACCCAACAATCTCATATATTTCGTCAGAGCGTCCCGGCCTGAGCCTCAGTATCCACGCGCCGGGGTTGGCTTTCAGCTGGAAGTAGCCGAGGTTAGCCATCACTATGGTGTCCATGAGCTCAGGGTTGTCGCGGGAGCCGAGCACCAGCTGCAAGCCGCGAGGTGGAGTGCCGAGGGCGGTGTCCCACGCGTGCCCTTCCAGTAACAGGTATTCCAGCTCGAACTCGCTACAACATACAAAAAGTAAGCCAATTTTAATGATGTCATACAGAATTCTTACATATATAAATATTCTTTAGTGTTTGATGTTATAGGGACAACAGAAATACATCATTTGTAAAAATGTCACGGTTTATAATGCAGCCTGTTGATAGAATCACAGACAGTACAGCGAAGTCTAAGTAATAGGTTCCTTCGGTATCCTAAGTACGAAATCCTAAAAACAATTTTCCTGTTTGCTTATTGAATCTTTGCGAGGGATAACCTAGAATAACTACTAAAATTTATTTTAGTAACTAAAAGTTAGTTTAGTAACTCAAAGATATTTTAGTAACTTTTAGTAGTTATCCTTCTTCGTCTGCATTCTTCTTCAAAATGCAGTCATAGATAAAGTTATTACATATCACCCTAACTCTTCAATTGAAAGTAGCCTATAGATGTTTTACATTACACTGGCTTAGTGGTCTTGTTGCCTTTGACATAATGATGATTTTGTGTCTTTTATATTCACAATTCATGCAACTAACTATAAATGATTTTCTAAGATTTGCTCGGTTTTTTTTTTTATTCAACAAATGACTGCAAAAATTAATGTTAACGATAAGTACTACTAAATTTCAATTCGTAAAAACGAGCACATTTAGTACTTTTACGAATATATTCGTAATCTGGGCACTTAAAACGTAAGAATTTCCGATGATCGATGATCAAAAAAAACTAAGATTTTTTGTAAAACTAAGTTTTTTTGTAGAGCTGAGTTATAGTTCTATCAGCTATTATTACTATAAGCAGATTCGGTTTAAGTGAATGTCGTTGTAAGTGTGCACCTCATTGGGTACATCTCCTTATTCATGTCAATTTACCTGTGAACCACGGTGTCGACGTCAGCCAATCTGATGTTGTCCAAATCGTACACCGACTTCACACATTCGACGAGCCAGTTCGGCGGCGTCCTCAGCTCCAAGGACAGTAGCGGAGCATGTGGCAGTCGGGAGAAGCGCGCCACAGCACCGCCCGTCAACGCACCGGATGATGTGAACTGCAGCTCCGGGTCTAGGACGTAGCGGTAGAAGCTGTCAAGAAAAATGTATAAAATGTAAGCCCTTTTACTACTAATGATGACCGCGTAATGGTTACCATGCCAACCAGAGGAAGCCGGGTTCGATTTCCGGAGCGGCCAACAGTGTTGACTGTCAGTCTAGGTTTTAAATACGTATTGATAATATAGAGATTTGACGACCTCGTTGGCGTAAAGGTTACCATGCCGGTCTGCTAATCAGAAGGTTCCGGGCTCGATTCCCGGCCCAGTCAACATCTTTGTGCTTAACTAAATTTGTTGGCTGTGGGTCTGGGTGTTAAATACATATGTATTTATATATTATATGTATGTATGTATATGTAGTATATCAGTTGTGTTAGCAACCATAATACGAGCTAGAAATGGTTCAGTATGGGGCTAACCAGCCGTGTGTGAATGTGTCCTAATATTTATTTATTTATTTTATTTATACTATGCCAACCAGATGATCCCGGGTTCGATTTCCGGAGCGGCCAACAGTGTTGGCTGTCAGTCTAGGTTTTAAATACGTATTGATTGTAGGTTAATGTCATTATTAGCATGTCTCTTTGTACTTGAGGGTAATCCGGAAATAAACCAGTCATGATTCTAATCTCGTGTTTGCATTACGCTCCCGTATCATAAAATAGTTTTACATGGCGCAGTCGGTTTAAATAGGTCCAAAGTGATAAAAAACAATAAAACAACAGTGAAATACCGTGCACGCGAGTGGATTACTCAAAATTAGCAGCAGAAACAGTGAAAATGGACTCACTGTTGCAGCCGCCGCAGCCGTTCCATTTTGAGAATGGTTTGGCAAACGTCACGTCGGGCAACTTAAGCAAGGATTGGGAGAAATGGAAAAAAGCTTTCAAAATATATTACGAAGCTTGTGAATTAGCGAAAAAAGACAAAAAAGTTCAGCTGAATATATTGCTACACGTCATCGGTGATCAGTGCAGGGAGGTGTATGATCAGTTCAATGAGGAATTTAAGTCAGTAGAAGAGCTGCTATTAAGATTTGATAGTGTGTTTCTCCCGAGGAAGAATGTTACGGTCGAGCGTCATAAATTTTTCACAAGAGATCAAAAAGATTTGGAATCTATCGAGCAGTACGTGTTCGAGTTGAACAAAATGGCGGTAAACTGTGAATTTAAAGATCTGTGTAACGATTTAGTGCGCGATCGATTAATATGCGGCATAAAAGATGGAGTTTTAAGAGAAAGACTACTTCGCGAAGTCGATTTGACCTTGTCGAAAGCCATCGACATATGCAGATTGGCCGAGATATCCCGCGCGCAGGCCGCCAACCTCAACACGGAAAGTGCCGAACACCACGCGCATTTAGTGTATCATGACTCACTAAATAAGTCAACGGCTGAAGTTCATTGGATGAATCGTGGACGCCGTCCTCAAGAAGCAGTTGCAAACCACGGGACGAGCCGGGGCCAGCGCTCGGGCCGCGCCGGGGTGGCGAGGGGCAGCGACGCCGGCGGAGCGCGCGCGCCCGCCGCCCAGAACAACAACGTCATACAGTGCTCGCGGTGCGGAACCAGACATAAGAGGATGCAGTGCCCGGCGTATGGACGGCAGTGTATCAAGTGCAATAAGATGAATCATTTTGCGCGTGCGTGTCGAGTATATGAAAATCGAGAGGTTCAGGAGGTCCAGGAGGGGCTCACCGATCAGGTACAAAATAAATCTATTCCTAATTGTTCTAGAGGCGGAGTGTGGTTTTCAGAGTTGCAGATTAATAATACTAAATTAAAATTTAAACTTGATACTGGGGCTGATGTTAACATTATTCCGAAAAGATGTTTACGATCTATTGGTTTGTCAGAGTCGAATTTGGTATCTACTTCGGTCAAATTGTACGGTTATTCTGAACATAGATTGAATGTAATGGGTAAAGTTTATTTAAAGGTTATAAGCAAAGGGAATAGTTATTTTTTGAAATTTATTATAGTAGATACGAACTCAGTCCCTATATTAGGTAGATATGCATGCAAAGAATTAAATTTAGTGAAAAGAGTAGAAGCGATAAGTGAAGTGAATAACGGCAATAAAATATGTGATGAATATAGCGATGTATTTGAGGGAATGGGTTGTTTACCAGGGGAATATAAAATTCAATTAAAAGAAGGTGCACGCCCAGTTGTTCATCCGCCTCGAAAATTACCGGAGGCTATCAAAGAACAAGTAAAAATAAAACTGAAACAAATGGAAAGGGATGGTATTATAAGTAAAGTAGAAGGGCCTACAGATTGGGTTAATAGTATGACGGTTGTCCAGAAACCGAACGGAGATATTAGGATATGTTTGGATCCACAGGATTTAAATAAGGCGATTAGGCGCGAACATTTTAAACTGCCGACCTTCGAAGAGGTCACAGCGCGGTTAGCGGGCTCAGCGGTATATAGTACACTAGATGCGAAACATTCATTTTATCAGGTCAAATTGCAAGATACAGATTTATGCACATTTAACACAGTGTTTGGTAGGTACAGATTTTTGAGAATGCCGTTTGGAATATGTTCTGCTTCAGAAATATTTCACAGGAAATTATATGAACATTTAGATGACCTCGAAGGGGTAATTCAATTTATTGACGACATATTAATTTATGGCCCTAACAAAGAAATCCACGATCAGAGGTTAAGATCAGTATTACAAAGATGTCGAGAGATAAACATAAAACTAAATAGAGAAAAATGCAAAATTGGTTTGTCAGAAATTAAATATTTAAGGCATAAAATATCAGCTAAAGGTATTTCTCCAGACGAGTCTCATGTGAATGCGATAAAAAACATGCCTACACCAAAATGTGTTAAAGATGTTGAGCGATTTTTAGGCATGGTAACCTATGTTAATAGCTTTGTACCTAACATGTCAGAAGAAACAGTGCCGCTCCGCGAACTATTAAAGAAAGAAGTAGAATGGCACTGGGATGATAGGCACAAAAAATGTTTTGAACGAGTCAAACAGTTTTTTAATTAGTGCCCCTGTATTACAATACTATTCACTAGATAAGCCGATCACTATCTCGGTAGACGCGAGCAAATACGGGTTAGGTGCATGTCTAATGCAGAACGGTTTGCCGGTGTCTTACGCTTCGCGGTCCTTGACTAAGACGGAGCAAGCTTACGCACAAATTGAAAAAGAATTATATGCCTGTGTGTTTGCGTGCGAGCGATTTTATATGTATATTTACGCGAGAAGTGATGTAATTATTGAAACAGATCATAAACCGTTAGTTAGTATTATTAAAAAGCCGCTAGTTAATGCGCCTCCCCGATTACAAAGAATGCTGATGAGATTACAGCCGTACACATTTAGTTTGGTGTACAAGCCCGGCAGATACTTGTATATCGCCGACACGTTATCGCGTGCAGTTGCACCGGCCGCGGCCGGCGACGACACACTCACACAGACACGGGACTATCTCGAGTGGCAGGCGCAAGTGTGTGCGCTCTCCGCGACCAATCACCTGATGGACTCGCATTTCATACAAATACAAAAATGTTCCGCTAATGACGATGAGTTGAAAAAATTAATAAAGGTAGTTCGATCAGGGTGGCCTACGGATAAAAATAAATTAGACGCGTTGATAAGACCGTATTGGGAATACAGAGATGAAATCACTGTGAATTTTGGTATTGTTTGGAAAGGCTCGAAAATAATAATACCTAAATGCATGCGATACGAGATGATGAAACGAATCCACGTAGGTCATTTAGGAATAGAAAAATGTAAATTGAGAGCACGAGATATTATTTTTTGGCCAAATATAAATTCACAGCTCACAGATTACTTATCCAAATGTCAAGTTTGTTTGACTCATAGGAAACAGAACACAAAAGAACCGCTGATACCACATGAGATACCTGAGACTCCATGGTAGAAAGTGGGGGCTGATATATTTCATTTTGGAAACGAAAGCTACATTTTATTGGTAGATTACTTTAGTAAATTCATAGAAATGGAAAAGTTAACGACGTTAAAATCAGATGAAGTAATTTTAAAAATAAAAAATATTTTTGCTAGGCCCGGAATTCCGAAAATTGTGATGTCTGATAATGGCCCAGAGTTCAGCTCAAACAGCTTCAGGCAGTTTTCGGAGGACTGGAAATTCCAGCACGTTACTTCTTCGCCGAGGTTCGCTCAATCAAACGGCCAAGTAGAACGGAGCATACAAACAATCAAAAATATAATGCGAAAAGTGCGCGAAGATGGGAGTGATTTTCAGTTGGCATACTTAGAATATGTAAACACTCCCATTAGTGCCGAGCTGCCTTCGCCAGCTGAGTTATTGTATAGCAGAAAATTACGAAGCATCCTGCCTAGATCTACAGCATGCTATAAACCAAAAGTTAATGTAGGTGTACATAAAAAGCTAGTAGCTCGACAATCGCAGCAGAAGCACTATCATGACAAGGGCGCGCGTGCTCTGGAACCACTGCGAGTTGGTCAGAAGGTAAAAGTAAGAATAGGCAGGAGGTGGGCGTCAGGCATAATAGAAACGGTGATGGGAATGCGCTCATATAGCGTAAAAATGTATTCAGGGCACAGCCTACGAAGAAATCGAAAGCATATTATAATCGACTCTGATAAAATCAATGATAATTATCAAAATAAAACGTCTTACATATATGACGATATTTTGACTAGTAATGAGAACAACAATGCCGCGTCCCCCGCGCGTCTACAGCGCAGCCCCAATACCAGGTCTCCACAAAGTAGGCTGGCCTTAACTCCGACCTCTTCTAATATTCAAACTCGTTCCGGCAGGCAAGTGATACATCCTGATCGGTGGACCTGTCCGCATCCGTTACGCAACCGTGCCATGCCTCAGTGAAGTGTAAAAAAGTGATACAAGTAGTGAAATAAGTGATGTTCCGAGGTAATGATTTGCATTCCAGTAGTTAAAATGCAAGTGTAGCCGACGCTATAATATAGTATTAATGCATGTTTAATATAAGCGATATGTAACTACTAACATAGATAATAAGTATCTACAAAAAGTAACATTACCTAATATGTAATTTTTATTTCAAATTGTGTAACAAGTAAAATCAAATATATTATAATTTGTCACAATTTAATATATGCACCATATTTTCAATATCAAAATATTAACAAACAATATATGTAAGCTTTGTGCTGACACTTAACAGTGACATTCCAGTATCTCTGACAGTTGCGGCATATGAGGGAGCCACTAGTTCATTTATGAAAAATAACGGAAAGCGAATTAAAACGAATGTTAAAACAAGTGAAATTAAATCATTAAATTACAATACTTTATTTAAACTCAGATTTGTATGTGAACAGGCGATTCAAGTTTATTGTTATAAACAAATAATACTAAAGCATGAACATTTGATTGTCGATTCTCTGTTTTTAGGTTAGTATTCCATCAGTTGATATATTTTGTAAGTTTTATAAAAATTATCTGTTTTTCATGAATAAACTCTGTTTTTAGATGAATCACATCGTGTTATGTTTTAAGAAGAAAGCAGTGTTCCCTTATAAATCGACAATTCATATACATGTGAAGGAAGAAATATACGTAAAATGGAAAAATTGAGATTTGAATTTGTTGTAAAAGCCAAACCTGATGATAACAAGACAAATATTTACGCTATAACCTCCATTACGGATACACAAAACCAAACTTTTGTAGTGCCTAAGGAGTATCAACCAGTGCAATTACACAAAGAAATAGTGAAACACGAAATATTTGACAAAATAAAAAAATCGCTCCAGAAAAGGCACGATAAGCGGCAGGTTTGGATTACATTAACCAAGGAAATGAAGACAACATATATAGATGATGACAACTTACAAATTGATGGGTTTTTACTTGAAAAATTAGAACAAAATGATGGGCCTCTATCAACGGAACCAACACCGTTGAAAAAGAAAGAAAATAAGATGAAATTAAGAGCAGAATTTTCAATGGAGGCATTTTCAAGACATACAGCAAGTATTGAACAATGGATGAATTCTTTTGAAAGTGAATGTGTACGTTTACATATAGATACAGATATACAAAAAATAGAAATTCTTAAATTACTATTGGATGAGACTTGTTTGGATTGGTACAGCTCAATGATTATCAAACATACTATAGATTCAGATTGGTCAGTATGGAAGAAAAGTTTTTGTGAAACATTTGCAGATAAGGGCTGGTCGTCAATCAGGTACGCTATGGGTTTTAAATATATACAAGGATCAATGCTAGAATACGCTCTTAAAAAAGAGAGACTGTTACTAGAAATAAACAAATCAATAGATACACAAACCCTGATTTATTTGATTACCACCGGTCTACCAAACTTTATAATGGATAGAATAGACAGAGAGACCCTTAAGGAAGTTTACGACTTATTCAGCTGCATAAGAGGACTAGAAAGTTTAATAAGAAGAAACGACACAAGGAAAAACTTAAGCACTGGAAATAAAATATATAATAAGCAAGAAATAAAACAAACAGGGAAAAAAATGTGCAGGCTTTGTGAAAATAAAGGAAAATTAAATAGATTTCATCCTGAGAATATTTGCTGGTATAACAATGATAAAAACCTTAACTCTAATTCAATATTAAAAGTTGAACTTAGTGATGAAGATCCAAAAAACTAGAATTCCCTCCATTAATTGAAATTGCAGTGATGTTAAATGATACATTAGAAGTCAAGGGACTGTATGACCCTGGTTCACGAATAACATTAATAAACTCAAAATTAGTACACGTGAAAAATATGAAACCAAATTATCATTATAACACAATAAAAACAATAAGTGGAGGGGGTAAAACTAAAGGTTTAATTAAATTGGATGCAGAAATATTGCATAAGAAAATGAAATTAAATGCATTTATCTTTGGAAATGAAAATTTTGAGTATGATCTAATAATAGGATTGGATTCAATACAAAAATTTGGATTGACTCATGATGAGAATTTAAATATCCAAATCAAAAAGGAAAACTGTTTTAATATAAGTAGTGAGAATATGTGTGAACATAAACAAACAGAAAATATAGAAGGAAAAGAGTATGCGGTAAACTTTAATGAAGGTATAGATACAAACAAATTTAACACAGATACAGAACACTTAAATGCTGATCAAAGAAAACAAATCAATATGCTATTGGATAGTTACACTGAAATTTTTGCTAAGAACAAATATGATACTGGAAAAGTGAAGAATTATGAAGCTTGTATAGATTTGCAAGTTGAGAAATATTGTTATAAAAGACCTTATAGGTGTTCAATCCAAGACAAGGCAGAAATAGAAAATCAAATCTCACAACTTTTGAAACATGAACTGATTGAAGAGTCTTACAGTCCATTTGCAGCACCTGTTACCTTGGCTTTTAAAAGGGATGAAGGAAAAAAAAGTAGATTGTGCATAGATTTTAGAGATTTAAATAAAATAATTGTACCACAATCACAGCCATTTCCTCTCATAGAGGACTTAATAACAAAAACAATAAATTGTAAGTATTTTACAACATTGGATATAAATTCAGCTTTTTGGTCCATTCCGTTGAAAATTACAGACCGACACAAAACAAGTTTTGTAACGCAAGAAGGTCATTACCAGTGGACATGTTTACCCTTCGGCCTTAAAACATCACCAGCAATATTTCAACGGATTTTAAGTAATATCATAAGGAAAAATGGTCTGACAGGATTTGCTGTGAATTTTATTGATGATATACTAATTTTCTCAAAGACATTTGATGAACATATCATACATTTAAAGAAATTATTAGAGGCTATTCAAGAAGAAGGTTTCAGGCTAAAGGTCACAAAATGTAAGTTTGCATCTGACTCTGTTAAATATTTAGGCCATATATTACAAGAGAATACGATTACACCCCTAAAAGACAATTTGAAATCAATAAGAGATTTTCCTGCTCCTCAAAATAGAAAACAGATAAGACAATTTTTAGGAAAAATCAATTTTTATGGGAAATACATTCCAAATGTCTCAGTAGTCCTTGATCCATTGCATAATTTGCTGAGAAAAGGTCAAATATTTAATTGGACAAACCAGTGTGAGGATGCATTTCAGAAAATAAAAGATTATCTATGTTCCACACCAATACTAGCCATTTATAACCCACAAGCACCAATATTTATTTATACAGATGCAAGTGCTGTAGGAATAGGAGCCGTTTTGAAACAAATTCAAGAAAATGGAGAAGAAAAACCGGTAGCATATTTTTCAAAAAAACTTAATGAAACACAAAAAAATAAAAAAGCTATATTTTTGGAATGTTTGGCCATTAAAGAGAGCATAAAGTTTTGGCAACATTGGTTGATTGGAAACTATTTTACTGTCTATACAGATCACAAGCCTTTAGAGAAGTTAAACGTAAGAAACAGACCTGACGACGAACTAGGCGATATGTCACATTATCTATCGCAGTATAATTGCGAAATAAAATATTTTCCAGGAAGAGATAATGCAGAGGCGGATTGTCTCAGTAGAAACCCGGTGTTAGACACAGATGAAAATAATGAAGAAAACTTAAGGACGGTAAATATTATTGATATGGAGGGCATAAAATGTGATCAAGCACAAAATTTACAAATAAAACAAAATGCACAGAACATTATTTTAGAAGACGGAATTTATTATAAAAAAAATGGGAAAAATAGGAAAAAAATTATTCTGAGTGAAGACTACAGTAAAGTCATAATAAGGAATACCCATGGAAAATATTGCCATACTGGAATTAAACAAACAGAATCTAAAATAAAACCCTTTTATACTGCACCAAATCTATCAGAAAACATTGAAAATATATGCAAAAATTGCGAGATATGTATAAGAAATAAAACAAGATTGAATAGAAAATATGGTTTTCTGTCGCAGTTAGGCCCAGCTAAGAAACCTTTTCAAATAATGTCAGTGGATACAATAGGAGGATTTGGTGGTCAAAGATCGGCAAAAAGATATTTGCATCTACTGGTAGACCATTTCACTAGATATGCATATATCCTATGTTCCAAGAATCAACATGCTCGAGACTTCATCAGACTAATTGAAAAAATTCCTAAAGGAGAAACAATAGAAATCTTACTCTCAGATCAATATCCAGCTTTAAATTCTATTGAGTTCAAAGATTACCTTAAGGAACGAAATATTCAATTAATACTAACAGCGGTAGACACACCATTCTCAAACGGTTTAAACGAAAGACTAAACCAAACCCTTGTAAACAAAATAAGATGCAAAATGAATGAATTAAAAGGAAAAACGAATTGGGCAAAAATAGCAGAAGAATGTAGAAATAGATACAATGAGACAAACCATTCTGTAACAGGATTTTCTCCTAAATATTTACTATCTGGTGAGTCTACAGACTTGTTACCACATGAGCTAAAAGAAAAACATGTACTAACAAAAAGTTTGGAAGAAGATAGAAAAATAGCACTCCAAAGGTCCATTAAAGCGCATGAATATAATAAATTTTTATTTGCAAAGAATAGAATACAATATGATTTTAAAGAAGGAGACATGGTATATGTTGACTATGGAAACAAATTAAATAAGAAAAAGATGGATGAAATTAGAATTGGTCCCTTTGTAATAGAAAAAAAAATATCAGATTCTGTATTTAAGGTTGTTCGCTAGCATGCTGCAAGTGCTCATATGCCGCTAGATGGCGTTAAATAGGTATAAGTTAGTTATATTCATCCCAGCAGCCCAAGTGATTTCTTTTGTAACTTCAGAATCGGTTCGCGAAATCTACTGTTAATGTATTATTTTTAAGGCTCATCACAAAACAACATATATTAAGCGTTGATAGCAAAAATTTACAAAAAGCCATATAAAACCCATATCTACTATCATCTATTCTGTGACGATGCGGCTACACTCACACTAGCATTGACAATTTTTTTTGTCACTTGAACTTCAGCATATTTGAATATGGATGCCAATTTCGAACGCTCAATTGTCGATTATATAGCTCGTTCGTAGAGGAAGCATTTTTGGAACATGAAATATTTTTATGATTTGAATTGACCATGGTTCGAATCTCATGAATTGTTCTTGCTATTTTATTTTGTTTGAAACTCTTTTTTTTTGAAGGAAAATTATGAGAAAGAGAATATTTTCAATAGGTTTCGTTTTCGTGTATGTTAATATTCATAGCGCATACCTTCAAACCTCAAACGAAATTAGAAAAGTAAAAATCTATAGGGTACATGATATTAGTAACAAGAAAAAACTTTTCTCACGAATCATCTAACATATTGCATGAAACAGTTGTATTTTTCGCATGATTCCAAAATGTAAGCCCTTTCATTTGGGAAAGTTGCGAATAATATCATATCCAATATTTTGTATTCGCGGACATCCGAATACCATCAAACATAGCTAAGAACATCGAAACCGGAGCTAGACACATATGTACCTTCTACATACAGTGCGTGCGTGGGATGCCAAAATCTGATAAAGCTACGTATCCAGAGACCTTTTATTGATAAAATCTAATTTTTACTCTATCTTATCAGCTTCAAGTCTAATGATCAGAAAAGTAAATAATTACATATTATCAGGGAATTTATATTTATTAGACTATGGATACAATTTTAGCTACATTTGAAATAAAAAAAACTGTTATTATTATTCTAAGGTAAGAGGCCTGTCGAAATCTTAGTTATAATAAATGTACATCTGGCAGTTTACATATTGTATCGTTGATATAATTATACACTAGTGGCCCGTCCCGGCTTAGCACGGGCATAAAAAAAAATTAATTCTAGGAGATATGTTTGAAAGTCGTTCTTATTCGTTACAAACAAACATTTAAATTTTATCGCATTATAATTTTGACATAGATTAAAGTTTTTTTTTGTATTTATGGGTTCCGCTGCTCTCAAGACATACTAAACGACACCCGCCACAACTAACTTTTCATAGCGCATGCCATGAAACAATTTTTTTACTCTTTTTTATACCTTGTGTTACATTACTGGAGTATTATAAGAATTTATTACCCTTTGCAACAAAATATAATGCTTATGTCATTTGGGGATAATGTAGCTTCCTAACGGTGTAAGAATTTTTAATTTTAGTCCAATAGTTTCGGAGCCTATTTGCGTCAAACAAACATAAAAACATCCAAACAAACAAACAAACAAGCCTTTTGTAATTATGAAATTGATAAAGATATTGATAGGTAAACAAAAGACGTAAGTATAAAAAATGTATATAATTGGCCAAGTACGAACCGGGCTCGCGCGTGAAGGGTTCCGTACCATTATAAAAATATGGCAAAAAAACATGTTTATACAAAAAACATGTTTTTTGCCCCATATCAAACATTCGTTTTATTTTGAAAGAAAGAAAGAAAGAGAGAAATCATTAAAGAATCTACCAAGTGTCATTGTAAAGATAGAGTAAAAAGAGGTAATATGTAGCTTAATATTCTTTAGAATTCTTTAGTGTCCTGTTATCGTTATTGATATTAAGCAAAAATACAAAATATAACACGTATTTTAAGGTACACTTTAAAAACGTGTCATCCACCCTTTGATATTTTCTGTTTTTAGTATTTGTTGTTATAGCGTATCTAGTACTTGTATACTCTTGGGTTATAGCGGCAACGGAAACAAATAATTTGTGAAATTTTCAGCTATCACAGTGTATAAGAAACAGCTGGTGACAGAAAGACAGACAACGAATATTTTGTAAAAGGCATTCGTTTTTATCTTTTAAGTACAGAAAAGATCGCATTAGTATATTAATTTCATTCTTAGGGTACCTAACCCTAAAAATTATTGCTGCAATATAAATACGTTTTTTTAAGTATGTCAAATATGACAAACTGACATTGACTTAACTAAATTTCATTCAAATAATCAAACAAAATTATACATATTTTAAATTTTTAATTCTATTACGATACTTAATATAAAAATAGCAATAATTTATTTAAAAATAATAAATAAATTTCATCAAACTCTTTAACAATACTTTTTTTGATCCTGCCATCTATCGGAATTTTGTTGATTTATTACTACGGATGGTAAGCTTGGGTTCATGTTTGGCAGAGAGAATGACACTAACGGAAACGGAAACTAACAATGTATACGTATACATGTCACCAACTTAGCTGTTCAGGTGGCCAAAATTGGAATTACAAGTTCGACAGCACTCTTAGGTGGCAACAAATCTCCACTAGCGACACTGTCAACTGAACAGCTAAGTTGTTGCACTGCACTCATACATGTGTATTTTGCTGGAAAAAATCACGCTGATATATCTGTTTTGCGATAAAAAATGTATAATATTACCTATTTCGCGCCCCAATTAGACCATTTTAAGTTTATGTTAAGTGATTACTATTTAAAAATCTTAGAGGAAATGGTTGCCAGTCTGAGAAGCATTTAGTATGGGGCTCGGAAAGCCTTAAAATAAACACCGGTCGTGGAACAAGATCGATTGGACTATATCATGTCACAAAGCTCATTCCAATGCTTGTTGACTTATAGTCTTAGCTGCAAACTTTTACTCAATGTGGAAGAGAAAAATTTGCATCTCGGAGGGGGGAGATGTAAGCTTTGTGCTGACACTTAACAGTGACATTCCAGTATCTCTGACAGTTGCGGCATATGAGGGAGCCACTAGTTCATTTATGAAAAATAACGGAAAGCGAATTAAAACGAATGTTAAAACAAGTGAAATTAAATCATTAAATTACAATACTTTATTTAAACTCAGTTTTGTATGTGAACAGGCGATTCAAGTTTATTGTTATAAACAAATAATACTAAAGCATGAACATTTGATTGTCGATTCTCTGTTTTTAGGTTAGTATTCCATCAGTTGATATATTTTGTAAGTTTTATAAAAATTATCTGTTTTTCATGAATAAACTCTGTTTTTAGATGAATCACATCGTGTTATGTTTTAAGAAGAAAGCAGTGTTCCCTTATATATATATTGATTGCAATACAAGCATTCTGATTTACTTGGAATGAGTGATTAAATATTTCATGTATTATCTAGAATTATTTGAAAATTGTAAAACAAATGAAGGATAAGAGAAAGGATGTACTTAAATGTAAGGAGGATAGGATAATAGGTATAAAACAATAACACGTAGCCATGAAATAAAATATATTTATATAAATTCAGATTCCATTTCAAGAGAAAGCATAGTATCTTTGTAGTTTGAGAAATATATTATATTAAATGAATACAGAATAATTGCACAATGATACCAAATCACAATAATGTGAATCGTTTGAATATAGCTCATTGAATCAAATTATAATGAACAACTTAAGCCTAATTAAGTTATGCTTCACCAGTATTTTGTAATATGTCTAATTCATTATTATTAATAAGTTTATTTAGAAATGTATAAATTCTTTTATTCTGTAAGGGGGTTGTAGGTTAATGTCATTATTAGCATGTCTCTTTGTACTTGAGGGTAATCCGGAAATAAACCAGTCATGATTCTAATCTCGTGTTTGCATTACGCTCCCGTATCATAAAATAGTTTTACATTGATAATATAAAGTAGGGCCCGGCTTTTAATCTTAGTACAAGCAGTCGTTAAGCCAAGTCAGAGACCTTTGGGCGGCTTGAAACTCTCGACACTTAGCTTATATGAAGAATAAAGAAAACATTTGAAAGTTCATGTTCTATCACTTCATAACCTATGAGTGTGAGAAAGAGGAAGCGAATTTTCGAATGTCTTTCCTGATCCGCCAATGCGAACACTGGCCAAGTGCGGGCCAGCGTGGTGGATTATGGCCTATATATCTCTCCTTGTGAGAGAAGGCCCCGAGTCGCAGCAGTAGGAACGTATAGTGAGCTGCTGTTACTGTTGCCCCGCATAACAGGATCATATGATACTTAGCGCGGGGCTCAATGAATATGACAAAACGTATACTAAGGCTAAGCTATACTTTAGATTTTAATTAGTTATAGTACGTTTCACACCTGTACTTTTGCTGAATAAACTATTTTGTATTTGTATTTTTACACGCTTTATATTAACTTCACCTGTACGTTTGTATGTTTGTAACCGACTTCTTTGGGCGCGATTTTGACCCACTTTAAACGGCCAGATTTCGTTGAAACTTTGTAGATTTATTGAGGACCGATGACAATACACTAATTTGATAAAAAAAAATGTATTTTTGTCTGTATGTTTGTTTGTAACCGACTTCTTTGGGCGCGATTTTTACCCACTGAAAACGGCCAGATAAGCGTGTTTTTTAGTTTTTTTAAACTACTATTGTATTGCTTATGCTATAGCTCCATTAATGGGGTTACGTACCTCTTAAGCGGCATATCGGAGTTCTTATCCTGCGGGTTGAGGAACAGTTTGACGCGGCAGTTGACTACACGTCGCAGCACCAGGAGGAGAGGCGCCACTCTCTGCGCTGCAAGCGACGCCGGGTCCAACACTGCTACTATCTGTAAAGAAAAAATAAAATAAATAAAACGTTTGTTGTGCAGTAAAGTATGTTACAATTACGGCTACGTAAGTTAATGCACAATCAACATTGGTGGCGATTCAGCGGCATACACGACTAAACGAAATTTATAGAAACCCCGTCTCTTTTCATCTTAGGTGGCCAGAAAGAGACGCCACGTTCTGAACCACACACAAAACAACTAAAATCACGTCAAATATGAAAAATATAAGCGATTTTAGAGCGCACCCAATTGTATCAGCTCTAAATCTGACGTGTTTGACGTGATTTTAGATGTTTTGTCTATGGTTTAGATCGTACCATCTCTTTTTGGTCATTTATGACGAAAAGAGACACAGCTACTTTAAATGTAGTTTAGTCGTGTGTGCCGCTGAATCGCCACCATTATCAATAATAGTATTTTTTTTACATGACACATTTTTACATTTACAGGCTTCGTTTTTTAACACTGGAGGTAATTTAACTGACGAAATTTCAAGACGGTAGAGACATGGAAGACGCAAGCACTCATATTACTTTTCAGTCTTTCTTTGGATTGTAGATATTTTTATTTATTTTACATTTCAAACTTTATTCTTTGTCAGAAAACAGTCTATTAAAACTTCATGCAGCTCTAGTTCTTCCAAGTGTATAATCTTCCTTGTATATCTTGCCCTATTCTTTAGTGGTTTTGACCACTAAAGAATAGGTACATAATATTAGTGGTCAAAACCACTAAAGGGTCCTAAAGAATAAATAATAGTGTTCTATCGACTAAAGATTAGTGTTCTATCGACTAAAGAGTAGATAAGATTCAAACGGTAACAGTAAAAACTCGATTAACTGGACTAATTGTTGTCGTTAGGCATTCGGATAGTCGAAAATCCGGAAATCGAAAGTATGAAGGTAATTGAGATATATTTTTTTTAGTTTCCGGTAAGAACCCGGCGTGGGCGGGGTGAAGCCAGTTCCGTCCGACACTACGTTCATGCTTGAAAAAAACAACTTTGGACAATTGACCTGTAGTCCGGTTAATCGCGAATCCGTATAATATATATAACTGAGGGCCGGATAATCGAGTTTCTACTGTAGTTTTAGTTCTCACCTCAACAGCGGCTTCGTTTTCGAAAACTGGAGGTAGTTCAACTAAAGAATGTTCCGTGCGGAGACCTGAAGGCAATGGCGTGCGAGTCCGCGGCGCACGAGCCGCGAGCACCGATATTACTTTCAGCCTTTCCTCTGGCGATAGATTGATCACATCATCGTCGTCTTCGTCTACTGGAAAAAAATATATTTATTTATTTGATTTATAGGCGAGCAGCATTATGCTGATGTGCCTATATCACACTGAGTTGAAATTATTTTTTTAATAGTTCACATAATGTCCACTGTTCAATGTCAATGTTTAAAGTTCACTAGTGCACTGATCATAGGTTAGCAAGAGATTTTTTTGTTTTCTTCAACCAGTTATCAAGCCGGACAATTAGGACACATTTCACACACGGCTGGGTTAACCCCATACTGAACCATTTTTAGTTTGTGTTAAAGTTGTTAACACAACTGTAGTATATCTACATATACATACACAAATACTTTATATTGATACATAATTAACACCCAGACCGACAGCCAACAAATTTAGTTCATCACAAAGATGTTGACTGTGCCGGGAATCGAATCCTAACTTCGTACTAAATCTCATCAAATTAGGTCTAGCCATTGGAGCGCGAAGTTATTTGCGTATCCCGCGGCAACCACAATTACAATCACAAAGGTGTTGGCCGTGCCGGGAATCACATAATGAGATGGATCGAGTAAATTTATTTATGACTCCTTACAGCTATACATTTGACCAGCAGGGCGTGTAACCATATGAATTAGCAACACTCTGGCCTTTGGTGGAGCATGCCTAGTCTAGAATAACTGGTTCACAAGGAGGCTACCACAACACGCTGTTAGGTGCTTGACGACTGCTTTCAACTTGATATTGAAAATGCCTTACCACCTTGATGAATGATTTCCTTACCATGTTATTACGATTATTTACGAACACTTTTGTGTTAACTAGAATAAATTTATCTTGATTCTTATTCTTCACTGAAATATAATCTTATGCAATAATCAAACCCACGTTTTCGGGTTGGTAGGCGGTCGCAAACTAGACTGAGCTCTCATCACTTCAAAAATAGGATAGAAGAGTATATCGACCGAAAAATGAACCGTTTCCTTTTAAGAGTCAGAAATTACAATTTAGGCCATTTAGGTATGAATCAAGTTAAATACACCTTTTTGAATGCAGATAAATTTTAGGTGATAATCATTAATATGGTCAAAATAATTTATTCGATAAACTCTTACCATCATCATCATCAAACACGTCATTTTTCGTCTTCTTGACTTTCTTTTTGGCGTCGAAAACTTCGGATAGTTTATCGCCGTACGCCTGGCTGCTAAACCTGCGAACGAAACAAAACAACATTAAATATAATTTTAATTAAAGTTTATAACTGCTGATATGTCTTCAATTATTTTGATTATTTTCCAAGGAACACATTTTTCATATTTTCTTTATTTTTTTTTACGCTTTTGTCTATGCTTTTTTCTTTGCCAATACGAATGTGTCAATTGTGTATTTGTTGTTATAGCGGCACGGGAAATACATATCTTGTGAAAGTTTCAGCTATTTAGCTATTACGGTTTCTGAGATACAGCCTGGAGACAGACAGACAGACAGCGGAGGCTTAGTAATAGGGTCCCGTTCATCACCGGCCACTGCGATCTAAACTATCACCAGCACAAAATTGTTAATACAGATAGCCCCCTGTGCCGGGGATGTATGAGGGCGGACGAGACTGTGGAGCATGTGCTGTTGAACTGTGAATCCACAAACCAAACAAGAGAGAAAACCGGACTAGCAAAGGTATCTCAACAAAACACTACGCTACACTTGGACGCCTCCTGCTATAAAAAAGTACCACAACATCTGACGCAATGACAGTGGAACAGGTATGCCAGCGACCCAAGACCGTGCTCCGCTACTTTAAGGAGCTAGGATGGCTTGGGTAGACTGGTAGGGGAAATGCACAACACGCCTCCTGCGGGTTGTCATTGTCTGATCGCCCCCATCATAGAATAAGAATAAGAAATAGGGTCCCGTTTTTACCTTTTAGGTAGGATCCTTAAAAAGGAGTAGTAAGTCTAGACGTGACGGCCGTTAGAGGGAAGTGACAGGAATAAAAAATGCAAGTGTACCTCTCAAGCAGCTGGAAGTCGTCGGCAGTAAAGTGACCGTCCTCTAGCGGTCCTATAAGCCTCGCGTTGTGAACCACAGCGCGCGCCCCCGCACGCAGCTTCAGGCTTCGCCCGCAGAGCACGCGCGTTGCTTTCAGTACCCACTCGTATTTGTGCAGAGCCGGGATTAGTTCTGGCTGGGAAATAAACAAACAGTTTAATTACTGGAGTTACATTTCTGTTAGGCATTTTTAACAACCCACGTTTCAAGGATGGGGTGTTAAAGTCGACGCCCAATTATTATTTTTTTAAATTCTTAAATTGAAAAGGAGTTTTGTCGGTCGACTACTTCTATGAGACTTACATCATAGTAAATAAAAATCGAAAAATCAGCTTAATACGTCCACGTCCACATTTGCATGATTGTTTATGTGTGTGTAGGTGTATGATTATGTATGTGTGTGTGTCTGTGCCATCTTAGCACCCGAACGAATACACCGATTTTGATTTCGTTTTTTTTTTAGTAGTAAAAGTGATAGTAGAGAGTATTTTTAGCTATGTTAGATGGAAATCGATCCAAGAAGTCTGTCTCCAAAAAATCATGTATTATAATTTTTTTCACAACTCCCCAATATGGGTATGAAATTATATACATTACATGCCTACATCATGATAAATTACAAAGCTTAACCACCAAAAATATTGACTAGGGTTCTATTAATGTTTAATTTTAACTTGTTAACTAATAACTATTAATAATTATTTTCACGACATGCTTCGTCACACAATCCGTGTGTACGAGTATCATGCTCAAAAGATTTATAATATAAGACTCAGTCTGAGCAAACTTATCGATATCTCACACACAATACCTGCATAAGTAGCACAAATCAAAGGTTACCATGCCAGAATGCCCACCCAGAGGGTCCCGGGATCGATTCCCGACACGGCTAACATCTTTGTGATCAGCTAATTTGTTTTCTGGGTCTTCAATATCGTATCGATGTAACATATTTACTCGTATATACGTATAAGTAGTAATACATATTAGTTGTGTTAGTAACCACAATACAAACTACAAATGGTTTAGTATGAGGCTAACCAGCAATGTGTGAAAAGTGTTTAAAAAAATGGCAAAATATTTATTTGTCAACTTATTACTTTTTTTTTATTTGTCAACTTATTACTATATAACATTTCATGTTATGACTACTTTACTAGTCAAGGCCTGAATTTAAGTCATCCTAAATAGCCTGTACACACAATTTAAAACAAAGTTAACGTCTAACAAGAAATAGAATTGTAACAGTGACTTACCAATATGTCGCAGTCCTGTCTATCGTGACAGCCCTCGTTGTCCAGCAGCCGAGCCACGTACTCGGTAGCCGCGTGCGGCTCCAGCGAGTGCAGTGCGGCTAACACGACCTTGTTGAGCGACTGATCCACTGACGAATCTCCGTCCACGTTCGGGATGAAAGCCACGCGGACGCCGCCCGATTCTTTCTGTAAATGAATAATAATAGTAGGTAGGGGAGCCAAGGATTATTATTATGTTCCTAAAGTTTTATTTCTCGGAATTTCAAGAATTCCGGTAATTTACGACACATCACGGGCCTAGGCCAAGTGAGTGTCGAGTTCTGAGGTTGGGTTTGAAATTGTGTCGTCTTGTAAGAATTTTCTCACAATTCGACACGTGTTTAGAATAGCATTATTATTATTTTAAATTGGTTTGTCACATATTCTCTCGTCAAGCGAGGTTTTACCAAAATCCGCGGGCTGAAAGCCAAACGAACATTGGGTATATATTTTTTTTTAAGATTGGTTTTGTGATAAAAACTTTCGTACAATTCGGCACGTATTTAAAACTACCGCCTTCTGGAGCTGGACATATGTGTAGGAATGCATGTCGAGTGTTTTGAGGGATGCGTGTAAAGTGTACGGGATGACGCCTGTGGATGATACTATAATTGGTATAGTTTTTACTGTGTCTACTCGCCACTGGGTCCTCAGTTCTATAGCGAGGTCCGTATATTTGGCTATTTTTGTGTGAGTAGATGTCAAGTTGTGAGTATTAGGAATGGCTATGTCAATTAAATATACAGTGTTATTTGTCTTGTCGTGTAGTGTTATGTCTGGTCGATTGAAGTGAATGGTTTTATCTGTTATTATCGTTCTATCCCAATAGAGTTTGTAGCTATTGGAATCTAAAACTGTTTCTGGTGTGTACTTATAGTACGCTACCCTGTCCTTAATCAGTTTGTATTTGTACGCTTTATTATTATTATTATTATGTTTTTTTTTTAAAAAGGATGTTACAAATGTTTGTACTAACTCAAACGCGTTTAAAGTTTATTGGATTGTAAAGAAGATATTATAACAAGAAAAATACTGGTTTTTTTTTGTTACTCTTAATGAGCTTGCGCTTGATCACAATTCACCTGATGGTAAGCGTTATTGCAATCAAATCAACCGGTTCACTCTTGCCTTGAAAACCGCTAGATTGTAGTTATCTTGTCCACCGATGGGGGAGTCACCAGGCATTTATTTAATCTAACGCGCTGGAATTACTACATAACTATAATCCCCTCTTCGGTTCTATTATAAATATGTCAGAAGTTGGCCACTTAGCTCATACAAAGATGAAGAATTCTTACCATAAAACTGATAGCATTTTTCAATAGACGTCGAGTTTCGGCATCGTTCAAGTCGCCAGTTACCCAAAGAGTTTGCGAAATCTTTTCAGGCTTGCCTCCTTTTCTAAAATACTTGAGAATAGGCAGAGCAGTGGCTAATGCGTCACGACCTGAAAATCGAAATAAATAGTATTTGCCGCGATTTAATAAAAAAACATTATTTTTAACATTTGATTGTATATATTTTTTCTGGGCGTTTCAAATTGAACAGGTTTTTCGGAACAATGTAGATACAGCGGTATGTGATGGGGCAGATAAAATAAGTTTTCTATGTAAAAGAATAATTAAGAATTAAGGATAATTATCAACTTCGACATGTGTACAAATAGTAGTAATTATTTCTTGAATTGGCTACATCTCAAGTAAACATTGGTGGCTTGGACAAGAATAATTTAAAACGAAATATTCAAATCAATTATTATATTGTTTATTTACATAGGAATATATAAGAAAAGTTATAAGACACTTGTAAAAAGTTAAAATCTAAATATGAATATTAGATAGATAGATAAATTCTTTATTGGACACATAAATAAAAAAGACACAGTATAAGACAATTAACTTAAAATTAGTGTGCCACAATTGGCGGCCTTATCGCTTAAAGCAATCTCTTCCAGGCAACCTTTGGATGGAAAGGAATATTCTTATAAGGAGATAAGGATATAAGGAGAATATTCTTATTCAAATGCAATGAAACATTCATTTTATTAAATACTAGCTGCCCCGGCAAACGTTGTTTTGCCTTAAGTACAGTTAAAAACATTATACTTGATCAGTTATCGAGCGGGATGAAAAATGTGAAAAATGATTAAATTACTAAAATGGCCATAAAAATAATATTATATAAATAGGGTTGGCGATAAAAAAAATGGGTTGTATATATTTTTAATGGCACATTATAAAAAAATAAAAACAATAAAAATCGTAAAAAAATAAAAATAAATAAGGGTGAATAACCCTTAACACTTAGGGGTATGAAAAATAGATAGTAGCCGATTGTCAGACTTACTGAATACGCATATAAAATTTGGTAAAAATCAGTCAAGCCGTTTCGCAGGAGTACGGTAACTAGCATGACATATTAGAAGAAGATTAGAAGAATAAGAAGATTAAATTTCAAATTACTATTTTATCAGTTTACAGTTCAATATAAATCAAACCGCTTCACTAACCTGTAAGGTGCAGAAGCTTATATACTTTGTCTTCAGTGAAGAGTTCCGGAGACGAAGGGACTCCGGATAAGTCCAAGTATTGTGATGCTTCCGCGCCCAATACACGCCGATTCAACCTGATGGTGAAAATTCAGTTTTGATCATCTTTATCAATTTCGAGCCTAATGATTTACAAGAAGTTAAGATTTGAGAGATCTTTATATGACTAAAAACTCTATAGTATTTTTTTACTCCGAATAGGTCAGCGCTTGACCACAATTCACCAGATAGTAAGTGATATTGAGGTCTACGGTGGATCGCGCTTACCTAGAAGGTGCTGGTTCACTCTCGCCTTGAAAATCGCTAGATTGTAGTCATTGGGGATCAGGGAATTCGTCAAGGAATTCCAAAGTTTGGCGGTTTGGACAACAAAGGTGGAGGCAAAACGCTTTTTTGGGTGTGGGATGAGACTTCAAGTCGCTAACCTAGAATCGTAGAGCATACGAAACTAATGGCACATTTCAGAGCCCGAAGGACGCGCGAGCCCCTGGGATGTCCATCGGGCCCTTTCATCCGGTCGCCAAACGGCACGATGGCGCATCCCCGGGATTTTTCGCTAGTTGGCGGGAAAGTCTTTCATGCGTAACTAGCTCACTACTTGGGTCCCCTACTACCTGCGTTCAGCCAGCAGAGAACAGTGCCTCGGATCCCGCTACCCTCCGAAACTAGATGTCCGATTCTTAATCATTTCTGACGACGACGAATTCATAAACGACGAATTCGTAAAGGGATTTTGCACACGATTAAACGTACTTCGCGGAACGCCACGTCGTTACAAGGGTCCTCGTATTACGCAATAGAGTTATAATTTGAATTTTTCCCCAGAACTTTCTATATCTAATGAGTGATAAAACAAATGACTGAAGAGTAACATTCTAACCATATTGAGTAACTTAGGTATAAAATAATCTCTTTTCATGAGGTAGTCGGTCTGCGTTGCCAGTCGGTCTATTCTCCACGGAACATGGCGCGACACATGGGGCGTACAAACGAGCGCGATAGAACCGTTATTGGACTTCTTCCAGAACTTTCTATAGATGAGTATTTCTATTGTAAGACTGTATAGTATTAGTCTGAATCGGTCAGTTCTCCGCGGAACGGAACGCATTACAAGGGGCTTCTAACGATACTATAGAACTATCACTCAGGCTTTTTCTCCTTTCTATAGGAGAGTGATAAAACAAAAGACTGAAGAGTAACACCCTAACCATATTGAGTAATCTAGGTATAAAATAAGCTCTTGTCATGAGGTAGTCAACTGGGTCACCAGTCGGTCTATTCTCCGTTGAACATCGCGTGGTACAACAACAAGTATTTTAATAGAAGGCTGTAGAGTATCAGTCTGAGTCGGTCAGTTCTCCGTGGAACGGAACGCAATACAGGGGGCTTCTTACGATACGATAGAACTATCACTCAGGCTTTTTCTCGAACTTTCTATAGGTAAGTAATTAAACAAAAGACTGTAGAGAAACATCTACTTAGGTATGTAACTAAACAAAAGCCGGTGTGGGTAAAACTAAAACTTGGAACTTGGACTTTTTTTCAACAGATAATACAAAATGGGCTAATGTCATTCAACATACGAACGGATAACACCTACTTAGGTAAGTAACTAAACAAAAGACTGTAGAATAACACTTACTTAGGTAAGTAACTAAACAAAAGACTGTAGAGTAACACCTACTTAGGTAAGTAACTAAACAAAAGAGAGACCACCTACAAGGGTAGATTTTATTAGAGTCAAAGTCAAACAATTTATTGCAATATTATGTCATTTTAAAGTTACATAATTACCAATAAGGCATTGCAATTATTTACTGGAGATGAGCAACCCTGTTAATTGATTAAATTTTTTTAATGTTCCGTCTAAAAGTCTTCTATTTTATAATAACTTTTTGATATGAGTAAGTTTTTTAAGCTTGTCAGGAAAGTTTTGATATTATCGATACACTTTAGGTCTTCTGGTAATTTGTTAAATATTTTAATAGCCATAGAATGTGGGCCCGAGCTCTGCATTTCTAATCTACACCTTAACAGTAGTGACACCTACCTAGGCATAACATGAGCTTGCTTCATAAGGTAGTCGACTGCGTCGTCAGTGTCGGTCAGCTCTCCGCGGAACACGGCGCGCTGCAGTCGCCCCGTGTGACGAGATAGAGCTGTCACTAGAGCTTCCTCCAATAATTCAACCGATGACGTCACTGGAGTAGTCCCTTCTTCGGTTAGCGGCACGCCGTTTATTAAAACCTAGAAGGAAATAATGATGATGAACGGAGATTGTTTGCAGAGATTATCAATCAGTGCGTAATTATATAAACTAACGCCAGTTCTCAAGATTACTCGTAAGTTCGCAGAAAAAATGTTTACCCACCTTCACCATTAAGACTATATGTTGCTTAAAACAGTAATATATTAATAATTGAATAAGAGGCAGAGGAAATAAAAAATCAATAAATAAAACGCAATACTATGTTTTTATTTTTATTCAGCCGTTTAATAAGACTACTTATCAATGGTTTTAAACAGGTTTAAATCACTTAATGTTACTTATAATCTGAGGTTCAAAGTCATGCTTAATAGCTTCATTCAAGCTTTCAGCGTAAAGATCTAGTCTTTGGGTCATAGTGAAGCCCCATTTATCTTTAATCTGGCGACACAAATTCAAGTCTAATTGCGCTATAAGCAGACCATCCTTCACTCTGGAAAGACCAGGGGTCCTAGACCCATCAGGCGCGGTCACATAGCTTGAACCGTAGAAGTGACCGAAGTCCTTATGCGCTGGTTTCCCGTCACCAGAAGTGAATTCGTTAGGGAAAGACTCTGTCCCAACTCTATTGATAGCGCACGTGAAATAGCTGTTAGCAATTGCTGCGTTTCTAGCTTCTACAGCCCATAAATGCTCACTCAAACCAGAGACTGTGGCTGATGGATTAAATACAATCTCAGCTCCGTTGATTCCGAACATCAACCAGTTCTGTGGATGATGACGTCCGTAGCAAATGTTTATTGCTATTTTCCCGTAACGAGTATCAAATACGGGATGTCCCGTGTTCCCTTCAAAGTAGTACGTGGATTCGTTGAAATCACCAACTCTTGGTATATGGTTCTTTCTATGTTTGCCGATCACTTTGCCCGTCTCGTTTATTACCACGACAGTATTCCAAATAGTGCCGCCGTGGGTCTCGTCCCTTTCTAAAATCGGTGATACGATGACCATTCGGTACTTTGCTGCGAATTCGCTTAAGAAAACGGTACTGGGTCCGGTAAGAGCTGGTTCGGCGAATTCGCACCACGGATGCTTTTCTCTCGTACAGAATGCAAAAGGCATGCTCCACGCTTCTTGCAAGCATATAATGTTCACACCTTCAGCCGCTGCAGTGTCTAGAATCTTCCCGATCTTTTCAAATATCGCTTGCCTCTGCTTATGAATCGGTTCATCAGTAGGAATGACAATTGAATGTTGAATAACACCAACTTTAACCACGCGAGGGCTTCTCGTTTCTTCTTTTTTCGCAGGGAAATCGTACGCAGCCACTTCAAAGTTATTATCGGCAGCTCTGTTCAGATTTTCTCTTTTAATTTCAATTCTATGATGGTCTATTCTCCCGTAGTGAATTCTGTTGTATTCTTGGAGTTCTTTGCCGGATAAAGAAGAAGCTATCAACTCGTCAAGGCTTGAAAGTTCCAGAGAAGATGCCATATTCACAGTTTTTAACTATATGTTTTTAAAAAGATTTTAACGTATTTATCTTAAATTACAAGAACGACCTCTCAGATCAGGGCGAAACGGTGCAGTGATAAGAAGATACAGTATCAGTGTAAAGTTAAATAATACGCTTCATGGTTAGTCGGTAGTTATCAGACAAACAAACGTTATCTGAGGCGAAACAAAACAAGCATTGATATGAGCATTGCATTGAATTTATCGAATTTTTAATTTCCCAATGTGTAGCATGGGATAGCTTACATGCATAAAAGCATAAGCAGCCCACACGTTCCCACTGCTAGGACTCGGGGCCTTCTCTCACTAGGAGAGAGATATAGGCCATAATCCACCATGCTGGTCAAGTGCGGGTTGGCGGATGACACACGTCTTCGGCTATTGTGATCGTCAAACATGCATTAACAAGATTGAACTGACCAAAATATACAAATACAATTTTTATATACATGCTCAAAGTTAAGCTAAATCGGCAAAAACTTTTATATGTAACTAAATTCAATTTTTTTATGGCTGATTGTAGTAAAAATCATACTGATTGTCATCAATTCTTCATAACCTCGTTGGCAAAATGGTTACCATGCCGGACTGCCAACCAGTGAGTCCCGAGTTCGATTCCCGGCACGAGCAATAGCTTTGTGATGAACTTGTAGGCTGTAAGTCTGGGTGTTAAATATGTATCTATATGAAGTATATATGTATCTATATGAAGTATATATGTATGCATATGTAGTATATTAGTTGTGTTAGCAACCATAATACAAACTATAGTGAAAACTCCATGTAACGTCACTCGATTTACCGACAAATTCTCTAAAGCGTCGAAATCTTGGCTTTAGTTGGTTTAGCTTGTATTCCATACAATTTTATACATTCTCTGCATTTAACGACCACTCTCTATAACGTCATAAAATGCACAGTTAGTCTAGTCAACAAGTGCCTTTTTGGTCAACTTTTTTCAGCAGTCTCCGAAAATTATGATTCAGGTGTCATTCGATTCGGAATGGCATCTAGATAGTTTTCGAAAAAAATAAAGTTCCGCAAATAATAAAAAAAAAAACGTAAATAAAAAAGAAATTTTTAAATTTCTTTTTGTTGACTAGACTAAGTCAAGGGACCGTTAGTCATTTATGTTAATAAACAGAATTTGTTTTATTACAGTGAATAAAAAAAAATGGTTGCCTGTAAAGTCGGTTTTACGGGCGAAGATTTTACGTGAAAACGTCGGCAGACCGATCATAGTTGAGTGGGAGAGAGACGCAAGGCATTCGGCGGGCCTCTCTCTCGTTCGGTGACTCATCGTAACGTTACCGGGCGTTACACTTTTTCATAAGTGACTCCCAGCCGCAACCTAATTTAAGACGTTGTCACGTCAAAAAAGCTCACCTGAGGAAACTTATCATTGCCAGTCTTAGCCACGAAGTCCGCAGCCAGATGCCCACCGAAGTTGTACTCCGAATCCTGGTCGATGATATCGTCGAGCTTTGCACTTGAGCTCACATACTTCTTCAGCTGGTTCTTGATGAGTTCAAGAGTTAGTGCTTCCTCTTCTTTAGGGTTCAGGAGCTGTTAGGAAAAAATTAAAAAAAAATGCTTTATAGAACTAAAAATAGATTTTTAGCACTACACACTAGTTAGTATGTACTATGATACATTTGAGAGTGATTAATACAATAAACTTATAAATATAATAGACGCTCAACCTCTAGTTGAAAATTGTACTACGTGTATCATTCGATACACGTAGCGCCATCTATTCGTATTTTTTTGAAACGACTTCACTCGGGTCATAGAATCAATTATCGTTATATGACTATACGACTACGGCGCTTTGCGGAATTTGGCGGCAGCTAGGCTGCACGCTGTATTTGCAGCGCCATCTAGGTTTCATCGGTAATTATATCAAATTTCCGCGCCACGTTTTATTCTATGGGATTCAGCATTCTAATCCCTGATAATACCGTCGCAAAGCTTCCATAGTAGAATGTTCTAGAACACACCCAAACACCTTCGGTCTCGCTCTCAAACATGTCTGCTACCTCACTCACACAGTATTTCGAACATTTTAGATTGTACTGGTAAGGAAAGCTCGGTACCTAGAACTTTCTAGAAAACTTGTGTTCCGTATATAATGAAGCGGACAGAGAGCACAGTTAACTGCGAGTTGTCACAGAGTTAACTCCGAGCGATATTCCGAGCGAAAAAAGCCTGCGAGTGTACGACTCCAGCTAGGACCAAGTATTGCGACTGCTTACGATTTGGACGTTTGAAGGGTTCGAACAGTTGGACCAGACACACATTAGCGTGAGGATCCCAAATTATCCACGAAACCGACGTTTTAGTGATATACCCAAACCTTTATTCCGAGTGCCACATCCAGCATGTAACAATTAACATTTATATGATCAAATTTACTACTCATCTTAATATATATAAATCTCGTGTCACAATGTTTGTCCTCAATGGACTCCTAAACCACTTAACCGATTATAATAAAATTCGCACACCATGTGCAGTTCGATCCAACTTGAGAGATAGGATAGTTTAAACCTCAAATTATAGTCGCAATTTTAAGTTATTGCTAATTATTGTCTGTTATTATTTGACAGTCACAATTATCACAACAGATGTCGATACCTTTCGACTGGGTTGTGTAAGTAATCAATAGATGGCGCTGTACCCCTGAGGCAAAATAACGTTTGCCGGGTCAGCTAGTTAATAAATAAATATCTAGAAACCAAACTTACTTGCGTAAGGAAGTAATAAGCATCTTTATTGGAATTCTTCTCTTGAGACACGTAATTAAAAGCCGACCTGACGGCTGCTTCGAGTATTTTGTCACCAGTAGTAGGTGCCAGCACCAACCCTACTCGGACAGGCGTGGCGTGCTTTAGCAACGTCTCGCCGAGTCTCAGGGGTGGCCCTGACGCGAATGATGTTGGATCTATTATTATTACCTGTAAATAAAAATAATAATGTTACCTAAAGTATAAAGTATTTTTATTGTTCACATTCATACATGTTAATTTATCTTACGGAATGATCTCATGGTAGGCACAGCCAAAATCTTTCGTAATGCACCAAATTTGTTGGCTTTCTATATGTATGTATATTTAGTATATCAGTTAGCATCCATAACGCTCCGTGCTCCGATATTTTAAGGAGCTTGGATGGCTTGGGTAGGCTGGTAGGGGGAAATACACAATACGCCTCTTGCAGGTTGTCAGTGCAGGTCTGATTGCCCCCATCATAGAATAAGAAAAGAATAATAGCATCCATGAAACGAACCATAAATGGTTTAATATAGGGCTAACCAGCCGTGTGTGAAATGTGTCCTAATATTTATTTATTTATTGTGTATTTTAAAATACATGGCAGAAGCCAATCTCAACCTTCAATACCTGAATTTCAATCACTATTATATATAAAATCACTACTATTATATTAACTTACATAGTTATAGATATTTCTTCTCAAATTCCTCAGCATACCCGGGTAGGTGGGCCTCAGTAGCTCCATATACGAGGCGGGCCACCGCCGGTACCTGTCGTCGATCTCTAGATCATTCAGCCAAGTGATCGACGTGTCTCGGATGTCCAGACCATATTCTTCCCAAGTGAATGACTCCCCAAGCTCGAGAGAGAGCAGTGTGTTTATCAGCTTCCTGGATAGACCTGTTGATAAGATCAGATAAGTATTTTTAGCTGGTATGGGAACAAAATAGTATGTTTTGAAAAATCTTATAAAATCCTGAGTTCTTGATACAGGGCACTGAATTTTTCTGTTTTATTATCTTTAATTTTAAAATAATTTAATTCTAAAGAATAAATCTAATCTAATCTATGAGTGTTCGAATTCAGCAAGCAGTAAGGATTGCGGCTGCATACGATTTGGACGTTTCGATGAGTTGGAAGACCAGTCACGTGTTAGCGTGTGCGGCAGCAAATTGCTCTCGCGATTCAGCGAGGAAATGGTGCCAGCCTAATGGGTACGTTTGGGCGAGAGGCTTTGACGTAGCAAGTCTTTAAGTTTTAATTTTATTATTACTGTAACTTTGGTTATAATTTGAAATAATATGTATTGTAAATAGACACACTACAATAATTACTAATATACTTAAAAATACTGGATAGATAAATTATGAATTAATTTATTTATTATTAGATAGTTTATGTGAAAAACTTACCAAGTCCATGTAGAGTGTTCATCGGCCCAATATCCTCTCGCAAAGCAGTCAACAGCGCCATGACATCCAGCTCTTCAGCGTCGTACTGCGCTCCCGACACCAGTAACAACGGCTCCGCAGGACGCAGGCCGAGAGATGACGCCCAAATATCCTGGTTGTAAAGGACCTCATCGCGGAACGAACGGGGTACGTTCACATGGATAAGGGATTTAGTCTGAAAAAGAAATACAAACGTTCATCATCATCCACAGCCCTTCTTATCCCACTGCTGGGTATAGGCCTCCCTTTGCATGTGCCACCTGCGTCTATCTTCCGCAGTCCTCGTCCAGGTAGGACCTGCGACTTTGATGATGTCGTCGACCCACCTCGCGAACAAATAAACAAACGTTGGAACTGATGAATGCTGAACTTCCTTTTTAGAATTTATTCATTTATTTATTGTATTTAATTAAAACGGTACATAGACCAATTACTTTTTTTATAAATAAATAAATAAATAAATATTAGGACACATTCACACACGGCTGGTTAGCCCCATACTGAACCATTTCTAGCTCGTATTATGGTTGCTAACACAGCTGATATACTACTTATACATACATACATATTATATATAAATACATAGACTTTAATTAAATTGTTTGTTAGTTTTATTTATTACTAGCTGACCCGGCAAACGTTGTTTTGCCTTAATAATTATTTCTAAATATACAGTAGCCGATTCTCAGACCTACTGAATACGCATATAAAATTTGGAAAAAATCGGCCAAGCCGTTTCGGAGGAGTACGGTAACAAACACTGTGACACGGAAATTTTATATATAAGATAATGTTATACCAACTTTTACTATCCTGGAATCTTGCTCCTTCTAATATTATAATGCTAAGACATTGAGTAAAATTTTGGTATGGAGATAGCTTAGACCCTGGATTAATTTAATACCGGTTTAATTCAAGTAGCAACATGAAGCGCAAACAACTTGCTATGAATTATTTAACATTTGTTCATGAAAGTTTCTGACTATTAGAATTAATTATATATACACTAGTTAATTTGAGTTTGTAATGAATTATTTGTGAATGAAGACAATTTGAAAACAAACAACACGGAGCGCAGCTTAATAATTCAATTCACTATTAGATGAATGTTATTTAAATACTTGCTCTAAATTTAGAAAGCAAGAAGGCATTTCATATCACAATAAGAACACAATTACACACTAATACACAACTTTGCGAATATAATACCCGACTAAAGAGCTTGACTCACCTGCATAGGGAAATTCTGAGCAATGGAAGTGAGGACTTTCAAAGCCTCGTCACCGCCAGAATCGTGGGCGTCCACCACCGCGGCCGCAGCTTGCATGCTCAGTGCCTGCATCTGCCACACTTTGAGCGGCGCCAACTCTTCGGAAGACTCCGACAGATGGCGTCGAAAGCGCTCGAGAGGAGTACGCAGAGCGGGAAACAGGTTCCTAGATAATCACAGTGACTGGATTTAAGAACTAAACAGACTAGTTGACCTAGTAGTCTGGGCATCAATTTGATGGTCTTCAAATCTAGAGTAAATAGGTTCCTTCTAGGCAAGCGTGTTACATCTTAGACCACAGTCAAGCTTAACGTCAGGCTAGCTGCGGCCAAACGTAAGCCTATTCATGAATAAAAAAATAATAATTAAAAAAATCAGACTGAAACTCAAATGTACTTTACATGTTGTACTAAAAATTTTATATACAAACTGATGATGCTACTAATGTTTTCATACAGTTGTAATCTAATAATAAAATGAACAAATGTTGAATGCAAAATACAGAGAGTTTCTCACATTCTTATGGAAACATAATTATGTTATATAACATAGGATAAGATTTTACTCATATCATCGCTTAGAATTTGAATCCATCTATGCACACAATTATATTCTGCTTTCCCAACGAAAAACACACACAAAGCTCGCACGCGATTGGTGCCGTGCCACACCATGTGACACCACGCGATCGCGCGGGTAGCTGTTTTGCCCCGCCCACCGCGGTATTTTACGATTACGTGTGGAACTATTTTATCGGCCAAGTTACTATTCTATTTGTTCTAGTTCACTGGTTTTATTACTTACTTCAACCTTCCAAAGTTGAAACCATCAATCTGGTTCTGAGGATCATTCTCATCTTCCTCTTCAGACACAGTTGGTGTCTCCCCACCTTCAGTTTCTTTGGGTGTGGAGTCATCCTGACTCTTATATTCTGTGCTCTTCAGCTGTAGTTCCACGCCATATCCAGACAGACGCACCTTGGGTTTGCCTCGAGGCTGAAATATTAAAATCAGAATTATCCACATTTTCTACAAAGAAAATAGGCTATCATTATACCAAGTTTTCATAGAAATCTGTTAAGCCTGTACAACAATCAAAATAGTAATAAATATATCTTGGCTTTAATAAATAACTTAATAAAACCGTTAGCGGTGACTTAGTCATAGACAGTGTTTAACACTAATGTTTTAAAAAAAAAAAAAATAGATAAAACAATAAATTCAAGTTATTATTCATTAAAATTAACAAACAAATAAAAATAAGAAATACAAAACTAAATCTAAAACATTTATTTTTTATCATACACAAACTTGTAAACAAACATTTGCATTAATGATTTTTTTTATCTAAAGATAGACATATTCTAATGCAGTATAATTATGTTGTCTGATAGAACTATTACGCTAATTTAACTAACTAGTCTTATATTCTATTTATTAATATATACAGTGGTCACATTCTTTCAGAACATGCCCACCACAAAATCTGGCCTCTAAATTGCATTAATGATAACAGTAGGGGATAGAGAGATTTTATCTAAATTACACAATGGCTAAAACTTAGATTCACTTAATAAAAATTGTGTATAATTGGATTAACAAATTTTATATGATGAATAGTATACAAAAAGTGATAAATAAATGAAGTTTTCGCATAGAAGAGATCAGATCAGTGCACGCGCGGATCTCGTCTGCGGTGGTCCGTGTAACACTCGTCCCTGAAGATCGGAAAGCACCGAAACTGTTGGACTCATTCCAACTTTTAATAATAAGGAAGTGTGTGTGTTTAATAAATGAAGTTATTTAGATTACAGACCTGCACATTCCACCTCACAACATAGTTAATGGCACCTCTGTCAGCATATGCTGCCAGTATCTTATGCTTAGCCGCAAAGTCCTTGGAGCCCAGTTCTCCATACAGAATGGCTGATAAACTCTTGTTATCACTGCTTGGGTAGGAGTGGTCTAATAGGTATGTTTCTAAGATATGGTCCTCCTGAAAGTGATTGAAAATATAACAATTATAATTATATTTCTCAGCACAGTGTCTTTAAGAAAATATATTAGTACCTACATTTAATAAATTCAAAAATATTTAAAATATCTTCAATACTCTACTTATATAATTTTTTTTTCCTCCTTTCTTTCAATATTCTTTATAAAAAACTATTTCATTTCCTTTAGAAATTGAATGAGGCATGCTTTTCTGCATAATAAAAAATGTTCAGTTTAAACAAACCATCAATTTAATTATGCTGAAAAGCATCAAGAGTCTAAACAAAGTAGAATCCTACAACCGAAGAATTGTCTAATAGGATTATTTGTTTGTTGTTATAATTATAGAGTAACTAATGTCATTAACTCTAAATTGTCAAATTAACTTAAGTTCTTTAGAAATTGGCTTATGTTAATTATTTTTAATATATTATTTGTTAGTATGTTATAACTTCACTTCTTCTTCATAATATGAGTTAAGTGGCCAAGCTCTGGTGATGCGAGTTTTCAAGCTGCCCCAAGGCCTCTGACTTAACAACTGTTTGTACCAAGACTTACAGTTGGGACCTACATTTTAACATATAATCTGAGCCACGGAAGTGCCACTAAAATACCACTTCATAACTTTACTGAATCCAATGGCATTTGAATTTTTTACATAAATGGAACCGTATAAATATGACAAGGTCACAATCTAATGTCACAAGGTCACCTTACAGTCACTATATTGTTAGATATTTGCTCTGAAATGGTATAAAATGCATAGTCACATTGTTAGGTATTTGCCCCTCAACATTAATGGTATAAATTGCTTGAGAAAAATAGGTGAATATAAATAGAAAATAAATCGAAAAAATATGAGAAACATACAACATCAATTTTTTCCCAAGTCTTCAACAGATCCTTGAGTGCATCATTATCGCAGACTTTTCTTGAAGCAATAGCAACAAATGCTTCACACTGGACGTCTTTGGCATTATTCTGTGTGGCGATCTGGTCAAACATGCGCACAGTGGGAGATGTTGTGTGCATGGATAGGGCAAGCTTAGCCATGCGGAGCTGTGCTGGTGCCAGCAGTGTGCTGGCGACCCCGACGCAGGCATCATACACTTGTTTATCAGTCTCTGAAATGTCACATTTGGTTTTATACATTTAAATCTTAAATTTATCAATAAAATACTTTGGCTTTGACTTTAATAGACCTAACATTTTAAACAAAGGGTGATGAAACATAATTTATACTAGATTAGCTGAAGAATATCATAGGATAATAGGTTTAGTACCAGCTTTCAACAAAGCTGGCCCGATTATGTATTAGTAGTTTATTACTGTCTATGATTTAGCATATGCTTAGCATAAAAAGCATAAGCAGCCCACTATACATTCCCACTGCTAGGACTTGCGCCTTCTCTCACGAGGAAGGGATATAGGCTATAATCCACCATGCTGGTCAAGTGCAGGTATGTGGTGATCAAAAATGTTGGTTTCCTCACAATGTTCTCCTTCATTGGTATAGGGCGAGAATCGGAGCACGGGCCGTCTGATTGAAAAGCAGACGTTTTCCCACCGAACCACACTTGCTCTCGACGCATGCTTGCCTAGGAGTTATTTACACATATTTAATGCTTAACTCCAAGGTGGTATAAAATGAGTCCTACACTTACCTAAGCTATCCAAGCTGGTTTTCAAGGAGTTGATGCCATCCACGAAAGACCAGAATAAGTCAACGCTTTCGCCAGCAAGGTATTCCGCCAATTCCAATACTATGGGAGTAGTTTCCCATTTGGCACTCACGAAACTCGTCACGGACTTTGATTTTCTTTCTTCCCGCTTCGGAATATCTTCGCATGATGTTAGAGCCACACATATGCAGGATAAAACAACGAATGTAGTTCTAATGCCGGTGGTCTTCATGGTGTACTGAAGTTGAATTGATCACCGGTACATAGATTATTATAAGAATTATTTACAAGAACTACATATACATAATACGTTTTTGCGCATAGTTTTTAATTCATCTAATCTACGAACAGGATAATACATTAATTTCAATAATTAAAATATCATCCTTGCCAAGACAACAAAGTGAAACCGCCAATGACAGAATTCCACGGCACTTTTGACATCTGAGAAATTCGTACAAAAAATCCACCTCTATCATTGGTCACTGATAAGAACTCATCAAAATTACCCAATGAAGTTTGTGCTTAATATAGTCGTTTTCTCAGCTGCTAAAAGACGGCTCTTGTAAATTGCATTACCATAGAGCCCCACACGTTTCATATGAAAAATATGTCACTTAGTCTATGGTAAACTTTTTAAATAAACGTCAAATTAGTTAAATCTGTCAAAAGCGACTGCGCTATCTAAGTTAAAAAAATCCCAATTTCTCATGAAATTGTAACAAAAAACTACTGTAACCAAATGGAATAAGTAGTTCAGTAGTGCATAATTTATTGATCGTAAGTGTACTACTATAATCTTTTACATTTTTTTCTATATCATGGCTCGAAGCTATTCATCCATGTACCCCCATCAGTCGTGTGAATTGTTTGGTTTAGTATCCCATTCTTGATCTTAACGGCTTGGTTGCAGGTGAAGAAGACGAAAGGAACAATGCAGTATCCTCCCGAAGAGGCGTATACTCGCCTTATCAGCCACAACATGACTGTTCCTCAGAGAATAAAGGTATATAATCTTTCTGGTTTGTCTTTCACACAAAATCTTCATGCCAACAGAATTATTTACTACGAACACTAAACAATGGAATGTGAACTGTTACGTCTGACCTTTATTTTACTAGATGGGAATCCATAAAATTGTAGCTATTATTTCTTTGTCCTTAAAGCATTCTTAAAGTCTATTTATCTCTTCGGGAACAGCCTATAAGTAGAAGATAAGATTTAACAAGATTATTAAAAGTAATAAACTTTTTGACTAACTGGTTTATAATTAATAAGTATTATATTATATTCATATGACTTAAAAGTGGATTATTAATAACCATTTGCACTCCATAATGCTCTCTGCTTGCTTACCTCTAAACTTTGTCATCCTAATTGGGACAGCCATTTGAATGTCAAAATATTATAAATATATGCAAACTATGTAAGTAGTTTCAAAATTTGACTTAGTTTTGTGTGCTGGAATATGGTGCACTTTTGTTTGACCTAATACTTGTCTTTGTACTCTACCTAAATTGATTTGAATATGAAAAATATATACAGACAAAAAGCAAATGTGACTTCATGGGAAGCATATTCTACAATAGAATAAGCCTTTCGTTAAATAAAAATAAATAAAATAGACATGTGTCATCTGCCAACCTATACTTGACTAGCATGGTGGATTATGGCCCATTATACCTCTCCTCATAAGAGAAAGCCCCCAGTCTGAAAACTGTGAATGTATGTAGCTGCTTATGCTTATTTATATACAAACTAAATTATAAATGAGTATGATAAAAGGAATAAGGGTGATATAAGTATATTGCAAATAGTTAATTAAAGACAGTTTTAAGTAATGTTTAACAGCATGTAAGGTCAAAGTATGTTTATTAACCATTGACTATTTACAAGCCCTGGTTTCATCAAGCAATACAATATGAAAAAAAATACAATTTACACTGTATGAATAAAAATGTATACACTACAAAAATGTATGTTTATTTATTTATTTGATTTATAAGGGAGCAGCAATATGGTGATGTGTCTATATCTCACTAAGTTGAAATTAAATTTTTAACAGTTCACAAAATGTCCATTGCTTAATGTCAATGTTTAAAGTTCTCTGGTGCACTGATCACAGGTTAGCAAGAGATTTTTTCTGCAGCCAGCTATCAAGCCAATTTTTAAAGCAGTTCACTGATGTAGCACTGACCACTTCCTCAGGCAACTTATTCCAATTAGGAACCACTCTGTTGCTGAGTATATGATGCCCCATATTAGTGTTGGCATGATCACGCTGGATTTTCTGGTTATGGCCTCTGTTATGCTCACAACAATTACAGTTTTTAATTGCAATCTGCTAAATCAGGAAGGTTGTAGAACCCATTAATCATTTTAAAAGTCTATTAGATCCCCACATAACCTCCTTTATTGGTGGTGGTGATAAGGCGCAGGACTTTTCCCATCATTGCTCATAACATATACTATACTACACATTTACAGGCAACTGGTGATATCATGGATGATGAGCATACACCTAATGGCATGACGGGAGGTTGGGACTATTCCAACGAGAAATTTGATATGAAAGTCCCTGAAAGGATACTTGTAGTGGGGCAGGACCAACATGTTGGTATGTAATATTGAGTATATTTAAGTAATACTAGCAGCCAGCCAGCTTTCATGGGCATAAAACAATCCAAGTTGTAAAGAGAAACAAAATAAAGCCGATGTTACTCAGGCTAATGTAGCTTCCAAACAGTGAAAGAATTTTTTTAAATCGGTCCAGATGTTTGGGAGCCTATTCACGTCAAACAAACAATTAAACATTTCCTTTTTTTAATATTGGTATAGATTTAGTATATTTAGATATTTGCCCAGCAGTGAGACTATAGAGGTTACATAAAAAAAATATATCGGAGGAAATAACTTCAAAATAATGAGTAAGACACAATACCACTGAAGTTCTATTTATGTTACAGTGTATCATGAAAATGTTTTTGCTGTTTGTAAAACATTGGATATTTATTATTTACCTAAGTAATGCTAGGCTTTAAACATTCTTGCTAATATATATTTGTACAGTTCATCAAATAGTTTTACCTTTTTTGCGAACTATTGTGACCATTGGTAAGTTGTATAACCCACATACAGAACTAGTAGTTATACTGTTTAATATTTGACATAAAAATTATTAAAAATAATTTATAAATTTGATGTAGAATTATATCAAAGCAATAGTATCAAAGCTTTTGTTCTTTTATGCCTAGTGACTGAAAAATATTCACCAATCAACATATTTGTTTGTTGAATCTAAAAGTCTTTAATGTCAAGTTTAGTAAACATAAGCATACATTTTCGTTTATATTTAGTATTATTATTCTTTACAATATCTCATAGGCCACTATGCTAGTGGCCTTTACACACTCACTCCTGACACTATAACAAGACATAATTCATGGCTATCTACAAGTAAAATGTAATTTGAACAGGTACCAAAGCCCCACCGCGTGAGATACAATTGGACAATGCAGTCCTCCCGACAGACCCCGGCATGGTCCGCGTGAGCACGCCGCCGCGCGTCATCACGCTCGACCAGCACTACTTCCCGTCCGCTGATGACTTCCCGAGGGAAGACCCGGCTTCTCCGCCGAGGAATGTTCGAGTGTACCGGTCTCAGGGCGACGGGGCCCGAGCCACTACTCCCCGCCCGGACACCTTCAATGACTCCACCATGACCGAGTCGCGCTTGGTTTTGAGGCAAGTTTATAAGTCGTCTTCTTCTTCTTCATATGAGCTAAGAGGCCAAGCTCTGGTGTCGAGAGTTTTCAAGCCGCCCGAAGGCCTCTGACATGGCTTCGACTAGTACTATGGTACTATGACTAACAGCCGAGACCTAGAATTTAACGTGTCATCTGACCCACGGTAGCGCCCAGGTAAAAATGCCACTTGAAAAACGACAGTATTGTGCATAGTCACCCATCCAAACACTGTCCGCATCGACCGCTGCTAAACTTCGATGATCGCGACAGATCACCTTAGCTTACTGAGCTAGAGATGTTTATTAGTTTTTCATAACCTTATATTGAACCTTTTTCAACACATTTTCTTACTTGGTGGGGTTGGCATAGTAAGTTTTCACTATTCTTTCAACTGCCATCTCCATCTCCTCTATCTTTTTACTTCTGTTATTATCTTTATTTATGTTTATGTTATTCTTTTTATGGTCAACATCCTTTAAATCATGTTCATAACATGAATGAACTGATATTTGAGGAAGTAATGACAAATCCTGTAAACCTAAGGCTACTTTGAGATTTCTATTGATCTGTGGAGAAATGAACGACTATCATCATAAAATAAGTTTCAGTCTAAGTGTATCAATCCCATTAATATATATTTTTGCCAACATGATTGTAGTATAGATGTGATTTGATGATATATGCCCTACTTTTGGTGAGGATGGTGACAGAAATAAATTTTCAAATCTATATTTATTAAATCAAAAATCTTCAGATCACGCTGGAACTTGCTAGCTACTTCTTTAATCTCTTAACTGTTTTCTAACTAATACTTTTTTGAACAACATTCTAAAATGAGATCTATGTTGAAAAAGTATAAAAAGTGGTGAGAAGTAGTTACTCTACTATTGACCACTTTTTAATAGATAAGGAAAATAATAATATCCAGGTCAGATAGTACATAATAATATTCATAATTACTTGATTGATCAATAGATTTGTCATTCAAGTTTAAAACTATTAAAGGCAATAAAGGCGATCAATAAAGCTAAATGGTGAATCTATGGTAGGCTAATTGCTGATGATAAACAAATCTAAATCAATAGATGTGTCTGCATATTTAAGAAAATTGATATTACACCTAGAATAAGATATAAGAGTGAGACAACACTATTAATTAAATTAGCCTCATTATTATTGATATCATGCAGCTACCAAATGGTCACAGGTCGTTGACCCATTGCCATAAAAAACAATGTCAATGAACTCTAATTTCATAGCCAACTAGATAAGGAGTATGCTAATCAAAAATAATCATTCAATTGATTTCAAATTACGTAATGTTTACAGAGACCCGACTCCTCCAATGGGCAATGGCGAAGGGCTTTCAACGTCCGAGGAGTTAATGCATTTACGGCGTCAGATTGTGAAGCTGAACCGCCGCGTTATGTCCATCGAGGCAGATCAGCTACAACGGCAGCAGAAGGAAAAGATCGCCTACGCTATTGGAATCGCTTATCTGCTGTTCAAAGTCATCTCCTGGCTCAACAGAAACTAAATAAATATTAGCGAAAAGCGTAACTTTAAAATAAGATGAAGTTATCACGTATTATGTAATTTATTGTTGACTTCATGAAGTTGGTCAGACTATTCCAAAAATGGCATGGATGTAGGAATACCATGTCTCGATCGTAGCAGACGGAAGTGTTAGTACATGATTGGTTTATTAGAATTTAGGTGATGTTTTTTTTATATCATGTGTACATTATCACAAACACTTGTACAGAGAACTCCCAGGTATCTTGGATAATATGGACTTTCCTTGTGTTCATCTACAATGAATTGTTAAAAGTTGTGACCCTTCCTTAGTGTATAGATAAATTATGAAATGGGTCGTTTTATGCAATAAACAATAGACACCTATCAAGTTTTTCATTATCGATTTACTAATCATTTATTAAAAAAACCTTAATAGTGTGGTAACTAGGAACAATTTCCCTTATAAAATACTAGCTGTGCCCCGCGGCGTTAATCCGGGATAAAAAGTAGCCTATATTTTAATCCAAGGTCTTAAACTATCTTCATAGGAAATCTCATTAAATTGGTCCAGCTGTAAGCAGCCAAGGCATGAAGGGGTAACAATATTTTGAAGTTGTTTGCGTATCCCACGGGAACCACAATTGTTTTCGGAATAAAAAGTAGCCTATTTGTTAATACAAAGTCTAACCTATCTTCGCACCAAATTTCATCAAAATCGGTTCAGCCGTTTGAACGTGAAGAAGTAACAAACATACACGCACACAAACTTCCATATTTATACGAGTAGGATTATAAGTAACATGACTGACTGCCTGATATAATCTCAGTTTAACTGAAACTAAAGGAAAAACAGTTCACATTTAACACTCAATATATTTCGTTAATTAATAAACATCAACACAGGGGTTTGAGTGAGCATTCTAAAATATGAATGCACTTTATGACTTACAAGTATCAAAAAACGATAGGAGACTTACACTAAACATTCTATTAATTGAATACTGAAGACAGTCAAGATGAATTAAAATGAATCTTTTATGTTATTTGGGTGTTGGCTTGTCTTCATAAATAAATATTACAGAAAAAAGGGGTCCTCCAAGTCTCTCTGCGAGCCAAGCGTTTTTTACTACAGCTAGTTTCAGTGAGTCAACGGCGAGACGCGCGTTTAGATTTGTGTGAAGGGCTCTTCCCATTCCTTCCAATATGATTAGATCCACTCCACGCACTTTCATTTCAGTGCAGAGTCCTGAAAAAGACAGAATAAATTAGAAATTATGATAGTTTAATGACCAAGACCCACCCAGGGTTGTAGAGCCACAGGAAGTAAGATAGTTAAAGGAAATAAAGCTGTGTCACACTAT
Source organism: Mellilla xanthometata (assembly GCA_035578125.1). Taxonomy (NCBI): domain Eukaryota; kingdom Metazoa; phylum Arthropoda; class Insecta; order Lepidoptera; family Geometridae; genus Mellilla; species Mellilla xanthometata. The sequence continues at coordinate 7,613,514 of JAPUBQ010000020.1, forward strand.
TGATCTAAGTTCCAATCTACCTGCATATAAAATTTCATCCAAATCAGTTTACTTGTTTGAGTGTGAAGGAGTTACAAGCATACAATTTCATAGTATACAACAGCGAACTAGAATAAACGGAAGAGTAACTCCATACAATTGCCGCTTAGAATTTGGATCCATCTACGCGCACAGTTATACTGCTATCCCAACGAAACACAAAGCTCGCACGCGATTGGTCGGTCGACTCCACGCGGACGCGCGGGTAATTGTTTTGCCCCGCCCACCGCGGTATTTTACACGTACGCAAGTTCGCTGGTATACAAGCTGCGCCCCACAGTGATACCCGCGTTAATCCGGGATAAAAAGTAGCCTTTGTGTTAATCCAAGGTCTAACCTATCTTCACACCGGATTTCATCAAAATCGATTAAGCTGTTTGTGCGTGAAGAAGATAGAACAGAGATGATAAGATAGAATAGAAGATGAAGAACATACGCACACACATACAAACTTTCGCATTTATTATATTAGTAGGTAGGTACTTTTTTTTTTCTTATTTCTCTTTCTATCTGCAATCGGCGACGCGTGGACGAGTGGTCGGTTTTTGAGGCTTGGGGTCCTGTTACCTCACATTCCTGCTATTTTCATACAGGTCGGCTATTTTGGCTCTCTTTAGCCGCCTGCATGTGCCTTCGTTGTTTTTAATAGGATTACTAGTATAGAATAATTTATTTCTTCTTACCTACGCTAATAGTTTTGAGATCAAGGCAAGGGCCTCTCTGACCACTTGATCTTACAACTAAGTCTCCTGTTGATAGAGCAGCTGCAATGACTGGGCAGATGTGTGCTGCATGTTGAAGAATATCTTCCAGTTCCACATTGGTAACATCGTTGAGTGCTGGCCACTCATTGGCACAAAGTATCACTGCGGTGCCTCTCAGAAGTAATGCACGCACAAATGGTAATATGCCAAGAACTATATCAACTCCACTGTTGTCAACAAACACCGCAGCACAATGGTGGACAGTTTTCTGGAAAACAAATTTAATGTTCATAAACTTCCAGTAAATGACTGAATGTATTCCAGTGATGACAACCTCAAATCAAATCAAATGTTTATATTTGCAAAGTATAGGTCGAAAGGTGTTACATAGGTATTAAAATTTAATGTACTCTATATTATACCCGTTAGGGTGTGCAAATTTATGTTGGGTCTAACACTAATGTAAAAGTAAGTGACAGCTGGTTATGGAAACATTATACACTATCTGTGGTTTATAAAACTTAGTTATTGGGGTAATAGTTACCATGCCAGACTGCCAATCAGAAGGTTCCGGATTCGATTCCCGGCATGGCCAACAACTTTGTGTTGAACTAAATTTGTTGGCTGTTAGTCTGGGTGTTAAATATGTATCTATATAAAATATGTATGTATATGTAGTATATCAGTTGTGTTAGCAACCATAATATGAACTAGAAATGGTTCAGTATGGGGTTAACCAGCCATGTTTGATATAATATGTGTCCTGATATTTATTATTATTTATTATAATACATGAAATGTTAACATTTTTATCATAAACTTAATGAGATTGAAACATGCTTTTCATCATAAACATATACATACCTGTAGCTTATCAAGCCATTTTTCTAAGCCGTCAAACAGCCATGGCCTTTGTTGGATTTTTTCTAGAGCTTCACGTAATCCACAGTTCAAAATAGCTGTAACAGCCTGGGCACCCCAGTCAAACATATTGCCTGGAAATGAAGATTAATTCCCTTTAATTGCATTGAATATTTTTGTAATTTTTATTACTATTAATATGGGTTAATCGCCTGGAAACATAGATCTGTTATAAGAATAACTAATATATATTTACTAGCCAAATGAAATTTTCTTTTCATACAAGAGTAATATTTACATAAATGTAATTACCTATATTAATATAAGTTTATAATTAAAGTTAAAAATAAATTTAAAACATAGTTTAAGAATAATTCTTTCCCTTTAATCGAAATATCTATTTACATTATCTCTTTTTATTAATATCAGGACTTTTTTATTTATTTATTTATTATGGTTCACAAAACAGAAAATAATCAAAACTATAACTAAAAAAGATTAATTAACCAGGATCAAAACTAGATTATTTTCCTTACTATGTGTATACAACATGAACAAATATAAGTATTAGAAAGAAACAAAGAATCAATCTTTGACTATGACTATGTTTATTATTAAAGATTTGGCTGTACCTGCAAGTACTCCCCGACACAGTTCTATCCATCTTTGACGGTCATCTGGCAATGCATCAATCTCAGCCAACCTAGAGCCAAGGGATGCCAGTGCAGATTCATTTTCAAATTTCTTCTGTCTTTTCCATAGATCAAAGAAGCCTTGCGATCGCAAACATGTTTCATTTATATCCAGAAGTAATCTAATTGTCAGTGGTCCTTGAGCACTGTAAGGAGACAAAAATATCTAAAAATTTATGACTTCAATTGTTATGAAATAGAATATCTAAAACTCTTTTGCGTATAAAAAGTAACAAATGCTACAATAAGAAAAACAATGGAATCTTTGTCACAATATGCTCATTGCTTACCGAAATTTCCACCAAACTAGAGGCAAAAATATGTAGGTACTTACAGGGGGTTGACCCTTATTTCTTTTAGGGCTTCCACATAACATGTCTTAAATTTTAAAGCCCGTATTTCCACAGTTGGGTCATCATTGTTGTTAGTAAGAGCAAAATTTACGTATTTTTCAACAAGTTTCTCGCAAGTGCTTAGCCAATAATCTCTCGCTTCTTCGTCGATTAGCAAGTCCAGAGTATCAGGAATATATTTATCCGGCTCGTACAATATGTGGGAGAGACCGAAATGTTCCATTCTGCTTGTAAGATAGAACCGAATGGTTGAGACGCGTTTTATGAACCAATTGTCTCTCAATTTTGCTGCTGCTATCCCATTGTATTGTTGTAATATAATGTCTATGTAAATTTCACTTCATGTTATTATCTTATCAATTAATCCGTGTACCGTTAGTGAAGACTGAAGAGATATTACAATATGGACAAACAAATCTGTGAAACAAATAGTTTTCCACTCCACAAATGTATTCCGAAAATAAATTCACAACCGTGCCTCGGTCCAATTTGACTGTCTTGGTTGGTAGGCTGTCACTGTCAAATTTACCAACACAATAGTTTTTAGGGTTTCGTTCCTATAAAGTAAAAACAGGACCCTATTACTAAGTTTTTGCTTTCTGTCTGTCACCAGGCTGTATATCAGAAACTGTGACAGTTAGAAAGTTGAAATGTTTACCAGTTATGTGTAGCCCCTGCCACTATAATAACAAATATAACAATAAAAGGTCGCCATAGAATTCACGTGTTGTTTCCTTTTTAGCTATATATATCAATATTGGTAACAGGTAGACACTTAAAATTTATCACATAACATATAAATCAAATAAATAATTAATTAAAATTAACATTCATATTTAAAGGGGCTCCTATATAACAAATGCAAGTTTTTACTCAATCCTTATAACAACATTTCGTAGAGTAATAAATATTCATAGAAAAAAAATGGTTGCCTGTAAAGTCGGTTTTACGGGCGAAGATTTTACGTGACAACGTCTGCCGCGTGCTGCGCGCGCGGCAGACCGATCATAGTTGAGTGGGAGAGAGACGCAAGGAATTATCGGGCCTCTCTCTCGTTCGGTGACTCATCGTAACGTTACCGGGCGTTACACTTTTTCATAAGTGACTCCCAGCCGCAACCTAATTTAAGACGTTGTCACGTCAATAATTCATTATGTAATAATTTAATAAATATATTTGGCTCCCATACGGCAAACGTGTTTTTGTGTTTATAAGATAATGGTACGGAACCCTTCATGCTCGAGCCCAACTCGCACTTGGCCAATTATTCTAATTTTGTTAGCTACATTTTCTCATTATCGAAGTAAGATAAAAAATATTAATATGATAGATAGAGCCATCAAATCTTTGGATAGACCGTTAACGGTGAATTTTATTTTTATGCTAAACCTTGCGGAGGACACAATCGAACAATCAACACAATCTTGGGCAATGATGTTCTTAAATCGATGAATCTTATTGCTTCCGTAGCTCCGTGCCGCAAGCACCATGGCTGCAATGCCTGTGCTACTTACTTTGTAGTAACCGTTCTACGATGATGATCAGAGATTTTTATATCTTATCGTATCTTCTGTTTCTACGATGATGATTGTGTAACGGTCTCACAGCACTTTCTACGAACGACAAAAAAATTGTCTATGGTTATGCAGATTTGAGAGATGCCAAAAAATAACTGTCTATGGCTGCAGTGAACTTCAATTTGATTCACGAGCGTAGCCGTAGCTGTTTTTTAACAGAAATGTGCTTGAAATGGTTGAAATTAATTATTTTCGAAAAAGACTGAGTACTTCACGTAGTGTCCAGTGTTATGATGTGTGTACGTGTACGTAACTAATGATAGTGTTGTGAATTTTAATGATTGATGTAACGAACCAGTGTACGGCAAGATGGACGAATTGTCTAAGGGCATGACACAAACAGGAAGCACCGCTACAACTGACAAAATTCAAGAAAATGATGGTAATTATCTAAATATGCACACCTGTATCAATGTACTGTTCTGTTCATCGCAATATATCGATACGCGCCATCATTTTGTCAATAATTTGGTATAGACTAATGTAAACAAAATTTTTCAATTCTAAAAGAGTAACTGTAGCTTGGTTTTTAAGTCGATTTTCGTTACATTTATTAACATGTAATAAAAGAAGCAGACCCGGCAAGTTTGGGACAGTAAAAGCCATAATTCCGACTCATATAACTAGACTTCATAAATGCCTTATAACATTATATTTCTTGAATCCAAATAATCTACAGTAAGGACTTCAGATCAACTATAAGGTGGATCAGTAATCCAAAGACCACAAATTGTTATTTACATGGTTGTTAAAAGTAGGTATGTATAGAATATTCAAACTGCAGAACATTATATTGTTGTCACCTAATTCATTTTAATTTTTAATTCGTCAAAAAACAATATGCAACAATATGCAATGCATTACATATTCAAAGTAAGTACCCAACCCAATATTGCTTAATTTAGTTAATTTCTAACTGATGAACTACACACTTTTAAGTGATCTTAGATTACTAGAATTAGAAGTGAAAATTGACATGGAATAATATCATATACTATTGTAATGATATTATATTATTTGACCTGTAACTATGGTGTTATCAATAAATGATTTGTATTTGATCAAATGACCTTATATTGTTTTCTACAAATTTGGTATAATTGAAAACATAACTGTGACTTCATATTACACATGTACAAACTATTATTCTGGCTATTGCAAAATTGTTCATGCAAAAATAACATTAATCTGCAAGGTTAGCTGCTAAGCTATCAATGCCATTTTTTAGTCGAGACCTTAGTAACCGGTTGAAAGTAATTTTTATGAGCATTTAGTTATCTACATTATAGGTATGTTACAATACTCATAATATTATTCTATGAATGGTTGATAACTTAACCCTAATATGTGACTAACGGAGGAAATCAATGATACATTCTTATTTCCTTTAAATTTAGTAATTTGATTTTGTAGACTTTTTATATGATACTAGCTGACCCGGCAAATGTTGTTTTGCCTTAGATACAGTACAGGGTGAACAGGCAATATCACTTAAGGGTATGGAAAATAGATAGTAGCTGATTCTCAGACCTACTGAATATGTCATAGTAAAAATCAGTCTAGGAGTTTTATGTTGAGAGTTTTTATTTATTTATTTGATTTATAATCACACTGGTTGTACTAATTTTAGTTTTTTCCATGATTGTAGCCCAAAATAACATAGTAAAATAATTGGCCAATTGCAATTCAGACTCAAGCCCAAATTGCACTTGAAGGGTTCCTTATGATTCTTATTTTTTTTTACATACAACATGTTTATTGTATGGGGACCCCCTTAATATTTTATTTTTTAGGGTTCCAAACCTTTTAGGAACTGACTAGGCAATAATTAGGTTTAGTAATTTTCCCGTTTTATGTTAAAGGTGTCAAACCCTAAAAAAATAATAATAACATCTACTTTAAAAACTAGTATATTTCCCATAACTGGGTCTTTATTGTAATAACATGAGAATTCAATCTTATGTTAAGGTTTATAAAGAATATAATTATGTTTACTTTACCTCGAAAATGATTAATTACATAGATGTTGAAGTCAATGTAGCTGTCAATAGATAAATTTGATAACCTGCCTGAGCTCAGGTATCATAATTATTAATATACTGTTTGAAATAATTTTAATAATAAATACAATGTCATGCTTCCCCGTACAACAGTTTAATATATGTATGGAGTAAAATATTTATACTCATTATATATTCATACTAATTATAATTACATATTCGTTTTCAGTTTGATATTTAAGTCTTTAAAGTTTTACAAAAGAAGATGGCATACCTAGATGTTTATGCAAAAAATAAAATATTTGATAAAGTATTCTATTATCATTATACATACTCTATATAACTTTTTAGGCTTTTGAGGGAATAAATATCTGTGTGTTGGGTGTTAAATATATGTAATCCAATTCTAAGCTCTTGGTTAAAGCAGAAGAGAGTATGTATCTATTTAGCATCACAATAATTAAGTTCCTATACATATATTCTTCTATTAAAGGTAAAATAGCATGTACCTATATGTATATGGGGTGTCGCTAAGTCTTATAACTAAAATGAATATTTTGATTATATATACAGTGTAAAATCTATATAACGACACTGAAGGGGCTGTGCATTTTATGGCGTTATAGAGAGTGATTGTTAAATGGAGAGAATGTATCATTGTATGGAATAGGTTCAAGCTAAACCAACTTAAGCCAATTGATTACAACACTTTAGAGGGTTTTTTTTATGTTAAATTGAGTGATGTTACATGGAGTTTACACTGTATTTATATAATATAAATGAAAATACCTAAAATCTTATACCTTTTTTCTTTCTACTTGCAAAACTAAGACACAATTCAAAGTGTTATACATTCTACATTAGTGCCCAGAAGATGAAGTGCCATGAAGAATTTTTAAAAGACAGTCTTGTGCACTCCCTCCCATCCAAAGACTATCGCATTGATTGCGTTTGTTTACCTTAGTAAGCTGAGCTACAGGTGTAAATAATTTTAGTTACTTATATTAAATAAACTCAGTTACTACCAGATAACATACATACACATGCAATATACCTACTTCTACTAACATTAAAGGTGATATATGCTGTGATATGCTAGTTATGTTTATATAATGTTCTTATCTAACCTTGTGCATGTTTGTGTTGGACTACATCACACATAAGTCAAGAAAAAGGTGCTCAAATATGTTGACCTTTGCATGGTGATTTATTTGTTTATATTGTATCTTTTATTTTATACTCCTCTGCTTGCATGCTTGATAAATAAAAAACCACAAGCTGTTCATTTCCAGTCTTTGTGTGTACTTATATAAAAATTAAATTTCTTACCCAAATAAATACCTTTCAACACAAAACGTAAATAACCTTCTTGATACATATTAATTTGATATTACAAAATTGTTTTATTCTAGTAGATGGTATTTATGGTTCTTGCTAAATATATGAATCGTCCAAATTGGTTTTATTTTAGACTAGCAGACTGCCCCTGCTTCGCACGGGTTATATAAGGGCTTTTGTTACACATTTTAGTAAGGATCTCTGATATTTATGGAAACAAAATATAGCCAATTTTACTCAGGGATCATGTAGCTATTCAACAAAAATCTAACTTTTCTTCTTAATATTAGTATAGAAGTACAAACTTAATACTAACTATACTAGATTCGCACGGCATGTATAATTTATTCCTTGAACAGAATAAAGTCTTGTTGCATTTGCTGTATTGTTTACTGCCCTATGGCTTCTGTTTTTTATCCCGAGATATGTGTTGGAAAATCCTATGCAAGGCTACCAGTGTCGTAGCATGCCTTGGAGGCCCTATATAGAAAATTGTTTCGGGGCCTTAGGGAGGGTTAAAATTTCCCCTAAAAGTATTTTTATATTTCCTTCTTACGCGCGTTGTGGGCCGTCTCCGTGTCCCGGGGACCGCATACAATTGACTCGGCAGTAACTGCTGTAACTACGAACCTGAAGGCTACATGAGACAATGTGAGTCAGCTTTGTTGACTGGTGCACTCTTGCAGATGGAGTGAAGCGCGGTTGGTTCGCGCGCCAGCTATGCTAGCGTTGGTAGAACACCTGCGGTCATACCTCGCTGGGGGATGTGAGTGCGCATGGTTTGAAGGCTTGACGTGTTTTCACACATTCTCCATTTAAGACTGGACGTGTTTTGTTTCACACATCTTTAATTCAAGGCTTGACGAGTTTTCACATATATCCTTAATTCGTTAACTCTTTTGAAGTGATAAATGACCATTGTATTCATGAGCTCCCAGTCTGTTCCATTTTACTTTGCAAGGAGTTTTTCAGGAAGTGTTCTTTTTGCCTTACTTTTCTCATTTCGCGCAGTGGTCTCGAAAGAGCAGTATGGTTTTACATGGTTCAATCTTATTTTAAAAATATAATAGAAGCATTCTTGTTATGAATGATGACGTTATTTATGTTATTATAGCTGCTATTAAAATTATAGTGTTTTATCCCAAATTTACTAAAACAAATCATTTAATAGAGTGCGAACGAAACTGCGATTTTAAACATGTACATCGCAGTTTATTGATGTAATTCTTTTGTGAAAAATAACTATTTATGTGCACAAAGACATTCCCAGATCTAAATTGCAAAACATGCTTGTGAATTTAATAACTATTAATTGTAAAGTGTAATTGCTTATTTTTTGTCACGAAAACGATTTGAATTAAATACATGTGACGCAGCAAAGCAATTATTAAAATTACTGTTTTATTTTGTAAGATGCATAATTCATTTTTAAATGCTAAACAATTACGATTAAGTATATTTTTAGTTTATAGTAATTTATTATAACTATTTGTTAATATACATTCTGTAAGCCACAAATAATAGGAACATAGTTCATATTCCTAATAAAGAATATCGTAAAGATCTTATCAATAGACTCAAAACATTTAGTCCAATATCATCTGATTCACCTGGTTGTTTCGTGAATAATAAATAATAAGACCTTGAAATTTTATTTGTTTTTCAGTTTTTGGTTGTTGGCGTAATGGTTACCATGCCGGACTGCCAATCAGAAGGGTCCGGGTTCGATTCCCGGCACGGCCAACATCTTTGTGCTGAACTAAATTTGTTTACTGACGGTCTGGACGGATATAAAATATGTACCTATTAATGTATACTATGTAGTAAGTAGGTATATCCGTTGTGTTAGCAACCATAATACGAACTAGAAATGGTTCAGTATAGGGTTAACCAGCCTTGTGTCTAATGTGTCTAATATGTATATATATATTTTATACTTTTCAGTAAAAAAATAAAACACCTAATATATACAATAAAATCGTTTGTGACATTGGAGTGGTGCTTGAGTGTATAGCTGTTTGATATCATTTATCTGTAACAAATATTGTCATCGCACTTCACTCGAGTATCTCGGAGCTCCAACGGGGCGGGCGGTTGGCAGCGACACCTTGTTAATGTGTTTGCGGCGCCTTATGCCAAGAGAGCCGGGTGTTCCCTCCGCTGCGAACGTGACTCAACGACCCTGAACCATTAACGTGGGAGAACGCGTCCCAAAAGGTCACGATACGTGTTATTTTATTCAAATATCTTTATCCGCTCGACACGCGTTATCAATCGAGGGCGTGGCCTAATTTCGACAGCAATCTATCGTAGTACGAGCAGTGTTGTTTCAGTAGCCCGGAACTTGCATTATATAGGTACACATCATTCTGCATTGTACTAAACGCAATGTAAAATTACTTACTTTGGTTAATATAATGTACTAGCTGAACCCGCGGCGTTAACTGCGTTACTCATATATAAAAAGTAGCTTATGTGTTAATCCAAGGTATAAGCTGGCTCTATGGTAAAATACGTATAAGTCCAGTTGTTTGAGCGTGAAGGAGTAACAAACATACACACACACACACACAAACTAGCGCCTTTATAATGTTAGTGGGACTTATTGCAATAATAATGTATTCGAAATTAAAATAGCTGAAATTAACTACACTATTCAGTTATTTATAAATATTCTTATTATATTATTTAACATTAAGAATATATACAATTTTACATCCGCCGTTACAATCTTACGTTGTTGGATTGTTAAATGTTACCTAATTAAAATGGATCTAATTTAAAATAGGTACCTCCGATATGCATACGAGTTAATCAATATGGAACAATAGGCAGCACGTGTGAAACATACACCTACGTTACGGTATTGATCTAGGCTCGCAATAACAAGCACAGTCGACAGATACGTCATGTCACCTGCTTATCTTTATCGCGCTCTCAACATCCGCGCAGTGCGCAAAATGGGCGATTTTCAAAATTAATTATTACAGGAAGAGCATAAATTACCTGAGGTTGGCTGCTAAATTGCGACCGAAATAACAATAATGTGTGCCGATGACCGATGTTTACAAGAGTTTGAAGTCGCCCTGCATTCCGCTGTCTGCTGGGAATTCTTGAAGGATCAAAGGAGGCGTTGGATGCCAGCGTCTGTTTCTTTTCGAGGGGATTTGTCGTAATCAGATGAATCGTGTTTACGGCACGACTTCCTTACGAGTAAATATTAAATACCCTTCTTTGGTTCTGCTGTACTTTTAATGGCTCTTTTATTGTTTTACGTGAACAGTTCCGCGTAATTTTTTACATTGTTATCTTGGGTGGAGATTTTGTACTTGATTGTCGAGATTTTAGTTTGTTGTGTTTCGTATTGGGCGTACGTGCAAGTCTTACTAATGAAGGTTTTTGTTGCCTACTTAGTTACGGAACAATCTAATAGGGATAATGTAAAAAGTTTATACAGTGTCAAATAACCGGAACTTTTACTGTATCCTACTCCTTAGGTGCTTCTCTCCCTACTGAAGGCCGTGACACACCGGCAGAATTAATTAATTGGAAGAGTTCTGCCGACAAATTGAAAATCAGACGTGTTCCCACTGAGCCACACTCGCTTTACACTAGTAGCATTTTAGAGATTTTGTCTATTAGACAAAATTTCAAGTCGGTAGGTATTGTATGAGAACAGTCTCGTCTCGAGCGGTGCAGACTGAAGTATTTCTCGTGTATTCACATTAGCATTTAAATAACACGTGCAACTCAAGTTATTCAGACACAGATGCACTCTGGTAATTATGTTTTTGTTTCTTCCATTGTTAAATAAGTAGGTGACGCGTCGCGTATCAAGTTCTCTTATTAATGAAGGTGACAGATGTTCCAATTGAAAAGTAAAGTCAAAGGATTGAGAATTAAACTTTCCTCAGCAAATGCACTGATGCTGTGACTACATTAAAAGAAGATGATTCGACGACATTACTTCAGTCGTAGGTCGAACCTGAACACACAGTCGAAGTAAATGCCATGTTAGTAGAGAGGCTTATTCCCAGCAGTGGGTGAGAACCGGTTATGAATGATAATGATGACATAAAAACAGCAACCTGAGACTATAATTCGTGAAATATGTCGTGTTATAAATTTTTCCATTTAACTAAAGTTATGAACCACACAGCTAAATGTTTCGCCAATTTCTAGGAACGTTCATAATTGCAAACTATGATAAGGTTAGTGCTAATACTAAATACGAGTATCAGTTTACTGGGTCCTAAAATGTTATTTAGTGACTTCAAAAGCTTGCAAACGTATATGAACGTATCGTTCCAAGTTTCACATCACCCGTGCCATTTTCTCTTTATACGATAACGAGCGAGTTCTAGCAAATATTCTCAATCTCCAAAAGCTGTAAAATATTTATAACATCGAATGATATCATATCGATTGCGGCGGCTGTAAAGATGCCCTCGCCATGGTCGCGAATAGCTTGTTTAATGTCAATCCGATATCATTATCTCGTTAGATTATAATTAACTTAACTCAGACGCAAATACTCGATTGCTTAGTAGTATTTTAGTGTCGTTTTTTTATTTGAGTCGTAATTTCTCTCAGAACCAGGCTTGTGACAGATAGACAATGAAGACTTAGTAATAGGGTCCCGTTATTACCTTTTAGGTACAGAAACCTTATAATATCAAACTGGTCTGGACGAGCATGCTGAGCAAATTGTTCAGCAGACTCGTCCAGTCTACACTGATTGTACGTGAAAAAATAAGATGAAATATCAATTGTTCAGCAAACTCGTCTTGTCGATAGTGATTGTAAAAACAAGATGAAATAATTGTTCAGGAAACTCGTCCAGTCGATAGTGATTTACGTGAATGTAAAAATATGCTTGATTATTTGTTCAGCAGGCTGGTCCAGTCAATAGTGATTGTACGTGGAGGTAAAAATAAGATGAATTGATTATTCTGCATACTCATCCAGTCAATAGTGATTTTACGTGAATGTAAAAATAAGATGAATTATTAATTGTTTAGCAAACTTGTCCAGTCAATACCGTTTGTACGTGAATTTAAAAATAAGATAAATTAATTATTCAGCAGTCTGTAGTGATTGTACGCGAATGTAAAAATAAGATGAATTAAATTGTTCAGCAATTTCGACCAGTCGATAGTGATTGTACGTGAACTTAAAAATAAGATGAATTGATTATTCTGCATACTCATCCAGTCGATAGTGATTATTAAATTAAGATGAAATAATTGTTCAGCAAACTCGTCCAGTTGATAGCAATTGTTCGTGAATGTAAAAATAATTATGATTAACTATTGGTTCAGCAGACTTGTCCAGTCGATATTGATTGTACGCGAACGTAAAATTAAAATGTAATTATTTGTTCAGCAGTCTCGTCCAGTCGATAGTGATATTACATGAATGTAAAAATATGTTTAATTATTTCTTCAGCAGCCATGTTCACTTGATAGTAACTGTGCGTGAATGTAAAAAAGATAATTATTAATTGTTCTAGTGCCTCGTCCTGTCTATAGTGATTCTATGTGAATGTAAAAATAAGATGAATAATTATTATTTCAGCAGTCTCGTCCAGTCGATACTGATTGTAGGTGAACGTAAAATTAAGATGTAACTATTTGTCCAACAGGCTCGTCGAGTCCGATAGTGTACGTGAATGAGAGGTGCCTCGAGTGCTCGCGGGTGGTGGCGGCGTGCTCGCGGCTGGGCGCGGTGGCGGCGGCCCCCAGCGAGCCGCTGCCGCCGCTGCCGCCCTCCGCGCCGCCCGCCTACCTCGTCACCACGCCCTTCGACGGCGACCTCTTCGACACAGCGCATCGAGCCAAATATAGGTGAGGAATTCCGCTTTCCTGTATAGATGCTTTTTTTTTTAGGATATAAGGTAAAATCTCTCATGGAACAAACATACGAGGGTGGATTTGAAAACTTCGTAGCCTAAAATACATGATTAATTACTTAATTGTCACAACTCTGGTTGTCAAATTGACAAATTCATCCCAATGGACTGTATTTAAATTAGGCTGAATTTTGTGAGTCTTAGTACAGCGTTTTGACTGTATTTAAATTAGGCTGAATATTGTGAGTCTTTGTGCAGCGTTTTTAAATAATTTAATTAAAAAATAATTATTATGAGGGGCTTCTATACAACAATGGTACGAAACCCTCCATGCGCGAGTCCAACTCGCAGTTGGCTAATTATTTTTTGTTTATAAGAATTCACATACGGCTGGTTAGGCCCATACTGAACCTGAGTTTGCGTTATGGTAGCTAACACAACTGATAATACTACATGTACATACATATTTTTTATATAGACACCCAGACCCAACCAACAAATTTAGTTAAGCACAAAGATGATGGCCGTGCCGGGAATCGAACCCGGAACCTTCTGATTGGCAGTCTGGCATGGTCTTATCTTAAAAATGGTTACAATACGCCAACGAGGTCGTATTATTATATTTTATTGCATGGAATAGCTAGATTTTTTCGCGATTTTCCAAGTCTCAGTACAAAAGTTGTTTGTCTATGAAAGTACAAGCCTAGAGGGGCGGCTTAATACCGTCTAGACTCGAGACGTTGGCGTATTTATTTGCAAATAGCGTCTACTCACGTCACGGATCGAACCAGTAACGTCACCGTCTAGGTTGCTTAGCATTTGAATAAGATTGTACGTCTAGGCTCTAGTACATATTAAAAGCGCCCTTAAAATTTTGGTTTTGCACCAGTTACCAGTGATCCTGTGTAGCCGTATGATATGCGGTGATGGTACTGCTCTATGATAACGTTATAGGAAATTGTGACATTACACTATGTCGTCCAGCTGACTGTCACTCTGGCGTCTATGAATGACTGCGAATAATCCGGCGACTACATTTTGTTATAGGAGTTAGAGAGACGTGAATGAATTGTGTGAAAGAGGATATGAAAGAGAGGAGTGAATGTGGAGATGATGGTTGATAGAATAGCGTGGAAACAACAAGCTATGCCGAGGATATCTAGTGAGAGAAGGCGAAGTCTAAGAAATTAGAGACTTCAATTTGAGGAATGATTGGATTTAAAATGAATCTGAATCTACTTCCTTTCCGCACGAAATACGATATTACTGACTTCGCGCAGGTAGATAATGCATTTTCATCTTTGGGCACAGACATCAATCTTCACATTCGCTTGTCTCGATGCCTATTTCCTGTTCATTTTGCAATGACGTCGTTCGCTTCCACAGCTCATTTGGCATGCGTGCCCAATCTCGAAATTCGTACATAAACCGTTCGTCAGTTAAAACTCGAAGGACGTTGGTCATGTCGTATACGTTGTGAATATGAAAGCGTATGTGCAAAGACGTGTACAAGTTCGCTAACGACTCGTTATTGACATTTATTTTGGCAGCTCGATCGGTGTGGCTGACGAGATAGACGGGGCGCGACACGCCGCGGGTTTACATCGCCGCTGCCTGTTGTCTTGTCTTCCTACGCCCCTGCTACTACAGCAGACTCAGGCGCGCGGCCGCTGACGTTCACCCATTCTAAAATAGTACTCATTAAGATGAACCGCTCCGATAAATCTCGCTTTAGACTCGGTAATGAATTAGCAACTTTGCATTGACCAGCTTCATCTCGGCTAATTGAAGAGGCTACCTCGGGGCATGACACATATTTCATTGTCGATAGCCTTCGATCAATTGGAGCGTGACTTCGAACTTTTACTTTCTTATTTATGTTAAACTTTGGTTTCAATGTAACATTATCCATGGGAAATAAACACATTGCGGGCTTTATCCGGTGCGCGTTGACTCTAAATTGGAACTAATAACGAACCACACCAGTATAAATGGTTCAACTGATTTCCATTCATTCCACTGCGGGAAGTGCAAGTGTAAATAAGTAGCAATGTTTTGATATTGCAAAAACTAAAACGGAAATTACTTAATCAGATAATCCTGAGCTATTGCGTTTTGTTCATCGAACGAGCGCGCGTTTAAACTCAAGTTTGTATGATGAAAAATGTAGCATGGCTGTTGTCTTTAATTTAATTAGCCACATTTACATAATTTTTCGGGAAGTACAGTTTTAAGAAACTTTGTAAAATGTTATAAACATTTCATTTGCCAAGATTTAAGTATGTCTCTTCGTAGAAAAGACATGAATATGTATGGAAAAGAATATAACGAAATTCTGGAAAACGCCATCTAATTGCAGATTAGTCACGTCATCCCTTGCGATAAGAAATAATAATATGGTTTCTATGAAAGTGTTGATGCGTACGTGTAAATGTGATTTGGTGCGGGTTTTCGGTGTATCCAAATGAAGCTTCCAACCTACAAATTCATTCAAAGAGCATGACTCAGTGCTTGCGTGAGAGTAGGTGCCGTTTGAAGAATTCTTAGTGAGCGTTGCGAGGAATGCCAACAAAAGTGCGCCGGCGCACCGTGCTGTGCTCGAAGCCGAGCTTACTGGCGATTTATGACTTCTAAAAACAACACCTCCTCTGCTTTCCTATCTTGTCTCACCAGTCTAACTCCAACTGCCCGATATAGTCTGCCTTGCATTTGCTATTACGAAATCGATCTTACATTATTTTGTCGACGTACTATCATCGCTTCTATAATTGTCTCGGAAGTTCATCAACCCTCCGCTTTTAGGTTTCCTTTGTGTCAGCAGCGCGTTTGCAACTGAAACTACGATATGTTCGCGCTTGATTTACGACAGGCAATTTGGCCGCCCCTTATCGTTGACCGTGTTCATTTGTGTGGATATCGAATGTGTATTCAGCATTAAAGTGCTTCTGAAAACGGCCACTGGAATATTTCTCACCGATTCAACGGAAGCCGATGCGATGCGTTTGAAGTGGCGCGCTCGGTGCATTATTGTTTGGGATGCGATGATGAGATTTAATTGTTTATGGTTCCTCACATCCCCTGAGCGCACATGTTTATTGTTTACGTTGCGGAATTAAATTTCAGGAAAGTTACATACCACAATCTTTCGTATGACTCACTGTTTCAGGTGGATAAATAAAGGAGTCGAGCGGTAGTGAATTAAAGACGCGTCCTTTGTCTATATCCAGGAATTTAAGTGCTATAAACATGTTGTTATTGAGCATTCACCATGAAGCTGCCAGCCAACTACACCCATAAACTTTTATAATAACGCGAAGGCACATTGGTCGTTATAAACTCTTATCACATAATTTGCATAATTTTTCTAGCATATCTGTATCTATCTATCTCGTTTAATATATGCTGACTGCCGAATCCTGTCGTTTCACGGTACATATTATTTAGCCTTTACCTCACTGAAGTGCGCAGCATATAACAATAAATCGTGAAGCGATATGAATAGAGCTTTACACGCATTCGTTACACACGTCCGAGCCTCACCCTGAACTAAGTCGGGGTTGTTTATACCCGCGGGACCTTCCACTCATAAAACGCTCGTATGTTTGGTGACTGTATTTCATGGAAGGATGGATGTAAATAAAGGTGCGTGTAGAGTGTGGGAGACGCCGGCGCAGGCGCAGGCGGGTGCGGCGGCGGTGCGAGGGTCGCCCTTGTAACCGCGCGACGCTCCTCGCTATTTTCGGCCTCACATTCCTGCGACTGTTTTTCAATCTAACGTGAAACGCATAACGCGCGTGCCGCTTGTGCCTTTGTTTTCTCGGCTGCGGCAAACTATCGAAACGTTTTGTGTTTTATTTTGTTTTTTATATCGAATTGACGCGTTATCGATATCGAACAACGACACAGTGCGAAATATAATATCGAACTCGGTATGAGAACCGGGCAAGTAGTGCGCGGGGCTGGGTTCATTGATGACAATGGTCGACAGAGTCAGTGAGTGCGCGAGAAGGCTCTGCGGCCAGGGGCTTGTGGCTTGTGCTCGGACTAGTGCCTGAAAGTGTTGTGAATGTGCTCCAATGGGGCAGACGCGACTGCCGACCACTCCTGAAGAGGAGCAGCTACCCCAGGAAATCATATCCGGGATGGATCCCAACACACCGGAAACGGGACCCAGCAAATGTGAATTGTAAGATGTGTGGCACTTCCATTAATTCTTCTCTTTTGGAAACCGTATCCAGATTCCAAGATTTACTATATTTCTTATCCGGTGATGAAATATTGAGTAAAAAATCTTTGGATTATTCTTTGACGAATTGTTTTGTAGTGAGCTTTATTAAGAAAATAATGTGGATTCATTAAACACGAAAGAGTTGGATATTGGGCAAAATGATAGATGAAATGATTTGCCGAAATTTAAACGAAACTAACCAAATACTTTTTTTTACTAAAACATAGTAATAAACTTGATACATAATAAAACAGTTTTACTGGCTAGATAACATAACTTCACCTGTATCCTGCATGGCAATTTTAATGGTCTATCAGTGCAAACACATATTTCGTTTTGAATACATGCGTATGATTGTACACTGTTAGTCTATCTCTTGGTGATTTTTACGTATGCCAATTTTATGATACGGACAAATTTTTTTATTTAGTTAAATGTTAATTTTAAACGCAAATCCCTATCATAACTTAAATTATCACACATTTTCTGTGTTTTTTTGACTAACCTCTTAAATGCCCCTTATGGCAAGCAAGCAAATTCCACCAGTTATAACTAATGATGTAATAATTTATTGTCAAAAAATAACAATCAACAGTTAAGTTTAAATCAGATTCTGCCTTTCGGTTTAGACAGAAGTAATTGGAAGTTCGATAATCAGTCAAACATAAAAACGAGGTGATTCGTAACGCGAATCGGCGCGAAGTCGCGCGCCGTATTCTCGCGTGGAATTCGTATCTAACTCATCAACTATTTCTAAACGACACGTAGGTTCAGCGGCAGTTATGCGGTATCCTGTGACGTAGACGTGCGGTCCAATTCACGTCTTCACAGAACTTTGTCACGCTCACAAGGGATCGGTATTATTATAATCTTGTTCTGGCTACACACTCGTTTGGCCGTACGTCATCTGCGACGCGCTCTTTTCCGACGCCTACTATACATAACAAAACCGTTTAATTCACCCGCAATAAAAGACGCTTATTTAGTACGATTCACTGCAAACGCCTCGGTTTAGGAAGAAGGGAAGTCTTTATAAGAGATCGGTAGTATTATAATCTTGTTCTGGCTACTCACTCGTTTGGCCGTACGTCATATGCGACGCGCTCTTTTCCGACGCCTACTATACATAATACAACACATTATCATTATGGGTTTAATTCATCCGCGATAAATACACTGTTAATAAAAGGCGCTTATTTAGTACGATTCACTGGAAACGCTCCGGTTTAGGAAGAAGGAAAGTCTCTATAAGAGATCGGTAGTATTATAATCTTCACTGTATTAAAACTTTCGTAAGGCATATTTGAATAATGTTTGTATAACCGGCTATCACTTACGTTTATTTTGTCGGTATTAGCCCGACATGTTTCGGCACAATCGGTGTGCCATTCTCAAGGGCAGGAACACAGGCAACGTTCGTCTGCGGCGACGGGTGGCCCTGCACTGGCTACTCCACCGCCTAATGACCCCTGCGAGCCACAGCGCGCGCCTCGCGCGCCGCGGCTCGCTGAGCTCGCTGTGATGTTGCTATTGCAGCCGGCGCAGGCGTTCCCGGTGGATGGTCTTCTTCTTCTTCATCGCTCGAACCATTTATATTTAAAAATTGTTGCCGCGTTAGTGGGTCGGTGCATATAATGCTGACGGAATCCTGGGGCGTTTGATCTGCTTCACCACGGGCACCCAATAAACTAAGGACCGGTCTCCACGCTGGCGCCAGTGTCCATCCTCGATCTCTGTTAAAATTAGGATGTCGGTCAATCTCAATGGCTTCTCGTATTTTTCTTGGAACCAGAAATTTCTCCTTAGATAAGACCGACACCTTATCAAATCGAAGGTAATGGCTCGCCTCCTCGGCGTGTTCAGCCAACGCAGATTTAGCCGTGTCCCTGTTCTTTACGCTTCTGATGTGCTCCGTCAGTCGTGTAGAAATATTCCGGCGAGTCTCCCCAATGTAACTCTGGCCACAATCACATGGGATTTTGTAAACTCCCGGAACATTAAAACGTTCACTATCTTTCGGTGATCGCAGCATCTGTCTCAAACGACTCTGCGGGCGGTAGATGGTTTTCAAGCTATATCTCCTTTTAAGGTAAATACCTATCCTGTCCGTGACACCTTTGACATAAGGTAGGTAAATAGGAGCTCTATTCACCCCAACCGGTTTCTTGCGATCAGTACAGCTTGCCCAACGTAAACTCCTAACTTATCTAAGGAGAAATTTCTGGTTCCAAGAAAAATACGAGAAGCCATTGAGATTGACCGACATCCTAATTTTAACAGAGATCGAGGATGGACACTGGCGCCAGCGTGGAGACCGGTCCTTAGTTTATTGGGTGCCCGTGGTGAAGCAGATCAAACGCCCCAGGATTCCGTCAGCATTATATGCACCGACCCACTAACGCGGCAACAATTTTTAAATATAAATGGTTCGAGCGATGAAGAAGAAGAAGACCATCCACCGGGAACGCCTGCGCCGGCTGCAATAGCAACATCACAGCGAGCTCAGCGAGCCGCGGCGCGCGAGGCGCGCGCTGTGGCTCGCAGGGGTCATTAGGCGGTGGAGTAGCCAGTGCAGGGCCACCCGTCGCCGCAGACGAACGTTGCCTGTGTTCCTGCCCTTGAGAATGGCACACCGATTGTGCCGAAACATGTCGGGCTAATACCGACAAAATAAACGTAAGTGATAGCCGGTTATACAAACATTATTCAAATATGCCTTACGAAAGTTTTAATACAGTGATTTTAAACCGATACGGCGCGGTAATACAAAATCAAATAAAGGAATTTACACGGTTACGGACTAAACGCGTAAAACTTGAGTGCAATTTACGTTTTGTGGTGATGTGTCGTGATAAAGGTGTTATTCCAAAGTTCGCGTACATTAAACCAATAAAGTGCATTCGGGATTTTGAAACCTTCTTTAACGTCGCAAATGAGAAATTGTTGCGTCGTGTGATTGTTGACCACAGAAATCAACTTATGTACCTAAACAAGAAGGTATATGAGTTACATCTCCAAATAGCGCAAGTATTATGTAGGGAGTTATGGGAGTTGCTTGATACTATGTCATATACTAGGACTATGAACATCTACAACACTACACAATTAAGACATGATAAAAAACTTTGTCATCTGATTAAACAGCAAAAGATTTCCAAAATTGGGTCACGGTGGTTTCAACCCCAGAGTACTAGTGTTCATACTACGAAAGAAGTCATTAACCTCTCTTCCCAACAACAACTCTGTGAACAGGCTATGTGTGCGTTGTCTCGCGGTCTTAATTTTGCCCCCGCTCCTCGTAAGATACCTGTGGAGTCTATTATCGCCAATGTTGAGGATGCGATATTTAGAAACAGAATACCTCACACAGAGGCGGAGTGTTTACGACAGGATGTCGCTACAATGCTGCGTAGGTCGAAACTTCCACAGAATAATATTAGTATTGAGGAGCGGAAAGCCTTATTGGATTTGCGAAATAATTCTGACCTATTAGTACTCCCTGCAGACAAAGGAAATGCCACGGTAATTGTGGATACTAGTGCATATGAAATTAAAATTGAACAGTTAGTCAATGATGAGGGTACTTACAAAAAAGTTAATTATAACCCAACAGCGAGGATTACTACTAAAGTCATTAACCTTTTAAAAACTACTGGACAAACTGATATTGGAGATCTTCGTCCCCATAACCCTACTTCTCCGAAAATCTATGGGCTACCTAAAGTGCACAAACCTAATTGGCCGTTACGACCTATCATTAGTCAAATAGACGCTCCTACGTACAAATTGGCTAGATTTATGGCAACCGTGTTGCAAGGTTTCACCGGTAAAACGGATTCCTTTGTTAAGGACTCGAGACATTTTGTTAATCTTTTGTCGAAGGTAAAATTACTCCCAAATGAGATTATGGTCAGTTTTGACGTAGCGTCTCTTTTTACAAATGTTCCCGTGAATGACACATTGGAGATAATTAAGAATTTGTTCTGTAACTCGGATCTTCCCGGAGAATATTTAGAATGGACAGAGTTTTGCCTAAAGAGTGGATACTTCATGTGGAAAGGTGAACACTATTTACAGATAGAAGGTGTTGCCATGGGTTCGCCGGTGGCGCCTGTTGTTGCTAATATTTTTATGGAGTGGTTTGAGGGAGTTGCGCTTCAGGATAGTTCGTTGAGACCGCGCTATTGGTGGCGTTATGTTGATGATGTCTTTGCGGTAATTGCTGAGGAAAAGCTTGACGGTTTTACAATTCATCTCAATGCAATACATCCCAAAATCCTTTGCACTGTGGAAAAAGAAAAAGAGGGACTGTTGCCGTTTCTGGACGTGTGCGTTCATCGTGAACCAGATGGTACGTTGTCACAATCTGTGTACCGGAAGCCGACGCACACGGATAGATACTTACATGCTGAGTCACATCACCATCCCGCTCAGCTTTCATCAGTCCCGAGGTCGCTAATTAACCGTGCTCTGAGCCTGTGCCATCCACAGTACATTGATGCTGAGCTCGAACATGTGAGGAAAGCGCTAGAGAAAAATGGGTACAAGTGGAAGCAGAGTTTACGTTGGGCAAGCTGTACTGATCGCAAGAAACCGGTTGGGGTGAATAGAGCTCCTATTTACCTACCTTATGTCAAAGGTGTCACGGACAGGATAGGTATTTACCTTAAAAGGAGATATAGCTTGAAAACCATCTACCGCCCGCAGAGTCGTTTGAGACAGATGCTGCGATCACCGAAAGATAGTGAACGTTTTAATGTTCCGGGAGTTTACAAAATCCCATGTGATTGTGGCCAGAGTTACATTGGGGAGACTCGCCGGAATATTTCTACACGACTGACGGAGCACATCAGAAGCGTAAAGAACAGGGACACGGCTAAATCTGCGTTGGCTGAACACGCCGAGGAGGCGAGCCATTACCTTCGATTTGATAAGGTGTCGGTCTTATCTAAGGAGAAATTTCTGGTTCCAAGAAAAATACGAGAAGCCATTGAGATTGACCGACATCCTAATTTTAACAGAGATCGAGGATGGACACTGGCGCCAGCGTGGAGACCGGTCCTTAGTTTATTGGGTGCCCGTGGTGAAGCAGATCAAACGCCCCAGGATTCCGTCAGCATTATATGCACCGACCCACTAACGCGGCAACAATTTTTAAATATAAATGGTTCGAGCGATGAAGAAGAAGAAGACCATCCACCGGGAACGCCTGCGCCGGCTGCAATAGCAACATCACAGCGAGCTCAGCGAGCCGCGGCGCGCGAGGCGCGCGCTGTGGCTCGCAGGGGTCATTAGGCGGTGGAGTAGCCAGTGCAGGGCCACCCGTCGCCGCAGACGAACGTTGCCTGTGTTCCTGCCCTTGAGAATGGCACACCGATTGTGCCGAAACATGTCGGGCTAATACCGACAAAATAAACGTAAGTGATAGCCGGTTATACAAACATTATTATAATCTTGTTCTGGCTTCATACTCGTTCTGCCGTACGTCATCTGCGACGCGCTCTTTTCCGACGCCTACTATACATAATACAGCTGTTTAATTCGCCCGTTGTTAATAAAAGACGCTTATTTAGTACGATTCACTGGAAACGCTTCGGTTTAGGAAGAATGGACGTCTTTATAAGAGATCGGTAGTATTATAATCTTGTTCTGGCTACACACTCGTTCGGCCGTACGTCATCTCGACGCGCTCTTTTCCGACGCCTTCTGTACATAATACAACACATAATCATGGGTTTAATTCACCCGCGATAAATACACTGTTAATAAAAAGCGCTTATTTAGTACGATTCACTGCAAACGCCTCGGTTTAGGAAAAAGGAAATCTGTATAAGAGATCGGTATTATTATAATCTTGTCCTGACTACACACTCGTTCTGCCGTACGTCATCTGCGACGCGCTCTTTTCCGACGCCTACTAACATAATACAACCGTTTAATTCACCCGTAATAAAAGCACTGTTAATAAAAGGTGCTTATTTAGTACGATTCACTGGAAACGCTTCGGTTTAGGAAGAAGGAAAGTCTCTATAAGAGATCGGTATTATTATAATCTTGTTCTGGCTACACACTCGTTCTGCCGTACGTCATCTCGACGCGCTCTTTTCCGACGCCTACTATACATAATACAACCGTTTAATTCACCCGCAATAAATGCACTATTAATAAAAGGCACTTATTTAGTACGATTCACTGTAAACGCCTCAGTTTAGGAAGAAGGAAAGTCTCTATAAGAGATCGGTAGTATTATAATCTTGTTCTGGCTACACACTCGTTCGGCCGTACGTCATCTCGACGCGCTCTTTTCCGACGCCTACTATACATAATACAACACATTATCATTATGGGTTTAATTCACCCGCGATAAATACACTGTTAATAAAAGGCGCTTATTTAGTACGATTCACTGCAAACGCCTCGGTTTAGGAAGAAGGGAAGTCTTTATAAGAGATCGGTAGTATTATAATCTTGTTCTGGCTACACACTCGTTCTGCCGTACGTCATCTGCGACGCGCTCTTTTCCGACGCCTACTATGCATAATACAACCGTTTAATTCACCCGCGATAATGCACTATTAATAAAAGGCGCTTATTTAGTACGATTCACTGGAAACGCTTCGGTTTAGGAAGAAGGAAAGTTTCAATGAATGTTCTGGGAATGAGACAGAATTCATGGTCAATAAGAATTCTGATTTTCTCGAAATTGGGGAATGTGTCACATTGTTTACGAGATTTTTTGGGAAATCAATCACATGACATTTATGAGTATGAGCACTTGATTTCGCTTTAATATTTTAAAATTTTTAAAATATCAGATATTTCCAACATTTGTAAGTCCCCTTCCTCTTGCTCGCAACTACTAGTTGTGCAAACGAGAGGACATCTACTTTTAAATGTTTTCTTTATTGACTTAAATTAAACCTAACCTATTATTTACTATCACAGCCAATAGTGATAAAAATACAGTGTAAACTCTATATAACGAAACTGAACGGACTGTGCATTTTATGGCGTTATAGAGAGTGATCGTAAAATGGAGAGAATGTATCATTGTATGGAATACAAGCTAAACCAAGTAAAGCCAATTGATTTCGACGCTATAGAGAGTTTGTCGTTAAATCGAGTGACGTTTGCACTGTGTGTACCATTACATACTTTCCATACGCATTTACAGTTTTGCCAGCATTCGTTATACTAATCATGTGTTATATTTTCTGCAAAGACAAAACATTGCTGATGTTTCTTGTTTCTATGAAAACTGTGTCATCCTTGACCGAATCCAAGCTTTTGATTGCAAAGATAACAATTGTAACAAACAGTGAAGTCGCTTTGATCACGCGACTAGCTAGCAAACAAGATCTCAGCATAGAAACGTAATGGTACAATCAAAACATATGTACTCGTACAGTAGATCGTAGATCGTTTCTGTTTCATTATCAATTCGCCATAGAGCCTTATCTTTTGTTATCATAGAGTATACAGTCTAGTTAGATGTTTATCGATGTCGTACAAGGTGTGTATGAATACATAAATACACTAGTACATAATGTGTTTGTAACATACACGTAGGTAAAGATATACACATAATATAGTTCCTACCTCATTATATATTTGAGAACCTCGTTGGTGTAATGGTTATCATGTTCGATTCCCGGCACGGCCAAAATCTTTGTGATGAACTAATTTTGTTGACTGTCGGTCTCGGTGTTAAATATATCAGTTGTATTAGCAACCATAATACAAATTAGAAATGGTTCGTATGGGGCTAACCAAATGAAATGTGTCGTGATATATATTTTTTTATATACCCGCCCGCCCCGGCTTCGCACGGGCTTATATAAAATCTTGTTACATTTGGTAACAGGATTTGTAAAATTTTGAAAACAGAATATAGCCTAGCCTATGGTTACTCGGGGATAATGTAACGGTGAAAGAATTTCCCAAATCGGTCCAGTAGTTTCGAAGCCTATATGCGTCAAATAATCTAACTATTCTTCTTTATTATATTAGTTTAGAAGTATAGATAACAAAATTGATAAGGTTTACTCTTTTTGCCTGAGTGAAACGAGTGTGGCTCGTCGGAAAAATTTTGTACTTCAGTTCGCGATACCCCGGGACAGCCTTACACATATAATTTATTTTAGTATTTTGAGTAGAATTTGCATTTGCTCATTCGTTGAAGATACAACATCGTGAGGATACCCTCATGCTCCAAGGCCCACAAAATACGTGTGTCATCCGCCAACCCACACTTTATCTCTATCTTTGACTGCGGAAACATATTGTGGGCAGCTTATGCTATCATTTCCAAGTAATCCAAAGGTCACCATATTTGATAGCACCCTTGCTATCCTCATTATGCCTCATTAATTCTTTGTTTAGAAAAAAAATACTTTGTTTCAGAAAGGTTCGCCTTCCCTGAACTATAGCTACGAGAGTATGACGTATTCATAGTACGTCTAGTGTTGGCTTGCCCGTTAACTCAAATTGCGTGCATTAAACCATTTAATATTTTCACAGGTGTATGTATTCAGGTTTAACTGCTATAACTAGTATGTCACGGATTTTGTTACTCGCATAGTAAAGTAACAATTTGCTATTCAAGGTTCAAACAATAATAGACAAGTTAACGTAACACAGAACGTGAAATTTTCCTCAACATTTGTGCCAATGAAAATACATACAACAAGGCAGAACAAAGTGCAAATGTGAAAAGGCCAAATAACATTCAATAGTTGTGACACGCGATTCAATAGTCATTGTTTATATCTGACAAAATACTGGCCAAGAGCTGGTCCAGACAATGTCATATAACCTTATATGCCGATTTTACTATATCCTTCATCATTCAGCGCGATCCACTGTAGACCTCAATATCACTTACCATCAGGTGAATTGTGGTCAAGCGATGACCTATTCAGAGAAAAAAAAAACTATACTTCTATACTAATATTATAAAGAGGGAAAGTTTGATTATTTGTTTGTTTGACGCGAATAGGCTACCGAAGTCATGAAGAGAACGCACAATCCAACGTTTTTTCCACAACGAAATAAACTAAGCCAACTACATAATTTTCAAACAGTTACAACGTTAGTCGCTATATCAATTTGATTTCGATCGATATATCCATTTAGCACTTGTCCAATCTAAATAACACTGACGTTAGATTCGTTTCATTAAGGTCTTGGCTCCGATTAAATGCCAATTTATGGTAACGGTTTCATGTATCCTTCAGCTGGTGAAATCGTTTCTGATGTAGGTACGTCGAATCGATCGTTTCGAAGATGTATCAGTTGGAAACTAATCGGCATAGATCCTATTAGAGTTTTATTGTTGTTGTGCTACAAATTAATACTATGTAGTGTGGTTTGTAAACTTTAAGGCCAATTTAGCTTAATTATAGTGCGTTGTGTCGACATTAGAAAAGTTTTATAGTACAGTTTCTCTCGCCGCGATATATAAAAATCTTTGTTGATGATAATGATGATGTTTGTTTGGTTTCATTACATTTTAAATAAACTGTCAACAATAGTATTTGCCAAATTTCACTAAGACTTACGAACTTTTCAAATCCATTTAATTGTGTCGCAAAAAAAATGTCTGGAATTAGACGTAGACCTAATCTGAAAACATTTTTTCTCGGTCTTTTATAATTACAAGCGTTCTTATAAATATTTGCTTGTTTATGGCCTTTACGGTATGAGCGCAATTTCTCTAATTACATCACGTTACAATACAGGCAAGACTTTACGACTTTTACAAATGTTCTGAGTTGTTAACACATACAAAAAATAATATAAAATTCAAAAACTAAACAATACGTTCAGTTCTAGACACCGAATCTGCAAGAGTCTCGTTTCTCGTTCTCTCTTCTATAATTACAAACAAGTGTTGTTATAATATGTGTGCATGTATATTCTATTGGCATTTTATCTCTGTACGAGTGAAGCAGCAACGCGTCTGCTTTTTACGATTCCTCCCAATGTTTTTACTTTGTATGATTTATGAACATCTTGAATATCTGTTGCGTCAAAATATCCGCAATCGGTATTGGCATTACTTTATCTGCTGTATAGACACGTGCGCGTTTCATTGCTATTGAAATATGCCTATATAGCACTTGTTGGATTCCGTTGTTCAGACCAGACTGTTGGTATTTAAACATATTTTATTTCATCGTTAAATACGAACGATAAATGAAGACGTTCTTTTATTTACAGACAACCAATGGTGGCGATTCAGCGGCACACACGACTAAACTAAATTTAAAGAAGCCCCGTCTCTTTTCATCTTACCGTGGCCAGAAAGAGACGCCACGTTTTGCACCATAGTCAAACTAACTAAAATCACGTAAAATGTAGAAAATATAGGCGACTTTAGACCGCACTCACTTGTATCACGTAAAAAACTGCCTTCACATTCCATATTTGACGTGATTTTAGTTGTTTTGTCTGTGGTTCAGAACGTGCCGTCTCTTTCTGGCCACCTAAGATGAAAAGAAACGGGGCTTCTTTAAATTTAGTTTAGTCGTGTGTGCCGCTGAATCGCCACCAATAACAGCTTAACAGAGAATTAATATGATGACGTAAATCGTTTTCTTTGAGCAACCGTAAAAGTATCAGCGGAAACGCGTTAGGTATTAGGTAGATTCTGAATTGCTAATTTACTTATGTGCAAACTTGGTAACTATGTTATAAATCACCAATTTTTTTAGTTTGTACTGGTCGTATTAAAGGCGGTTTTATAGGTCACCTAACGTCGACTTGAAATGATTTTATAAGTTCAACGATGCTTACTTCTGACCTCTCTCGCGAGAGTTCAAAAGTAAACTGATCGAGCTCACAAAATGAATGAAAAATGCAAAGGGAAACTTCTAGAATTAAAATGTCGTTTGCTGAGAAGGCAAGTTATTTTCTTTTATATGTACTTATATATAAAATTTCCATGTCACAAAGTTAGTTACCGTACTCCTCCGAAACGGCTTTACCGATTTTTACCAAATTTTATAATATGCGTATTCAGTAGGTCTGAGAATCGGCTACTATCTATTTTCCATACCCCTAAGGGAGGCAAAACAACGTTTGCCGGGTCAGCTAGTTTTCCTATACAAAAGCACTGCGTTTGATTTCACTATTTGTACTTAACGAAAACTGAGCATATTGACCGAGCTTTTTCTGAGCATAGTCTTGTTGACGGGGCTGGTGAAGCGACCGGAGTCTTGCTTTAACTTGCCATTGTTGCTTTCTTCTGTATTTATGTATGATGGTTCTAGCGTAGATTTTGTACCAATCTGGACTACTTCGTATACAGATACTAGTTAAAGAAAATTCATAAAAGGTATGTAGCCTAAAATATGTAGTATTACATACTACATTTTAGACTACGTGTCAAAGCACTACTCTCTAAAGCGTCGAAATCAATTGACTTTAGTTGGTTTAGCTTGTATTCATTTAACGACCACTCTCTAAAACGCCATAAAATGCACAGTCCCTTCAGTGTCGATATATTGAGTTTATACTGTATTTGTATTTTCTTGCAACGATTTCACTCGGGTCACACAATCATTATTTCACTATGCGACTGCAGCGCGTTGCGGAATTTGGCGCCATCTAGGTTTCATCGGTAATTATGGCAAACTTCCGCGCCACGCTTAATTGTATAGGAATCGCCAATCCCCTCTAGTATTCTGATACCTGACAACAATAAATAAATAAAATAAAATAGCCTTTATTTCCCTAAAAATATTTCATTTAATTAATTCTTGTTTAAATTCTGTTTAACATTTAATTATGAAGATATTTATTTATTTATGTATATTAGGGCACCCAAAAGCGGGTTAAGGCCTCCTACTTGCTGGCCCAGGCGTTGCGGTCCTGGGCTAGTCTGGTCCACGTGACTCCAGCCACCTCTACGATGTCGTCCCTCCTTCTCTTCTCCTGCCGGCCGCGCGTGCGCGTAGCGTCCAGCGGGCACCAGTGCACGATGCGCTCCCTCCATCAACAATAAATAAATAAGTATAACCTCTCTGCAGGGTGCTGGGTCCGACCGCGGTGCTGCAACTTGCGGAGCGCGACGAGGCGCCGCCCGCCAACACACGCCCGCTCTATTCGCTGGCGATGCGCGGCGCCGTCATCTGCTTCTCTGGCTTTCGGAAGAAGGATGAACTTGTGAGTATACTCATCATTACTCAATACACATTAACCTCCGATGTAGAGACATCGAAAGAAAGAGAGAAAGAACAAGAACACATTTATTTCAGACAAAGAAGACACATACATGTCGATACCCTAATTTGCAAACCTACTAACTCCTCTGCAGATTTTTTACGGGAGGGACTCAAAACGTCATTGTAATTTATTTAGATAAAGAAAAAGTAATAAAACTTTATTTTTATTATAATAATAAAAATAAAGCATATATAAACAATAGTTTTTCACGGGTTTTTGGTTCTTTATTGCGTAAAATAAAAAATACAATGAAGTTTCGAGCAGCCTCGCCCGTAAAACACTCGCATAGGAGTTAGTAGGTTTTCCAATTAGGGTATCGACATACATTATTTTAAATTACATAAAACGAACATGAAAAAAAAAGAAGAAAGGCAGCATAGTATGTGTCCCCTAGCGTCCGAAAAAGGTCAGCCCTCAGTATAAACGCTACAGATTTCTCTGCAGCACTGATTTTCAGGACCAACCTTTAGAGACACGTGGGGATACATGGATGGAATGTGTGAATGAGGACATGAGGAAGAGAGGAGTTGAAAGGACGGCTGAGAGAGGAGAGTGGAAGAGAGGAATTTGCAGTGTCGATCCCCCTAAGATGAGGAGGAAGAAGAGTAAAAACAACAGGTTGTTAGAAGTTTGACGTGTCTGCGTTTGATGAACTGATTTGATTTCAGCTTTTTTTGTTTGAAAAATTTATCGGAAGTGTTCTTCCAAGAAGGACAAAAAAATGTCGGCTTCCATATTTTTACAACTCCCTCAAAATGGATACAAAAGGAAAGAACTTGACTGACTTAAAGCACTAAAATAAAGGATAACCTTCATTTTAGCGCTGTTGTTCACATAGTTTCGTTTACATAACAACTCGCATTTGTTTCTTTATTTACCATGACTACTATACTACGATATGAATTATATTTTAGACCAATAGCGATACAAAATTTAATCATAACAACAGCGGTTTGCCAAAACACATTTCAAAGAAAGTATAACTCGATTCGATAAAGACTAAATTTAGAAGTCCGCTTCTTCATGCACCCCTCTAGTGCTCATTGGGTTATGCAAGCGAGCAGATGTCAACTTAACACGATGGTAGAAAACACTTACAACAAAGCATTTACATTCAAAATCAGCCAACAATACAAATTTACTCCTTAAAATAGAAGCAGACGAAGTTCTAATCGTGAGTTCTAATGAATTAACGATTTCGAATATCATTTGATTAATCGCTCCAGTCAAATACAGAAAACATGACTCCCGTATGAGATGTACACTATCAATCCAAATGCGTTATGAATTTATTTCGAGTGTGACCTCCAGTGATACGCAATGAGGCAATAGCGTAGGCCCAGCCGGCATCTTGTAGCGGTGGAGCCCCACCTAAATAGGGTTAACCGGTGGCGTGCAAAATTAAGATGATGCGTGATACGTATCACATATTATTGTGATTATAAATGCGAGCATGATGTCATTGATTTATTCACTTCTCTCTCTCTTTCTTTCTTTCACTATATATCAACGTCTTCATAGGTCGATCTTGTCTCGCTGTTCTTGGCTTAGCCAAGAAATGAGGAGGGGCAAGTGACAAGAAGGGCATGACGGTAGAAAGTAAGCCAGACGAGATCGACCTATGAAGACGTTGATTTATAGTGAAAAAAAGAAAGAGAGAGAGAGAGAAGTGAATAAATCAATGACATACATGATAGAGTGATATAGAAACGGAAAACACGTTATACTGACTCCACCTAGAGGGAAAGGTAAAAAGGATAATGACGTTAGGAAAACTACAAGAAAATGAACAAGCATTTTTATCAATTTGTTGGTAGAGAAATGGTTGTTTAATTTCCGCTTGTTGACGTTGATATATAGTGAAAGAAAGAAAGAGAGAGAGAAGTGAATAAATAAATGACAGACATGAAAGAGTGAAATGGAAACGGAAAACATGCTGTACTGACTCCACCTAGAGGGAAAGGTAAAAAGGATAATAATGACATTAGGAAAACTACAAGAAAAGCAATCAAGCATTTTTATCAATTTGTTCGTAGAGAAATGACGGTTCAATTTCCGCTTGTTATCTCATCTCATCTGGCAACCCTAGGCGTTCCAAGCCACCTATGATATCTATCTATGCTAGTACGCGTTAGTTGGGTGCCCTCCAACCAATTGGATATCACCGAGGCACATGCGTTCATTCATGAAAAACTAAAACACATGCACACGCGGAATGTGCCAGCCATAACGGAATCCGAACGGTTTATGTAATTTACTAGCGATCCGCCCCGGCTTCGCGCGTGTGCAGTTTAGAAAATATACTTCGGCGATATTGCCCCAAAGACTTGTCTTTATTTAAATCTAGGAAAGTTTATTAGTGATGTTTTTATATATATATACATATGCACATACATATGCAGTATTCACACTATACGTTTCCCACAGCTGGGACCCGGGGCCTTCCATTCACCACGCTGGCCAAGTGCGGGTTGGCGGATGACCCACATCTTCCGATGTTGTCATCCTCAAACATGCGTGTCCTCACGATGTTTTTCCTAACCGTAAAGCGAGTGCAAATCCACACATAACTTAAAAAATAAGTCATTGGTGTTGGGATCGAACCAGGGATCGTCTGATTGAAAAGCAGACGTTTTTCCCACCGATCCACACTTTTTATATATATTTAAAAAAACATAAATAAATCATGTAATATAATTGATGGTGAAACCGATTTAAAACCCGTTGCGTGGTTTAGCAGGAGTTAGCTCAAATACAGACAGACGAGGAGAGAGACTTCATGTTATACGATGTATTGATTAACTCAGTTTCCAAATGCAGACGCGAGGAATTTTGATGAGATTCACACACATTTACAACTCGTAAAAGAACCTTGTAAATGTTACGGGCGCGTCGATAAAACATCTGGTTTTGCATTGTTCGTGTTTTATCTAAACACGGGGGATTTGGAAAATTTCCTTGTTCGCAAGCTTTAATTATATAATGAGCTAGTCGATACTTCGTGTAAACAATTTTAATTTAATTTTAAGTTGTAGCCGAGTAATTAAGTAGCTCTTATTTTATGTGACTTATCTTATCGGAATCGGCTCCAACGATTTTCATGAAATTTAGTATATAGGGATTTCGGGGGCGATAAATCGATCTAGCTAGGAATATTTTTTAGAAAACGTTATATTACAAAAAAATATATACCGAGCAAAGCTCGGTCAACCAGGTGCTATTAATAAGAAACGGAAAATATTATTAGTAAAAGTGTAAACTCTATATAAAGACACTAAAGGGACTACTGTGCATTTTATGGCGATATAGAGAGTGGTCGTTAAATGGAAAAGATGTATCATTGTACGGAATACAAGCTAAACCAACTAAAGCCAATTGATTTCGACGCTTTAGAGAGTTTTTCGGTAAATCGAGTGACATTACATAAAGTTTACACTGTATGTTAGCTTAGATCTAGTTATAAGCTGTACGTACCTATTTGTCTAAGTGAAAACTGGTAAGAACTAGATTTATCAGAACCGTTACTAGAGCTTCTTTAACAAAACATTTAATACAATCAATGTGCGCTAACAACTCCTCCGTTCCATTTCGCTTTGATGGCATCATAGCAGTCAATTGATAGTTGAATGAAGCTTTATAGTACTACAATTATATATTGAACAAATAAAAATATTTACATCTTATACATTAGGTCTTCTTTGCCTTCACCTTTTCCCACTATGTGGGGTCGGCACAGCCCGATTTTTGCTTCCACACTCTTCTGTCAGCCGTCATATCTACAGTCACTCCTTTCTCTTTCATATCCTCTTTCACACAACTCATCCACATCTTATACATTAAGTGTTGGAGCAAAATAAAGAAGTGCAATGTATAAAATCGTAATAAAAACACATAATAAATAGAAGTACACATACATATAGACTTAAATAGGCTGGGCAACCGCCTTATGAAAATAGATTGTTATCGCTTTCGTTTATAATAATTTCACAGTTATGTAGTAGTACCATTTCTTTTTTTGTTTTTGTGTTTACATATCTATTTGTTAGCCACAATCTTGGATCGATTTTCATCAAACATAGCTAAGAAGACTCTCATCTAACATATCTTTTTAAAAAACTCAATAAAAATGGATCAATCCGTTCAGAAGCTACGGTGCGACACACACACACACACAGAGAGACACACTCACACAAATACAGACACGTCATACTTATTACACCCTGTCGTTTTATCATCGGGGGTTAAAAATTGTGAAGATTCACTTTTGTTTACGTAAGATATTATTGTACTCACCATGCGTTCTTTCTGGTAAAGGGAGAAGAATGCACAAAGCGGGATGTCAGGGTTCATCACCCATTTTAAATAAGAATAAATAAAAAAACAAAATTAAATTATTTATTGGCCTTACGGCGTCACGCCGTACTGGGAACTCAATTTACAATTAATTTATTAAATTTATATGCCTATAGGCGAATGTGGCTCGGTGGTAATAACGTCTGCTTTTCAATCAGACGGCTCCTGATTCGATCTCGGCCCTACACCAATGACTTGATTTTCAAGTTATGTGTGGATTTGCACTCGCTTTACGGTGAAGGAAAACATCGTTAGGAAACCGGCATGTTTGAGGACCACAATATCCGAAGACGTGTGTCATCCGCTAACACGCATTTGGCGAGCGTGGTGGATTATGGCATATATCTCTCTCCTAGTGAGAGATAGATAGATAGATAAATTCTTTATTTCCCACTAATTACATTAAATTATACATAGAAGAAATTTATAACTAGTGCCGAAAATGGCGGTCTTATCGCTAAACGCGATCTCTTCCAGGCAACCAGAGGAAGTACAGTGATAATATAATAAAAACGAGAGAGGGGAGTACAAAAAAGTATAATAAATATATTACATAATATATATTACATATACCTACTTATATACAACTACATAAAATATACTAAATTGAGTGAGAGAAGGCTTCGATTCTCAAAGGTGGGAACGTATATTAGGCTGCTTATGCTATGCTTATGCTATATGCCTATAAGATACATTATCTCCATCAACAGACGTACCTGATAACCCTAATACACTACATGGGCGGGTCCATCCGCAAGGACATGTCGAGTAAGGTGACGCACCTGATCGCGGCGGCGGCGACGGGCGACAAGTACCGGTACGCTTCCGGGTTCGGGCTGCCCGTGCTGGCGCGCTCCTGGGTCGACGCCTGCTGGCAGCGGCGCGACGACCCCGCCTGCAGCGCCACCGACGACACCATCATTGTAAGTCTCATTTTGACGACCTCGTTGGCGTAAAGGTTACCATGCCGGTCTGCTAATCAGAAGGTTCCGGGTTCGATTCCCGGCCCGGCCGACATATTTGTGCTTAACTAAATTTGTCGGTTGTGGGTCTGGATGTTAAATATGTATCTATTAAAAAAAAAATTGTGAGTGTTTTAATAAAGTGTTTATCTATCTATCTATCTATCTGATATCTGATATATGTAGTATATCAGTTGTGTTAGCTACCATAACACGAACTTAAAATGGCTCAGTATGGAGTTAACCAGCCGTGTGTGAATTGAGTCCTAATATTTTCCCCAAAAAAAAAAGAAAAAAACCCTTAAATGGACAATGTTGTTTTTTAACAACATAGTAAAAATCACACACAAAATTGACTTTCATTTTTTTATTTTATTTTGTGCATTGTAGTTTATAAACAATACTCATATTATTGCAAAAAAAGTATAATAAATTTATGTCTAGAGTCTTACTCATTTTTCCTAGCCAGTAATACATGTCTATTACAAAAATATATTTTTTTAAAACGTGAAACAAACATTTTTATTTTTTATTACACACAGCTGATTAGCCGCATACTAAAACCATTTCTAGTTTGTGTTATGGTTGCTAACACAACTGATATACTACATAACATTCGTACAAAATTTATATAGATAAAAATTTAACACCCAGACCGACAGCCAACAAATTTAGTTAAGCACAAAGATGTTGGCCGTACCGAGAATCGAACCCGAAACCTTGTGATTGGCAGTCCGGATTGGTAACCATTACGCCAACGAGGTTGTCAACATAAACTTTGATTTAATAAACCGTGACATCAGAATTAATTTATGAGCTAGAAAGGAAATTTTCACTATTTATGTATTGTAACTAGGCCTTTCGTAGTTAAGTAGTCACAAGAGAATATGTAATCTAGTAATAAGTTAGTAAATAAATATTTTTCATTTTCACTTCATTTTCAGTTCTTGTATTTCAGTTACGCCAATCTTGATATAACTATAATCCTGTGTTTCCTGATGTAACATATTAACTTTTTCTGCTATATACATTTTAGCGCTATGCTAAATTTTCGACAACCTTAACCATTTGTTCCGTAAATGCAAACGCTAAATGGCTCTATTGATATTCTGAAGCTACACTTGCCAATCACAATGGGTGTGAAATGTGAATGAAGTGTGACAAAAAGTTAACGTGTATTTCCTGCAACCAAAACTAGTGGTGCCCTCAGGAAGTTGCCAAATTGGACGTGTAATAAAAATACAGGCGAATATTGTGTCTGATATTTCAAACTGCATTTGAATGTTGAGTTGAAGTCACAAATTAACTGCATGAATATCTTAATATATATAAATCTCGTGTCACAATGTTTGTCCTCAATGGACTCCTAAACCACTTAACCGGTTATAGGTAATAAAATTCGCACACCATGTGCAGTTCGATCCAACTTGAGAGATAGGATAGTTTAAATCTCAAATTATAGTCGCAATTTTAATTAATTGCTAATTATTGTCTGTTATTATTTGACAGTCACAATTATCTGTTAACTCCAAATGATTAATGTCGATACCTTTCGACTGGGTTGAGTAAGTAATAAATAGATCTCGCTGTACCCTAAGTGAGGCAAAACAACGTTTGCCGGGTCAGCTAGTATGTATATATATTCGTAAATTCGCAAACGGGTGATATTCGCTACTTTCCGTAGAAACCAATGTAGCCAATCATACGATAATGTTACAATCTATGTTTTGCACTCGGAAAAGTTTTTAATTACCGCACGTTAATGTTAAAATTTGCACAGCAATAACTAACTAAACGAGTTCGCTCTAATGTTCAAAACTAGATGATGTTCAATACAAAAAATATCAAGCTTCATTCGGAAATCCTTTACACTTATATTAAAAACGTGGTAGTGTGTTAAATGCATCAGGTAAACGTATTTGATAAGTTGCATCTAAAATAGTGTAATGACCATTGTATATATGTATTACATATATTTACAACAAAGTTTGACGTATATCAATTCTTTATCAGTTTCTCAACGCTTATAGCTCTCATACCTTTGCATTCATCATTGCGTGGAAAAACGATTTTCCACCCATTATGCATTACTAATTTAACTTAGTAAGCAATCGAGGGAGCCACACTCGCATTTTCCAAACAAATTCAAGCTTTCTAATTCTTAACAATTTAGTTCCTAAGTTTTACCACTTTACTACCAACTTCGTTTTAAGGTAAACATATTATAGTTTGTACGCGAACGAGTGTATTCTTGTGGTTTAATGCCATTTATGTGTTGTGATTACAGAAGGAGCACAAACTGAAAGTGTTTGCGGGCGCTCGCGTTTGTTTCGTGGGTTTCCCTGAAGATGAGACGCAGCACATGGCCGAGGTGCTCGCTAGCAACGGAGGATCCACCTGTCCGCTGGACGACCCAGACTGCACGCATGTTGTAAGTCCCTTTAACCAGTATTTACTACTTATATTATCGTTAAAGCATAAAGCTTGGGTTAAAACTTAGTGATACTCATCAGTCAGTCTATTAAGAAAAAAATATTGCAGTTTTATTTTGTTTTCACAAAGAGGAAATTAATATTAAAGACTTAGAGGCTTAGTAAAATTCGTACGAAGTGACGTAACACACAATTTTAAATCGTTGTGTATTCGATGTCACTAGTCCAAGTAAATACGAATTCAATACATTTTTGTTAAAAGCTGAAAATGGGACTTAGTAAAAAAATGTCTAGCCTGCTATGGCTTGAATTCCAAAGCACTGGCACCGCTCGGCACGGCGCGGATATCGCCACGAAGATATTTCTAATTTAACTACACATAATCGTAATAATCGATATCAATCAGCCTGGCCCGATGCCGCCGGTTCAGTGCTTTCGGTGCAGAAAGAATAGACCTTGAGCGTTACGCAACTAAAACGTAAACAGCCACATTTCAAAGCCAAACATTGAACAGTAAATGCGACCACGTGCCGGCTCTCGCAAATAATCAATAACACACAAAGAAACGACAACATTCGCAGTTGTTTCAAACAACGTTTTTATTGCAGAACGTTTACCTCTGAATACTTCACACATTAATTTATTTATACTTTACTGTATAAATTAATATGCACATTAGCGAGTAATTATAGCCGTATGAAATCAGCATGCACGTATGTAGCACCTATCGAGCACAAATCACTGTTAGTTACATTGTAGACTTTATTGATTAGTCGGTAGTATTATATGGTTGTTACACCGTAATGTATGCACAAACTATCGGTTCTCTTCCGCACCTGCGTTATGTTTGGCAATACCCGTCTTCAATGTCAGGCATTGCTTGTTTAGCAATTCACAAGCAAACAAATGATTACCCGAGCGACGATTCAATGTCAGTGGCACTTGAACGTTTCGTAACCCGACAAAAGGATGTTACGTACAAACAAACACATTTGCAATTGAAAAGAGTTTTTGTTCCTTTAACGTTGATTTGCAGTAGTTTTGTTTTTCAATTTTGTATGCGCACGGTCTTGTATTCGATCTAGTAGAATGGTTTACATTTTACTCAAGTGTAAAATGGTGACCTGTAATCAGGATAGATCTGGTGCAGCACCCTGTCACCCTCGGCACCGACTCGAAGTCGACCCATTGTTTGTCATCTTTACGTTCACTTCATGTAGAAATAGCGCTTTTATACAAACGAACTGGTTCGCTCTGGTGTACGTACACATATCACCATTAGTGTTGTTTATGTTTCACATAGTCGCCATAGTTTTTGTTGTAACTCGCTTTGTAAAATGTCTGCTACTGTCTTTTCTTCTATTCTATTTGGGTGTAAACACTACCAAACACCGATTTCAAAATCATAAAGTCATTTCTACTACATAACTCTTCACCGAATACAAATATTAAAACCAACACTTCACAGAACTTGTCGGCGGTTAGCTTATCTGTGTCTAACTAGCTAGCTATATCACGATAATACTATGTTATCGTTGTGCATGTCTGTACCGGAATGGCTTCACTACATCATTGCGTGGTGTGTTCACACATGTTTCAGGTTATGGCCAATGGGGAGACTTTCGGTCGTTCGCTTATCCTCTCCCCGCGCCCCAGCACCCCTTCCTCTACCAAGCCTTCCCGCGCCACTCCTAACCGCTCTCAGTCCACTCCGAAGAGCTCCTTGTACCGTAGACTGTCGGCTCGCCTCTCGGGCTGCCGCTCCAGCCCAAACAAACAAATAGAGGAGCAAGCGCGAGACGATCTCGAACAACGCCTCCTCCAAGCGCGAGATTATGTACAAGATCAACAATCTCCTAACCAAAATCAGTCGGGTGATTTCAGTATTACTTACATAGGACACTCTCCAGATAGAATACACGATGACGGCACTCCCAACTCCGAACAAGTAGAGCTGCGCAAGTACAAAATGCTCGGCAAAGAAAATAAAGATATCACACAGTTACTCCACGAATCGGTCAGAACGAATCTCAAAGACAAGAGGGAGGTGTTTAGAAATAAGTCTATGAACGTTTTTAATTTAGTCGATTGCTTGACGGAGGTCGGATCTCTGCACTCGTCCCTCACGAAAAGCTTATGCGATTTGGATACCAAAGACGAACCCGGGTTCCTGTTACCCGACACGACGAGAAACAAGGAGCTGCAACAGTCCACGACCACCATCTCTTCAGGAAAGAAGAGAAGTCGCAACTCCACAGATTCCAACTTCCAAGTGAGCACGATCGACGTGAACCAGTCCCCCGACAAAAGTGAAGATAGCAACTGGAAGTCGATCAAGAGATTGAAGATAAAAGACTCCTTCAAATTCAAAAACAGACCTGCCATATTCAAGAGAACAAAGAAGGAATCAGTTGCCAAGACTTCAGGCGAGGTTGTGGTGGAGCCAGTGAGCCCGGAGACAGTGAAGCCGACCGACCCAGCCGGAGAGTTCGTAGCTTCCACTTCTTCTCCGTTTAGAGAAGATGACAACACATCCATCTGTTCCATGAACACCAGCAAGCAGTCCGGCTTCTTCGACATATCTTTCGCATCTAAAACGGCCAAGTCCGCATCCAAACTACGACGGAGCGTCAAGTCGTTCACCGCTTCATTCAGAAGTGAAAGGAAAAAGAAATACGAAAAGCGAGCCGAAAGAAATACTGTGGAGGTCGACGCGTGCCACCTTCCTCCGGAGTTGGTGAATGTGTCCACGCCAAAGACTGATGTGGATGATATGCATTTGGATATATCACCAGTGCAGGTGGATACGGTGGACAGCACCAATGTGGCGACGCCGGTGCGCGCTCGCGATGTGGACGAGTTGGACGACTCGTCAGTGTTTAAGACGCCGCAGAGCGTGTGGACTCGTGCGCACCGGCACTCCATCTGCGGCGGCGCGGAGCTGCGCGGAAGCAGCGCGCCGTCCCCGCGGCACGTCCGCCCGCCCCCCGCCTTTCCCTCTCCGTCCCCGTCCGTCCCGGCCCGGCCCGCCCGCGACCAGCCGCCGCCCGCCTCGACGCCTCCCACCCGTGACGTCCGCGCCATATCGCAATGCCATGGAATATCGCTGCCGGTACTAACACCATTTTATTCAGTTTTACTAAACTTATAGCAATCATTCGCGGTCCCGGCCAGACACGGTCTCATAAGCGTTCGCCGAACTCTGGTTCCCCCATACTTTGGATCGGTGCATGCCACGAGGAATAACACACGAGACTTTAGTAGCCGCTTTATAGGGCGCGCACAAGACAACTTTGCTACCTATATTAATATTCTTGATAGATCTAAGGCCGTATCCGCAGTAGGCAGGCGACGCGACTTAATAAGCGAAGCTTACCAAATTTATGAAAATTTAAAAAGGCAGGCTCTAGATATGTCGTCTCATACATATGATTTTATCATATGTATGAGATTTTTTCTTATTATCATACATATGATTTTATCGCATTTTCGCATCGCGTCGCGTCGCTTCCTAACGCGAATGCGGTCTAAAAAGCATCCGAATTGCTCGTTAGAGTGCATTATGGTGGAGGTTTTATATATTAGTGTATCTTTTTGTTGATATTCTGACAAGTTATCCGGTGGCAGGTTGTCGACGAGCACAACACAGTGGTTGCGCCGGAGTGCTCGCCGCGGGTTCACGTCGTCAAGGCGGAGTGGTTCTGGGCGTCCGTGCAGAATGAAGAGGCCCAGGATGAGAGGGATTACCTCTTCAAAGACGTGAGTATCTTATCTGACCATATAAAAACAATAGAATATCGATCTTCACCTATCACCGATAATAGAAAACAATCATCCACCATGCTGGTCATGTTTGCATTGACAGAAAATCTAAATATCTTTTAACATGTCCGTAAGTCATTGCTATCAGTTTTGGACCAATAATATTGTATTATCCATAACTTTTGTACTAAAACGAAACTATAATAGTGATTTTGCGTCTTCGACAAATCTTGCTTGAAAAAAAACCAACCTACACCAACATTTGAATCATTTGTATTTTTTGCGCAAATGAAAAATCTATGCTAGAGTTATTGTATGTATAGCTGAAATACAAAGAAAAACTGACCAAAACAAGTTTTGTCGAATGAAGAACGAAGATGGTATGAAATAATCATATCCCTTGTTGTCAGTATTTGGACGAGGTATCTCGGCGGTCGTCTCTGGGTGCGGGAGCGGGAGCCGGCTCAACGTGCGTGGCGGAGGAAAACTCTGGAGGCGCGAGCGCGGGCGCAGCGGGCAGCACGCCGGCGCAGCTCCAACGCCTGCGCAAGCGCAAGTTGCGTGGGCACGAGTCGGCGCTGCATAAGAGACGTTCCTCCGTCGGGGATGCGGTTCTCCTCAGTCTGTCAGGGAACCTGCTCGATTGTACGCCCTCGCCTGATGGGAAACAACTGTTGGAAGGTGAGCCATATTTTGAATCAGCTCTAGTA
The DNA here is from genome assembly GCA_035578125.1 of Mellilla xanthometata. Lineage (NCBI taxonomy): Eukaryota > Metazoa > Arthropoda > Insecta > Lepidoptera > Geometridae > Mellilla > Mellilla xanthometata. Next base: position 7,655,604 of record JAPUBQ010000020.1, read on the forward strand.
ATTATAGGGCTCTGTCTCTATCTCGACTTCGTCGCTAAACAGATAGGCTCAATACTAATTAGCTACAGATAATAAACTCCGAAACTAGGAAGAGTCATTGTATGCTTAAGATCAGATCTGATAAGGTAATTATGATTAGACGTGAAAAGTCCGTGTGTGTATTTATTATAGTGCAATGCAAATTATCACCATTTTATGATAAAGAGTGGAATAAGCTCTGTGTCCCAATTCCTTGTTTCCATAGATATATGTCCCGGGGGTCTTCATGAAAAGTGAAGTATATAGGTATCTTTTAGGTAAACGTGCCACATCGCAGTCTATAGCGTAGCTTTACATCAGTCAATCGCCAACCTATCAACGGAAAAATACAATAAATTTAAAAATGGTATTTGAAGATTAATATTTAGCCAATAATAGGTTTTTGTAATTGTATAAGTAGTATTAAGTACATATTTTCTCACCAGAATCGGAGGTGCCAGACACAGTGGTCAGAAAGCTGATGTCCCCGAGACAACAAGTATTCATGGAACTGCTACAGACCGAGTCTAACTACGTCGGCATCCTGCATACGATAGTCACGGTGCGTATTGTTATAACTCGAGACAATAAATAAAGCATTTGAAAGTTCATGTCCATAAACAAATGAGTGTTAGCAAGAGGAAGCCAACTCTCAAATAATGTCACTTACGTAATAAGGGCAGTTACGTTTATTTTGTCGGTATTAGCCCGAATGTTTCAGCACAAACAGTGTGCCTGGTTTAACTGTTTATTTTGTCGGGTAAACCAGGGACAAAATTTCCGACAAGTCATTTCCAGATTTCCTGGTTGCCAATGACAATTTTCAAAGCGCTTTGTAAAACGGTACCTTCTTGGCAATCGAAATCTACACATAGATCGTAGATACAATATTGCACATCATCAGGTTATCTTTTAGTGTAATACTTAAAACCAGCGAACTAGAATAAATAGAATAGTAACTTGGACGAAAAAATGGTTCCACGCGTAATCGTAAAATACCGCGGTGGGCAAGGCAAAACAACTACCTGCGCGCTCGCTGCACATGCTGTGGAACGGCACTAATCGCGTGCGAGCTATGTGTGTGTGTGTTTCGTTGGGATAGTAGTATAATTGTGTGCGTAGATGGATCCAAATTCTAAGCGGCAATTGTATGGAGTTACTCTTCCGTTTATTTTGTTTGCTGCTTAAAACTAACTGTCATTTTTAAAAGTATCTCGATTCGATTATAATAGGCTTGCTATTACAGATGTTCAAACAACCCCTGGAAGAGATGGCCGAGGATGACTGCAGTAATGGCAAGAACCAAGCGTTGCTCAATAACACGGAACTCAAAATTATATTTGGAAACCTACCGCCTATTTACGAATTACACCAGTGAGTAATGTATCTTGGTATATTTTACACGTTTTAATATTATCTTTAAGTAAATTAACAGTATCTGTAGAGCAAGATTTTCCGAGTGTCAATATTCATCAAACCACAGAAACTTGTTTTTTAAAGCTAGGCATTTGACCAGGAGGGTGCGTAACCACTGAGGTGGAGCATGCCTTGTCTGGAATAACTGGTTCTCAAGGAGACTAACGGAACACACTGTTAGATGCTAGGCGACAGATTTTTCAACTTGATAGTGGCTGCTAGTCTAGTGAACACTAGAAAATGCTTTACCACCTTGTATTACCACCACCATGCTATGGTATCTTCACGATGTTTTCCTTCAGCGAAAGCTCGAGTTCATTGGCGGGAATCGAACCTATGACCTTTGGGAAGTGACGTTCGGAATTTGATTGGTTTAAATGAGAACCAGAAGGACCCTATCTTGAGCATATTGTCTCCATCCATTACCTGTTCTATATTTTTACTTACCTTTTAATACAAAGGTATAACCATATTTACGCTTGAATGGGTGGGGTATGTCGGGCTCAATGCCAGAAGGGCATCACTACCGACTAAAACCTCACGATGGCCTCCTCACCGGAAAGGGCAGGGTGAGGTTCCGCTTCTCGCATTAACGTACCACCCCGCCTGCCTCGGCTAACCTGCGAGACTCCTCCTCAGGGGATGACTCCCCTTGCAGTGCACGTGGTGCACCGCAACCACCTCGGGGAAGATAGTTCAGACCCTGGATTAACCAATAGGCTACTTTATATCCCCAACTAATGCGGGTAAGAGCGCGGTTCGCAGCCAGTATAGTAATAACAGGACGGTGTTGCAGACGGATGCTGGAAGACCTGCGCTACACGCAAACGCACTGGGGCGAGGAGATGAGCATAGGGCAGCTGGTGCTCAAGTACACGCCGGACATGGTGAAGGCGTACCCGCCCTTCGTCAACTTCTTCGAGAACACCAAGGAGATGCTGCAACAGTGCGACCGTGAGAACCCAAGGTACTTAGCAAGTGAGAACCCAAGGTTCGAAATAGAATCACAATAAAAGCACGTAATAAAATTAAACTTACCTTTACGAAATCCATACTGTGGTTTGATGGATCAGGCTACCCACTTTTGGCAAGATAAGGTCTCGGATACTGTCCGATAATAATAAGGTATAATTTATAAAAATAAAACTTAAGGTACTTTACTTTCGAGCAAATTTTGAGGTGTTATTTATTGCTTTGACGTATCTGTTTGTGTCTGTGTCATCATACCTTACATCTTGAATTTAAATGTTTTGTTTGTGTGGAATAGTGTATTAGTTTAGTATTAGAGTATTCGTAGCTGTTTTTATGGTTCCGTACCCAAAAGGTAAAAACGGGATCCTATTACTAAGTCTCCAATGTCTGCCTGTCTCCAGGCTGTATATCAGAAACTGTAACAGCTAGAAAGCTGAAACTTTCACAAGTTATGTATTTCCCGTGCCGCTATAACAACAAATACTAAAAATAAAAAAACTAAAATATTAAGGAAGGGTAAATTAATGGAAAATATTAAGAAAATATATGTACGGGATACATATTTTTTTTCTATATATCAATAAGTAGCTTGTAGACACGGAAAATTTTCACGGGATATATAACATTAACTTTCAAATTGAATAAAATAGTTACTTAAAGTGGGCTCCCATACAACAATGGTACGGAACTCGTCATGGGCAAGCCCGACTGGCACTTGGCCAATTTTTTTATGTTATACATGACTGCCTAGTTTTCTGTGACCTGGAATGCAAAGCCAATCTAATACGGGTAAAACCGCGGACGCAGCTAGTACCAATATATAAAATTAAGGTACTAATATAGACATATATGAATACATGTATCCAAAAGCGAACATCTTTCCACAATTTATTGTAAAGCAGACGTGAACGTATTAATTTCAATTGCGAACAGTTTATATGGTTCGTTAACATTGAGATGTTACGGAAATAATTACATTATCGCAGCTTTATTACAATCCCAGGCAAGTATCCAATGTTTTACGACAATTTATCCGCTTCGTTTTCAGATTTCATGCATTCCTGAAAATCTGCCAAACCAAACCCGAGTGCGGCAGACAGAGTTTACAGGAGCTACTTATACGACCAGTGCAGCGATTGCCTAGCATAAGTTTATTACTTGACGGTGAGATTGTGTTTTGTTTCTTTATTACAAAGCTAAGTCAGGGTCTTCGCACGCGGATTGTAAGCTTGGCTGTCTTTAAAGTAACCACACGAGTAGTGATTGGGCAAAAGCCTTTTTAAGCGATGTTAGCTTAGTCAGGTGTACGGCCGGTACCCAATCCGAAGGTCGTGAGTTCAATTCCCCGATCAAGACCTCGAGCTTTTCGCGCATGAAGCATCGTTAGAAAACCATATTAGGATACATTTCACACACAGCTGGTTAACCTCATACTGAACCATTTCTAGTTCGTATTATGGTTGCTTACACAACTGATATACTACATATACATACATACATATTTTGTATAGATACATATTTGACACCCAGACCGACAGCCAACAAATTTAGTTCAGCACAAAGATGTTAGCCGTGCCGAGAATCGAGCCCGGAACCTTCTGATTGGCAGTCCGGCATGGTAACCATTACACCAACGAGGTCGTCGTTATTTATTTATTTCTCCGTATATTTTGCAGTTATTATGTGAATTATTATTTTTTGGACGGTCTTGGTCGTTTTCCCCCACGAAACGACTACGATTTTTTTACTAGACAGAGATGAAAATGGAAGTGTTTGGAGGAGGCCTTTGTCGCAAGACAAGCTGGAAATATAAGCATGTAAATAATTAGTTTTAAGTTAATCGTGTAATCAGCAATATAGGCTTCAGCATCGTCAGCCTATATCTACCCACTGCTGGGTACAGGCCTCCTCTCTCTTATGCCAGTATTTACGATCTTGTGCTCCACGGACCCATAGCGTTCCCTCTATAGACCGGATGTCGTTTGGGCTTATTTTATTTTATTTTTTATTTTTATATTTTGCAGATATATTAAAGCACACGAACAAGAACAACAAGGACCACTCGGCGCTGGTGGCGGCGCTAGCGGGCCTGCGCGAGGTCATGTCGCACATCAACGAGGACAAGCGCAAGACCGAGGGACGCAAGCAGATGTTCGACATCTACAACGATATTGATCAGTGTCCGGTTAGTTCATTCGCCCGCATGATTTGAGGCCATGAGACCCATAGTGGCCCAGCTAATATTGAGTTTATATTTTTATCCAGTTCAAATCCATCTTTTTCATAGAACCAGAGTGGCCTAAATTGGAACGTTAATAGGTCAAATAAAACATAAAAATAATAAAAAGCGTGTATTCTGAAAAGTGATAGTTGATTAAAAAAATGCTGTTTTTATTTTCTATGATACTGAAAAAGCTTGTCCATCGAATTAGGCCACTATGGTTCTCATTAGAATAATAAAATAATTAACATCACGAAACACACAAATTTCCGCTACGCTCTCGTATTATCACGTTATATATTTCCTTCCTTTAATATAAGCTGATCCTTTTTTTCTCTCTTCCTCTGCCCTCTCCCTCTCCCCTTTTCTCTCCTCCCTACTCCCTCTCCCTCCCTCAAACACCACCCCTCCCATCTCTCTCTCTCTCTCTCTCTCTCTCTCTCTCTCTCTTTACAGGAAATAATTTTTGCGTACAATTAGTATGCTTAGATGAGCCCTGAGCCACATTATTTAGCCAGGTTATTTCATTAACTTGATTGGCTAGTAGTAGTATCTGTGCGGAATTGGTAAATTAGATTTAAGCAATGAATGTGAAAAAGTCTCTTCCCACGAAAATAAGTAATCTGTATATTGTTTAATTTTCAGGCACATCTCGTGTCATCACACCGGTCGTTCGTGTCGCGGTGCGAGGTGGTGGAGCTTTCCAAAGAGCTGTCCGGCCGAGGGGACCATCTAGTGCTGTTCCTCTTCACAGATACCATGGAAGTTTGCAAGAAGAGATCTAAGGTGAGTAGACATGTGCGCATAAGCATAGACTTGTCATCTCATCTCTCTAAAAATATTATTAAACAGAAAGTTTGTGTGTATGGTTGTTTCATGTTCAAACAAGTTATGAACGGATTAGCTCAAACTTGTCCGACACAAATTAATCTGTATTGAGGTCGAATTCCGAAGCGAGTGTGGCTCGGTGATAAAACGTCTGCTTTTCAATCAGCTGGCCCCTGGTTCCCTCGCACTCGCTTTACGGTGAAGGAAAGCGTCGTGAGGAAACCGATATTGAGGACTACAATATCCGACGATGTGTGTCATCCGCCAACTTGCAGCAACTTGGCCAGCCTGATTGATTATGGCCTATAAATCTATCCTAGTTAGAGAAGACCCGTGTCCCAGGAGTGACAAAGTATGCTGCTTATGCTACTGCTCGGTCGAATTCCAAATCGCTCTCAAAACAAATAAAATAATGACGTTTTCAAATAAATTCCAAATGTTTTTATTCATGGAATGTATGTACATAATTTAATATCCCTAACCCTCAAACTGGACTGAGCGCCCGTGTCATGGAGGTTAGTTCCTTCCAGTGACTAAATTAGAATTAGGTTAGGTTTAAAGATATTTATTCTCACAAAAGATATTAAATTATCATTTACATGAGAACATATTTACATTCATTTTATTTGTAACATTCGTCGCCACTATAAATTACTAATAAATTGAAATTTACATGTAAATAAACATTTGCCCGTCCAACGCATTCATAAAAGTCAGCTATCCGTTATTACGTGCTGGTAAAGTCGACTTTTCAATGCGGTGAACGGGCTTACATTTTTTAGATCTCAGGGTAATTCATTATAACTCTGCGCGCCTGCAAACGTTATCATTGTTTTGCGTAGTTCGTGCGAGCCTTCGGCAAAACAAGATTGAAAACAAGCTTGCGCGTCGATTGCAGAATTAAATAATATTTGCAGGCATTCAACAGCAAGAGTCCCACAAACGGCACGGGCACGATGCGGATAGGTTCCAGCAAGCCGTACCGCCACATATCCCTGATGCCGCTCAGCACGGTGAAGCGGGTGGTGGACATACGGGAGTCGGAGGAGTGCCACAACGTGTTCGCCGTCATGTGCAGGAACAACCAGGAGCTGAAGGAGAAGCTGTACTCGTTCATGATCACCGACGAGACGGTGGACAAGTCACACTTCCTGCGCCAGCTGTGCCGACAGATGGCCAACACTGTTTGCAAGGCTGACGCTGTGAGTAACGTTTGGGATTCTCTTTCTAAGTCTCTGTTTTTTGTGTAGTACAATCTAGTAGTGTCTTCTAAATCTAGTTTTAATTGATACTTTCTAGGTAAGTGTGTAATTTCGTAGACAGTAGTAGTACAGCGTAGCTTAACACCAGGCGAGCGTGAATGTATCAGTTGTAAAAAGAACATTTTTGCATTATCGCGCTTTAAGTCTGCCTGTTTGGTTGTTAGAAAACGGGTAAAAGCCGTTATTTTGAGCCAATTTGAAGAAACTTGAGATTCAACTATTTTATAGTTTTTTGTTGTCAGCCGCAATTGATTGATTTTTTGTAGCTATTTATAATTTACCTGATATGACTTTACTCATTTCGCTTATGAGTCCAGGTTGTATTCTTGTCATTGGTTATACATACAATTATTTATATTTTATGGAGATTATTATTATTATAATTTTTTCTTACTGTTTTTTTATCGATTATTTCTCAATTAATTGCAATGTATTTATTGTTCATATGGAATATGAGTATTAGAAATCTAATCAAATAACTTACTCCTGCTCGCATCAAAGATGTCCATCACGCTCGCAGCATTACCGCGCTGACTCGATTACTTTTTCCAGGATAAATTCCTAGTGTGTCTGGAGTCGCATCAGCTATCGATCGACACGAGCGATCTTGCGCTCAGCACATTCTCCAAAATGTCCAAATTCGCCGCCAGAACGAAAATAAAGGTATGAATATAAATAACAACACTAAAATTGTTAACGTTATGTATATATATAGTAGTGAATATGGAGACGTATTTTGTGATTAAGATGTTAGAATTGTTGAGTCGTGACCCGTCTACGTCTTACTGGGTGGATTTAAGTTTGTTTTTATTGATATTCTTATCTTGGTACTCATCCGAATTTGTAATTATTTGTTTGAAATATTTTACAATGACTTCATTGTGTTGTCTATTAGATATTTATTTCTAATTTAGTTTTTACAGTAAAATTCAAATGATTCTCAAATAAATATGTTAATCATCAAATACGTCTTTCAAAATATCTATATTTCATAAAGTGTACAAAGAAATAAATATGAAAGCATGAAATTAGAAAGAATAAAACATAGATGTTTAGCTTAGCATATAAATAACAAATGTAACCAAATATCTATTGGTATATGACAAAGGTATCAAAACGCTATTTTATAATATTTACTTCGTGCGTCGAAGGAAAGCACGATCATTATGTGTAACTAAGGCATGTATATATCTGTCCGCATTTGATGTCTCAAAATCAGTCTAAGCATTGATAACAATCATTTGCCAATGATTCATTGCATATTCTAAATTACAAAATTGGGGAAGTACCTTTTCTTTTATATATAGATCTGTATACATAACTGTATATTATAGGTGTATGGGTTGTATGTAAATATAGTTTATTTGGTTTGTAGATAGTGGTGGTGATTCAGCGGCACACCCGACTAAACTAAATTTAAAGAAGCCCTGTCTCTTTTCATCTTAGTTGGCCAGAAAGAGACGGCACGTTCTGAGCCACCCACAAAACAACTAAAATCACGTCAAATATGAAAAATTTAAGCGATTTTAGAGCGCACCCAATTGTATCAGCTCTAAATCTGACGTGTTTGACGTGATCTTAGATGTTTTGTCTATGGTTTAGATCGTTCCATCTCTTTTTGGTCATTTATGACGAAAAGAGACAGAGCTACTTTAAATTTAATTTAGTCGTGTGTGCCGCTGAATCGACACCAGTATAACGGAAGTATTAATGAACTGAACTAAATGACGTGATCTATTAGTGTAAATGTGTATGTAGTAGATAGATGTAATTAATGTAAAGTATATTTAAAGTAGATAGAATTTCGTTCAGAGACCAGGAGATTCGTCGACGAAGCACGCTCACTAATTCACGCGTGCACTTCACTGCACAACTGCAGCATATGCCTCAGAGACAATCTTAATTTTAATGATGACTTATCTAGTCCCCTTAAATTGGTATATTCGGAAATTCACTTCAATACACTACTAAAGAAATTAGCACTGTGATAGGTCATTCTCAGCATATAAGTGTGTCTATAAAAATAACAAATGAAACTATCAAGCGCCGTGCTTTGAAACTTATTAATTAGATTAGATTGTATGAAAGAAGAGTCCAGTGAGAGAGTACGAATGGATGCGAGGTGTCGTAGGTTTCTTCGTATCAAAGTAGTTAAATACTATATGCAAGACGTTCCTTGGTCGTTAAGAAACGTAGTAGCGCGAAACGTATCAGCAGCCACTCTCCACACTAAGGCAATGGGGAATATGCATATATATATTTTTCTAATTTTTGTCATTGTTTAGGAAAACAAACAAGTGAGTTGTGGTGAAAAATTGTTTATAAATATTTTAACTATTACAATAATGGAATTCTTATTCGTGTGTGCAACCAAAGGTGTGGAACAATCGGTAAAACCCAGATATTGTTACGTAAAATTCACTTCGACCAATATTCAAACGAGACCAATGTCTCGTTTGAATATTTGAATTTCACACAATTTATTAGCACAATTTTTAAAAACACATCTCTCGCTCTAATGCAAATTACATTTCGAAATATTTATAGAGAGATTATATTGAAGTAGTACAATTAATAAAAAAACATATTTGAGCATTATTTGAGTTATATGCATATACCCTGCCGTGTTTGTGGCTCTGCCATCCGGCCGTTGAGTCATGAGCGCAGATTATTTTATTTATTTTTATTTACATTCAACAATATACAAAATTAAATTCACCTAATAATTTAAAATAAATTTAAATAAAGTGATTGATTCTCGCGGGGTTTACATAAAGAAAAAGAATTAACCTTGCTTTAATGAGCGCGCAGATCGTCACTTTAGGCGCGGGCGCGATATGTCAGATAGCGCAGATACAATGACCATACGGAGATCATCTCTCGTAGATATGTAAAGGGTCAAATAATTTAAAATAAATTTATATAAGGTGATTGATTCTTGCAGTTTTGTTACATAGAGGAAAAGAATTATCCTTGCTTTAATGAGCGCGCAGATCGTCACTTTAGGCGCGGGCGCGATATGTCAGATATGTCAGATGCAATGACCATACGGAGATCATGTCTCGTAGATACGTAAAGGGTCAATGGTTATGATGATGATGATGAATGAGACAAATAGTGGAGCGGTGTTGTGTTGTTGTGTTGGCGGGCAGTGAGTGCAGCGGTTGTTTTATAGCTGGAGGCGATGGCGGGGTTCGGCGGGTGGCTGCGAGCCGAGCCGGGCGCCGGCCTGCTAGACACATGGGTATTGCGCGCTCACTTACTCGCACAGGTCTGACGCGGCTCTGCCTACACCCCTCTCTTTCACTCCGTCCCGATACTAACCACCTGTCTTGTCCGCGGTCGTAGCCAACGGGTTTCGAGGGTCTCGATGCTCTCTTGTCATTGTTTGTGTTACTATTTTTTTAACATGAACTATCAAAAATAAGAATAAAATGCTATTCTATTTAATAAAAATTTTAAGAAATACCCATTAAAAAGATGCTAGAAGAACTAAATAAATAGAGGTAATGGAAATGTTTCCCAAATGTCTATCGATTTTGTAAACAATCAAACTTTTGGGCACCTTCATAGAAAATACTAATTTAAAGCTATGTTTTAGATTCAACAAAACTACATAAATTGCACTACAATCAATCTAGTACACGTAGCGCCATCTATTCGTATTTTTTTGAAACGACTTAACTCGGGTCACGTAATCTACTATCGTTATACCATCATGCTACTGCAGCGCGTTGTGGAATTTGGCGGCAACTAGGCTGCACGCTCGGTTTGCAGCGCCATCTAGGTTTAATCGGTAATTATCGTAACTTCCGCGCCACGCTTTATTGAATGGGAATCAGCAATCCTCTCTAGTATTCTGATCCCTGCTATAATTTACTTATTAATAACTTAAAGACAATAGCCCGAAACCGAACAGTGGCTACGACCGCGGTTGCGTTCCCCCAATGTCTATCGTGTTGTCCCATCACCGCTAACCTAACCCGCCCGGAACAAACTGACGAAAGGATTTTTTGCCCGTGCGATGTTCTACGTCCTTCGCTCCAATCATCAACTTCACCGAGTCATGTTATTAACGTCATTGTAGCTATGTTAGATGCGACGGATGAACCCATCGTTACGCTCGAACTAGAAAGGGTCGGAGTGACTGTCTCGTATTAACGCTTCGCTTTGTTTATGCTATTAACTTTTTTAATAAAAAAAAAATGTTAAAATATAGATAGTGGCAATGTGACGTCGTTTACTATTCATTGTATTGTCTATCATCATTTCTCTCTGTCTCTGTATATGGTTTGGGTTTTTGTGCCGTGGGTTCTCGTGTGTACAGTCTTTTTAACTTTACTAATCAAATAATCGCCACTAGTAGATATGTAAAGGTTGCACAGGTATGTTATAATATGGTTACCATATCACATAACATTTGATAGCATGTCCCACCATCTAGTCTGCACATCAAAATCACAGTTTTCACTTTAAAAATCACAATCATTTATTATAATAGTTTTAGTGAACAAGATAAGTTGAGTCAGTAGAAAAAACTTTTGAATGTTCATGCGTTCTCGCTCACGTAATTAATGTGTGATATTAGGTATGAGTAAAAGAAAACAATCATTTCAAATGCTTTTTTTACTGACGCATTTTCTATTCCTAGTATTCTGAGTTGGTCTGATTAGAAATCTTGTCTATCTTGAATTTGTCGCGTCTCTGTCGCACTTCATCGCCCGCTACCAATCAGAGTGCTCGTTCCGAATCGCGCAAGCGGTATTTACAACGCGCGTACGACTGGTCCAAGCTACAATGCATGACCGTCGGACGGCCGTCTCCGGACACAACATCTGTCCGGGGGGATATCCCTTTGCTTGATGGAGGCAGACCGTCGTCGCTCCATAAATTTTTGCCACTTAATGAAGGAATTTTTCATCATATATTCCTAATTCAGAATGCTAGAAATATCTTTTGCATTGGTTCAGGGCCATTTACCATGTAAATACATAATTGTATATTATTTACGTTGCGCAATACTGTTGTCAGATTTCGTTAGAGATGTACCTTTAGTATCTAAACAAATACTTAACCCTTAAATGGACAATGTTGTTTTTAAACAACATACTAAAAATCACACATAAAATTGATCTTCATATATATATTTTTTAATTTTGCGCAATGAATTTTACAACACTCACATTATTGCAAAAAAAGTATAGTCAATTAATGTCTAGATTTTTTTTACAAATTTTTCCTAGACAGTACATAGGTACATGTCTATTACACAAATATACTTTTTAAAACGTGAAAGAAAAATCGTCCATTTAAGGGTTATCAACACACAAGAAAAACACGCCGGTTTGTATTTTATTAGGTATATATTCATTTAATACGAGGTCTGTTCCAGCATGGTGTAACGTAAATTAAGCAATAAAAATTAAATTAAATTTGTCTACAAGACCATAAAGTGGAGCTTAACTCCTACGCAGAAGATTACTGATCCTATTGATTCAATGATATTGAATTATATCCGATAGACCTAAAACGATATGATAATTACTATATTGTAGTCTATTCATTCTTGATTGACAAAAAATGTTAACAAGCAAAACCATAGATTAGTGATGAAGTTTCATTGAATGAACGACCAATAGAGTGAATTAATCTTTTTACTGCTGTTTCGTGAAGAACAGGGGCTTGTTAACATTTTTGCCAATTAAGAATAAATAGGCTACAGTACAGTAATTTTAGTATTAAACATTGTAAACTGTTCACGTAAGGCATCTTAATATTTTCGCGTAGAAAACGGTCACACTTACTTATGAATTAATAAGTAAGTGTGACTGTTTTCTACGCGAAAATTTTAGTGTTGTTTTAGTTCTTTTTATACAATTCAATGTCATTGAACCAATAATATCATTACTCAGTCTTCTTTAGTTTTACGCTTTCGAAATTTGTTCTATAATAAAAATAAAGATTTTATTTCAGGCACATCATATTTTTAATCATATTGTAAAATAATAAACATTAAAATCAAAAAGAAAATTAAGATAATTCATCAACGATCTATGCTAGTAGGTATTAAAAAATAAAAGTGCGGTGTGTTAACAGTGTGTCATGTTTGTAGGTGGGCCGCGCGCTGTCGTTCAACAAGACGCCGTCGAAGCTGAAGCGCGCGATGTCCTCTATGATATCGCCGTTCGGCTCGCAGGCCAACCTCACGCCCGCCTCGCAGCTCGCTCAGATGAAACTCGCCAGTTGTAATAATATTAATGTAAGTAGATTTTTTACTCTATACATACATACAGTTTTTGTAGTGTTAATAGGCCTTTTTTGCGGGAACCACTCGGGAAGTACCACTCTTTGATTCCACCATCTCCGTTCTACTACAGAACGAGCAGAGAGTCAGTGAAGAGACACCGATACACGATACACCGAGTTGAAGTTACAAACTTTCGTACAAAACGCTTTGCGTCGACCTTTATTGCTAGGACTGCGAAGCTTTGGAACTCACTACCTGAGTCTCTGTTTCCTGAGAGGTATCATCCGGATGATACCTGTCAGGAAACAGCGGGCCTTCAAAAGTAGAGTTAATAGGTATCTTCTGGGTAAGCGTGCCACACCGTAGACTGCAGTGCAGCTTAACATCAGGCTAGCTGTAGTTAAACGCTAACCTATCAAGGATAAAAAAAAAGTACCACCTACCTTTACTTAATGTAGGTAATGAAATGTAATAACTTTATTTGCAAGCCACAGGTGAAATATAACCATGAAAAAGATTAAGAAGTGACCCTTGCAGGCTACCGCATATGCAGTGTGCAAAATGTCAATAAGTGTTTTTTTTTTTGGTATTTATTTAAAGTTAGGCAATAATATTTAAAAGTAATGTCAAAAGGTTATTATAGATTATATGTACTTATACAGAATCAAAAAAAATAACAATAATAATAATATGTCAATATATTAATACCTTGACTTTGTATAATAACAAAGTCAAGGTATTAATATATACAAAGAATTATCAATTATTTTATAAAATGTCATTATAAAATTAATCATAATATAATATCTTCTTGCTCATACAACCCAACGAGTGCAAGCGAGAGAAGACGAATTGTAGAATGTTTTTTTTTTATAGTCTCGCGGAATATTCTATTGTTTTTTCGAAGTAACTAATTATTTTCTATTATCAAACATTTCTAATTAATTCTATTTCTGTGACTCGATAGTATCTATTGTCAAAAATACTAAATATTGTAATTTCGTTTCTTTATTTACTCGTGAAAGTGTTTCAGCAGAACAATCCTACTCTATTCGACTAATTTACTTTTCTCTTTACACTAGTCTCTCCGAAGCCATGACGTGTAGAGGTGACACAATTAATTTTTAGCTTTGCAGCTTGCAATTCAGAGCTTTTTTAAGTTATTTATTTTATTTTTTTCTATAACCCTGTACGTATAAAATTGTATCTCAGAAGTTCGGGTTTGTTATGGACATTAAGGCTAGTACTAGTTTCTCTTATGCGCAAAACTATTTAATTTTTCTTTCGTTAAAGTTTTAGCCATAGTCAAAAATATATGTTCAATTTCATTGGTTGTACCAAACAACTTTAAGGAAACGAACACTAATGAAGTTTTGCTTATTTTAGTCAAAAAAACTTTTACTAGTCCTACATGTGACCTTGTGTTAATATAGCTCCGGTATGGGCTTAAAATAAATTTTAAAGCACTGCTGTAGCTAATAAATGTGTGCTCATTCGCAAAACACGCGTTCTTTGTGTGAAACACGTAGAACTTAGTGAAAAAACGGCATAGTAGGTACAGATCTCAATGAATAAATATGATTACTATTTGAAGTAAATTACCAACTTAACGTGATTAGTGTATCAATTATCATATTAAACATTGTAAACTGTTCACGTTAGGCATCTTAATATCCGAACTGTTGGACTCATTCCAACTTTTAATAATAAGTAAGTGTGACCGTTTTCTACGCGAAAACTATCATATTGATAGTTGATACACTAATTGCTATTCTTCCTCGTATCGATTAATTTATTTAACGATGGTATAAACTACCATCGACTCGGTAAAGGAAAAGTATTGAAACTGAGATTTGTACTATAAGGCCAGAGTGCAAAGTGCGGAGCTTCCTCAAACGCATTGCATTGACAATACGGTGGCGTAACGAGATGATTGGCTGCCGCAAGTACCCGCGTGGTTTCGGCAGCCAATAGAATCAGGCATTTTAAGGATTTCGTATTACGCGCCGTTGATTTGTCGATACCTTTGTGTTTGAGGAAACTGTGCACTGGGCACTAATTAAGATAGTTACACGAATGATTTTTTACTAGTATAACCGATTGTTCCTATATAAATATAACGTGTTGTGTGTTTGTAGGATGTGGGGACGAGCGGCGGCGGCGCGGAGGGCGGCGGGGAGCTGCTGGTGGCGCCGCTGTCGGTGCAGCCGACGCGCAAGGCGACAGCGGGCGCGGCCGCCGCGCTGCGCCGCTTCTGACGCCGCGCCTGACCGCATCCCGCACCGCGTGTGCTCGCCCTGTGACTTGTATATTGTGACCAGTGATAACAAAGTGTTGGATAATTCTTATTTAAAATGGGGGTGATAAAGAACTGTGCACTGATATCCCGCTAGGAGCGTGTTGTGCTTCCCCCCTTACCTGTCTCTCCAAGCCAGAGCTCTGTGAAACAATGGAGAACGGGCTTGGGTCGCTGGCATACCTGTTCCGCCCCTGTTGCGTCAGATGGTATGTTCCGAAGATTACCCACGGTGGAGGTGTGAGCAGTGATAAGGAAGTGTTGGATAGTGCCGGCCGCCGGGCCTCGCCCGCGCGCCTCTAGTGCTACGGAGTGCCTTTGATAGTATTGAACCGTGAGACGTGGAATTGATAGTATTATTAATTGTTAAAAATCGACGGCCTACACAGATAATACTAATTATTCGATTGACGGTGTAGTTAGATGTTGAAATATTTGTGGTAATTTTTACGATTATTATTGTTTCACAACGAATGCTCATGAAATAGTATTGTGTATGTTTTATAGATCCGGTGGAACTCGAATATTTCTATACGTGTAATTGATTGACATTTAAATCCGCCGGTCGCCAGTCGAGGGACAGTAAAATATTCTTGTAGAGTTGTAATGATATTTTACACCCGCCTATGCGTCACGCAACAGTTGATATTGCTGAGATTGTTTTGAGAATAATTTGTACATATTGTGATATTGTAATTTAATTGTGCGTTAGGTTAGAGTAGTGGTACCAATGTTCTGTCTGCCTTGTGAGCCCGCTGGCAGTGTGCTGCCGAGTCTAAGCTGACCGTCACACCGATTGTTTTGAATATACAACATTCGCTATTTCTCTGATACTCCAACTCCGCTATGACTCTGATAGCTGTAGTTTAAACATTACACTGAGTTTAAACAGTACTGATGATAATAAAATGTTTTTATGAAATATAAAATAAGATTGTTATTAGAATAAAGTGAGGCGTGAGAAAGCTTAAATTATGAAAACAATATTAATTGTGTCACATATGTATATACAAGGTTATACTAGTAACTAACGTAGATTATTTAGCGTGCTAGTGTGTTTAAACAAAAAACTTTTGTTATATTACTTTTGAAAGTTCGAAATAAAAACAACTGTTGCTTCAAATATTTCGTTTTTGCATGACAAATGTATAGAGAAGTGAAGCGGAAAATGATAAAAAACACGCGTCACGCGTTAGTTACTAGTAACATTAATTAGTCCTCGAATCAATAAAGAAAATATTTTGAAGTTGATATCCTCTCGCTTGCATAACCTAATAAGTGCGAGAAAGTGGAAGCAAGATTTCAGATGTTTTCCTTATTAAATCGAGTTTTACTGCTGCTATCAGAACATAGCGTTTGTGGGAGAGCTAAACGCTCATCGTTCCTATTCGGTTGGTCGCTTTCACTCGAATGCCTTACTTACTTCATAAACATAAAGCTGGTTAGTCGGTGTAGTGTAAATATATTGCATAAAGCGATGCCTTCGTAATTGTAGCTCGGTTTAAGTTGCGTACTGTTAAGTTCATGCGAGTCTCGATAAGGCTACTACAGCAATCATGTGTACGCATGTTAATGCATTGTACAAAGATCTATATTTATGAATATTTTAAATGATTGATAAAATAAAACATTTATTTTCAATCAATGTTCTTTTTATTTTTGATGCCATACATAAGAATATACTAGTACAATTTCACTCTACATATCACATACAATACAACAAAATCAGAAAGCACATTCGTTATCAGCGAAGGTGCTCATCTACGGGTGCTGCTCAACTCATGTGATGATGATGAAGAGAAAATTAATTAATAATAACAAATATTAGGACGCATTTCACACACGGCTGGTTAACCTCATACTGAACCATTTCTAGTTCAATTAAAATATTTTTCAGGAACACAAAATGAGTGATTTTTGCTTTTGTTTTATTATAATAAAATTCGTACACGTATTTCAATATATTTTAAAAGCATATTGTGTGAAATGTATCCTAATATTTTTTTACAGTGTAAATTCTATGTAACGACACTGAAAGGACTGTGCATTTTATGGCGTTATAAAGAGTGGTCGTATAAATAGAGAGAATGTATCATTGTATGGAATACAAGCTAAACCGACTAAAGCTAATACATTTCGACGCTTTAGAGAATTTGTAGTTAAATCAAGTGACGTTACATGGAGTTTACTCTGTATTTACAATGGAGACTTTTTCCTTCAAAATATAAGTCGTCTTTGAAAATACGACTAGATCAAATAGTTTTTTTTCGACTGATGGTTCCTAGGTCCCGCGCCGTGGCGAAGGTCGCATGAAGACGAAAGCATTGTGCAGAGCCCGTAAAGGAATGGCTATTAACACAGCGGCTAATGGGGCGATCGCAATGTACAGAGAAGTCGAGGGCAACTCCGCTTGCGCCAGGGTCAGGCCTTTTAGAAATAACGTTATCTGAAATAAAAGATGTAATTTTTAGTAGTTTTTTTACTCGGTCTTTATAACGATATTTGGTAGACCCTATATACATTCACTGAATAATAAATTAAATGATAATTTAAAAAAAGTTAGTTGCTATTAAAGACAATCCCACCAACGGAGAAAGCTTGTAGCTTGCTTTGTGTGGAGGTACTTCAACGAGTTCAGGGTATCTCCCATATCTTAATTTGACGCGCTCGAGATACTACAAAAATCCCCTCTTCGGCCGCCCCTACTATAGCAAAGAAAGTGGTATACACTTGCCAGCGTAACAAATGGTAACATCTTCCACTGCCAATGGATGCGAGAAGAGCAAACGCTCTCCTCCATAGAGACGTCCATATCGGAGACGAAGTCGTGTGCTCTGTACACGTACAACATTCCAATCAGCTCCATGAAACAAATGAACGTGATCGCGAGCCCCGTCATGAACGCGTCCACGCTTTCCAACAGCGCTAGGCCACCCTGTAAACATTACATCCTTCTATAGAATAGAAAATAACTTTATTGTACAACCACAAATAAATAAGTATATATGATTAATAAAAACTTAAAACTAGAGTACAATGACGGCCTTATCACCTATGGTGATTTCTACCAGGCAACCGGCTATATTAGGGCCTTTTTTTTACGCATGCATGCGTAAAAGCACCTGGTGCACTGCAACCACCTCGGGACCGTGAGTGCAATGGACGCCGGACAACCCCGGTCCGACGTCCCAGGTCCCCCGCGACGGGTCAGGTCTGTGGCCCCGTCACCTGCCACAACGGCCGCAGAAATTAGAATAGGGAAAGTGGTATTTTGTGGTACCACTCCCTTCTCCCTGCGGCCCCACCGCGTCCACCATCAACGGTGGCGACCCCGTCGAGGCCGCAGTAGGTAGGAAGAGCGGCGCATCGTAATTCCGACACTTCTCTCCTAACCTACTGGTGCCACTCCTTCTAGAACTTGCATGAGGGAGTACAAGTCTAGGGAGTGGCCCGCCTCAGGGACCCTCTTCGCTTCACCGTGCACGCTACATCAAAGGTCAGAGTCGCTAACTCGTGGGGTTACGAACTCTGCTGGTCAAATGTCTAGCAATAATGTTTAAAAAAAGTTGGCTACTTCTTCACACTCAAACGATTTCGATTATTATACCTACATTGCTGGCAAAAGGCAAGCTGAGTCCAATGCAAGTTACAATCAAAGCGCCGACAACGAGTTGTTCCACAAACCTGTATGTAAACAAAATAATTGGAGATTTAGGAAACATTGTAGGTAAGTCGCTAAGGTAAGTTAACAAGAAGGAAGTCTAACGTTTTTCAAAAAGTATGCGACTTGGGCCGTCGAACAAAAAAAGTAAATACATGCTGAAATATACATTTTTTAGTATTCATGGTTACAATAAACAAATTATAAAAAATACTAGCAAACTCGGCGAACTCCGTTTCGCCATAAGGTTGAAATTTTCCCTGAATTTTGTTTGCTACTAACCTCACGGATCTCGAGATCTTACCAACGAATGCAAAACCCGTGGAAATCGGTTCGTACATATGTATAGCATATAGGTATAGTATAGCATCAGAAAGGAAAACCCGACTTATTTTTATATGACAGATTATATTTTAGTGCATTTATTTGCAAATTGTCACAAAAATAAAAGTAAAAAAGTGAATATTACTAGTGATGACACGTCTTAAGTCGCGTAGCAATTGAAACGGACTGTAAGATGGTGTATTACTATTTTTTTGCTGATGGGGTTATTTCATATAGCTTTTATACAGTGATAAATAAGTCGTCCATGATACTTACACAAGTTTCACTTTGTATTCAAAAATAATGTGTAAAGCTGTCTTGAGCAAAATGAATGCAACAGCCATGTATGAGAAAACTAATCCTCCAAATACAAGAGTAGATCTGGAAGTCAAATATGCTAAGATTAAAAATACTTAAATGGAATCAATTTTAAAATACGTTTGTACCATAAACTTTTTTTTTTACTTACAACAAATGCGAATAATGTCCCAGAGATGTGCACTTTGAATACATTGGCATTATCCATAAGGTACCTGAAAATAATTAAATAACTGAATCAGTAACTGGAACGCGGTTCAATTTATTTAATTTCATTGAACGCTCTACTACGTAGAGGCTAACGATTTCCATATTCCATTATATTATTATCCCGTCCCGAATTCGCACGGGCTCTAAAATAATCTGAGTGTAAAATAATCGGAGATACTGTAGCTTCACATCAATAGGCTCCGTAACTACAGGGCCGATTTGAAAACTCTTCCACCGTTGGGAAGCTACATTAATCCCGAGTAACATAGGTTATATCAAAAAATTTAAGACATCCTTACTAAAAATCCAATGGTGTAACACAAGTCTGTGCGAAGCCGGGGCAGCCTGCTAGTTTCCTATACAGAATTTTCTATCACGAGTAGCTTACATAAAAAAAAAATGGTTGCCTGTAAAGTCGGTTTTACGGGCGAAGATTTTACGTGACAACGTCTGCCGCGTGCTGCGCGCGCGGCAGACCGATCATAGTTGAGTGGGAGAGAGACGCAAGGCATTCGGCGGGCCTCTCTCTCGTTCGGTGACTCATCGTAACGTTACCGGGCGTTACACTTTTTAATAAGTGACTCCCAGCCGCAACCTAATTTAAGACGTTGTCACGTCAAAATAAAGCTATTTATGTTCTATTGTTGTATTAACATATTTGTTGAACTTGTGGCGTCTCTGTCGCACTTTATCGTCCGCTACCAAACAGAGCGCTCGTTCTGAATCTCGCAAGCGGTATTTACAACGCGCGTACGATTGGTTCTAGCTACAATGCATGACCGGCGGACGGCCGTCTCCGGACACAACATCTGTCCGGGGGGATATCCCTTTGCTAGATGAAGGCAGACCGTCGTCGCTCCATAAACTTATATCGTGAGTTGATACGCAACTGTGTTTAGCTGAACAAAGTCTCTGACGACTTAAGTCACAGGGTTGAAAGCAAAAATACAAAAAAGTAGCCTAATAAAGTTAACAGCTTACTTTCAGCCATGCTAGCACTGTTGACATGCGTAGAGTCGACCAAAGCACACAGAGCCGCGGCGATGCAGTGCAAGCACGCTACGAACACCAACAGCACAGAGTGCCACGCGTTCTCAGCGTGGAAGGATGGATCTATGTGACCAGAAGCTGCGAGAAAAAAACATACAATAGCAAATACAAATCATTTATTGATAACACCAAAGTTACGAGTCAAATAATATGATATCATCATTATCTTTGGCCCGTTTCATCTACGAAAGATGATATCATGTAGCGTCCGGATGGTTTTTACATCTGTGCTCGTGGTTGAACAAGCCGATGCGAGAGCCGCAGATGCGGTCACATTTTTTCACAATATGATATCATTACAAAAGAATAATATGATATGTATCAATATCAGTTTTCAATTTTGATTCTAATAATATAATATCATTACAATAGTATATGATATTTCAAATGTCAATTTTCACTTCTAATTCTAGTAATATAATATCATTACAATAGATGGTATATGATATGAATCAAATGTCAATTTTCAATTCTAGATAATCATTAATATTATAAAAAGTTTTATCTAATAGCCAAACCCTGAGTCTAGTCTTAAATCTGGCGGCACATTAATTTGTTCGATAGTAGCGACTAAAATGTAAATACTTTATAATTATGACCGTTTTATAATGATAGTGTTTTGCAAGGTCACCCAAAGATGAAACATGAACATTGAAAGAATGTCCGCAAATCGTGTCAGAGCACGTTAGCCGTTAGATTAAGTGGCTATGATAATAACCGTAGTGATTTAATCCTTTCCCGTGGACGAACTCCGTGCCCACTCCCGCAGCGTGGATGTACAGTGCTACTTCCAACGCATCAGCTACTGCCTGCAAATATCACTTATTATAGTCATATGTCCACTATCGGACGAGCAGGGAGACGGCTAGGAGGCACCGCGATACAGTTGAAGTTCCAAAAAATCCGCACGAAGAGTTTCGCTTCCACATATATTGTGCGGACCATTAAAATGTGGAACTGTTTGCTGGAATCCCTTTGAACCTCACGTCTTTAAGGCGAGAGTGAATCGGTTCCTTCAAGTGCACTCCACCCTAGATCGCAACATCACTTAACATCAGGTGAGTTTCAATCAAGCGCTTGCCTATCCATCTAAAAAAAAATAGTCATACGTAGTACTAGTAGCCAGTCCCGGTCCCAAACAAAATAAAGCCTATGTTACTCGGGGATAATATAGCTTCCCAACAGTGAAATAATTTTTCAAATCGGGCCTGTAGCATCGGAGCCTATTCGCGTCAAACAAATAAACAATCAAACTTTTTCTCTTTATAATACTGGTATAGAAAAAGAGCAAGTGTTATTCGGTGGCTAAAACGTGCGCATTCTAATCAGACGGCCTCTGGTTCGATCTTGGCCCCAATACCAATGTCTTGTTTTTCTAGCTTTACGGTGAATTAAAACAATCGAGAGAAAACCGACAGTTTGAGGACTGCAATATACAAAGACGGATTTGCACTCACTTTACGGTGAAGGAAAACATCGTGAGTGTTTAAACACCGACATGTTTGAGGACCACAATATCCGTAGACATGTGTCATTCGCCAACCCGCACTTGGCCAGCGTGATGGACTATGGCCTTTATCCTCGTGAGAGAAGGCCCCGAGTCGCAGCAGTGGGAACGTATAGAGAGCTGCTTATGCGGCATACTAACGGCAAGGATTTCCTTAGCTCCCATCTTAAAGACACGCTTGATAGATTTCTTCAAGATGACCAGGTCAGAGATGGCTCCCACGAACAATACTACCGCCCATATTAGCGGGATTATCACCAGCCACATGAACACGTTGTTCCATATCAACTGCAAAAAGTGGCCAAGAGATTGTCAGCACACGCTCGTGTAAGAGATCCGTAGAAGGATTTTATCACATAGTAATTTTAAGGACTAGCTTTAAGTCTTTTGTGACATTTTATTTTTTGTGAGTGTTTTAATAGAGTGTAATTTTTTTTATCTATTACTGCCTTACTAGCGTCATCTGCACACAGAGTCTGAAAAAAAAAACATTCTCAATTGATGCCACTGACAATAAAGAATAAAGACTCGGGGTTCCGCTGGTTTGTTAACAAATTTGATAGCAACATGTCATTTCATTCTATTTTATTTATATCAAAAAGTTATTGTTCGATGACGTTCAAAATAATTTACCTAAGAAATGTTACTATGACCTATCTGTAGAATATTTCAAGTTTTCTACATCGTATAGTTTGAAACAAGAGGGGAAAGATAACCATGAAGTTATCTACTAGGCTAGTAATTCTATCAGCGGCAATGCGCGAAGCGGTCCTGCATCCCTGCCCCGTTGTGAGATGGGACACCGTGAGGTTTTAGTCGGTAGTGACGGCTCTTCTGGCTGTCGAGTCCGACATACCCCGCCCGCCTCCCCCAGGCTTGTGGTGGAAGATGCGTAAATGCATTTCCTCACGAAAAAAAACGTCTAGTAATCCCACAGAAGCACAATTTCTTACCTTCCCATAGCGAAAACGTTCCGCTACCATCAGCAACCAGATAACGCACCAAACGACAATGTTATACATTAGCAAAGTCAAATTGAAGTGCCCTAGGTCGTGGTCGCCGCGCAAATGGGCTAATTCCACGCTGAAAAAACATTTTAATACTTTAGCCCCCCAAATCTGGTATACTCGTAGATATTAGGGTAGGATGGTTTAAGATTGCGCGGTCGATAAGAATGCGCGGGCGTTCCTCTGCAGAACAGGAGTGAAGTACACAGCTAACGTCAGTTGTATTTTGAAGTGTCAGGGCATGCGTTATTACTCCGCAAAAATATTTAACTTTGCAAGGATATCTATGGAATTAGGTAAGTTTGAAGTTTTTTGCCTACTCTGATGTAATTTTCTTTCAATTTGATCGTAATGTCACTTATTATCAAGAAATATTTTAGATTTTTTTTATATTGTCAGCGCGAGTAAATTCAATTGTGGAGAAGCTTCGACTATTTTGATTCCGATAGATTTAGATAGATGACGTCCCAATGACGATTCGTTAAAAACGAGCTATCGTGTAAGATTGCGCAGTGGGGGAATGTTTAATATTGCGCGCGCAATCTTAGACACCCAATTTTAAAGCTAGTTAAAATATTAAAAATAACTAACCTGTGTTACTCCTACTACAGAATGTCAACATCTAGAAGAGAAAGAAATCAAATCGGAAGATTTGTTAAAAACGTATCGTAGATCGCGAGAGTAAAAGATCGGTGGCAAAATCTCTTGGTATGGCGGAATCTTTACTACTAGTGCGATTGACTCCAGTGACTAGCTTGGGCAGATATGACACTACGTTTTCTAAAGAAGTGGAGAAAGAGTTTTGTGATTATTTAACTAAGTTAGATGACATGATGTATGGTATGACTGCAGAAGATCTGAGACTCTAACCTATGAGTATGCTGAAAAGAATAATAGAAATACAATACAATTTCCTCTCGAGTGCTATATAAAACGTGGATGAGACTGTACTACAGTATTAAACCAGCCCCCGAAAGTTATTTCTACTAAAGGTAAACGTGCAGTGAACAAAATATCGATTGCAGAAAGAGGAACCAATGTCACGATTTTAAGTGTTATGAATCCTGTTGATCACTTTGTTCTACCTCCATTCAATTTTGAAAGGAAGAGGAAGAAGGTTTATTCAGAACCTATTGTTGAAGATTGGATTAAATGTTTTTAGTGCAAGGAATGGTGGCATGAGTAATGCACCGCCTATTGCAGTGGTGGGGCATTTACTTGAAATTTTTGCCTTGATTGATTATTTAAAATAGCGCGCATTCATACAAACCCCTGCGCACTCTTGTCGACTTCAGGGCGCAATCTTATCCACCCGCTAGTGTAAGAATGCGCATTTCCAATTATTCGTTTATCCGTTTATAGTGATAAAAGTGTTAAGATTTCATTAGCAATACTCTCCAATTATGTTGCCTAATGATTAAGGTTTAAGAATATTTAAAGTTGATTTCTCTAAGATTTATTTTTATTTTTTTATTGCTGCTCAATCGTTAAGTGCGCGATCTTAAACCACCCTACCCTAATTAACCGACTTCAAAAAAGGAGGAGGTTATTTATTCGACTGTATGTTTTTTGTTAAAGTTTAGCAACCCAATTTGCCGCCTTACTGCTTTAAGCATAAGATGTCCGCACTATGTTCCCACTGCTGAGACTCGAGGCCTATTCTCACGAGGAGAGAGATATAGGTCATATTCCACCTCCAGTGCGGGTCGGCGGATAACACACGTCTTCGAATATTGTGGTCCTCAAACGTGTCGGTTTTTTCATGATGTTTTCCTTCACTGTAAAGCGAGTGCATATCCACACATGACTTGAAAAACAAGTCATTGGTGTAGGGCTGGGGTCGAATCAGGGGCAGTTAGATCGAAAATTAGACGTTTTCCCACCCAGCCAAACTCGCTATATGTACATAACATTGGCTGACTTTGATGCAGTCACACAAAACCACTGTCCAAAGAATGGCTGTTTAGAGTAAAACTTACTAGAAGTAATTATACGCAGGGGTATCGAACAAAACCGGGTAACTTCCAGTATAGTTTTCATTGCAGATGGCAATCTGATGGGGCTTCAACTTTGGCGCCAGACCTTCCCTTAATACGCTTCTGTTACTGCAAACAAATAATATAATACACGGTTATTATGCTATGTTCCAATTAGCAGATAAAAGTAATTTTCGTGTTAGTCTGGAGTAATGTCTTCTGAAAACCAACTCAAGATTTTAAAATAATACTCGTAGTAGGTCAAATCAAGTTTTTATGGGTAAGTCAAATATGTTTTGAGATTTTTAGGATGGCTTAGTAGGTGAAGTTGTCCTTATTGCTGGACAATCATTTATAACTAATTTTGGTCATAAAAAAAATTGAGGTGTATAAAATTTAAAAAGAGTGTTCTTTTATGAAAACTTCGTCGTCGCGCGGCAATATGTATGGAGAACTAGATTTTTTATCGAGAACTTCAAAAAGTCGTAGAACAATAGTGGTTTTGCGTTACTTACCAGTAACCTTGTATATCTGCTTACCTAAATCTGAAGTCTCTCCATGCATTTTCATGTAAACCGACTGTCACGGCCGACATGGTTGTATTTGAATAATCCGTGTAGTCTGGTACACCAGCTTCCATTGAAAATCTAGACTGGAAAAGATATGTAATATATAATAATAGATATATAAATAATACAAAAACGTTTGTATGGCGAAATAAAATATAAATATTTAAAAATCTATTTCTATATATAGTATTTTAATTTTTCTGTAACTACGTCATTACTAATAAATTAACATTTCTATTGCGGCGAAATACCTTCAGCCAGAATACGGCTGAAAACATCGCGCCCTTGTGCTTTGATGGAGCCCGGAGTAAATTTAATATACAAATACAAAATATCTTTATTTGACATAGTAAATAAAAATCAACAAAATTATATGGAATCCAATATAATATTTGTATATCAAGTAAGCCAGTAAAGTAATATTTTTAAGACGAGGGCGCTCTTTTAATCCAGAGTGCAGCAAAGGATTCTATAGTGTCAAAATGAAAGAAAAAACAAAAGCATTCTAATGTTAGAAAGCAAAGATAGTACACACCAAGTCAAGGAACACCATACTAGTACGAAGCAAAAAGTAACAACATCTTTTTTCCACATTCAAAATACATTTTCTCCTAAAGGCGGAAAAATACTACTTTTTCCGCACTTATTTGCGTGCAATAGTGATCCTTTTTGAATAGGTGGAATGTAAAATGAATAAATCAACACTTCTACACGTACCTACCAACAAAAAGTTTATGTACGAGTAGCTTTTAGTAGTATCTATAGCCACATTTGGAGAGGCCATCAGCAATTGTAAGAAGTAGCGGAAGTAGAAGTAGACCAAAGAAGACGTGGATGAATTGTGTGAAGGAGGATATGAATGAAAAGGGAGTGAATGTGGAGATGGCGGCTGATAGAGTGGCGTGGAAGCGAAAAACAGGCTGTGCCGACCCCACCTAGTGGGAAACGGAAGAAGATCAGCAAGCATTAATGTTTTTCGGTTTTAACGGCACAAAATTACTTGGCACATCATCATCAATCACATTAATCAACTTATATGCTTTTACAAAACATAATTATGAAACTATTAAAATAGTGCGAAAAATTAGGTACCTCAACCATCATCACCCGTGCCATTTCTTTCACAATTGGTTTGTAAGGCTTCAAATTAAAATCTCTGTGGAAAAAGAATGAATTGTAATTTATATGTGTTCAAATGGTAAAATAATAAATATCTTGCATGTATATGACAGTCATAACTTTAAAATTTATCCTATGTTAGTCAAGTGTTTAATCCGTGTCCTCTCACCAAAAGTGTTTTAGATCCTGGCAACTTTTGCCAATGCCATCAATCCACTATTATCAGTGGCAATAAAATTGCTACGCTGACTTTGGTCTAGTCATTAAAAATATTAAAATACACATACCTGCAATATGTGAAAGGAAGCTCTGCGTCCGACACCGAATGAGAGACGTAGACGAGAGCGATCGCAGCTATGAAGCAACAGTTGATGGCGCGTACTATAGCATTTATACATATAGCAACGCCGATACCTGTGGAGTATCTTGCTAGTTATCACTAACGTTGAATATTGTCAGTTGCCACTAGCACAAAATCTTATTTGCCACTAACACAATATCTTGTCAGTTGTCACTAGTACAAAATCTTGTCAGTTGTCACTAGCACAAAATCTTGTCAGTTGTCACTAGCACAAAATCTTGTCAGTTGCCACTAGCACAAAATCTTGTCAGTTGCCACTAACACAAATTGTTGTTAGATGCCACTAACACAATATCTGGTCAGTTGCCTCTTAACACAATATCTTGTCAGTTGCCACTAACACAATATCTTGTCAGTTGTCACTAGTCCAAAATCTTGTCTGTTGCCACTAACATAATATCTTAACACAAAATCTTGTCAGTTGTCACTAGCACGAAATCTTGTCAGTTGTCGCTAGCACGAAATCTTGTCTGTTGCCACTAACATAATATCTTGTCAGTTGCCACTAACACAAAATCAGCATCGATCGTTGCTCAGCTGTGATGATCGCGTCAGATCACCTTAGCTAGCCGAGCCACAGGCGCTACGTTTCTAACTGAATATAATGCATGTATTACTATTTTTTTCATTGCATCTGACCACAGCTTTTTCCGCGCTTTCGCTTGTACTGCATTTATTTATAAGGCACTAGCAAACCCGGCGAACTCCGTTTTGCCACTAAGTTGAAATTATCCCTGAATTTTGTTTGTTACAAACCCCACGAACCTTTCCAACGAATGCAAAACCGTGGAAATCGGTTCGTGCGTTCTGGAGTTATAGCGTCAGGAAGGAAAACCCGACTTATTTTTATAGTAACCATACCATCGAGCATTGGTATAATCCGGAAAGCCCGCCCCGGCCCACTAATGCTCCACTGGCCGAGATACACTTCAAAGTGGCGCATTGGGTTTGCCAACAAGGACACTGCCAGGATCAGGAACATCAGGAACACAACTAGGACAATATTATAAAAACATACTTAGTCAGAATGACACGTGATGTTTTATTATTATTAATTTAGCTAGTTTTTTTCATTATTATTATACTATTCATTTCTTATTCTATTGGCTATGTGCGAACAACACTCGCGCATGTAGGATTCCATGCCATTCCATTGTACCTATATTAATAGCCTTCTCGCCAAATATTAATAGTTATTACATTATTTTTTTAAACTGTATACTACTAACTAAATAATCTGTGAATATTTAGATCAATTAATGTCGTTGTAAAAATCGAGAAAAAATAGCTAAGAAATAAATGAAAAAATATTAGAACACATTTCACACATGGCTGGTTAACCCCATACTGAACCATTTCTAGTGCGTATTATGGTTGCTAACACAACTGATATACTACATATACATACATATTTTATATAGATACAACTCCCAGACCGACAGCCTACAAATTTAGTTCAGCACAAAGATGTTGGCTGTGCCGGGAATCAAACCCGGAACCTTCTGATTGGCAGTCTAGCATGGTATGCCAACGAGGTCATCAAGAAATTACGTTGTATGGGAGCTTCCCTTAAACTTACTCGTAATATACAATTAAATGTTCTGTGAAAAATTTAAACATCTACCTATTACCTATATTAATATAGAGCAAAAGAAAATGATAAAAACACATTATTATTTTATTTTCTTGCTCACGATATCTTTTTTTTCGGATAACTTTTAGTCAATAATCTAATACATATCTGTAAATGAGCAATATTAACATACTTGCTCACGATATCTTTTTTTCGTATAACTTTTTGTCAATAATCTAATACATATCTGTAAATGAGCAATATTAACGTACTTGCTCACGATATCTTTTTTTCGTATAACTTTTAGTCAATAATCTAATATCTGTAAATGAGCAATATTAACGTACTTAGTCCCCCAGTAAGCGCGGAGGCCGCTACTCTACAGTGCATGGTGAGGAGCACGCCCAGCACCAGGGATCCTATCCTCAGCCGCCGCCGGCCGAGCGCGCGGCGCCGCGGCCGCCCGCTAGCATCGTCCATGCCTGGAATGTGACTCGTTGACCACTGCTCTGACCATTGGCTCTGGAAAAACCATGTGAATTTATATATCAAGTTGCACTTTTCACACACACGCACCTTGAATTATTTCACCACAGGGGTGCTAATAAAACGTGGGATTTACGTAGCAAGGTGAAGAAGATGCAATTGAAAACGCTGGTACATAGACTTGTGAAATTAGAGAGGTCCGTTTACGTGTTGGGGCCCACGATCTACAACTGTTATCAATAAATGATTTGTATTTTTAAACATTTACTTACTTAGATTATGATAGAATTTGAGAACCTACTTTTTAAAGCTGTTCAAAAATAGAAAACATTTACTAAGTTAGTTCAAATATAGACATATTATAACATAATTTTTATTAAATTGAAGAATAGGTATAAATAAAGTAAATAATAATTGGGCACTTGGCCAATTTCAACTTTTGTACAAAAACCTCACATAGCATATTCGATCTTATAAGTTTATACAGAGAGTTAAAGAAATAAATTTGTAATAACTTTTTTTTACACTTGCGCTTGATCATAACGCATCTGATGTTAAGAGATATCGTATCTAAGGTGGATCACACTTGCTCAGAAGAAACCGGTTCACTCTGGACTTAAGACCCTTGAGTTTGAAAGGTGGAGGCAAAACACTTATTGCGAGTGCTTGGCCTTTTCACCTTGTAATAATATTCATTCATAAATAAACATTCGAATAACTGAAAATAAAACTTACCAAATCTCTGTTTTCGTATGTCAGGATTGTTTCGAGGGAGTTAGCTGCTCTGCCTGCCATCACTTTTTAATTTACTTACTCTAGAATAATTTAAATATTATTTATTTTAATTTTCCTCGGTTTTTATTTTGATTTTATAAAATCTGCCAAAACCTGAGAGCAGTCAGTCTACCAGAAATATGTCAGATATCAGAATGCCAAAAGCTGTGACACTGACAATTAAAGAAATATTGGTACTGTAGATAGAATAATAATGATACATAATAATTATATTTGTAATAGAAATATTATTATGGACCAGTAAGAATGTTAACCTTGTTTAGAATAAAACCAGGGTTAAAATATAAATAACAATAAATGCTTACTTTTTGCAGTAATTAGTTGGTTTTATTGTAAATATAATAATTTTTTTAAAAAACTTGCTGTTGCCCGCGTGTAGGTCGTTTTTCGTTCGAATTTTGTTTTCTACAAACCTCACGGAGCCCGGAGACCGTTCAAACGAATTTCCAACAAAACAAACCCGTGGAAATCGGTTTGTGCGTACTCGAGTTATAGCGTCAGGAAGGAAAACAGATAAAAAGAAGATGAAGTTAGGATTGCCAAGGGTAGCAGTGGAGCGGAGATCACTTTAAATTTTAATCTATGTCTAAGCCGTGGAAAAGAAATCAAGCCTTTGATAGATCTATCAACCTACATGGTCAAAAGATAGAATAACTAGTGCTAATATTTTTTCATATTGATAAATCAGATTGGTACCAAAATCAACGACATTTATAATACCTAAAAATGTCGTTGACCAAAATACGTAAAAAAAATCTTAGCGCTGTCCCTTAGCACAGAATAATAACTTGTACTTCGTACCCTTAGACACAATAAGCTATTTAACTTTTTATGATTTATAAAGATAAAACTGTGAATTCATGATTTTGCCCAAGTCT
Organism: Mellilla xanthometata; assembly: GCA_035578125.1. NCBI lineage: Eukaryota > Metazoa > Arthropoda > Insecta > Lepidoptera > Geometridae > Mellilla > Mellilla xanthometata. The sequence goes on from JAPUBQ010000020.1 coordinate 7,686,698, forward strand.
ATGCCCAATAGGATATTGAAATAAAAAACATAGATTTATACGCATATTAAATTTTAATAAATTACGCTAACATGAAGATTCGTAATAAGACCTTAAATACATAAAACATAATATCACTTAATACTAAACACTCGTTTATTGGTTCCGAATATGTACAACCAAATCAGTCACTTTATACAGTTTTTAGCCATTTTACATGTAATAGTTACGCCTTCTGTTTACATCGAATACCAAATATGGTCCCAATCCCCACAAACATGTACTAGTACAGAAAATTTGTCAAACTATTTTTACACAAATTCTTTACAGGGTTGGTAACTAACGCAAAGGGCGGATTTACTATGACATTTGGAAATTCGTAAAAAAATCAACTGTTCCATACTAAGTTTATCGACGCGCTGCAAAAGTATGGAGAAGCAAATTTCTTTGCAGTTTGACGATACCTACTTGAAACGCTCTTTTTCACGGTTTTGCGTAAGTCACCAGTGACCCTGTATATAACATCGTGAGTGAGATTTACTTGTTATTTAATTGCAATAATATGGTAGTTTGTTTATTTGTAACATCGTGAGTCACATTTGAAGCGTATCCTCGTATCGTGAGTTGACATCAAGCATCAAGATTAATACTCACGATGTTAGAACGCTTGCAACATGGGAATTATTTCACAGTGAGAAATTAGTGTTATAGTTCTGTATTAGACTATCGTGACTACTTCAAACATCACTAGTTGAAGCATCGTTAAGTTGACAAGAAGATCCCATACAGTGCAACATTGTAACTCGCAATATTTATTGCAACGTGTTGATTTAGTGCCTGACTCACGATGTTAGAAAGCTCACAGCGTAATAACTGTTTAACTCACGATGTTAGAACGTTTGTAACACAGGCTACGTGTATGGTGAGTCACGCAGCTCGCAGTGCTATGACTGCAGAGGAGCTGCCGCTTGCGGCGCGTCCTTGGTCAGCGTGAAGTTGGCAAGTCGATGTTTAACTCACGATGTTAGAACGCTCACAACATGTCGAGTGTGTGACTCACGTCAGAACGCTCACATGATGAGTGCGTGACTCACGATGTTAGAACGCTCACAACATGTTGAGTTTGTGACTCACGATGTTAGAACGCTCACAACATGTTGAGTGTGTGACTCACGATGTTAGAACGTTTGTAAGAGGGCGAGGCTACATGTATGGCGAGTCGCACAGGCCGCGATGCTATGGCGGCGGAGGAGCGGCCGCTTGCGGCGCGTCGGGCAGCGTGAAGTTGGTGAGGAGATCCCGGACGGCTGGCCACAGCGTGCACTCCGAGTGCGATTGGTTGAACTCGTTGAACCTGCGAGAGAGATTAGTGAGGCTTTAAATCATACTTTAAATGAATTAACTATGCACAAAAATTAATAAACTGGCGTAGCTAGTTATCTGCATTATCAAAACGTAAACAACAAGCGTTTTTTTTTTGTTAAGTCTCGACTTGTAACGATGTTATCTCTATCTAAGACTACTACTTCTCTCTCTTTCTCCTACTTGTCAAGTCTTTTCATTTGATACCCATATTAGGTAAGTTGCGAAAAAAACAAGCCAAAATGAACAGATTAAGTCGCTATCGAGTTTACGAAGTTTGGAAGGTTATAATATTTTTTTAACAGACTTCAAAAAAGGAGGAGGTTATATATTCGACTGTATGTATTTAAAATATTTTCTTCATACCTATAAATAATTGGACACATTTCACACACAGCTGGTTAACCACATGTTGAACCATTTCTAGTTGTGTCATGGTAGCTAACACAACTACTACTACACACATATTATATAGATACATATTTAACACCCAGACACACAGCCAATAAATTTATTACAGCACAAAGATGTTGGCCGTGCCGGGAATCGAACCCGGAGCCTTCTGATTGGCAATCCGGCATGGTAACTATTACACCAACGAGGTTCACCCAATGGCCGCGAAATGGGCAGTTCGGAGAATAACAGGTCTTATTCTTATTCTATGATGGGGGCGATCAGACCTGCCTGGACAACCTGCAAGAGGCGTATTGTGCATTCCCCCTACCAGCCTACCCAAGCTATCCAAGCTCCTTAAAATAGCGGAGCACGGTCTTGGGTCGCTGGCATACCTGTTCCACTGTCATTGCGTCAGATGTTGTGGTACTTCTATTATAACAGAAGGCGTCCGAATAATAGTAATACTATATACGCAGCATCCTTATTACCCACCATATTTATATATATTGTTATTATTAAGACATGTCCAAGGTTACTCAATTTTACAAGGGTTGACCTTGAACGCATCTGTATTTATATTGTTTCGAGTCTCACGTAACACAATTATTCACAAATAAGTGTGATAAGTTAAGTTAGTGTCATTATGTTAAGTTTTTCATTTACTTTTTTGTTTGTTGTTTTTTTGTTTTGCCCATTTAATGTGTATATGTATCTACCCCTAATTAGTATTACCTTAGTTTACTCATAGCTTATTACTAGTATTTTAACCTATGTAACTAATTAATCTAACTTGTAATCATGTACGCTAAATGGAAGAGCCTGAACTCTACGACACAGGTTCAACCTTCTGTGGAGTTCAGTGCACCCCTTGTCTTAAATACCTAGTTCTTACTTATAGCCTAAATTTAACTAATACATAATTTAAGACTTGGTGTATATACGATAAGTGGTTTTGTATACGAAATAAATAAACTGAAACTGAATAATAACAGGTGTTATTGAAGTTACCGTTTGAGATGCAAGCTGACGGCGATGAGATGCGGCTGCGCGTTCTGCTTGTCCGCCAGCTGCGTCACGTTCAGCTGCATGTCGTACACCAGCGGGAGCACCAGCTGCGTGTCGCCGCGCGACAGGCAGATCTATCCATACAACACATGATATACATATATTATCCAGATTTTTTACTGTTCGAATGCCTAACAACAACAATTAGTCCGGCTAATCGAGTTTCTACTGTACAGTGTAAACTCTAAATAAAGAGACTGAAGGGACTGTGCATTTTATGGCGTCATAGAGAGTGGTCATTAAATTGGAGAGAATGTATCATTGTATAGAATACAAGCTAAACCAACTAAAGCCAATTGATTTCGACGCTTTAGAGTTTGTCGTGAAATCGAGTGACGTAACATGGAGTTTACACTGTATATAAAAATTGCCCAAATGCGAGTCAGGATCGCGCATGAAGGGTTCCATACCGTGATCGTATGGGGATCACCTTTAATATTGTAATACTTTTTATTTTTAGTATTTTACTCAGACTGAATCTGCTTATAGTAATAATAACTGAATGCAGATAGAAATATCAGAAATAAAAGTAAATTCTAACCTATCTTTATAGTAAATCTCATCAACATCGGTCAAGCCGTTGGAGCGTGAAGAAGCAACAAACATACATACTATGCGTGCCAACTAAGAATATGATCGCGCTTGCTTCAACTTCACACGATAACTGTCAAAAAAGTACTGCCAGCAAAGAAAGCGTAAAAAAGAAATTTAATAATTATTATTTTGCCAACAACGAAAAAAATATATATTTTTATATATGTGCTTTTACTTTCCAATCCTACTCATTTATAATTAATTTGCCGTAAAATGTCTAAGAAATATCAAAACAGCGTACATTAAAAATATAAACTGAATATAATTTGTTTACAATTTTTGTTGCACACCATACACTTTGGTAATGACGTCAGCGCGTATTATTGACCAAGATGGCGGTTTTGACAGTCCTATTCTTAGTTTGCACGCATAGTACACACACAAACTTTGGCATTTATTATATAAGTAGGATGACGTGACTCACAAAGAAGAGTATCTTATGCTTGGCGAGCAGCACGGCGGGCTGTCCGGCGGGCACGATGGGCGGCGCGGCGGGCGGGATGCGCAGCGCCCACGAGAGCTGCCAGAGGGCGGGCGCGGGCGGCGCCAGGTCCGCGCGCATCATCGCCACCAGCGCCGGCAGCGCGGCGCCCGGCGCGCCCCACGTGCGCCCCCACCCGTGCAGCGCCGTCGCGCGGTACGGCGGGATCGCCACGCGGGACTCGAAGAATTTCTCCATCACCTACACACGGGAATCGAATGGCTTGTATCATGCGGTATCATCTTGTGGGGAAATAGTGTAGACGCGGATGATTTATTCATCCAACAAAAACTGTGCATGCGCATACTCGCTAACATCAAAGTACCAAATATAGAAATAACACATTTCCATAGACCTTTATTTAGAAAATACAAAATATTAACCTTGACATCACTATATATCAACGAAATCAGTAAATTTGTTCGAAAATACCCGGAGCTAATCACTAAAGTATCAGACAGTTTACGGAAACACGAACCTAGGTATAAAAATAAATTAAAAATTCCAAAAAGTAGGTTAAAAATACATAGTTCTGGCCCTAACTCAATGGCAGTTAAAATATTTAATAAGCTACCAGAAAAGTTAAAAGCAATAGAAAAAGACAGTATTTTTGAAAACAAATTAAAACTTTTATTGTTACATAAATGCTATTACTCTATTGACGAATTTCTAGACGATAAGGATTTATTTTTTGCATGCAAATAAACCGGCTCACTCCTCTTGTGTTGCGATACCCGAACAGGGTCCGTTATGAGATACCTACCTTTTAAATGTATAACATCTTAATTATGCCATAACGAAGCAATAAATGTATTTGACTTTGACTTTGTTCTTCTTCTTCTTCTTCCTTGCCTTATCCCACTAGGTGGGGTTGGCATAGAAAATTTTCTTCCACTCTCCTATATCAGCCGTCGTCCCTACACTCAATCCTTTCAAAGTCAAAGTCAAACAATTTATTGCAATATTATGTCACATTACAGTTACATAATTACCCATAAGGCATTGCAATTATTTACTGGAGGTGAGCAACCCTGTTAATTCATTTGATTTTTTTTAATGTTCTGTCATTTAGAAAGTCTTCTATTTTATAAAAACTTTTTGTTATGAGTAAGTTTTTTAAGTTTGTCAGGAAAGTTTTAATATTATCGGTCGTCTGGTATTTGTGTATTTGCTAAATATTTTTAATAGCCATAGAATGTGGGCCCGCCTTTCTCACTCATGTCCTCATTCACACACTCTATCCATGTCTTCTTCAGTCAGCCTCTTTCCCTTCTCCCTTGCACTTCCATTACCATACATCTCCTACTAACATGCGTCTCCTCTCTACGCATCTCATGCCCATACCACGCTAACCTCCTACTCTTTAATTACCACTCACTGGCGCTAATTTCAAACTTCCTCTAATCGAATGGCTTATTGACACAAAAAATTAAGAGAACGTGTATATTGTATGTTACGTATAACAAAATCATATGATACTTAGCGCGGGGCTCAGTGGATATGGCAAAACGTACACTAAGGCAAAGCCATTATATTAGTTTTAATTAGCTATATTACGTTGCACCTCTGTATTTATTTCTAATAAACTATTTGTTTGTTTTTTTATATAGATGGGTTTGTGCTTGATCGCAATTCATCTGATGGCAAGCGAAATTGCGATCTAAGGTGGAGCGCGCTTTCCCACAAGATATCGGTTCGTAATGCGTCGAAACCCTTTTGGACGTATATCCAACGTTTTTTTTAAGTAAGTGTGAACGTTTTTTTAAGTAAGTGTGACCGTTTGTTTCGCGCACATATCTGTAAGGAGTTAACCAAAAGTACCTGCAGCTCGTCCTGCGGCCAGGTGTCCTTGTGGTCGGGGAGCGGCGTCAGGTGCAGGTGCAGCGACTGCATGTGCTGCGGGTGCAGCGCCACGCGCGCCGCCAGCCCCGCGCTCTCGCACCGGAACGTGAGGGACGTCGCCTCCACGCACACTACGCTCAGCTGGACAACGCAAACAACGCAGCGGTTACACATCTACCTGCTACTGTTTAGTGGCTAGTGGTGGCGATCGATTCAGCGGCATACACGACTAAACTGAATTTAAAGAAGCCCCGTCTCTTTTCATCTTCGGTGGCCAAAAAGAGACGGCACGTTCTGAACCACAGACAAAATAACTAAAATCACGTCAAATATGGAATGTGCAGGCAGTTTTGGAGGTGATACAAGTGAGTGCTGTCTAAAGTCGCCTATATTTTCTACATTTTTATTTCAGGCAACTAGAGGCCCATAAAATACAATACACATATATATATATAAAACAATGACTAAAAATTAAAACATATATTTTTATTTTAAAACAAAAAAACAATTGCACACGAAGTGACGGCGTCGTGTTACGCTGCGAGGTGTCGCGTAGCCGGCCTCGGAATCGCCGATACAGCACACCTTTCGGCCAAAACTCAAATAAAAATACAAATCATTTATTGATAACACCAAAGTTACAAGTCAAATAATATGATATCGTTACAAAAGTATATATGTATCCATGTCAATTTTCAATTATATTCTAGTACTATAATATCATACAATAGTATATGATATTAATCATAATGTCAATTTTCGCTACTAATTCTAGTATCTAAAATAATATCAATACAAAAGTATATGATATGAATCAACTGTCAATTTGTTAATTTAAATGTCAATTTTCAAATTTAGATAATCATTTATATTGTACAAAGTTTTATCTAATAGCCAAACCCTGAGTCTAGTCTTAAAGCTGGCGGTGGAAGGTGCATCTCGGACAGTCGCAGGTACGCGGTTGTAGATAGCGGGCCCCAACACGTAAATGGACCTCTCCAATTTCATAAGTCGATGAACCGGCGTTTTCAGTTGCATCTTCTTCACGTTGCTACGTAGATCCCACTCTTCCTTGAGCAAGGTCAAAATGAACTTACATAATCCTCCTGCATGACAAATCGTTGCAGCGTGCGCTTCATGTAGACGCAGGCGAGGAAGCGCTGCAGCGGCGCCAGCGCGGGGCCGGGCGGCGCGCCGGGCGGCGGCTCGCACGGCGTGCACAGCGTCTCCAGCTTGCTCACCGGGATCGGCGTGGCGATGGCGCCCGCCCACGCGCGCCCGCCCACCAGCACGCGGTTAGATGTCGACGATGTCGGTTGGGGACCTGACAAAACAACTACCTTTGTAAAAGCGGATTGGAGAAAAAAAGTACACACAGAATACATAATTTTATTGGTAAATTCGTTGATTTTACACGTCAACTTAAAGTAAATATAAAATTCACTTGTTACCGTCATTGGTGAATTTATCATTAAAATACTCGTACGTTTCATTACCATATATTTCATGCTAACATCAACTTTATATTAATTTTAAATATATTATCGGAAGTTGTATTTTCATGATATTCAATGTGACACCAATTTAGAAGATTTGATAATAGCAGGTATCAGAATACTAGAGAGAAGTGCTGATTCCCATATAATAAAGCGTGGCGCGGAAGTTTGTCATAATTACCGATGAAACCTAGATGGCGCTGCAAATCGAGCGTGCCAAATTCCGTAACACGATACTGTCGCATAGTGATATAACGATAGTAAATTACGTGAATCGAGTGCTGACGTTTCAAGAAAATACGAATAGATGGCGTTATGTGTGACGAATAATACACGAGTACGATTTACAACAAGAGGTTGAGCGTCTATTATATTTATGAGTCTATGATGTTCTAAAAAACTTTAAACGTTGAAAGGGGGTTTTACAAAACTTTAAACGTTAAATAATGAGTAGTACTGCGAAGCTTTGGAACTCACTACCTGAGTCTCTGTTTCCTGAGAGGTATCATCCGGGGGCCTTTAAAAGTAGAGTTAATAGGTATCTTCTAGGTAAGCGTGCCACACCGTAGACTGCAGTGCAGCTTAATATCAAGCTAGCTGTAGTCAAACGCTAACCTATCAAGGATAAAAAAAAGTACCTTTATGATCCATAAGATGTCTCGGTGAAGGATGATGTCCGGGAGAGGGTCGGGGTAGAGAGGGCGACGCCGGCCACGTGGTGAACGGTGAGGTGGGGGGAGGGTGGGGCGAGGCCGCGGGCGCGGCGTGCGGGGACGGCGCCATGGGAGACGCGGGGGACGCGGACACTCCCGCACCGCCCGCCGCGCTCCCCCCGGCAGAACCCGGCGGGGAGGTCAGGTTGAATGAACTGCCGCCCATCTGTACATCCAAAATTATTATTACAATATGTAGGACGCATTTCACACGCGGCTGGTAGGTACTATATTAAACCATTTCTAGTTTGTATTATGGTTGCAAGCACAAATCACTACATATAGTACATTCATAAATACCTTATATTGATACATTTTAAACACTTAAGCTTTTTTGTTTTTGTTAACCGGCAGCCTACAAAGCATAAGCAGCCCACTATACGTTCCCACTGCTGGGACTCGGGCCCAAGTGCGGGTTGGCGGTTGACACACGTCATCGGATATTTTGTCCTCAAGCATGTCGGTTTTCTCACGAAGTTTTCCTTCACGGTAAAGCGAGTGCAAATCCACACATTACTTGAAAAACAAGTCCTTGATGTTGGCAGTCCGGTACGGTAACTATTACGCCAACGAGGTCGTCGACCCGACCTGATGTCCACGGCATTGGGATCTTGCTCATATCGGGGGAGGCTACGGTAACGCTTTAAAGTGTACAGACCTGATGCTGAGCAGGCGAGGCTGGATGTGGAGTGACGGGCGCCGAGTGCGGGGTGTGGGGCTGCGGGGGCGTCAGCGGCGCCGGGAACCGTAGGCCGCCTGAGAATTATGGCATTTCTTACAAATACTAGTAAATAAATAAAATCTATCGCCAAGCACCTAACGGTGTGTTCTGGCATGTTCCTTGAGATACAATATTTCCAAGACATAACCTGTGAAGTTACAAGCTTTGCTGAACAAATATGTAAAAAAAAAACTAATGCCCCAAGTCACAAACTCAGGAATCAGTCAGGAATAAAAAAGACCTGTCAGTAAGCATGTCATCACAAACGACATCTAGTTTACAACATTAGAAATTAGCTCATTTAATAAACTATGTAAATTTTAACTTTGACGTTTCGCGATTACTTTTGAGACAAAACATGAGAGAAAAAATGTAAGAAAATGTATTTCAAAAACAGCTAACCTGAGAACAAATAAACATGACACTAAAGCTTCATTATGGTATCTACATAAGATCTCATAAATTATTAATTTGGAATCACTTAATGGAACCGGCTCGGTTATCGCAACATATGAGCCGGCTTATTTCATTAAAGGTATTTTTTTTTACTTACTAGTATGATAATATTGACGTACGATTAGCTACATAGTCTTCAGTACAAAGTACCACCCGGTAGCATTACGCATATAAAGTAAATATGTAGTATTATATTCACCTGGTGGCATCGGCGACATCGGAGACGGAGGGTTGTCATCTTCCGCCAAGAGGCGAGCGTTTATATCGTCCACGTATTTTGACAGGAATGCCTGCAATTAACAACCGTGTTGTTAGGTACTTACTTCATACATTCAATATTTAAGAGCTGGGTTCTTGTCTGTGGAGATTTTTCCAGGTACTTCTATCTTCGGCCAAATCCTTGACCTCCCTATACGACACAACTTTCGCCTTCTCCTTAATTTGGTCTAAAAATGATCTCCCATATCTTAATCTGACGCGCTCGAGATACTACAAAAATCCTCACTTCGGAACCCCTACTACAGTGTAAACGCTATATAACGACACTGAAGGGACTGTGCATTTTATGGCGTTGTAGAGAATGGTCGTTAAATGGAGAGAATGTATCATTGTATAGAATACAAGCTAAACCAACTAAAGCCTATTGATTTCGACGCTTTAGAGAGTTTGTCGTTAAATCGAGTGACGTTACATGGAGTTTACACTGTATATTAAGATACTTATAATCTGCCGATTAAAACGAATACAAACATAAAAAATATTGCTTATTATTAATAAAAATCTTGGTGACGCTCATCAGTGGACAAGATAGGTCCGATATAAAGCTAAAAAAACACGTGTATTGTATTGGAACCCCCCTTAATATTTTTATTTTTAGTATTTGTTGTTATAGCGGCACGGGAAATACATATCACGTGAAGTTTCAACTCTCTAGCTATTACGGTTTCTGAGATACAGCCTGGAGACAGACAGACAGACAGCGAAGTCTTAGTAATAGGGTCCCGTTTTTACCTTTAAGGTATGTAACCCTAAGAATATAATAAGTACCTTAAGTCCCTGCGCCGGCGCAAACTCGTCGACGACCGAAGCGCGATCAAATTTGGAATAAGAGCCGTCTCGAATAGTAACGATGCCACCGCCACGGATTCCGATCTCTATGGAATACGCGCCGGCGTATATAATGCGGATCTGTGGAAAAAATATTTATTCAGACGACTTGGTAGCTTTATTCGGTAACCTATAGTTTGTGGATGTAAAAAATTAATCATTTAACAAACAAACGTTTGTCTTGATTGTCTGTGCCATGAAATTTTTGGAACCAACTGCAATGATAGAAAAAGAAGTTTTTTTTGGCAAATATGTAATGTTATGTAATGGGTTTGCGCCTGATCATAATTCACCTGATGGTAAACAACATTGTAATCTAAGGTCGCGCTTATCCAGAAGAATCAGGCCCACTCGTATCTGAAAACCGCTATGTCATAGTTTTCGGGGAACAGGGCGTATGGCAAAGAGTTATGTTATATCTGATTTATCTGTGAACCACTTTGTAGATTGGAAGACAGAACTGTCAGCACAATATTATAATTTTAGAAATGATTCTAAAATTTATTGATAATATTTAAACTAAAAAAATTACTCATTATAAAGGTTACTATTATAGAATAGAAGATTATATAAATGAGGGAACACTAAATAAAATCCATATTGATTTTGGGTTGCGCATCTCCGGTAAATTTTCAACGCCTTATGGTATATAAATCTGTACTATGCGTGCCAACTTAGAATAGGATCGCGCTTGCTTTAACTTCACACGATAACTGTCAAAATAGTACTGATAGCAAAGAAAGCGCAAAAAAGATTTTTTTGGTACATAGATATAAATTTAATTATTGTCTAATTATTATACATATTCATATAAAAAACTATTCTTGAATTTTATTACTGGATAATTTTGAATTAATTAATTAAGCGAAATTGAAATAAGCAATACAATACAATACAAATTAATTTTCCGTAAAATGTATAAGAAATAGCAAAACAGCATACATTAAACATATAAACCGAATATAATTTGTTTACAATTTTGTTTGCACACCATACACTTTGTTAATGACGTTTGCGCGTATTATTGAGCAAGATGACGGTTTGACAGTCCTATTTTTAGTTGGCACGCATAGTAAAGTGCCATAATAATGCAATAAGTTATTTTCCTTGGACTTTGAAAGAGTTGTACATGTCTAGTAACATAATAATACATTCTTACCTTCCTCCAAGAGTGGGCAAGTAGCGTAAAGGTGGGCGTGGGCATCTGCGTGCGCACATGATGCAGGCCCAGCTGTGGGAGCGTGGGCAGCCTCGACAGCGCCAGTAGGGGCTGGTACGTCTCGCGGAGCACCACGCCCAGGGACATCAGGTCTTTGTGACTACAACATGGATTCTAAGGTCAGTATTTAATTTAATAAGTACCTAACAAAATATTTCAAAATAAAACATAAAATAACAAAATAAAAATAGAATAAAGATAATAAATAATATTTTGTAGTGCCGCGTTAATCTGACTATATAAAGTGGCTGCAACATGGATTCTAAGGTGAGCATTTAATTTAATAAGTACATTAAAATATTTCAAAATAAAACATAAAATAACTAAATAGAATATAGATAAAAATATTTTGTAATGCAGCGTTAATCCGCCTTTATTTAACGTAATGAAATGCATTTATGCATGCCCACCACACCCGTGGAGGTGGGTGGGGTATGTCAGGCTCGATGCCAGAAGGGCATCACTACCGACTAAAACCTCACGATGGCCTCCTCACCGGAAAGGGCGGGGTAAGGTTCCGCTCCTCGCATTAACCTACCACCGCCTTAACCGCCCACCTCGGCTAGCCTGCGAGACTCCTCCCCAGGGGATGACTCCCCTTGCAGTGCACGTGGTGTACCGCAATCACTCGGGGACCGTGAGTGCAATGGACGCCGGACAACCCCAATCCGAAGTCCCCCGTAACGGGTCAGGTCTGTGGCCCCGTCACTTGCCACTGAGTTTCCACTGTACAACCCGGTCACATTATCTGGAAACCTGGCGGCGATGACGTCACGTCGCGTCGGCGCTCTGATACGGTGCGCAAAACAAGCACCTCTAGTAGGATATTATTTTAACAATAAGATAATGTACAAAAAACTAAAACAAAATGTACAAACTTAACAAAAATACCCTACGTTGCAACAAACACAATATTTTAACGTAACAGCAATAACAAAATAACAATAAAGTCCAAACGTAACAACGAAATGTTTATAAAAATATACCACGAAAACAAGTAGACGCGTATCGGCAACGGAAGTGCTAACCGTACTGACGCGCCGTGGCGAGCGCGGGGAGGTAAAAGGAGAACGGGGCGGGGGGTTCGCATTCCAGCGAGGTCTCGAGATAATGTGACCGGGTTGTATATGACTACTGACCAGTTGATGTAGTGGTCGAGGTGGTGGTGCAGCAGGCTGTGCGCGTTGGCGGCGGGCTGGTGCGCCGGCGTGCACACGGTGTAGCGGCGCGCGCTCGCCGACCACTGCAGCACGGCCGTGGCGCGGTGCGCGCCGCCCCACCCCACCACCAGCGACCGGTACGTGTACGAGCGGATGCATATGCCGGCCCACAGCGACTCGCGTTCTATAACAACATGTTTTTTTTTTCTTTGACACATGTCACACACGGCTGGTTAATCCCATACTGTACCATTTCTAGTTTGTATTATGGTTGCTAAGCTGTTGGCCATGGGAATTGAACCCGGAACCTTCTGATTGGCAGTCCGGCGTGGTAACCATTACGCCAACGAGGTTGTCAAGTTCAAGTTTAGCATAGCATACATTAATAGAATAATAATAATATATATATTTATTATTTACATATCTATTATTAACAACAATAATAGATGTTTATTAGCCTTATGACATCGCGTAAAGTATTCCTATTTATAATGTAAAAAAATTAAAGTACGTACACTTTGTTTAAGATAAATAAAAGCTATTTGTATATTACTAGTTAGTATGTAAGTAAGTTCTCCACGGTGTAATAAGTAAATATTTTTTTAAGCACAAAACGATAACATATAATTTACGATAGGTACGATAGCTAAACAATAAGAGAAAATTCAGCATAATACTGAATGAGAGCACTAAATAGAAAGGAAGTAGGTTAGGAAATGATAGTATACTTTTTCATCACCGCTCACGGTTTGGCCCTCATTCTTACCTTGCGCAGGTCTGAGCATGAAGTTGTAAAGCAGCGTGTGCAGATGCACTATAGCCGCCCAGTCCGCGAGGAAAGCGTCCGCTGTGCGACCAGCGTCCGTACCCAGGTCGTACTGCAGGTACACGCAACGACGCTCACCTGGGAAAAAACGACAATTTTAAATTTTGTAAGAAGCTTTTTTTTCTTCTTTTAATAAGTAAATCACAAAAAAAAATACACAAAATTATAATAAACTTTTTGACAAACAAAATATTTAAGTCAAACAAGAATATTACGTCAGCATCACCGGTGACTCCCGCTCCGGGTCGTTCTTGGTGCAGAGGTTGGCCATAGCTATTCAGCGCGGTAATGCAGCGAGCATGATGGGCACCTTTGCACCGGGGGCGACCAGGGGTGGGTTATTTGATTAGTATTAGTTTTAGTTTTTAGTGTGTGACATTTATATTGAACAAGAATATTTTAAAATACCAATTTATATTTTAAAACTAATCAAATAACTTGCCCCTGGTGCATAGATGCCAATAACGCTCGCAGCATTACCGCACTGAATAGCAATGCTAACCTTTGCTCCAAGTACGACCCAAAGCTGAAGTGTTGTGTAATATCATAGAGCCTACATCGTAACTCTTGAATTAACGTAACTCTTCGCCTTATCTTAAAAAGCGAGTGAAACTCGATGGAAAAACGAGTGAAGCTTGATGGGAAAAAATAGTGTAGCTCAATGAGAATAGCTAGCGTAACTCGATGGGAAAAGCGAGTGTAGTTCGTTGGGAAAAACCAGAGTAGCACTATGGGATAAGCTAGTGTAGCTCAATGGGAAAAGCGAGTGTAGCTCAATGGGAAAAGCAAGTGAAGTTCGTTGGGAAAAACCAGAGTAGCACTATGGGATAAGCTAGTGTAGCTCAATGGGAAAAGCGAGTGTAGCTCAATGGGAAAAGCAAGTGAAGTTCGTTGGGAAAAACCAGAGTAGCACTATGGGATAAGCTAGTGTAGCTCAATGGGGAAAGCGAGTGTAGCTCAATGGGAAAAGTGAGTGTAGTTCGTTGGAAATAGCGAGTGTGGCTAGATAAAAAACGGCTCAATGGGAAAATTCTCATGCTGCTCAAAGAGAAATTAAAAATACAGCCAAGTGTAGAGCATGGAATTCCATTTCAGTATTGTAACTTGCCTGCAAAGTCATATAATTTTTATTCTAAATTGTATATAAGAAACATAGTCACCTTGCTCCTTGGGATTGGGAGTGCGTATCGGAGATCCGTGGAAGACGAACTCAGCGGTCCACACGCGAGCCTGGTTCTTGGTCGTCAAGCGGACAGTGGCAGCCAGCAGGCGGGTCCTCAGCGCTGCCGCCGCGGCGGGCTCGGCGCCGGCGGGCGTGGGGAGGGAAACAACGCGCATTGCCAGCGCTGACCCGCTCCATTCCGGTTGCACGCCGCCGTGGGTCACGCCGCGGGACGCCAGCTATAATACGTAAATAATAAAATAAAAAATAAAATAAAAATAGCCTTTATTATCTATTACTCACATTTAAGTTATAACAAGATTTTGTAAATATTTTTTTTAAAAGTAACAGACTAATTAAATGTTAATAAAGTACAAATCACAAATCTTATTTGACCTTTTAAGTATGTTTATAATTGAGTAGAGGTCAATATTTTATGTATTATTTAAGTTTTTGTAGATATTATTTTTATTATTCTCGACTAATTTTTACTATGTACATCAATTTTTTTTTTCTATGACGACTACAAAATTAATGAAACTTTCAGAAAAAAAAATAGTTAACGTAGATACACACTTAAATATAAAACTGTTGATAGGCGTATTAAATTGCTTCAGTGTATTCATAAACTATAGCATAATATGCATAATGTCTCTATAACATATCACAAATAGTTAATAAGCTATAGTCTCACTCTATACAATTACTATTTTAAGGGCAAAAAATATTTAGGTTTTTTTTTTTATTGTAAACCATAAAGGCAGCTTGATTAAATGAATAAAAAAATAACCTATTTACTCAGGTGTTGAGGAAATCCATTGTCGATAGAAGATAAAAAAAGAATAATGTAGTGTACTTGCACTATGATTTGAAACATAATTAAAATAAGCAAAGAAGACGTCAAAATATTAAACACGCCAATTTTTTTAAATATTTTGTTGTTTTCTTTGCTTATCTTAATTTGGTTTTATCTTATCTTATATATAAAATTTCCGTGTTACAGTGTTTGTTACCGTACTCCTCCGAAACAGCTTGACAGATTTTTACCAAATTTTATATGCGTATTCAGTAGGTCTGAGAATCGACTATTATCTATTTTCCGTACCCCTAAGTGATAAGACAAAACAACGTTTGCCAGGTCAGCTAGATATCAATAAGTACCTAAATAAATAAATCTAAACTGTTCCACACTAATAAACTGTATAAAATAACGTTTCCAGTAATAGTCCTATACAGCGCATGTGTCGCTCATATAACGAGCTGGTACTCAAATGTTGTGACGCCTCAGATAACAACCAATGTAAGACTCACATTACTGAACTGGATGTATTTAGTAACAGTCTCAGTCAATTTAGAAATAATATAAGTTATAGGTTAAATTGTTTAGTACTTAACATTTCCCCTTTTTTATGTATATCTGAACCTTCCTTATCATTAAGTTTACACTAGCATGCTGTGTACTCTTTTTTTGGATAGCAGACTTGTTTTTGTTCCTTTTAGTTTAGTTATGTTAAAATGAATGTTTGTAATCTGTCTGAGTGCCTAATAAATAAATAAAATAAATAAAAAAGTACCTCTTGCGCAAGATTGACAAACGGCACTCGTTCATCAGCCGCGGCTACCACGTGGGCGAGCTCCGGCAGGAAGTAAGCAGGTTGCCGCACGCGCACCGCGCGCGCCGACGACGCCGATGACAGCTTGCGTTTGCCGGGCTGCATGCCTGTCATACACAAAATCGATATACAGTGTAAACTCTATATAACAACACTGAAGGGACTGTTCATTTCATGGCGTTATAGAGCTTAAGCAGCCCAGTTTACGTTCCCACTACAGGGACTCGGGGCCTTCTCTCATGAGGCCAAATGCGGGTTGGCGGATGACACACGTCTTCGGATATTGTGGTCCTCAACCATGCCGGTTTCCTCGCGATGTTTTTCTTCACCGTAAAGCGAGTGCAAATCCACATACTCGTATAACTTGAAAAACAAGTCATTGGTAGGGCCGGGATCGAACCAGGGGCTGTCTGATTGAAAAGCAGACGTTATTACCACCGAGCCACACTCGCTTTTTTTTATAGAGAGTGGTCGTTAAATGGAGACGATTTATCATTGTATGGAATACTAGCTAAATCAACTAAAGCAGACTTCGACGCTTTAGAGAGTTTGTCGTTACATGGAATTTACACTTGTATATACAAAAAAATATTTATTTATTTAACACAAATGCGAAAAAGCGAGTGTGGCTCGGTGGTAAAAAGGTCTGCTTTTTAATCAGACAGCCCCTGGTTCGATCCTAGCCCTAACCAATGACTTGTTTTTGACACAAGGCTGGTTAACATCCTGAACCACTTATAGCTCGTATTATGGTTGCTAACACAACTGATACATATACATACATATATATTTATTTATATAGATACATATTTAACACTCAGACCGACAGCCAACAAATTTAGTTCAGCACAAAGATATTGGCCGTGCTGGAAATCGAATCCGGAACCATCTTATTGGCAGTCCGGCATGGTAACCATTACGCCAACGAGGTCGTCATCGGTTTTGCAAAATAAATTATTTGAATTTGAATTTGAAGAGTAAATGTTACCTGGCGTATCGAGCGGAGTGAAAGGTCCGTGAGTGAGTGTAAACGTGTCCAGTTCGACCAGCGAATGGATGCGGAGATATGCTCGCGCCGCACCAGACCCCGTAGCAGATGAACTGGAACCCTGGCCCTGCTGGATTATACAACCGGGTTTAAATCTAATATATAACATTTCCATGTCACAATGTTTCCATGTTACCGTACTCCTCTGAAACAGCTTGACCGATTTTTACCAATATAATATTTCCATGTCACAATGTTAGTTACCGCACTCCTCTGAAACGGCTTGACCGATTTTTACCAATATAATATTTCCATGTCACAATGTTAGTTACCGTACTCCCCTGAAATGGCTTGACCGATTTTTACCAATATAATATTTCCATGTCACAATGTTAGTTACCGCACTCCTCTGAAACGGCTTGACCGATTTTTACCAATATAATATTTCCATGTCACAATGTAAGTTACCGTACTCCTCCGAAACGGCTTGACCAATTTTTACCAATATAATATTTCCATGTCACAATGTTAGTTACCATACTCCTCTGAATCGGCTTGATCGATTTTCACCATATTTTATATGTGTATTTAGTAGATCTGAGAATCGGACTACTATCTATTTTTCATACCCCTAAATGATAAGAGTTGTTACTCTTAACATTTTTTTTTTAATTTTTGACGAAAATTGTTGTTTTTATATTTTTTTATAATGTGGCATTAAAAATACACACAACCCTAAATTTTTACTCTTTTATTACCAACCTCAATTTTTTACGGACATTTTAGTAATTTAATCATTTTTCATCCCGCTCGATAACTGCTCAATTATAGTGTTTTTAACTGTACTTGGAAGACCTAGAAGATCATATTTAGACCAAATTAAGGAGATGGCGAAAGTCATGTCGTATAGGGAGGTCAAAGATTTGGCCGAAGATAGAACTACATGGAAAAACTCCACAGACAAGAGCCGAGCTCTTAAATATTGAATGAATGAACTGTACTTAAGGCAAAACAATGTTTGCCGGGTCAGCTAGTAATATTATACAAACACATGTTTCGACAAAAATTATTTAAATATTTTTTTTCGGCTTTGCTTACGGCTTATGCTCGCTTATTCTATTTAATTTATTTATTTATATCAGATTGTCATTAATTAATTAATGTATACTATGGATGCACTACTACACTACTTAATTACAACAAATAAATTTAATACTAACAAATGTCAACAAGAATATCAATCAAATGTATATCAACCAGATAAATATAAAATAATAGATAAGAATGTATACCTCGTCGTCGCAGTCGTCGGGCGTGCAGCGGCGCGCGCCCGCCAGATGGAAGCCCAGCGCCACGGAGCACGCGCTGCCGCTGTTGGCCGTGTTGCTCGTGGTCGCCGTGCAGCCCGCCGCCACCTCCTTCATCTCCACTATCTGGGGGGAACACGCCAGATTGTTCACTCACTTCTCATTAAACCTAGTCTATCCTTCAGGTCACGCAGTGGCAGGAGAAGGCACAGGACCGAGAACAGTGGCGTCTCTTAGTATCGGAGGCCAAGATCCGATTCGGGTCAAAGCGCCAACCCAGTTAGTCTATCCTTATGAACACGGAGCACTTTTCAAGGCTAAAGACATGGCTGCATGAGTTTTAAGAACTTCATAGTTTTTATAGTTTCAGTATTTTCGTCCGTCCGTGCTATGTTTATGAATAAAGAGGTAAGACCAAATACAAATATGTATGAATAAGAGACGCAACGTACCTATCAAATCAGTTTTACGTATCAATTATAAATTTGCCTGTTATAATTGTCTCAAATTCACTACCAGCAAGATTTATTTTTGCTGGATGTGAGACTGAGTGGTTCAAATCAATTAATATAGTTATTTTATCTCCACTTAACAATTAGAATATTTAGTACACAATGAAACAGTCTAAATTCCATGTAACGTCACTCGATTTAACGAAAAACTCTCTAAAGCGTCGAAATCAATTGGCTTTAGTTGGATTAGCTTGTATTCCATACAAACACACAAGCAAACAAAATCTTTAATCTACTTAATTTACAGCTGTTCTTACTAAACATTAATACTTACACTTATAATGAGTCTCGTTAGAGCTGATTTATCCGAGGGTCAGCTGTTGCGGAACTAGGCTTTCCAGCCTGTGTTACAGCATACAGTTACTCCCTGGTTATGTACAATTATTGATTCTGGCAGTTAGCTTACAATAAATTTAGAATAATGAATAAAGTTGTTTACAATAATTTAAGATTTGATTTGTAGGTAATATGTTCCTCTATGATACATTCTCTCACAATGATACATTCTCTTCATTTAACGACTACTCTCTAACGCCATAAAATGCACAGTCCCTTCAGTGTCGTTATAAAGTGTTTACACTGTATTTAAAAAGTACCAGTAGAACTCACCAGTATGTGGTCAGTGTGTCGATGTAACGTGACGTAGAGCCGGTCCGGGGACAGCTTGTTGAGCGGATGGTCCGGCCCGTGCAGGAACGGTAGATGTTCGCACACGCTCGCCGGGAGGTGCTGGAGGGTTTTCTCGCAGCGACGCGCCACTAACCAAAACCTGATACCAACGACCTCCTTAATATTGACGTAAATAACATCTTGGGACACCAAAACAGGCTTAGGTACTAAATAAATAAATATTAGGACACATTCACACACGGTTGGTTAGCCCCATACTGAGCCATTTCTAGCTCGTATTATGGTTGCTAACACAACCGATATACTACATATACATACATACATATTATACATAAATATATATTTAACACCCAGACCCACAGCCAACAAATTTAGTTAAGCACAAAGATGTTGACCGGGCCGGGAATCGAACCCGGAACCTTCTGATTAGCAGTCCGGCATGGTAACCTTTACGCCAACGAGGTCGTCAATATATGAATATATGATTGCAATAAGTTTTAATTGAGCAAACATGCTTGTGAAACATTTTATTAATAATTATGATGTAATATGTTAAGTTATAAGTACACTAACATTGTTCCTCCAAATATGTATGTATAAATAAAGAATTTTTGAAACTGAAACTAAACTAACATCTTGGGAGAAGACTTGGGGGACAACCTCGTTAGCGTAAAGGTTACCATGCCGGACTGCTAATCAGAAGGTTCCGGTTTCGATTCCCGGCACGGCCAACATCTTTGTGCTTAGATAATTTTGTTGGCTGTGGGTCTGGTTAAATATGTATCTTTATTAAAAATGTTTATGTATGTATGTGTAGTATATCAGTTGTGTTAGCAACCATAATACAAACTAGAAGTGGTTCAGTATGGGGTTAACCAGCCGTGTGTGCGTGTGTGTGTCAAGTTAAAGCCCACAGACTCTGATGGAGAGAAGGGGTAAGTATTGCTGGAAGGAGGCTGTCATGTCAGATTTGCAAGAGCGGATTTCGGACTGGCAAGAGGCAGCACAGGACAGAAAACTTTGGGTCGCTACGCCAGAATAGTAAGTAAGTTATTAATGACGACCTCGTTGGCGTAATGGTTACCATGAAGAAAGCCCCGGATAGGATTCCCGACACGGTCAACATCTTTGTGATGAACTAAATTTGTCAGACTGGGTAGTCAGGAATTTTTTTTAACATAACATAACATAAACATAACAATTCTCTCGAGATGGCCCATCCATCAGAGTCTGTGGGCTTTAATTTCACACACACACGCACATACGGCTGGCTAACCCCATACTGAACCACTTCTAGTTTGTATTATGGTTGCTAACACAACTGATATACTACATATACATATTTTTTATATAGATACATATTTAACCAGACCCACAGCCAAAAAATATTTAAGCACAAAGATGTTGGCCGGGCCGGACTAAATTTGCCAGACTACCCAGTCTGACAAATTTAGTTCATCACAAAGATGTTGACCGTGTCGGGAATCCTACCTGGGCTGACTGGGTAGTCTGACAAATTTAGTTCATTAAATATAAAGAATTTATGTATATTTATAATAGTATATCAGTTGTGTTTTCTTCACATATCTTTGTGATGAACAAATTTGTTGGCTGTCAGTCTGGGTGTTAAATATGTATCGATATAAAGTATTTATGTAGTATACCGGGTTTCAGTAGATATGCTCACCTGAGCTGCGTGAGCAGTTGTCGCACGGTGTCGCGGTGCGCGCGCGCGAGCGCCGCGGCGAGGTCCGGCATGCGCGGCGTGGCGGGGTAGGCGGGCACGCGCGCGCGCAGCCGGCCACCGTGCGCGCCCACCGACACCAGCAGCTGCTCGGCGCGCAGGCACGGCGCCACCACCGAGCACGCCAGCACGCACGGCCATCCCGCCACCACGCACTCCACCTGCCGAACACACTCTGTATAACGACACTCTTTATAACCTTGATAGGTATATATAACTCTTCTTCTTCCTTGCCTTATCCCACTAGGTGGGGTCGGCACAGCAAATTTTCCTCTTCCACTCTCCTCTATCAGCCGTCGTCTTTACACTCACTCCTTTCACTCTCATGTCCTCATTCACACACTCCATCCACGTCTTCTTTGGTCAGCCTCTTGCCCTTCTTCCTTGTTGATAGGTATATATAACGACACTCGATATTACCACTCTTTATAACATTGAAAGATATATAACGACACACCATTTCACTGCAGACTCTAAATAAAATTAAATAAAAATAAATATTAGGACTCATTTCACACACAGTTGGTTAACACCATACTAAACCATTTCTAGTTTGTGTTATGGTAGCTAAAACAACTGATATACTATATATGCATACCTTATTTAACCAGGTTCTCTTCAGAGCCTCTTCTCAGAAGAGATGATCTTCAGCATGACATTTTATAGGTATTTCTAATGGCAAATTTGTATGTCTTTCTCAAATTTGGGAGTGTGCCATATGTTGTGTGTATATCTAATAAAACCCCCCAAACATGATGGAGAAATCCTAAGGAGGAAGCATTTGTTTTCCTTCTTTCTTTCTATGTATGGTTGGCACACTATATCATACTATCAGCTGTCATTTCTACATTCATTCTATTTCATATCCTCTTCTCTTTCACACAATGTATCTCATCTTTTTAGAAGTTTGCCTCATCCTGCTTACTGATAGATACCTTTCACGTCCTTGTACCGATACCACAATTGTTCTTTTGTTCCAATAAAACAATATTAATCCACTTACCCCTAAATCGTTGAGTAGAACTTTAAGATCGTTGAGTCTTTGCCGCGATCGTACATGGACAGTGTGAGCCAAAAGTCTTTCCATGGAGGGTGCGTGCGGAGTGAGCGCGGTAGCGACACGCTCGCCGCCCGCTAGCGCAGGGACGTGCCACACACATAGCGATTCGCCTTCGGCGCCGATGATGAGTCGGTAGCCTAGCTCGCAGCCTAGTTCCCTGGTTATCAAAATAATGTACAATATAATTTCTTGTGTCAATAAAGTAAGCATTTGAAAGTTCATTTCTTCTTGCTTGCACAGATTTAATAATGCAAGCGATAGGGCTTGATCTTCTAAATGTTTTCTTTATATAGTGAGTATAGATTATAAAAAACTTAAAAACAAAAAGGGATAAATGTAGTATATAGTCATTTGAAGCTTACCTACATAAGGCCTGGGGTAAGCTTCGAGGAGCAGCTTCTGCTTGCAGAAATACCTATCCACTTGAAGCAGTCACGGCAAAGCTTTAGAGTTGACGTAGTAGTTCTAGACACAGAAAGTGACAGAAGTAGCAGGATTTTTTTAAACATTTCAAACTTACCTCCAGTAAGAGACTTGCAGCTTCTGCCCCGGGATGTACCTATCCACTTGAAGATGTTTAGAGAGGCGGTCGCGGCAGAGCCTTAGAGTCTGCGTGTAGAGTAGCTCTAAGGACAGAGAGCGACAGAAGTAGCGGAGCGCGGTGAGGGCGCCGCTGAGGCCGGCGGCGGCTAGGCGGGCCTGCGCTACGCCACGGAGCCAGGCCAGCTGCGAACTGTGCACTAGGGGCTTGCCCTCTGTAAGACAAATATATATAACATATAGATTATGACTTTCTATGGATGATACAATATCTATACCTCAAATATTATAGTAAAAAAATTAATAAATCATATAAAGTAAGCAATTGTCAAGTTTTAAATCATACACTCTAACAATTCTAGATCAAAATACCTTGAAGAGTAAGATATGTATAAAAAATCTATTCTCAAAAAAAATGATCAAATCACCGGATTATATGTTAAATTCCATCAGTTAGTCTTAGTACAAGCAGTTGTTAAGCCAAGTCACAGGCCTTCGGGCGGCTTTAAAGCCCTCGACACCAGAGCTTGGCCACTTAGCTCATACGAAAAAGAAGTAGACGGGGGAATGAGAGAATGGAGAGAAGTTTATTGCCGCACTGATAACAAGTTGATTTTAATGATATTATGGCAATGATTAATAAATTGCATATTCTTAAAATAATTTGTGAATATAAATAAAATTAAATTGTTGAGATATGTTGAGAACATAAAGATCATAATCTTTCAACAAATTGGATTCTACTGCTTGTAGAACTACCAGTTTTTAATGAGGTTTACCAAAGTCGACAAAGAATATGGAGCTTTTATTTAAATACTAGTACAAATTTCACAAATGGCTGGTAAGCCCCAAGCTAGCCCAATACCCCTCCATACAAATGATGATTGATAGAGGAGAACAGGAAGATTAAATTGGCTGTGCTCTCACTTTATAGTAAAATGAGGTAATGTCAAACAAAGATTTACCTCCAGTTTCACTATCTTGAATAAGTATAGCAATATCCAGCAGCCTCCACGGCACATTAGGAGCATCTCCCATTACTGTCAGGGATACACTAAACTCCTGACCCACCGTGAATGTTGCTCGCCCATTTTCCACCTGAAAAAAGGTCAGTTTATATTTTCATTAGTCCCTTGCTTTTTTAACTTCATTGCCATCCTGTATACACAGGTAAAAATGCCCATCATGTCCAAGACAAAATAAGTTATCCAAAAAATATTTTTTTACTTACACTTACACTCAACTCACAGCAGTATGTGATTATATTGTGCTTATCTTAACTTAGCTTTTGGTTTCAGATCACAGCAGAAGTACACTAAATATTTATTTTTTTCAATCTATTTTTCATTCCTACCTTCAAGTTACGGACATCACTAGGTAAGGAGGCAGTAGTGAGGCGTTGTCTCACTGTATGTGCCAATGCACGCAGAGTAGTGCGGCGTTCAACTGCTGTCAGGGATGGAGGAGGTACTAAGCGTTCTCTGATAATGGCAGGCATACGACTGTATGTTCCTAAAGTAAGGACCTCTACTGCAGCAGCCATATGAAATGTTGGTAACCTGTTTAGTACAAAAATAATCATTCAGAATTTATATTATTGTAGGTAGAAGAAGAAATAAGAAAAAGGATTGTGTGGATGACCATAAATTCCTGAGTTATACAAATACAAATCATTTATTGATAACACCAAAGTTACAAGTCAAATAACACCAAAGTTACTAAGCATATTAAAATGTTAATTTTCTGCCTAATATGGTACTGAATTTCACAATAGCAAATATGAGTAGGTATCAAAGTGGCGGCATTAAATATCATGCATAGTGACACTTACCGAGCGTGCACCAATGTCTCACGTGCTACTCTGGCTAGCACATCAGCAGTCTCAACAAAGAGAAGAGCTTGCTTGTCAAGGAATGCCATGATATGAGCCGAACGGTCCACTTTGGTAGCACTACTAGCCCATTTCACAAGCGCCAGAAGACGAACGAATAACTGCCGCGTCCTGGCACTGAATTTGTATATTTCAATCTTACGCTCCATGTCTGTCTTCCGAGGCAACCTGCAATACACCAGCTCATTATAGGTTGGTAAGCTTCAGGACAGTACATTTCAGTAAGTCGTTGATTATCTTATACTTACAGCTCGGCAAGCACGGTGAGCTCATCGTAAGTTCTTTGAACGATGAAATCTATGAGTAAAGCCAGAGAAATCGAGCCACCCCGAGGTCCGCCACCCTCGGCACCTTGGGTGCAACCTTCTATAGCCACAGGCACCATCGTGGTTAATGGGATTTTGACACCAGTTTGACTCTAGAGAGATTGATTTACATTTTCACTAGGAGAGGTCAAATAAAGTGAGTAAATTATATTATAATGTATCCGCAATAACGAAAACAATCCACTTCATCAAATGCAAAACTGAATGAATGAAAGTGTGTAATGATTGAATGAAATAAAATGGAATGAAGCCAAAAATAGTTACGTTTCGTTCGACATAAACTTTAATAGGTTATATTATTTGCCTTAGACGAAAATATATTAATATTAAAATTATTTTGTAGCAGAAAATTGAACTTTGCCCTTAAATATCAAGTTGTTTTTGCTCGAAAATTGCACTACATAATATATTTTTTTTTGGCGCCATATCGCTCATTTCTCTACTTTTTGTCTTTATGTACGTCAATTGAAACGTATTTGTGATAAAATTAATGTCAAAATCAACTTTGTTTTGTTTCTGATCTGATGATTAATAAACCTGGTATTATTTGAAATTATTTGTCTTTTTCACTCTAATTAAAATACTGCTCTTACTACTTTAGTCTAATGCATTGCTAACTAAATAACCTGAAATATGTTTGGTTAAATAATTTTGATTTCGACAAAAAAAAACATAGTCGACTTGACTGTTGACCGCTGTTGATAGATTATTTTATTTGGTTCATTTAGTTTTCATTCGGCGAAAAAATAAATTGTGTTGCGCTATTTCGATAACTGGCCATAAAGATTATGATTACCGCTAAAAAGTGAATTTGTTGTGTATGTGAAACAAAAAGGTTCACAGTAGCAAATAGCCTTCAAGACATTTACATGGTTTAATGAACGTTCTCCTGAAATTATCATCGTATCGTTCTGGTGGCGTGTTTTTTAAGCGTTTGTGTTTTAAGTCAAAGTATCATTTTGTGAACATGGGCTTGTTGACTGAAGGTAGCCCTCTGAGCTGGGAAGAGACTAAGGCGTTGGCTGAGCACGTTCGGCAACACGGGATCGAGCAGTTTATTAACCTATACAAGAAGCTGCAGGATCGTACTGGAGATGTCTTGAAATGGGGCGATGAGGTATGACTTCGTAAATATTACATAGATACAAATAATTTATTATTCATGTCCAATGTGTACATTTTTATAACTTAAATAGTCTAAGGGCTAGTTACTTAATGCTATGAAACTAGACACTGATTGAATACCATACTGCTGGAGAGGAAGACTTCATCTAGTATGTACAGGGTGGATACTGGCTGAGAATAAAAAGTGAAACATAACACTAATTACATGCCTGTCTGTTTGTGCCAGCTCCTTCCGGGTGAAGTGGACATCAACCGAGTCCTTTCGCCATAGAGATGGGGGCTGGCCTGTCAACAAAATGTTATCTAAATACCAGTGAAATACTCATATATTTCTAGGTCTATAGACATACACAATATATGTATGTACTTCAATATCCTCTAAACTATTTTAATAGAAAAACCTATATAAATTGATGAAAATTGCAACCCAGAATTATGTTCCATTCAGTTATTATTGGAGGTTTCTAGACCTCTAAGGCTTCAACACTATTAACATACTTCAATATCCACAAATCTATTTTAATAAAAAAATCTATAAAATTTGATAATTGCAACTTAGAATACTAAGTACTATTTTGTCAGTATATTATTGTTATTTATTGCACAATGATATGTAACCAGTTAAATGAGTCATATGAAGTAATAATTATATTTGTGTATATGTAAAAATATTTGTATTACAGGTAGAATACATTATAGTAAAATTTGATGATGAGAACAAGCGGGCCACAGTTAGTCTCCGAGCAGATGTACTGCTGCCACAGTTACAGGAAAAAGAACTCAATGATCCACAAAGTAAGTAAATATGTACTTGACTGAAAACCATATATTACAATATTTTATAAAAATAAGTCAGGTTTCCCTTCCCGTAAAGCAAGTGCAAATCCACTCTTCTTCTTCCTTGCCTTATCCCATATTGTGAGTGCAAATCCACTCATAACTTGAAAAACAAGTCATTGATCTAAACCAATGACTTGTTTTGGCCAGAATGGGGCCATCTGATTGAAAAGTAGATGTTTTTACCTCTGAGCCACAATCGCTTTTTCATAACATGACTAGCATACTACACTAAATAAATACTCTTACAATATAAATGGCCCAAGGTTAAAACCTTGAGACATATTCATGGGTCTGTTATCTGTAGAGTGACATAGGTCATCATGAATTTACTAGAACCCACACAGTGGTTTATTGAAAAATCAATACATTCATACCGTATTTATACCAAAATTACTGTGACAGTCTTTATTTGTCTTATAGCTTGAGGCCTAATAGTTTGAGTCATGTAAAAAAAATATGATAGAAAAGTTGTGTAGAAGGTGACTTATTGTATTTGTTTGTTTTATAATTTACTAGCTGACCCGGCAAACATTGTTTTGCCTCACTTAGGGGTATGAAAAATAGATAGTGTAGCTTATATGACATGTTCGTAGATTTACCACAACAGCGCCATCTATTGATTACTTACTCAACCCAGTCGAAAGGTATCGACATCTGTTAGAATCATTTGGAGTTAACAGATAATTGTGACTGTCAAATAATAACAGACAATAATTAGCAATAAATTAAAATTGCGACTATAATTTGAGATTTAAACTATCCTATCTCTCAAGTAGGATCGAACTGCACATGGTGTGCAAATTTCATTATAATCGGTTAAGTGGTTTAAGAGTCCATTGAGGAAAATATTGTGACACAAGATTTTGTATATATTAAGATAAGATATTTATTAGGATCTTTTCCATTAGTCTATTAACATGGGAAATTTACGGTTTTATCATAATCATTTTCATAAATGGTTAGTTAATGTAAAAATACTTTTTACCAACTCTAAGAATATTGCAACAAATTTTGGTAACAAACAAAATTAAGTATGACAAAAAAATATTATTTAAAAAAATGTATAAATTTTTTTCACACATTAGTCTGATTGGTACCAAAATCAGTTTAAAAAGTTTTAGGACTTTTCTTTAGACAGTCTATTTAGTAAACATTTTTTCAACAACACACTGTTAATGGTTTATTACGATTCGATTCGACCGATCGATTTTTAAACGGTAAATTCAACATTTTGCCCATACCTGCGCCTTAGTAATGGAATAAAAATAATCCAAACTACTTTCAAGAGTCCATAGCTATGCTTGACAAGGAAAATGTAGAGGCATTTTCCTTATGATATTTTTAGATGATGAAATTTGTTAAGTGTAAGATAATGCTCTATTTACATGTTAATAGATGTCATCCCTGACTTGCACATATACATTACTAAGTACAAATTATTATTCTGTGCCCATTGTAATGACAATAGGTTATTCTTCTTTAGTTCTTTACTGTGTATGTTTCTGTGACATCCAGAGCAAATAAATCAGACATTTTAGCTAGTAATATTTTGACGACCTCGTTGGCGTAATGGTTACCATGCTGGACTGCCAATCAGAAGGTTCCGGGTTCGATTCCCGGCACGGCCAACATCTTTGTGCTGAACTAAATTTGTTGGCTGTCGGTCTGGGTGTTAAATATGTATCTATATAAAATATGTATGAATGTATTTATGTAGTATTTCAGTTGTGTTAGCAACCATAATACGAAATAGAAATGGCTCAGTATGGGTTAACTAGCCGTGTGTGAAATGAGTCCAAAAATAAATAGGTTTTAATGCGAATAAAAAAATCCCTGACTAAAATGTTCGTGTTTGTTTTTCCTCACTAGGGAATTCAATCAATATCCTAGAAAAGTTATAATGTGTATTGATAAACCTTTTATTTGCACATGTTTACCTTATAATATTGTGGTTCTTAAACCCAGCCATAAAAACGACAAGGTGTTACTTTAGGTTTGACGTGTCTGTGTGTGGAATTGCGGCTCCCGAACGAATGAAAACCGTCTTGATTTAGTTTTAGATGGTTAAAATTGTGTTAGGTGGAAGCGTAGCTTTGTTTCATTAAAACAGACACAAGATGGCCCTTGCCACAAAATGTCGTAAACAGTTACAACTTTCTCATTTTGGGTATCGAATGAAATATAGAGCTTGATAATTACTATAATCTATCATACATTTCAAATGATCGTCATTACAAAATGTTAGTCTTCTAGCCAAGTCGAGTCAGAAGTCTACGGGCGGCTAGAAAACTCTTGAAATCAGAGCTTTGCCATTAATATCATACGGAGAATAAGAAGAAAGAAAAGGGTCCTGAATTTTTTTTATTTAAACTTGTTTTTTATTTCAGACGTAAAGTCTTTGTGGCGGCCGGAGTATGGCGCGTACATGGTGGAGGGCACACCAGGGAAGCCCTACGGAGGTCTTCTAGCGCATTTCAACATTGTAGAAGCGAACATGCAATACCGGCGAGCCGAGGCGAGCACTTTTCTCAAAGACGGAGAAGTCATTATGAGCATTACTAATTTTCCAAGGTAAGGTTTCTTAATAATATTGACCAATATTGGTTCCTGATTGCCTTAGTTATTTATGACTATTTTGAGCTTTATGATGAAAACAGAAGTAAAATTGGTGTATACTTTTTAAGGGTGCTTAAAAGCCGTAGAATTTTTGATGTGTATGTTACTATCGTTAAACTGACTCTGTATGTGAAATCTGGTGATTAATACATTCCAACTGCTGGGATTTGGGGGATTCTGTCGCTAGGAAAGAGGTATTATTAACTACGCAGCTGGTTGGCGGATGACTCATGTCTACGGGTTTTGTGGTCGGAGCTTGTGAGTTTCTTCACTATGCTTTTCTTAATTTTCTTTTGAGCGAATGGAATATCCACAAATAGAAAATAAATCATTGCTGCAAAATGTTCAACTATGGTGCCACATTGATTCCAACACTCCCAACAAGCTACACGGCTATAATAGTAGTTAAATATTAATTATAGGTTTCTACCCAGCGAACTAGAATAAACGGAAGAGTAACTCCATACAATTGCCGCTTAGAACTCGGATCCATCTATGCACACAATTATACTGCTATCCCAACGAAACCCACACATACAAAGCTCGCACGCGATTGGTCGGTCGATGCCACGCGGGTAGCTGCCTTGCCCCGCCCACCGCGGTATTTTACGCGTGGACGGTGGAACCATTTTATCCGCCAAGTTACTATTTATTCTAGTTCGCTGTTTCTACCTAATCGAGCTTATTTAATCAATTCAATATCAGTTGTTAATGGGACCTCTCTAAATGTTAGTAACAATTTGCCTTCAGATTGGGATGTCCAAACTTCACAAGTCCGCCGTACCCGCCAAATCCCACCGGAGAAGTGACCAAATCTTTGTACTTCCCTGATGAAGCCATATTCCCCGGACACCCGCGGTTCAAGACTCTTACGTCTAATATAAGGAAGAGAAGGGGAGAAAAGGTTGCCATAAATTTACCAGGTAAGATAAAATATTGAAAATTTGCTATTACTTGTTTCATACTCTATGATGGAAGGAACAATGAATAGGAAACCTCAATTAAATATAATATGTGTATTTTAAGCTATAAAATGATATGAATGAGAAAGGAGTGAATGTGGAGATGATGGCTGATAGAGTGGCGTGGAAGCGAAAAACAGGCTGTGCCGACTCCACTTAGTGGGAAATGGTAAAGAAAAAAAGAAGAATAAGAAAACGTACATCACAGTATGTTTTTTTTTTCAATATGTCATGATGAAAATCTTGTATCATTTCAATCCTTAGTTGAGTCCAATATTTACAAGTAAACGGGACAAGTATAACACGATTCAATAAAGAAAATATTAGAAAGTTAAGTTGCAAACTCATCGCCAAGCATCTAACGGTGTGGCCCGACAGCTTCCTTGAGAGCTTGTGATTTCAGCCTAGGCATACTCAACCTTGGGTCAGAGTGTCCCTGACTCGGGTGGTTACGGGCCTCTGGTCAAATACTAGGTGTGTAAAAAATAATCCTACTAATATTATAAATGCAAAACTCTATGTATAAATGTGTATGTTTGTTACTTCCTTACTCTTAAACGGCTGAACCAATTTTTATAAAATTTGGTGTGCAGATAGGTTAGATTAGACCTTGGATTAATACATAGGATACTTTTTATCCCGCAAACAATTGTGGTTCCCGTGGGATACGCACATAACTTAAAATTATATGTTACTTCTTTATGCTGCTACGAATGCACCGATTTTGATAAGATTTACTATAACAATAGTTTAGACCTTGGATTAACATACAGGTTAATTTTGATCCCGGATTAACGCGGGGCGCAGCTAGTAGAAAAATATAAAGATGATTGTAAACGCGTTATTAATGTTACATGATATGGTACGACAAGGACATGAGTGATGAATGACTTAATGACCAGACACAAACATCCTATGCATTAATTAAGTATTTTTATTAGTCACTTATCTGTTTATTGACTGTGTGTTCAATAGTAAACTACGTAGTGAGGATTTGCAAGAACATTTGTTTCTGTCAGGTTTTCAAAACTTAGAGTTGTTGTAATAATATAAGTAAATTAAAATGTTAAATGATATAAAACACATAGCTGAGATATTAAAATATAATATTATTTTCTAATTTATGCTCTACTAGAAAATTATTTGACTTTTATACAACAGAATCATATCAAATTCAGTTTTTAACATTTTGATAATCATAGTAATAAATCAAAAGTAAAAGGGTTACCATACAACAAACCTAATTGTTTTGTAATTTATATCAATAATACGAAGGAAACCCTTCGTGAAGTCCGACTCGTACTTGGCCGGTTTTCTTACTCCTTACAGCTAGATATTTGGCCAGCAGGGCATGTAACTACGAGTTACTCTATCTTGAGGTGGAGCATGTTTAGTCTGCAATTACTGACTCTCAAGGAGGCTCCGAAACACACTGTTAGGTGCTTGTTAACATATTTTTCAACTTGAAATTGGTTACTAGCCAGGCTAGCACTCGAAACAGGTGTTTTTCTTATTTTGTGCTTTATAATAAACAGAAGCCAAAATTAAATATTTAGTGTACTTCCACTGTGATCTGAAAAACAAAGTAAGATAAGCAAAGGAAAAATTAATATATATAAAAAAAATAGGTGTGTTCCTCCAACCGACCAACACACCTCCATGTGGTCTTCTATTTACAATGGGTTTCCGCAAAGTAACGCCTGAGTCAACAGGTTACTTTATAATTTGGGCGGGGAGAGCAGCGGCAATGCGCGAAGCGTTCCTGCATCCCTGCCCTCGTCATGAGACGGGACACCGTGAGCTTTTCGTCGGTAGTGACGGCCCTTCTGGCCGTCGAGTCCGACTTACCCTGCCCGCCTCCCCCAGGCTTGTGGCGGGAGATGCGTAAATGCATTTACTAACGAAAAAAAAGGTTACTTTATAATTAGTCATTGTAACGGAGTTCTTTTTCCCCAGTTTTTCGCGATGTGAACACCAAAATCCCCGTGGACAACTCGCACGAGTCGGAGCCGGATGCAGCCAAACCGGACTGTGTTTACATGGACGCCATGGGATTCGGCATGGGATGCTGTTGCCTGCAGCTAACTTTCCAAGCGTGCTGTATTACTGAAGCGCGCACCCTGTACGATCAGCTGGCACCGCTATGTCCTATCATGGTGAGTTGAAAGTTCGCTTTCCATTATTAATCCTCAGACAAACAGACCATCTGATGCAACAGGGGTGGAACAGTTATGCCAGCGACCCAGGGCTGTGCTTCGTTATTTCAAGGAGCTCGGTTGGCTTGAGTAGGCTGGTAAGGGGGGAATGCACAATACGCCCCTAGCGGGATGTCAGTGCAGGTCTCATCATCACCCCCACTTCAAATTAGAATTAGAATGGTGAGTTACTAGTCTTTTTAATTTTTCACATTTCACACACAGCTGGTTAACCCCATACTGAACCACTTCTAGTTCGTATTATGGTTGCTAACACAACTGATAAGACTACATATACATAAATACATATTTTATATCTTATATATAAAATTTTCGTGTCACAGTGTTTGTTACCGTACTCCTCCGAAACGGCTTGACCGATTTTTTCCAAATTTTATATGCGTATTCAGTAGGTCTGAGAATCGGCTACTGTATATTTAGAAATAATAATTATTTTAATTTTCCGGGTCAGCTAGTAAATACATATTTAACACCCAGACCGACAGCCAACAAATTTAGTTCAGCACAAAGATGTTGACCGGGCCGGGAATCGAACCCGGAACCTTCTGATTGGCAGTCCGGCATGGTAACCATTACGCCAACGAGGTCGTCAATGTTGAAGTGTAACTAATTTTGTAACTTTAACTTACACTTAAACTCGTAGTTTCACTCACAGTTCAAATTACAATTATTATAACTTACTCTTACTTTTTTTTTTGGACACATTTCACACACGGTTGGTTAACTCCATACTGAACCATTCCTAGTTCGAGTTATGGTAGCTAACACAACTGATATACTACATATACATATATATTATTACACTTACATTGTAAATTTTTAGTCGAAAGTATAATGTGAGGTGCAATCTTCTTCTAATATATCAAATTTCCATGTCACAATGTTAGTGACCGTACTCCTCCGAAACGGCTTGATCGATTTTTACCAAATTGTATATGCGTATTCATTAGATCTGAGAATCGGCTACTATATTTTTTCCATGCCACAAGTGATAAGGGTTGTTCACCCTTAAATATTTTATAAGGCAAAACAACGTTTGTCGGGTCAGCTAGTGACCTTATGATTGTAACCGACAGAGGAATATTTCTTGCACACAGCTTGCTCTATCAGCTGCGTCTCCGATTTACCGCGGCGTCCTGACCGACGTGGATTGTCGTTGGAACGTGATCTCAGCGTCAGTGGACGACCGCACGCGCGAGGAGCGCGGCCTGCAGCCTCTCAACACTAACAAGTTCCGCATACAGAAGTCTAGATACGACTCCATTGACTCCTACCTGTCGCCTGAACATGAAAAGTAAGTAATAAGGTGTTTTGTCTATGGTAATGTACAGCTAGTTTATATTATTTGAAATAGGAGAATAGATAATAAAGGAAGAGGATACATATAAGTGAGATTATGAAGTTAGAATTGGTAAAAAAAAGCTATTCAAATGGGGCCAGTGTGATACCTGGTTCGATCCCGGCCCTACACCAATGACTTGTTTTTCAAGTTATGTGTGGATTTGCACACGCTTTACGGTGAAGGAACACATCGTGAGGAAACCGGCATGTTTGAGGACCACAATATCCCATGACGTGTGTCATCCGCCAACCCGCACTTGGTCAGCGTGGTGAATTATGGCCTATATCTATCTCCTAGTGAGAGAAGGCCCCGAGTTCCAGCAGTGGAAATGTATAGTGGGCTGCTTATGCTATGCTATTAATATATCTAAGTCAGTCAGTCTGTTTTTTGCCTTATATAATTCTAATTCTTATATGAAGTAGAGGTGATGAGACCTGCATTGACATGCCGATAAGGGCGTATTTTGCATTCCCCCCCCCCCCCCTCACCAGCCTAGCCCAAGCCTTAAATAAATAGAAGATTGTTTATGTTTAGATACAACGACATTCCAATAACGCACGACCCGGCCATCTACCGGAGACTACGCGAGGGCGGCATCGACCATCCACTGGCGATGCACGTGGCGCATCTCTTCATACGCGACACTGTCTCCCTCTTCTCAGAGCGCGTGCACCAGGACGACCAGAATGACACCGATCACTTCGAAGTAAGAAGTCTTTCTTTCTAAATATCTGACGTCGAACTGAGCTATTTTTCGATCCTTTATACCAGATTCAGTGTTGCATACAAACGCAGCACAAAAAAAATGACATATAAACTGTATGACTATATAAATAGTAACTCATGCATTTTTTTCTGCTGTGTTTGTTTTTTTTTTTTTACAAATGAACACATCATAGTAATTGTTTGGCTAATATTCTAAATGAATACGTGAATTCGATTATCGATGTGAATCGCCATCATTTGACCATTTGATCTTTTCTCATCTTCAGAGAAAGTTAGACGACCTCTTTGGATTAATGATTACAATGCCGGTGTGCCAATTGGAGGGTCCCAGGTTCTATTCTCGGCACGGCTAACATCTTTGTCATGAACAAAATTTTAGTATGTGTATGTAGTACGAGGGTGAATCAAAAAGTTCTTAAAAGTGCATATATATGAAACCTTTTTGGATCAAGTTCGATATTCAAATTAAAGAGTGTCTATCACACTATATTTATGCAGAATGTCACTTGTTTTTGTCAGTTCGTTCGCATGTAATAAATTTTTTTGTGCAACGAGTTGCTAAAAAGTTAAAATTATGGATAAAAGTGAGTTAAGTGCGATGATAAAATATCTCAGTTTGAAAAAAATGTCTACGAAGGAAATTTTTTTGGACATTCAGCAGACAGAAGGGGGTGATGCTGTACCCTATTCTACGGTTGCGTACTGGGTGGCTGAATTTAAAAGAGGTAGATCAAGCTGTAAAGATGACCCGCGTTCTGGGCGGCCTTCAACCTCCGTTACAGAAGAAAATGTCAAAAAGGTTGAGAATCTGGTTTTGGAAGACAGAAAAATGACTATAAAACATATAGCTGAGATCCTAAAAGATATCTTTTGGTAGCGTTCAATCCATTTTAATTGATTCACTGGGGTTCAAAAAAGTGTCTGCAAGATGGGTGCCACGAATGTTAACCGACGAAAACAAAAAGCGACGTTTGGAAATTTCCAAGCGTAATCTCGAAATGTTCCAGCTTGATTCGGATAATTTTTGCCGTCGTCTTGTCACCATGGATGAAACGTGGGTCCACCATTTTGATCCTGAAACTAAAAGACAAAGCATGTCTTGGAAACGACCATCCTCTCCATCCATTAAGAAATTTCGAGTTGCTCCTACCGCTGGCAAAGTTATGCCCTCTGTGTTCTGGGATAGTGAAGGAATCCTTTTTATTGATTACATGCCAAAAGGCCAGACGATTACTGGACCCTATTATGCAAATTTAATCCCGAAAGTGCGTGAAGCGATTAAAGAAAAACGTCGTGGAAAACTGTCGTTGGGCGTGTTGTTCCTTAAAGATAACGCTCCTGCTCATCGATCGGAAGTTGCGCTCAACGCAATCCGCTGTGCTGGCTTCAATCTCCTTGACCACCCACCATATTCTCCGGACTTAGCCCCAAGTGATTTTCAATTATTTCCAAAATTAAAAGAGGAAATTCGTGGAACAAAATTTCACGATAATGACGCGGTTATAGCTGCCGTAGAGGACTTTTTCGAGAGTCAAGAAAATATTTTTTTTTCACAAGGAATAAGGAAGTTAGAAACGCGTTATTCTAAATGCATTGCATTGGAGGTAGATTATGTAGAAAAATAAAATATTATTATTTAAATCTTCGCATTTTTTAATATTGATTCCAAGAATTTTTTGATTCACCCTCGTATATCAGCTGTGTTAGCAACCTTAAAACAAACTAGAAAGGGTTTAGTATGAGGATAACAAGCTGTGTGTGAAATGTGTTCTAATATTTATTTATTTTTCATTTATTTATATCCATTCTCGATCAGTTAATTATCGATTCTGGATTAGAAACCTAATAAATAAAAAGTACCACAACATCATACGCAATGACAGTGGAACAGGTATGCCAGCGACCCTAGACTGTGGTAGGGGGAAATGCACAATATGGCTCCTGCGGGTTGTCAGTGCAGGTCTGATCGCCTCCATCATAGAATAAGAATAAGATACCTAATATTGTAGAGAAATATCTGAGTTTACACATTATAGTATGTTCTATACTCAGCTGCACCTATCACCACTAGTTTATGGATATCTCAACACTTATAAATTGTATGGATCATTTTATTTATAAAGTTATTCTTTTTTTTCCAGAACATTCAGTCCACCAACTGGCAAACGATGCGGTTCAAGCCGCCTCCCCCTAACTCTCCGATCGGATGGCGCGTAGAGTTCCGACCGTGCGAGGCGCAGTTGACCGACTTCGAGAACGCCGCTTACGTTTGCTTTGTGGTGCTCCTTACCAGGGTCATACTGTCCTACAACCTTAACTTTGTACTGCCGATTAGCAAGGTTAGTTTATTTTTTTTTTTTTATAAATACAGTTAAACTCTATATTGATTTGCGTCCACCTTCATTGTGCGTACCGCCAAGGTGTGGAATTCTTTGGCAAATTCCCTGTTCTTCGATAACAATAATCTAGCGGTTTTCGAGGCAAGAGTAAACCGGTTTCTTCTAGGCAAGCGCGCTCCACCTTAGATCGCAATATCGCTTACCATAAGGTGAATTGCGATCAAGCGCAAGCCCATTAAAAGTAAAAAAATAAAATAATATAACGACACTGAAGGGACTGTACATTTTATGGTGTTATAGAGAGAGTGGTCGTAAAATGGAGTGAATGTACCATTGTATGGAATTCAAGCTAAACCAACTAAAGCCAATCGATTTCGACGCTTTAAAGAGTTTGTCAATTTTTAAAAGACAGTCTTGGGCATGGTTGCCCATCCAAAAACTGTGGGCCAGAAATGTGTGAGAAATCCGAAATGACAAATCATTAATATGCAGCATAAGGCTGCTTATGCTGTCAAATTAAGTAAATAACATCATGTGATATGTGTAGGTGGATGAGAACATGCAACGAGCGCAGCGGCGCGGCGCCGTGTTGAGCGAACGGTTCTGGTTCAGACGCGACGTCGGCGCGCCGAGCAGCGTGGCTCCACCTACCGACACCAACGACCACTACGCCGAGATGACGGTCAACGAGATCGTTAACGGAAAGGTAATCTTAAGACGATGTTAACGGCAACATCCTGAATTTACAGTTTTTCTTTATAAATCATGAATGGTAAACAATATCGAAAAGCTTGAAAGACCATCTAAACGACGAGTCTAAGAATATTTATAATAATTTTGGTACCCACTGAGTAGTGTTCAGTTATGACAATCTATACACACTTAGGGAAAATCTTTCACATATGACAGTCTGCAGACTGAGTGAAAGTGCTTCACTTACGACAATCAGCACTCTTAGTGAAAGTGCTTCACTTATGTTAATTCGCACACTGCGTGAAAGTGTTTCGATTGTGACAATCCGTACACTGTGTGAAAATGTTGAAATTTCACTTATTACAATTTGCACACTGAGTGAAAGTGTTTCACTTAAGACATTCAGCACTCTTGGTGAAAGTGCTTCACTTATGTTAATCCGCACACTGCGTGAAAGTGTTTCGCTTGTGACAATCCGTGCACTGCGTGAAAATGTTAAAATTTCACTTATTACAATTTGCACACTGATTGAAAATGTTTAGTTTATGACAATCAGCACTCTTGGTGAAAGTGTCTAATTTATGAGAATCTGCACCCTAAGTTAAACTGTTTCACATATGTCAATCCGCACACTGCGTGAAAGTGTTTCACTTATGTCAATCCGCACACTGTGTGAAAGTGTTTCGCTTGTGACAATCCGTACACTGCGTAAAAGTGTTTCACTTATGACAAACCGCATACTCAGTAAGTGTAATGACTAACTGATAACTGAATAAAGTAATAGCTACATAATATTTAATTTTGCGTAGAAAACGGTCACACTGACTTATTAAAAGTTAGAATGAGTCCAACAGTTTCGGTACTTTCCGAGCACCATCATCAGGGGCGAGTGTTACACAGACCGTCGCCGACGATATCTAAATCTTTCATAATAAGTAAGTGTGACCGTATTCTACGCGAAAATATTAAGATGCCTTACGTGAACAGTTTAAAAGGTTTACATAATATTTATATATTCACAAAAAAGAAACTGAGAAAAGTATTTAAATTGATCTTTTTAGTCTCTCTGTGCAATAATAACTATAAACAAACCAACGAAAAAGTTATCGTCTAATAAAAGTAAGTTTTTTTTTTATTGTCCTCATGGCAACTCTACAGAAATACAGAACTTTATTAGCCCTAAATAACATACTTTAAAGGCAAGTCATACTACAATAATTACTTACACTTGTGTGTATATTCCAGGAGGGTATATTCCCCGGCTTGATCCCGCTGATAGAGTCGTACCTGTCCGGCATGGATGTGGACGCAGACACGCACTGCTCCGTGCAGCAGTACCTGAAGCTCATACAGCGGCGCGCCGCCGGCGAGATCTCCACCATGGCGGCTTGGATGCGATCCTTCGTCACTACCCATCCGGATTACAAGTAAGCGGCTCAGATTTGAGAAAGCATAATTTTTTCAAGCCAAGTCAGAGGCCGTCAGGCGGCTTGAAAATTCTCGGCACCAGCTTGGCAACTTCGCTCATACGAAGAAGAAGAAGAAGAATATATACTTGTTATTTGTCCAGATCAAATGAGAGCTGTGGGCCGTTTTATATGGTTCTGTACCTAAAAGGTACAAACGGGACCCTATTACTAAGCCTCCGCTGTCTGTCTGTCTCCAGGCTGTATCTCAGAAACAGTTATGACTAGAAAGCTGAAACATTCACAAAATATGTATATCCCGTGCCGCTATTACAACAAATACTAAAAATAAAAATATTTAGGGTCCAATACAATAAACGTATTTTTTTCGTATTTATTTTGCTATATATCAAAAACGGTAGGTGAATTACTGAATTAAAACTTATTTTCTACTCGTTATAGCTGCTTAGCTATTTGACCTGAAGGGCCCGTAACCATACAATTTAGTGACACTCCAGCATAAGATGGAGCATGTAAGTAGGTCTTATCACAAATGTATCTTGTTCACTTTCAGGAAAGACTCGATCGTGAGCGAAAGGATCAACTACGACCTGCTGAAGACAGCACACGGCATCCAAACAGGTTCTATACCCGCGCCCTCTCTCCTCGGCGGTAGCATCGTGTCTAAGACCAACGAGGACATTCCCAAGGCATTCACCAAGATGCTGTGTAAAGAATGCCCTTAGATAATGTCAACTCGACTCTTTAACCCGTGTAGTGCCTTCTTTAACGGATGCGCCTTTGTCGCACGACTGATCGTATTTACGCGACTGCGGCTTTTAAACTATTATAAAAAGTGGCTTCGATGACAACAGACCTCACTTTGGCGACCTCGTTGGCGTAATGGTTACCATGCCGGACTGCCAATCAGAAGGTTCCGAATTCGATTCTCGGCACGGCCAACATCTTTGTGCTGAAGTAAATTTGTTGGCTGTCGGTCTGGGTGTTAAATATGTGTTTATATAAATATATATATGTATGCATATGTAGTGATATACTTCATATGCATACATAGTTATTAGTCGAAAGTGCTTGTGCTATGTTTGAGATGAACCGAAGTGGCCGCCGTAACAAAATTTAGTGATTTAAAAAATAAACTGTAGGTATGTCATCATTATTAGTCTTTATTAGAAAATTGTCTCTCTGAACACTAATTCATTATTCTTGCCCTAAAGTTCCACCATGGCCGCAGAAATCGATCTTAAAATAAATATCCTCTATTGCCAAAAAAACTTATTATTGGGACATAATAAGATTACACACTCATCAGAAAAAGAAACGCGTGGCGTAAATTCGATCAGACGGTATTGACAAAGTCAGTTGTTGCCTTAGCGTAGTCTACTTTAAGTAGGTATATACCGTGTATGTACTGAAGTTAATACATATGCGCTAGTGTATTCAACCCAGCGAACTAGAATGAATAGAAAAGGAACTTGGCCGATAAAATGGTTCCACCCCACCGCGGTATTTTACGCGTGTCAAAAACCGCGGTGGGCGGGGCAAAACAGCTATCCGCGCGCCCGCGTCACATGGTTGGTGGCGTGACCTTGATGTGACCAATCGCGTGCGAGCTTTGAGTTTGTTTGTTTCGTTGGGATAGCAGTATAATTGTGTGCGTAGATGGATTCAAATTCTAAGCGGCAATTGTATGGAGTTACTCTTCCGTTTATTCTAGTTCGCTGATTCAACCCAATTTATTCTTTAGCATTCCAGTGATATTAAATAACTGTACATCAGTTGTGGGTTGTGAGGATCGTTTAAATATGTGAAGAGGGATATTTCATGGGTTCATTTCATTACTCCAGAGGCTTGAAATAAAAGCGTTGTGGAACTTTGACCAATACTCGTGTATGTATTACCTGGCTGGAAATCAATTGTCAATTTCAATAGACAGAGTTGAATAGATTATTTATTTATTTCATCAAAACATGAACAGTACAAATTAACTCAATACCGTAACATTTACCCTGTAGATTTCTTCAAAATGACTTTAAAAAAAGTATAAAGACGTTTGTTTAACGTATGTCTAGCAATGCCTTTATTTCAAGTCTCAGAGATAATGTTTCTTTCTTTTTGGCCTCAACCGGAGTGCGCAGTTAAATTTTAATTATTTTTTTTATATTAATAGCATTTAATTTTGTAACCATAGTATTTGCACAGTTACTACATGATTATGTTAAATGTTTACAGTATAGTTTTTGTTTTTATCTTTACATAGTGTTAAATAGTTGTATGTGGTTAAAATAGCAATGCCGACAACTCTATAGGAGATTATCAAATACTTAATTAGAATGAAAATAGTAAGACTAGAAGAATTTATAGACAGTTTTTGCGGCGTTTTTTGCCACTGTGATAATTATATATTTCCATGCAGCATTCAGATGTTGTTCGTTTTGTTTGCATTAGTATAATTTGTTCGTTTGTTTTGTCGAAGTCCTTGTACACAAATAGGTCGCAAGTTTAGATGTAGGGTGTATTTATCTGGTACTGGGGAGT
The DNA here is from genome assembly GCA_035578125.1 of Mellilla xanthometata. Classification (NCBI taxonomy): domain Eukaryota; kingdom Metazoa; phylum Arthropoda; class Insecta; order Lepidoptera; family Geometridae; genus Mellilla; species Mellilla xanthometata. Next base: position 7,728,709 of record JAPUBQ010000020.1, read on the forward strand.
TGAGAAGTTAATGGTTCAACAGTTGGCTATAATCTGTTGATAGAAGATTATCTGAAATATGTCGTTAAATTTGAAAGTTTTCGATCACATATCTTATGTACATTGGTTTTACATTTCATTAGTTATATTAGTTTAATATTACACTTTATACAATGATTCATTCAAATATTGTTACTACAGTGTAAACTCCATGTATCTCTCGATTTAACGACAGACTGTCAAAGGCGTAGAAATCAATTGACGTTAATTGGTTTAGCTTGTATTCCATACAATGATACATTCTCCCCATTTAACGACCACTCTCTATAACGCCATAAAATGCACAGTCCCTTCAGTGTCGTTATATAGAGTTTACACTGTATTTACTTTATAAACATCTATTTTTTTCGGACAACAGACCATTTTGTTAGAACATAATATATTATCTATGTTATAACAGTGTATGTATATATATACTTAATTTTATACCATGCCGTGTTTTCGGAAGTAAACAATGTATTGAAGGTATTCTTTTATATATTTTGCGTAGATTTTAAAAACAAGTAGTACTTAGATCCGTAATTTATACGGACTAGGTGGTGTTAAACATCTATATTTTACACCTCAACAGATGTTTTTTACTGATTTTATTATGAATTTCGCACCCATTTGATATATTACGCACTAAGTTAATCGATTTTACTATCTTAATCTTAGTTTTATTTTCGGTATACTGGTAAATTGTATTAGTCGTTAGTAATGTTAATTTTCTAACATCAGCCGTGGTTGTCACCAGCTCCAGCAACCGTTTAGCGAACTAGAATAAATATAATAGTAACTTGGCCGATAAAATGGTTCCACGCGTAATCGTAAAACACCGCGGTGGGCGGGGCAAAACAGCTACCCGCGCGTCCGCATGGCATCACATCGTGTGGCACGGCACCAATCGCGTGCGAGCTTTGTGTATTGTGTTTTGTTGGGATAGCAGTTTAATTGTGTCCGCAGATGGATCCAAATTCTAAGCGGCAATTGTATGGAGTTACTCTTCCGTTTATTCTAGCTCGCTGCAGGAAACTAAAATGTAAATCACTATTTTAATTTCATTTTGCAATGTTCGTTAATAATGGGTATATAAACATGTCCGATGTTTGTTAATTCGCATGTAGGGTGAAGTTCACCAAAAGTACTTAAACTAACGATCACTAGCTCATTAGCCGGAGCCGAACGTATCATGACATTGATATTACAGATAATTCCACAGTGAGTATGCTTATATGGATAGTTAAAAGGAATTATTTTTGTAGTCATTATCACTGCAGGAACTGCAGAGTTTCGGAGAAATTAAGAAAGCAGGTGGTGAAGTCGGGCGAATATTTTATAAGGGAATATGACTTTATACCATGCTATTAAGGTGGAAAAGATTATTATTCCCACTGATGGTGGAAAGACTAAGTCCTCGTCCTGTGCTAGCCCTGCAGTAGTAAAAAATGTTAAACTAATAATTTCGTGTCGGTTGAACTTCACCTTAAATTTGTCAAATGGTGGTTTTATCTACTAGTGTTGTTTGTACTTATTGAGATATCAAATTCTATGTAACTAAAGTATACTTACGATGCAAGCAACTTAAAATTTGACATCGAATATGTAATTTAAGAGACAATAACATAATTCTATGTATTATTACATTAAAGTTCCTCATATTGCCAGCGGTCCATATAAAATTGTGTTTTGTATATTTTATTTATGAAAAGAGCACAAATCGTTTGTTTCAAAGAATAAGTTTTGCATTGTTTTATGCCATTGTTGTTTATACATTGTTATTTTTAAACATTGATTAAATATTCAGTAAACTCGTCTTGATATAGTTTTATTACTTTACCCAGGCTATCTTATTAAGTGATAAAACGTCACACAGTTATTACAAAGTCAAAAGTGGTATTTATTTTCCTTCTTATCGCTTTCTTATACATAGATAGAGGCATATACTTAATGTTATTAGGTTTTGTTACCTTATTCGTTACCATGCCGGACTGCCAATCAGAAGAATTCCGGGTTCGATTCCCGGCACGGCCTACATCTTTGTGCTTAACTAAATTTGTTGGCTGTGGTTCTGGGTATGATATGTTTCTATAAAAAATATGTATGTATGTATGTATATATAGTAAATCAGTTGTGTAAGCAACCATAATACGAACTAAAAACGGGTGCTGGGTACTTTAGAAATGGTTCAGTATGGGGATAACCAGCCATGTGTGAAATGCGTCCCAGTATTTAAAAAAAAATAGTGAAGTCAAATGATTGTTTTTTTGTGTCAAAACCAATATCTCGATTTTAAAAACCCAAATGTCTCATGTTTATCTCTCTTGTTAAGTGACATAGGCGAAGTTCGGTCACTCCGTAGAGAACAAAAACAGATATTTTAGTGTCAAACGTCAGCTGCTTTAATAGGACTTCCCTTACCTATTTAACATCCTCATCAACATGCATTTTTCCCACTTCATGCAGGCATAGTGTGAGAGGAGCCCACTGTGTCCTCAAGAACAAATAGTTTTTTTTAGTCTCAAATATTAGTTTCTGTAATAGGGCTTCCCTTACCTATTCAAACATCATGTGTGCAACAGGATTGCATGATTTGATCCCTCCCGCCCCATTCCACCATCGGAGGAGTAGGGAAACACCAAGGCGGCATCGTTATACTGTGGAGGTGCCTAAGTCGCGTACTAAGTGGTTTGCCTCCACCTTCATTGTACCGCGAAGGTGTGGAATTCTTTGCCAAATTCCCTGTACCCCGATAACTATAATCTAGCGGTTTTCAAGGCATGAGTGAACCGGTTTCTTTTGGGCAAGCGCGCTCCAGCTTAAATCGCAATATAGCTTACCATCAGGTGAATTGCGATCAAGCGCAAGCCAATCAAGAGTAAAAAAAAACATCTTCAACATGTTTTGATTCCACTGCGTGCAAGCGTGGTGTGAGAGGAGCCCAACTAAAATGTAACAAATGAAACCCAATAAATAAGGTAGCAAAGTATTTATTTAGAACTTATCTACAAGTTGCAATATATGCTGCTGTTCTTGTTGTCGCCACTCGTCACTGCCGTCGTCGCCCAGGTTACCCGCGTATTCTGACAAACAAATTCATTCATTCATTACTTAATCAATATAAGTTATAATTTACAGTGTAAACTCCATGTAACGTCACTAGATTTAACGACAAACTCTCTAAAGCGTCGAAATCAATTGGTTTAGCTTGTATTCCATATAATGATACATTCTCTCCATTTAACGACCATTCTCTATAACGCCATAAAATGCACAGTCCCTTCAGTGTCGTTATATAGAGTTTACTGTATTATATATTAAGTAACCGGTACGTTATAGGACGCACTACGCTCTGCTATAGTACTACAAGTAGCCTGTATTGCAGGGCCGTAAGAAATCCGGCTCCAATGGAGAAAGTCAATAATGATACGTATTTCTAGCACTGTTTTATAATTTAAAACTACATAAATATGATATAACTGGCTACAGCCTGCGGTGTTACCCGCGCTAATCCGTGATAAAAAGTAGCCAAAGGCCAAAATTAGTCCAGGGTCTAACCTATCAACAAAATTTCGGCAAAATCGGTTCAGCCGTTTAATCTTAAAGAATTAACAAACATATTCACTTAAACACAAATTAAGCCTTAACCTTAGCCACCCAAAGGCGTCTGACTGACAATTTAAAGTGTCATCCGAGACACGGTGGTGCCCAGATAAAAATGCCACTTTTAAAAGCTTCTCTTGCCAAGGTGTTTATATTAAATACTAGCTGACCCGGCAAACGTTGTTTTGCCTTAGGGGTATGAAAAATAGACAGAGTGTAGCTTATATGACACGTTCGTAGATTTACCATAGCAGCGTCATCTATTGATTACTTACTCAACCCAGTCGAAAGGTATCGACATCTGTTAGAATCATTTGGAATCAGTTAGATAATTGTGACTGTCAAATAATAACAGACAATAATTAGCAATAAATTAAAATTGTGACTATAATTTGAGATTTAAACTATTATATCTCTCAAGTTGGATCGAACTGCACATGGTGTGCGAATTTTATTATAATCGGTTAAGTGGTTTAGGAGTCCATTGAGGACAAACATTGTGACACGAGATTTATATATATTAAAGATTTTTAGTGAATTGATTATTGTTAAATACAGTCCTTATGTTCGTGTTGTCAGTATAATATTGTAAGTAGCTTTAAGTTTTGACATAGCTTAGTCATTATTGCACGCCGGTAGGCAGAATATAGTCCTTTTTTTTGTCCTGTCTGTATACTATCTTCGCAAAAAATTTATTTGATTTGAAAAGAAAGTCTAGTGCATGATCGCTAATTCAAAGACTGGCTGGAATCGACCGTTGCTTAACCTCAATGATAGTGTCGATCACCTTGGTTGGCCGAGCTGCAGGGGGAGGCTACTTCAATGACTATGATAAATCCAAATAATCAAACCTCTCATGACGTGTCGGATGATCTTCAAAGAACCTCCGCGAAGCGATAGCACTCGCTGCACTCGTTGTTTTATTGAAGGAGGACCCGCGGTGCATACCTGAAAATAGAATTACAGTTTTCTTAACTATACAATCTGAAGACACGTGTCATCTGCAAACCCGCATTTGACCAGCATGGATCATGGCTTATATCTATGTTGGGAAAGAAAGCCCCGAGTCTCGACAGTGGAAATGTATAGAGGGCTGGTAAAGCTTTTCATGTACATTAATATATTATTGCTGTTGTTTTGGCTAGAAAAAAAATATGCTATGTTATTTTTAATATCTTGTCTTTATTTTTAATAAACATTGTATCAGCAATGTATAGCAGCTCAAGATGAAAGTTCGCCTTCCATTGCTAATCTTCAGACAAACAGACCATCTGACGCAACAGTGGTGGAACAGGTATGCCAGCGACCCATGGCTGTGCTCCGTTACTTCAAGCTCGGTTGGCTTGGGTAGGCTGGTAAGGGGGGAATGCACAATACGCCCCTAGCGGGATGTCAGTGCAGGTCTCATCACCCCCACCTCAAATTAGAATTAGAAACATTGTATCCGGCGACCCCGTTGGCGTAATGTTTACCATGTCGGATTGCCACCCACGATAAACTAAATTTGTTGGCTGTCGGTCTGGGTGTTAAATATGTATCGATATACAGTAGAGTAGATATATAGTACAGTAGAGAGTGTTATAAAGAGTCTGTGGTAATATCGAGTGTCGTTATATACCTATCAAAGTTATAAAGAGTGTCGTTATACAGAGTGTCTGAATGCAAAAATATGACTGAAAATAAAGATTTTATTTTTATTATATTTTAAAGTGAAAGTACACAAATATGCAAAGCATCCCGTACCTCCAGAATGATCCTGTCGATGAGTTGCAACGTGAACAGTCCGCCCGACAACCTCTTCAAATACTGCGCGTCGTCATCCAAATCCTCGGCATCGGCCTGTCCATACAATACAAGAATAGGTAATAATGTAAATATTAAATCCTCAGCATCAGCCTGTCCATACGATACAAGAATAGGTAAGTTAATAATGTATACATTAAATCCTCGGCATCGGCCTGTCCATAGAATACAAGAATAGGTAAGTAAATAGTGTAAACATTAAATCTTCAGCATCGGCCTGTCCATACAATACAACAATAGGTAAGTTGATAATGTACAAATCAAATCCTCGGCATCGGCCTGTCCATACAATACAAGAATAGGTAAGTTAATAATGTAAACATTAAATTCTCGGCATCGGCCTGTCCATTCAATACAAGAATAGGTAAGTTGATAATGTAAACATTAATTACAGTGTAAACTCAATATAACAAAACTTAAAGAATAACTGTGCATTTTATTGCGTTATAGAGAGCTTGTCGTTAAATCGAGTGACGTTACATGGAGTTTACACTGTATAAGACACCACAAACTAAAAGTTATTAACGGGACCCTATTACTAAGCCTCCGTTGTCTGTCTGTCACCAGGCTGTATCTCAGAAACCGTAATAGCTAGAAAGCTGGAACTTTCACAAGATATGTATTTTCCGTGCCGCTATGACAACATATACTAAAAATAAAAAAACGAAAATATTAAGGGGAGGGGGTCCTCATGCAATAAACGTGTTGCCACAGTCAACAAATTTAGTTAAGCACAAAGACGTTAGCCGTGCCTGGAATCGAACCCGGAACCTTCTGATTGGCAGTCCGGCATGGCAACCTTTACGCCAACGAGGTCGTCAAACACAGCCCAATCCTAGATTGATGGTCTTACCTCCATCTCCTTTTCAGTGCGATCCACCTTGTCCATAAATTTGAAGTGTAACTCGAGTAATCTGTCCACCTTCTCCAGGTCGTTCTCAGTGAATTTGGCGAGCAACCGCTGCCGCTGGCTACCTGCACAGTTCCGCAGCATCGATGCTATTATTGATACTACGTGCTCTGTGGAAATAAATATATATTAGACTAGATAGAAGTAGCAGAAGCACTCTGCCTTGGATGTGGCATATGATTTCGTGCCGTTTGCTGTCGAGGTAGCGGGGCCTTGGGGAACCGAGGCAAGGTAGTTTGTGGCAGATCTCGGACGGCGGTTACGAGATAGGGGGCGAGATCCGCGGGCTGGGAAAAACTTGCGGCAGCTAATTTCTCTCGCGATTCAGCGAGGAAATGCTGCCAGCCTAATGGGTTTGGGCGAGGGGCTTGACGTATTCTTTATAGATGTAGACTTATTTTTATTATTTTTGACATGTCATTGATAATAACTAATTTCTATTTATGAATGTTGTAGAATGTATTGAAAAGAAAATTAATTTTAGACTGATTCATTTTTTTTCTTTTTAATAAATATGTCTAAAAAGGTTCTTTGTTAGACAAAAAAATACCTAAAAACGCTAGAAATCTTGGATATTAAGCAGGCGCAGGGGGGGTCCCATTCCCCATATAAAATGCATTGAAAAAAAAAAACATTTTTTTCTCTATTTTCATTCTAAATCACCGAAAAATTGATTTTTCTCAATTTTTTTTTGCTATCTTGTAAGAAATTAAATTTTAACATAATTATTTGTAGGTACCCTACACATGGTGTACCTACATGTATGATGTGGGTAAATCTTATGTACCTACAAGTTAAGAACTAACCTACATATACACAGACGGACAAAAGAAAATTTGTCCACTGGACTTCGCTCGTTCAACCAATCATGTCATCGTACCTGCACATGTACCTACAAATTAAGAATTAACCTACATACACAACAGACAGACAAAAGAAAATTTGTCCAATGGACGCAGATGCTTCGCTTGTTCAACCAATCATGACATCGTACCTTCATGTTGGTCAACAGTGAGTACTCGTTTCCGTTTGGGGGTCTTCATGAAGAGCGGGAAGACGGTGCGCAGACCCAAGATGTCAACGAACTTATTGCAATTATCTTTCCCGTCGAGACCGGCCAGCGCATGATCCAGCACTTTAAGGGAGCCGTTACGAGACATCTTCTTTTCTCTGGAAATAATAATACAACTACAGTGTAAACTACATGTAACGTCACTCGATTTAACGACGAACTCTCTGAAGCGTCGAAATCGATTGGCTTTAGTTGGTTTAGCTTGTATTCCTCAGAATGACACATTCTCTGCATTTAACGACCGTTCTCTATAATGCCATAAAATGCGCAGTCCCTTCAGTGTCGTTAATAACCAATTAGTCTGAGCGAGAGGAAGCAAACTAACAAATACATTGTAAACTCTATATAACGATACTGACGGGACTTTGCGTGTTATAGAGAGTGGTCGTTAAATGGAGAGAATATATAATTTAAATAAATAAATATTAGGACACATTTCACACACCGCTGGTTAGCCGATACTGAACCATTTCTAGTTCGTATTATGGTGGCTAACACAACTGATATACTACATATTTAACACCCACAGCCAACAAATTTAGTTAAACACAAAGATATTGGCCGGGCCGGGAATCGAACCCGGAACCTTCTGATTGGCAGTCCGGCATGGTAACCTTTACGCCAACGAGGTCGTCAAGGTAGTTTAGTGCGATAGCTAGTTTACCTTGTTGATTCAAGTCAATTGATTTCGACGCTTTATATTAGTGTGTTTGTCGTTAAATCGAGTGCTGTTACATGTTGTTTACACTGTATACATATCTTTATTGACGTTACAATAAAAAATCAGCTGAGGCGATTTCATTGAAATTTAAAATAAATAAATAAAAAAATAAATATTAGGACACATTCACACACGGCTGGTTAGCCCCATGCTGAACCATTTCTAGCTCGTATTATGGTTGCTAACACAACTGATATACTACATATACATATTACATACATACATACATATTATATATAAATACATATATAACACCCAGACCCACAGCCAACAAATTTAGTTAAGCACAAAGATGTTGACCGGGCCGGGAATCGAACCCGGAACCTTCTGATTAGCAGACCGGCATGGTAACTTTTACGCCAACGAGGTCGTCACGACCCAACATTTGTTATGGAGATAGCTCAGTGACCGCTGCCAGTGACCCTGTATACCTGAGCATGAGGTTCATAAGCTGCAGACCCTCGCCGCGCAGGAAGCGGTCCCGGTTGCTGGCCTCCATCAGAGAGCAGCACAGAGAGTCGAACATGTTCTCCATAGCCTCTTGCTCCTCCGCGCCGCTTGGGTCGTGCCGTTTGTAGAACTATAAACATATACATATCTTATATCTTTAAATGAGCAATTCTTGTATATATCAGCCAGGATTTTTTTTTGACACAATTGACACACGGCTGGGTAGACCCATACTGAACCATTTTTAGTTTGTATTATGGATGCTAACATAACCAATATACTACATATACTTGGTCAGGTCATAAGATCTGTCACATGTGAAATATGAGATAATTTAGACGAGCAATTCTTGTATATATATAATTGGAATCTCGGAATCGGCGAAAACGATTTTCATGAAATTTAGTATATATGGGGGCGATAAATCGATCTAGCTAGGAATCATTGTTAGAAAATGTCATATTAAAAAAAAATACGGTCAACCAGGTACTATTGTTAATCCCTGATGCTAATACGACAGAGGTGTTATGATTTTAGGGCGATAAGGGAGCAAAAACAATATACTATAGTATGGGGCAAGCGTGTGTGGCTCGGTGGTAAAAACGTCTGCTTTTACATAAAACGGACTCTGGTTCGATACCGGCCCTCGACCAATGACTTGTTTTTCAAATTGTGTGGATTTGCAACCGCTTTACAGTGAAGGAAAACATCGTCATCTTAATCCAACTTGGTCAGCGTGGTGGATTATATCTCTCTCCTAACGAGAGAAAGTCCCGAGTCCCAGCAGTAAGAACGTACAGTGGACTGCTTAAATGCTTTTGGGAAGCAAAAGAGCATATTTTTAAAAAAATCTATAAATTATTTCATGATAGGGCTAAGATATTTTAGTTTCTTTTGTGTTAAATAATTCAGTATTGATTAATTGATACAATTTTAAAGCAAACACCGGAAAATCTCTATATAACTTTATAAGTGCCAGTTTTTATAAAATAGAGTACATTTGAAATATACTCACAGCCAGCTGTTGTAAGAGGATATCGATTCCATCGAGTTCTCCGAGCAGCTTTCTGTTCTCTGGTGTGTTTTGTAAGAGAATGGAAAGGATTTCTGTTGCGTACAACTTGTTCCCGTTAAATTGTGCTTTCATCTGAAAAAAAAATACAAGGTTTCATTAAACAATTATTATGGAGACTCGAACGCTAATCGACCTCGGGGTCGACCCAGATAAAGGTGGCGTCATGAGCTAGACGAACATGACACAAAATGGGCCACTAAGCTGAAGACCGGGCTGTCTGGAAGGAGGGAAGAGAGGCCTTTACCCAGCAGTGGGACACAATAGGCTGAAAATAATAATAATAATATAGAGATTCATTATCATATATAGGGATTCACATAAAATGAACAGCCCAGTCTTCAGCTTAGTGGCCCAGTTTGTGTCATGTTCGTCTAGGTCATGACGCCACCTTTGTCTGGGTCAACCCCTTGGCTCGACCGATTTCACGTTTTTTCGTCTGTAGAAGAATGAATGAAAAAATATATATTATCTACAGACAACGTCTGTCGGGTCTGCTAATAATCAATATTTTTGTCAATAATACAAAATGAGATTTTATTTTTATGATAAGGAGTGACTTAAAACAATGTATGGTATTGTTTATAGGGTGGTCTGAAAACTAACAACACTGGAGCAACTAGCGAAAGATGTGATTTCTTTAAGATCAAGAGGCACATAAAGGTCTTGCCTTGTCCAGTTAGAAAATCCAAATCTTTTCAATCGTATCTTCTCGATCAAAGTTTTTCCTTACCACTAAGATTACCGTTAAAATAAAGTAAAGATAATTGTTGTTACCATATACGGCACGATTACGATTCGTACGGCGCCACGACTTGATGGCGGATTCTTATAGATCTCAACGAAAGAAAACGAAATGAAGAAACAAAATTTTCTGATATCTCGCTTAGTTTTCGACATACCGAGACTTTAAAATCGATAAATAGCTTTTTGACGTGACAACGTCTTAAATTAGGTTGCGGCTGGGAGTCACTTATGAAAAAGTGTAACGCCCGGTAACGTTACGATGAGTCACCGAACGAGAGAGAGGCCCGCCGAATGCCTTGCGTCTCTCTCCCACTCAACTATGACGCGGCAGACGTTGTCACGTAAAATCTTCGCCCGTAAAACCGACTTTACAGGCAACCATTTTTTTTTAGCAAGGTACTAAGTTTACATTTGTGTACATTTAAGTTATGTCTTATCGCAGTTTCAACCAAACCTAGTGATGCATGCATAAGATTTTTAGCGCTTCGCCGACCGCTGCCGCGGCACAATTGCATGTTTTAGTTAATTTACTATTTAGTTAGCAGCACATAAATCACACATCAATTACTATATATGCTATTATCTAGCATTGAGTTAGACATAATAAGACATAAACTGCAAGTATCACTAGATACTTGGAGTCAACACCATGACTCAGTATTTTCTCCTCATCATAACACACAACCACCATCGAAGTAGCGACCTAACCAGCAAACCCTTGTGGTCAGCAAATAACCAACCTACCTTCAGTCTTTTCAATATCCACTGCATGAAGCCCTGCTTAGCCACATCCGCACAGAGCTCTGGTTTAAACTCCGTGATATTTTCAATAATGCCCAGGGTATTGTGTACGGCATCTCTTTCGTCAGGCACCTGTTCGTCCAGCCGGACTAGATTGTGGAGGAGTAACGCTGGGGCTTCAGCCTCGGCCAGCGCTGTGATTAACTCTTCAGCACCTTCTTCACTTTCATGAAGAATATCCACGTCTGTAAACTCCTGTAACATAGATTGTTATTTTTTAGTTTTGACTGTGTTTTTAGTTTTGGTAATAGGATGGAACCTTCTGATTGGCAGTCCGGCATGATAACCTTTGCGCCAATGAGGTTGTCAATAGTTTTAGTACCTTAATGGATGAGCCAACTTTACCTGCAGAAGATTAACAACTTTAGTGGATATATCTGTGTTATCATGCGACAGTAACTCCAGCAATGAATTCACACACTTCAGCTCCACCAGCAGCGGGTATTGATCGGGGACTGTAGCAACTGCACTTAGCTCCTAGAAATAATATATATTATTATTTATTTTAATAATCACAAACAGAATACAAACTCAACTGGTTTGGCATATCGCGCCCGCTCCTCAAGCCACTATCTGCGCGCTCATTATATTAATCTTAATTGTGATTTTCTTTTGTTTTCCTTAAGTTACAAACCTGCGAGAATCATTCGCCTTATTTAAATTTATTTAAATTTCTCAGATGAAATTTTATTTTCTACATAATTTTTCTTGATATGATGTAAATAAATAAAATAAATAATTGAAATATTTTACCTAAAAAACCTGGGTTAACCAAGGTTCTCACTTATTTATATTAAATATAAAGATGCTTTTACATAATAATAAAGTAATGAAATAGCAAAAGAAGCTCGGCACTCCGCCGGCGCAATGCGCCGGTGCATGCAAGACAGCTGCCAGTAAACAAAGTATTGTTCTATAGTGCTGTCTTGCTCTCGCATATCGCCACGCCGCGGTCACGGTCGCCGTGCTCCCGACACACAGCTGGTTATCCCCATACCACAGAATAATCCCATACTAAACTATTTCTAGTTTGTATTATGGTTGCTAACACAACTGATACATGACATATACATACTTAAATACTTTATCAATAAATATTTAAAACACCCAGGCCGACAGCCAACAAATCTAGTTCACATCACAAAGATGTTTTCCATGGCGGGAATCAAACCCATTACCCTCTGATACAAATTTAAAATCTATTAATATATATAAAACAGAACTGAGCCACTGAATCAAAGAAATTAAAACTGCAGAAATTTTCACTCAATTCTTTTGTACAGGATTTGAAAAAGGTTTTCTTTTAAAAACATACATGCTATTTGCTTCCAATACTACCTTTAGCAAAAGTGTGGCTAACCGAAGCGACATTCTATTACGGTTAAAAGAACTGGCAAGACCTGGTCAGGAGTGAAGTCCAGGATAGAACAAGATAGAAAATCACTGTGAATGCCTTCTGCCCCACCCAGGGGACCTAGGCTAATAAGTCAACTACCTTAACATGAGTGTGTAATATGCAAGTTTCTAACCTGTAACGCCTCATGAAGATCAATTTCACTGTCCATGAACTTCTCAGGCTGATCTGGGAACTTTATACGCATCTCTCTGTTTCTCAATGCTTTCTTCTCAAAATTGAGCACTAGTTTCTTTACTGCAGTATCATCTAGTACTTCACCCTGCAGAACAGATTAAACATTATCTTATTCTTATTCTATGATGGGGGCTATCAGACCTGCACAACCCGCAGGACCATATTGTGCATTTCCTCCTACCAGCCTCTACCCAGGCCATCCAAGCTCCCTAAAATAGCGGAGCACGGTCTTGGGTCGCTGGCATACCTGTTCCACTGTCATTGTGTCAGATGTTGTGGTACTTCTATTACAACAGAAGACATCCGAGTATAGTGTTGTGTTTTGTTGAGATTCCCTTGCTAGTCCGGTTTTCTCTCTTGTTTGGCTTGTGGATTCACAGTGCAACAGCACATGTTCCACAGTTAAACATTATCTTTAAGTTAATCAATTGAAAACAGAAATTTAACAATGCATAAATTATGTCATTGATTGTTCATGATTTGATCATTTGTTGGATAGGTATGTATAATTATTACCTGTTACCTTATATAAAAAAAGATATATTTTTCACATCAATAATAATAACTCCAACTTGTTAGAGTATGTAAGAGAAATGAATAATAATTAAATGTAAATAATAAAGTATAGTATAAAGTAATTAATTTTAAGTAGTCTTAGCCATGCCCTATTAACTAAGCACAGGGTGCACATTTCTTGTTCTACAATTTTTGTGTTGCAAATAGACATTTTAAATTTAAATTTGGAATCTTGAGGAGACATACAAGCGTGAAAATGTAATGCTTACCTCGGTAACTTCATTTTCTACATATCTGAGAATTTCTTCTTTTTCCTTGTCAGAGATGGCTGGTTCTTTGGTCAGGTTTCTGCCAAGGGCTTGTAGAGATATTTTAGGATCTGTCCTAGGTTTGGTGATACGACGTAGTTTAGATCTCGAAGGTTCATCATCAGAGTCCCCGCTATCATCGTCGTTGGGCCTTTTTGGTGTCGGCGTTGGCTGTACACATTAAATAATATATTGATTGTATAGCAACGCTACAGAACAATTAGGAACTCAAGAAGGTATTAAAGCTTTTACCTTAAAAGAAAGTAGTTCACCAACATCCATATCAGTTATTTAAACTATGAAGAGAAAATAATTTGGGTGAACCTAAATTAAAATCACTACAAATATCAAACACCAAACTTCTATTCTAGTTCTAACTTTTATTTTGAGGTTATGTTATGTTGTTGTTATGCTTTATGACGTTGACATAAAAAAGAGCGTGAAAGATGAATGTTCTAGATTCCCAAAATCAATAAGATAAAAAAATGTCTATGGTATTTACAAAAACGCGGGAATCTGATGTCTTTTCTACGGCGGGAAGTTTTTAAAAAATACAGGCTTACAAATATTGTAATTACCGGGGGTGTAAAAATATGGCTCAACACCAAAACATAGATGGATTTTTAAGTAATTTAACAAGTACTTTACCCAGTAATTCCTTAACAAACGTAAGTATCTTATATTTTTATGTAAGAACTTAAACTTAAAATAATTAAATACTCGCACAAGGTGAAATTGTGAGATCGTTTTGAGTGTGATACTGTGATAGCTTTTTTCTCCAAATATTATCATGTTCTTCTTTTCTGATGTCGCTGTTGCAGGATATAATCATACCATCGCCAATAAATAACCAAAAGGATTTACAGAAGATACTAGACGTTTTGATAAAAACCAACGATATAAACATACAAATCCAGTTATTTTTTGTTTTGTCGGCGTCTTCATTGTGTGACGTAAGAATATAAATCTTTATATGTTTTATACATCACAGGTATATTAATTATTCGTTTACAAGTTAGTCGATACATCGAAACCTATTGGCTTCATATCTTAAAAAATACTTACTTGATCGATATTTCATATTCACAGTAACTTTTAATATAACAGCATGTAATCCATTTGCCGAATATTATCAAAATTAGGTATTAAATAGCACCGCTTTTGGAAATCATCCCCAAAAATCATAGTTCTCCTGCAACACAAAAATGTATTGAATAGAAGAAGTCTACTTATGTATAACATTTATTTGCAATATACCAATTTCTGATTGGTTCAAAAGTACAGCCTTTATATAAGTATCAACGTACTACGCATTAAATAGCTATAGGTATGTATATACAGACAGATAAAACAATAAATATCGAATATTCGATTACGTACCTATATCTATACTCGTATATCTATTTAATCTTAAAATTATAAACCAGAACTAATGAATTTAAATTTGTATAGTCTTTTACGTTTTCTAGCAAACACCTCTTATTTTCACCAAGTAAGTTAAGAAACTGGACAAAAATTCTTCTTCTTTTTCGTATGATCTAAGTAGCCAAGCTCTGGTGTCAAGAGTTTTCAAGCCGAAGGCTTAACAACTGTTTTCAAACAGTCGTACGGCTAACAGCCTTTACCAACAATATAGTAGCCATCCAACCCACGGTAGCGCCCAGATGAAAATGCCACTTTTTAAAAGATAGTTTTGTTCATGGTAACCCATACAAAAACAGTCCGCATCGACCGTTGCCTAACCTCGGATACCGTCAGATAACCTTAGTTAGCTGAGCTACAGGCGCTATACTGGCAGCCGGTAACATATATCTTAAATATATGTTCGTTATGGCTGTGACTAGTTATGACTAAGTTCAAAAAGATACAATTGATTGATGATAAGGGCCACACCTCACCAGCATGCCATGGCGACGTGGCCAGCAACGTCGCCAGCGTCGCCAGTCGCCGCATGCAGAGCAATCGCATTCTGGCTACACGGGTAACTTGGCATCGTCGCCAGTCGGTCACCAAATGGGCTAATTCACTTGGTCATACATCTTAATCATACATCTTAATAAAAACTAGTTGGCGACGTCGCTGGCCACGTCGCCATAGCATATCGGTGAGGTAAAGCCCTAATTCTAATACAGATCTTTATCAGGGTAGCCATTGCCAGTGTAATAAAATCGAAATCGAATAAAATACTTGTCTAAAGTACTGTGAAGTTGCTTATACTAGAAAATCTACAGTAACAGGCTAATTGACCACGTATTTCTTTATTTGACATTGTAAATGAATAGTTTATGATATATAGTTTTAAAATTTGTTTAAATACATGATTTATAACATCTTGTATTGTTTATATATAAATTGACATTTAATTCTATGATAATTTTGTGTGTCTGGTAATGTACAATTTTGATTTTTCCTAATTTATTAATTTGCTTGTTTTGTTTTATATATATCATGTGTGTAATTCGTGTATGCGGTGCTAATTATGACCAATAAATAAAAATAAAATAAAAAATAATTTAGACAATTGGCCTGGCAATCAAAACTACTTTATTTTCAGGACAAAATTTTCACAACCGTTATAAAATGCCGAGCATTGTATGATAAAATAAATAACGTGCTAGAAAAAGGTCTACCACGTAAAGCAGTGCACGGTTTGAATTTCCTTTCGTCGCTTCTTCAAGTAGAAGCGGAAGATTCCTCTACACGACGAAAGCTGGTGCGCTATGCGAAAGATATGGTCAGAGTCAGCGGGTGTTTAGGCACTATGGTTAAACAGTTTGATGTTGTGATGGTAAATAAAATATTGAATTATACAGTAGAAGCTTAATTATCCGACCCTCAGTTATACGGATTCGCGATTATCCGGACTACAGACCAATTGTCCAAAGTTGTATTTTTACAAGCATGAACGTGTCGAACGGAACTGGCATCACCCCGCCCGCGCCTGCTTGACAACGGAAAATAAAAAAATCTCATTTTTTTGCATATTTTCTTTATTTTCCATAATGGTTTGTATTATGGTTGATAACACAACTTATATTCTACATATAATACACATACTCAAATACTTTATATTGATACTACTTAAAACAGATGATAAAAGAGGTGCTCATTAAAACTATTTTACAAATTACTACATTATGATTATGATTACCTCGTTAGCGTAATGGTTACCATGCCGGACAACCAATCAGAAGGTTCCGGGTTCGATTCCCGGCACGGTCAACATCTTTGTGCTGAACTAAATTTGTTGGCTGTTTGGTCGGGTGTTAAATATGTATCTATATAAAATATGTATGTATGAATATGCAGTACATATATCAGTTGTGTTAGCAACCATAATACGAACTAGAAATGGTTCAGTATGGGGTTAGCCAGCCGTGTGTGAAATGTGTAAAAAAAAATAGCCACATTACGCCAAAGGACAAACAAATATATAATATGTATACACTTTCAAAAAGTAAGTTCATTTAATAATTATTATTTCGCAATAAATGTTTACTTTACAGTACATCGACACATGGAACGGTCTGTGCCGGTGCCTCGCCGCCGCATGCACTGACTGTAAAACAAATCAAAGTTACTGCGGCAACTTGATTCCCATAGTAAGTTTATATTCATAAACTTTTAATGTTCAAAAAGCTTTTGGAACGAAGTTCCTTATCGCGCGTTGTGAAAGGGGGCTAGACGGAAAAAATCTTACGAAAAGTTGTCACGACACTTTTTCTATCGTGAGCTATTGTAAGCTGTGCGGCATGCGTATGTTTCTCTATCTGTCTCTCTCTCTCTCTTATAGAAAGTAAGTCAGATATTTTCATTTCTATTTAGCATTGAACAGAGTCACTAATAAATCGAAAGGAACTTCGTTCCATCCGGATCCCTCCCTTGACACCTCTCAAGTTTTTTTTAACTAACAGGTAATTGTTACCTATTTTTCTTAAATTTATCTCTTTCTTTCCGTTTATTTTGAGATCTTCTCATCTTCCCTTATTTAATCTTAGTCAAAGGTGCTCGTATGTGGCAAATAGAGACCGACCATTCTTAAGCTGAACGCAACCTTTTATTCTATATGAAGAATATATTATTTATTTTCAACCAACATAAAAATGATATAAAATACTAAACTAAAGCTTAACCTAAAAAAGTCCAGGGGTAGAGGAAAAGGTTCCACGTTGGATGGCAATGCTTAGTTTCTGACCGAAATAAAAGCCAGCATTCTGGACACCCGATTATTCTATATTATGTTAAACTTTAGTCATATTATACGATTTTAAAGTTGATAAATAAGTAGTATATCTTTGAATAAAGTACTCATGATCTCACTTGGCCAGTGGTGGCCGAGGCTAGGGAAGTGGAACGGTCGATCCATCTTGCCGCTGGACGTCCTCCAGCGGCAAGATGGATCGACCACATTACAGCTATCGCGGGTCCAACCTGGACTAGATTGGCACAGGACCGAGACAGATGGCATGACAGGAGAGAAGCCTATACCCAGCAGTGGGATAGAACAGGTTGTGGATAATGATGATGATGATCTGTTAAAAAAAATGAGACAAAAATCTTCTCATCGCACATTGAAATCATATTTTTTTAGTGGAGAGGCGTTCGAATGCCCAGACTTAATGTATAACGTACATTAACATTATGATGTATTGAACCTGTCGGTATAGCAATATTTATTTCAAACTTAGGTACTTACATAATATTCTATTTTTCAGTGCATCCAGAAATGTAGTGGCACGAACAAATGCGTCTTCTCAGTTCTTCAGAACTTGCTTCAAAATCATAATAATAATATGAAAACATTTATCAAATGTAATGGATTAACTATTTTCACAAGGTTAGTGAGAAATATTTTAGCTCAATATATTGTACTAACGTAAGGTTTTAAAAAATACAGGTTAGAACATTTATCTTTCAACCTCTTTAACATCTTCTTCTTTGCTAGATAATTAAAGGCATTAACAAATTATTTTCTTTTTGTCCACTAAGACCGCTAAAAAATATTATTGCATATTGCCGTATAAAATACGTTACAGACCGGAACTTATTTTATTAACACATTTAATGTTTTAGTATTAATATGTATTGACTAACTATCTCTTATATGTAAAATTTCCATGTCACAATGTTAGTTACCGTACTCATCCGAAACGGCTTGACCAATTTTTACCAAAACCAAACTTTATATGCGTATTCAGTAAGAGAATCGGCTACTATCTATTTTTCATGCCCCTAAGTGATAATACCCTCTTGTTCACCCTTAAATATGTTTTTTTTTAATTTATTGAAGTTATTTTATATTTTTTTTTATAATGAGGCATAAAGAAATACATACAACCATATTATTTTTTATTACTATTTTTTATGGCCATTTTAGTAATTTAATCATTTTTCATCACACTCGATAACTGATCAATTATATAGTTTTTAACTGTACGTACTTAAGGCAAAACAATGTTTGCCAGGTCAGCTAGTTTAATATTTAACACACAGTTATTTAATATATCGTTCATCATAAGAAGCAATTTACATTATGTCGGTGAAACCAGTAGATTGTTATTAGGTGACGCCAGTAAATCTGAAAACTGACGAAAGTATGCATCTATACTAGAAACGATATACTTTCCTTCCTGACATTTTCTGCCTCATATTTCAGAGAACTATTACAATATGACAAATGTCTCCACCTACTAAGGACAGTGGTAGTGCAATACCCAGATGCACCAAAGTTGCTAGTGCAGCAAACTGAAATCTTGCCTCATCTACGGGATTTTGTACGCATCTATGGAACTGAATCTCAGGTGCTTATACAGTTATCATCACAAACCTACTAATATAATAGATGCAAATGTTTGTGTATGTGTGTGTGTGTGTGCGTGTGTGTGTGTGTGTGTGTTTTCGCAAATAACTTCAAACGGCTCGACCGATTATGATAAACGATTGCGATGAAATTTGGTATGGAGATAGCTTAGACCCTGGATGAACACATAGGCTATTTATTTCATTCCAGATTTACGCGGGCAAAACCGAGGGGCGCAACCAGTAACATATAATTGTAAATTTAAAGTTTTCCACACGCTATTAAATAATACTTCTGATAATTATAATTGCTTATTTATAATTCGAGGTCAAATTTCGCCATATCAGAGAAAAAGTTAAACAAATTTATCTTGTTATCAGACTTGCTAAACAAGTAAAAATAATGTATCTTATTTATTACAGATAGGTCACAAGGCCATGATAATTCTACATCACATCGAATCACGCGCAAGTGGTTTGTTATCTTATAATTTTATTGTTTGCAATTATTTAATTAGTAGATAATAACTTATTTTTATACCCAATAATCCTTTTTTCATCACTATTATAACTTATTTTACTAATACATCATTAGGTATAGATAAGATTAAAATTTTCAGAACCTGTATTGGAAAAAGTATCAAAAGAGCGAAAGAAACAGACTTCACAAAATACATCACAATTTGAGGAAGATACGAGTAATACAAAAAAACAGCCACTTAAAGACAACTTGGACAATACTGCGATACTTATGCAAAATATTGCAAGAGAGATTTTTAACTACCGCAATCAAAACGTACCCTTAGAGAATGTGATAACCAAAACTAACAATCCTGCATTAAATAACGTTCATATGTCAGCAACAGTTGTGGAAACGCTCAAAAAATCCGGACGAACTACGTCTCAAAGTATTTTAGTAGAGCAACAACAACGAGATTTGCCTGACAACATTGCTCGAGATCATTCGTTCTCTTTCATAATTGATCAAAAGCATTACCATCAGACGGAAAAAACTCAAAACAATACCAAAACATCATTTATTATGAACGATAATCAAAGGAATTTTCAAAAAGATGGATCATACAATGCTGCTAAGGAACAACCTTTCTCCCGATCGAAAATTGTTAACAATAAGAAAAAACAACGGAAAACTTTAAGACCACAACAAAAGGAACCGTCTTTTTTAGAAAATAATCAACCACGCGTAGACATGAGACCCCAGAATAAACAAAGCAAAGTGACAAAAGAACTATCATTTTCTTTTCTAGAAAACGTAGACAATCAGCAACAAACGTGTGCTCTAAAACGGAAACCTGGTAGAGATATTTCATATTCCTGCGAGAATTTTCCTCAAAAACGAACGCGACAAGAAACACGGCCGAATGGTAAAGTTAATGAAAAAGAACCCTCTTTTTCTTTCTTAGAGAACCACAACTATAAAACAGTTGACAATATAAAAACTGCTACAAATAATGTAGCACCTAAAGCACAAATACATATGGTAGCTGAAAAAGACGTGCCAGACACCAAGTCTGATATATTTCAAGATCTCGATGAGTTTATTCCAATACATTCTTCGACACTTCACTATGAATGTACTAAACCAATTGATATACTTTCTGAACCTCAATCTAAGAACCGGCGTAAGAGAAGATATATAGAAAAGAACAGATCTGTTGCAGATCCTGAAGAAGATTTTAATAACACCCTCAGAAATACCTCGTTAGGCTCGAAGATTTTTAACGCCATCAACGAATCCTGCACATCATTCGTTAAAGGCGTGACCAACATTTTTAAAAAGAAAAAGCCCAACGATTCTTTCAAGAAATTGCCTTCTGAATCTATGGAAAATGTATCGCGCGCATTTAGTTTCGTTAAATATATGAATAAACGAGACGGAATGTTGAACAATACAATGCAAAATAAGCAAAATAGAGATAGCAGCTGCTTTAGCAAAGATACAGCGTCTTGTGATACATGCGATGATACAAAGAATCTCAAGAAGAAAATGCTCAAAGATGAGCGTTTGAGGCAAACGGTGAAAAAACTGAAAATGGGCATCAATTTGTTTGGATGTGACTTTAAGGTATGACTTTAACAGCAGATTTCGCATAATTCTTTCATCCTAAATGCAAGCCATTTACCAGAAAATATTTTAAAAATTATATTTGGTGTAATCGATTTAGCAATTGTCGTTAAAATCGGTCAGTATCTAAATAGCGCTGCAACAAATTTCCACTTTATGTGGGAAGCGTCCTCTCAATCAAAAATTTCTGACAATAATAATGATACTGGATCACTCTAGTGTAGGCGTCGGTAATGAAAAGTTTCGTCAAGACTGATTTGAAAAAACCGTTACGCGTTAAAAAAAGTCTGTTACGCGAGAACCAACACATAAACATAGAAATAGATAGACGAAAGCAAAATTAGCCAGTTAATTCGGATACTTTGCTTATTCGGCCAATAATAGTACATTACCAGAATTTAAATTTGAATTACGATATTAGTGCGTAAAGATGGTTATAACGCGAGGCGGAATTTCAGTCCGAGTCGACGGCGAGGGCTTAATCGAGCCGAGCATGTTAAAACCAATACCAATACGCACGTATATCGTACCTACGATCGTTTTTTAACAGTTCAGTTCCATATTTGAAATGGCAAATAATGCTGTTATGGAATTTGTATGGACTATAACTTAACTATTTGCTTTGATAACACACGCATTTGTTATGACCCGCTTTACATATTTAAAACCCGTGGTATATTACATCAGCTTTACGAACAAGGGACATTAAAAAGACCTATTAAAACATAAAAAAATTTAAACTAAATTGTATATTTCTTTCAGAAAATATCTAGAACCATGTGGCCCCAAGATTCTTATATGTCACCGACAGTGCTCTACAAATTATATAGAAAGTTATTGGCGAAATAATTTGTATGAAGATGGTATGAAACGTGAAAATTCTATTTCATTTCAAGAAAATAAAAAAAAACTATTTAATTAATAACTTACAGGTTTATTACACTGAATTCATATGTACAAACAATAAAATTAATTATTCTAAATTTGGAACATTTTTATTTCCCTCACTTTACAATCTGCTGTATGTAGACTCATGACGTACCATGTCTTTAGAGATGTCGCGTACGGTGGGAGTTCCTGTGTGAAAAAGAAAAATGCTTATGAATATTATAATACTGAAAAAGAAGAGTGAATTTTGTTTTAAAGACTCTCCACATCAAATAAAGAAAAGACACACATAATATGTGACTACATATAAAAATCATAATATACGAGTAGGATATATAAAATAAAATAAATAAATAAAATAAAAATAGCCTTTATTTCCCAGAATTAGTACTAATACATTACAGTTTTTAGTTACATTAAATTTATCATAAAATACAATGTCTAAAAAAAGCATGTCAATGTTATTGAGATTATTATTATGTCAAATTATTAAGTATGTCCAATATATCACATTTTTTTTTTTACTATATATTTACATGTACAAATTTCTAGCATTTTATTGCGCGTCATCTGGGATCGTCCAGCGTTGGACGAAGGCCTCCTCGTTGGACGAAGGATATATAAGTACTAGTTAAATTAGTTACTAGTTAATAAGTATGTGCACAAAAGGAGCAGGCTCAGCATAATGCTGAAAGTGCTAGAAGCTTCAATTACGTGAAGTCATGTAACGTTTTTGAAATAAAAGGTCCTTAATAAATAATAAAGTATATTAAGTACTCCAGCGCTGGTTCTCATCCCGCTCCTTTACGCATCATATAGTCACATTTCGATAACACATAACGTTAAATACAAGTTATGGAGCGACGACGGTCTGCCTCCATTTAGCAAAGGGATATCCCCCCGGACAGATGTTGTGTCCGGAGACGGCCGTCCGACGGTCATGCATTGTAGCTTGAACCCGTCGTACGCGCGCTGTAAATACCGTTTGCGCGATTCAGGACAAGCGCTCTGATTGGTAGCGGGTGATGAAGTGCGACAGAGACGCCACAAAGTCATTGGTGTAGGGCTGTGATCCAGATTGTTAGATTGAAAGTAGACTCTTTCCCCCAAAACTCATTCGACGCAACTTCTTGATACTTTGGGACTTTTGTCTTGGAAAATGTAATATTAATAGATACAAACCTGCAATTTGGAACGTGTATTCGAGTTCTGTACGGAAGATGTTCAGCATCCTCTCCACACCCGCCTGGCCGCCGACTGCCAGACCCCATAGCACTGGGCGTCCGACAAACACCTGTAATTAGATTAATTACACTAAAAATATTAGCATTAGCAGCCCACTATATCACTATATATCGCTATAGGTCATAACACTGGTATACAGTGGTTATGTTGCTCTTAGATAAGAAAATGATTTTGGGTTAATTTATGCACACAATTTATGAAAACATTAATGATTTAGTAAGATATGCTCAGTTTTTTTTTCCAAAATATGACTAGAATATTAAATTTTAACGATAAATTGTTCTAAACTCCATACGAAAAAATCATAAAAACACATTGAGTACTTTTGTAACTATAGTCGTAATCTGGACACTTAAAAACGTAACAATGTGATATGATATCCAGGGCAATAAAACAAAAAAAAATTGTAGAGCTGTGTAATCCACCACGCTGCCCAAGTGCGGGTAGGCGGATGACACACGTCTTCGGATATGTGTATTCCTCACGTCGTATCCTTAACACCTCCGCCTCGAGAATAAGGGGCCCCACGCGAGGGGGGGGGGGGTAGGGTCTGATCAAAGCCTAGCTAAAAAGTGTAAAAAAGCACAGTAAGTATAATATTACCATCTTAGCTCCAAGCGCTAATGCCTTGTACACATCAGTGCCTGTCATAACTCCGCCGTCCAAATAGACTTCGACACTGTAACTCTTGACCGCGTCAATGACCTCCGGCAGAGCTTCAATCTGCGAATAAAAACATAACAGTTTTATGGACGAACAAAAACATTGATACACTAAATTAAACCTGATATCGTTATCAAAACACAAGACTCCATGCACGTGTCGAATTAAAAATGTTTAATAACTAAATTAAAAACTGTTCATAACTGAACTAGTCAAGCAAAGCGTCTAAGCATCGATTTTCCAAATTTTGAAACTGACTGTGTGGTAATAAAATAATAATAAATTTTAACATTTATTAATTTAATCAAATAATGTGTCGTAAATTACCGGAATTCTTCTTATTTGTTGGCTGTGGGTCTGGGTGTTTAATATGTATCTATTTTTAGCGACTAACAATTATTTTATTTAAAAAAAACAATTTTAATCACAACAACAGATACTCATTATCAATTAAGTAACTATTTCACACAATTATCACAACAGCAGATACTTATTATCAATTGAACAACTATTTCACACAATTATTACACAATCGACATGAACAAAATATGACATCGGTATAACAACAGGATGGAATAAGGAGCGATGTGCACGCTTCGAGAGCTGAGCGCAGAATGATCGTCCGACGCCAGTGCTGCCCTTTTTATACTTGAGGGTAGAGGGGGCAGCGATGACGTAACGCAATATGGCGTGTTTTCACTTTTCTCTAACACGGCCTCTCCTGACACGTGTTCGTCCCGAACACATCTTCACTGTCGCTGCGACCCTTGAGGAACTGGTGGACCCTGCTAGTCTCCCGTTGGCTGCCACCTTGAGGAACTGGTGGACCCTGCTCGTCTCCTGTTGGCTGCGAGCTAGCAGATGACTGGCTGCGGGCAGATGCATTGATGAGAGCTTCAATTTCAGCTGGAAGTACAGAAAACAAGGCATTAGTTGAATGCGTCCATAGTTACATACGTCGGAACAAAAAGTTCGACGTTTGATCAGTCATAGCACTACGTTGCTAGACCAGTAGCGGAGCAGGCTCAACGCTTTACGGAATAGGCAATACGTTGCCAAATACAGTTGACAACACACGATGGATATAGCACTCCGTTGCTATATCAATAGCGGAGCAAAGGCTCAACGCTCCAGCGGAGCAAGGCTCAACGCTCCAGCGGAGCAAGGCTCAACGCTCCAGTCGAGTTTAACTCGACAACACACGTTGGATATAGCACTCCGTTGCCATATCAGTAGCGGAGCAAAGCTCAACGCTCCAGCGGAGCAAGGCTCAACGCTCCAGTCGAGTCTAACTCGACAACACACGATGGATATAGCACTCCGTTGCCATATCAGTAGCGGAGCAAAGCTCAACGCTCCAGCGGAGCAAGGCTCAACGCTCCAGTCGAGTCTAACTCGACAACACACGATGGATATAGCACTCCGTTGCTATATCAGTAGCGGAGCAAAGCTCAACGCTCCAGCGGAGCAAGGCTCAACGCTCCAGTCGAGTCTAACTCGACAACACACGATGGATATAGCACTCCGTTGCCATATCAGTAGCGGAGCAAAGCTCAACGCTCCAGCGGAGCAAGGCTCAACGCTCCAGTCGAGTCTAACTCGACAACACACGATGGATATAGCACTCCGTTGCTATATCAGTAGCGGAGCAAAGCTCAACGCTCCAGCGGAGCAAGGCTCAACGCTCCAGTCGAGTCTAACTCGACAACACACGATGGATATAGCACTCCGTTGCTATATCAGTAGCGGAGCAAAGCTCAACGCTCCAGCGGAGCAAAGGCTCAACGCTTCAGTCGAGTCCAACTCGACAACAGACGTTACACAAATACAAATCATTTATTGATAAACAAAAAAAAACAAAACAAAATTCTTTATTTGGGACACAAGTGAAGATACAAATATAAAATAAGAGTCCAAAGGCTTTCAAACTAGTGCACAGAACTGTAGCTCGAAACACTTGATTGATAACATCAAAGTTACAAGTCAAGATAGTCAGATATAGCATTCCGTTGCTACATCAGTAGCGGAGCAAAGCTCAACGCTAATAATAACAGAATAGGCAATACTTTGCCACAACCAGTCGAGTCCGACTCGACAACACACATAGAACTCAGTAGCGGAGCAAAGCTCAACGCTATACAGGATAGGCAATAATTTACCACATCCAGTCGAGTCCAACTCGACAACACATAATAACACTCAGTAGCGGAGCAAAGCTCAACGCTATACAGAATAGGCAATAATTTGCCACATCCAGTAGAGTCCAACTCGACAACACATATAGCACTCCGTTGCTATATCAGAAGCGGAGCAAAGCTCAACGCTGTACACGCACTAAATTGCCAAATTCGAGTGGACTCTACATAGATTTCCAACTCAACTATAAGTACACGATAAAATTGTTATACACCAGAACACGACAAAAAGTTTGCCGTAAGCAAAAGTCCGAAACTTGCATATTCAACTAACGTCGCTCAACTAGCGCACAATGTAACAGGTGTACTTGAAAGCTATATGTAGATAGCAATTATCGTGTATTACTTCAAAGTTTTATAACAATCAAATGTTAACTCACTTTCAAAGACTGTAGCGCACGTCTCGGGGTTCAACTCTCCTCGCCAGGCAACCATGTGTTCAGCGGCGGCCTGAGTCGTCCTTCCATACGACCCACCGAGTAGTTGAAGAGCGTACCTGTCGTGCGACAGCACTTGCGTCACCTGGTACGGACCCCTCATAGCGCAGCTTCTCGCCCCAATGAGATGGTAGGCCGGCTGTACTCGTACACGCCGTTGTAGAAGCGTAGTCTGCTACGTATCGGAGGAAATAACCTGCAACACCAAATAACTGGCGTACCAGTTTTACGTTCGTGGATCAATCAGAGTTTTAATTTTACGTTCGCTCGGTTTAACCTGACCTCCAAAAATAATCCTGTTCAAGTATTACACCTCTGTGGCCACGAAAAATCCGGCAGATGTCAGTACTGCCAGCACCTCACAAAGATTCTGCAGCGCTTCATTTACCGTGGAAAAATAATTACATCGTCAGTGTAACTGAGTACCTTGCCTGCTTCGATCAGTGGTTGCAAAGTTTTCGCGATTATGCGCTGATATACTACCGGAACGTTTGCTAAACCAAAAGGCATCTTTAAATAAGAAAATGCCCTTATTAAGTAGGTCCTGAGTAAGGAACCTTCAGTTTCTAGTCGATAGAAAACCCGTAAGGCCTAATAGCAGATAGGCGAGTTGCTCGTCAACTCAATATTCATAATACAAGTCGTTACGACACTCGTAGCAGTACCCACAACTAAACTCATTCAAAAAGTTCAATTATTTTTGTCTATCTTCACCCTTGGGAGGTGAGTTGACAGTTAAACGTTCTTTTAAGCTTAAAAACAACTACATTGTACAAATGTAGGCAAAACCAGGGCGGCATAAAACGTCGGTACATATAAACACTGGTACATTTATGCATTACGGCGGTACCACGAAATAATCAACCTCAAGAGCAGGTAATTCTATTACCAACGTTACGTAGCTATCGTACTCAATTTTTGATCGCCAATACCGCGCACAATAAGTAATGTGGGTAGTCGCTTGCATTTAAAATGCTTTAGAACCGACTCAGTAATCAATCAAGTGAACACTCAGAAACGCGGGAACCGCTGTTTATTACATTGGTCGGTACATCTTGTATTACCGCGGTGGTTACGTCACTATCTATCTAAGCACTTTTTAATTCACAACAAAAAATCACATTATTTTTGTTACGTTCTTCCGACCGTTCTTTAGCAAAACACTTGATAACATCATGACAGACCTTTTTGCAGAAGGTACAACGCGAATTACTACCCGCTTTGTCACTATTTTCTGATGTACTAATTTTAGGTTGTTTTGGACACGATCTTGCCATATGGCCCACAGAATTACACGAAAATCACTTCACTTCTAGCCGTAGCTTGAATCTACGGGTCAGTTATTCCACGAACAATGATAGCTGTCGCCAGCTCGTCACTTAAACCTTTCATAATGTCTAATCTCAAAATAGAACGTCTCGCGTATTCTGCATGCGTGGAATAACGATCCGAATGACATCAAAAAGTATCTGTGTGACATCAATTCTTTGTGCGCAGAGAGGCTTGAATTCTTGCTTTAAGATTCTACCACGAGCGGTCGTTAGTGACCCAATCGTTTAAGCCAACTTCGCGTGTCGCCCTTAAGGCAGTTCGCAATTCTAGACAAGCACTCATCGCCCCAATCATTTAGATCACGGGCCTTATCCACCTCCTCGCACCAAGAATGTACGTCATTCAGACCAGAATCGAAACTCAAAATGTAATAATGGTTCGATCTCACCCTTGCTGATGCCTGAAGAGCTTCAATAAACCTTTCTGTGGCGTCGGTGGGCGCACTGCTGCTAACCACCGATTGCTGCGTTGACGGCGGCAGAGGCGTGGACACCCTCGCCTCGCTGCTCGATGAGGCCGCCGGGATGGTGACGTCAGACGCCACGCTGTCGCCCATCGTAGCCAAGGAAGTCTCCGGACACATGGCCGGTTGACCAGTGTTCTCCAACGCGCTTAGGTGCGTCAAGATAGCACCCAGGCGCTCCTGGATGTTTTCTGACCGTACCGGGTCCTACCTCTATTACGAGAGGTGGAGCGGTTAGCCATTATGTTTTTAACACATCACTCCTTTAAATTTAGCTAAGCCAGAGCGAAGGATAGGCTATGGAGCCTATCCCACTTCTGATTTTAGCGACTAACAATTATTTTATTTAAAAAAAACAATTTTAATCACAACAACAGATACTCATTATCAATTAAGTAACTATTTCACACAATTATCACAACAGCAGATACTTATTATCAATTGAACAACTATTTCACACAATTATTACACAATCGACATGAACAAAATATGACATCGGTATAACAACAGGATGGAATAAGGAGCGATGTGCACGCTTCGAGAGCTGAGCGCAGAATGATCGTCCGACTTTTTTTTTTTTTTTTTTTTTTTTTTTTTTTTTTTTTTTTTTTTTTTTTTGATAATGACTATGCTGTTGGCCTGAGGGGCCTCTACAGCGACACCGGACAAGTGGCTGGGCGCTGATGGCGCCGGGCCAGAGTTTGTTGTTATGGGTGACTTGCTCCAAGGGCACCTCTAGAGGTACGAACCTCGGCTTGGACCGTCACCAGAGTAGGGGGGAGACCGGGTTGCCCTGTTAGTCCCAGAAGGGGAGCAAACTAAGGCCCTAATGTTTGTTAAACTGATTGATTATTTGGAGAGAATCGATTTGACCTGAGGGGTCGGCCACCACGCCGGCGGGGGCGGAATCGGGGACGTGTCGTTGCACTACTAAGCTGGCGTTGGTACCCGGGACCAATGCCGAAGACGGGGTGCGTGTTACCGCCGGAATTGTTGTGAGAAGGGGAGGAGCCTAGAGCAGCCGAGATAACGGCTGCTATTGGGTCGTCCGGATCGACCAAAGCGTGCTTTGGGCGTCTACGAAGGAGCTCACGGCCCGGAGTTGGGTCCGTGGAATAGTCGGAGGCTTGGACTACGAGAGGGTTTGGGTGATGGGGGGCGGCGTCAAAGTAACGACGAGAGGCGTGTTTCATCCACTGTGGGATGGAGGGAAGTTGTAGGTCGCAATGTAGGTCAGCGTTGCGCATGAACCACTCTGCGCCTGTTGCTTGACGAATGAAACGGTTTTGGAGTTTTTGAAGGGGCTCTAGAACATAGCTAGGCCTGTGGGCGAATACAACAGAGGAGTACGTGAGGACAGGGCGGATGCAAGTTTTGTAGATTGTCACCTTATTTCTAAGGGACAATTTACTCCTAGCGCAAATCATTGGATACAAACGACCCAGGAAGAAAGCCGCTCTGTTGCGGACTATCGAGATATGTTTCGAAAATGACAGTTGACTATCAAGAGTGACACCTAGATACTTGGTCGTTTTGACCCAAGGGACGGTCGTACCGTTTAGGCGGATTGAAGTTGGAGGCTCAAAACGGTGGGCAATCGTAGAAAAGCGCATGGCTGCGCTTTTTTCCGGATTCACCGTTATTCCCCACAACTTGAACCAGTCGCCTAGCTGGTTGAGAGCCTTTTGAAGCCGCGGGATGGTGAGGTTACGTTTCCAGCCTCTAGAGTAGAGGGCGGTATCGTCAGCAAAAAGGGCGATCTCTACATGTGGAGAGCGAGGGATGTCACTAGTAAACAAAGTGAAGAGAACGGGAGCGAGCACCGAGCCCTGGGGGACGCCGGCTTGTATTCTCCTAGGGGAAGAGAGGTCACCTTCTACCTTGTAGCGAAAACTGCGAGCCCTGAGATAGTCAGAGATTATTAATACGAGACGGTCTGGGAAGCGGAGTTGATACAATTTGTATAACAGTCCGTTATGCCAGACTTTATCAAAAGCTTTTGCGACGTCTAGGAAGACCGCGTAGGTCGCCTGGGAGCTCCGGAGGGGCTTATTGTTGAAGCCTTCGAGTATGTACTCCGTGATGCGGTGTACTTGTTGAGGGCAGGAGTGCCTAGCTCGGAAACCAAACTGTTCGTTAGGGAGGAGATTGTTGGCGTGTACGTGGGACCATATGCGACTCAGGAGGAGACGTTCGTAGACTTTACCGAGAGTGCTGAGGAGACTGATAGGTCGATAGCTAGAGGGCTCGGATGCCTTCTTGCCTGGCTTGTGGATTCCGATGACATTGGCGCATTTCCAAGCGTCAGGGAACATGCAGTTTTTCAGGGCTGCATTGAAAATACTAACTAAGAGATGTATTAAGGGAGGAGAGAAGTGCTTGAGCACTGTGTTATTTATGCCGTCAGCGCCGGGCGCTTTACGAGCACGGAGTTTTTTAATGACTAAGACCACTTCAGAGGTGGAGATAGGCTTCAGGGGAGGGTCAGAAGGGGGAGTGCAAGATTTGAGTTCAATCTGTCTATCGACCTTTTCGAGGTGTTTTGGATCAATAAGTCCAAACGAAGGAGAACATTGTGATTCGAGGCTGTCGGCGAGACACTCTGCCTTTTCCTCGTCCGTGAAAGCGGGCTGGCGGTTGGGACGGTTAAGCGGTGGTAACGAAGTGACCGTGCCATCTGATTTTAGGGAACGTGCTAACTTCCAAAAGGCTTGGTGGGTTGGATCGATTGTCGAGAGAAGGTCCTCCCACTTCTGATTACGGAGTTCACTCATACGGCGTTTTACGGCACGCTCGTAGTACCGCAGAGTGGCTCTGTTATCTTCGGTGCGATTCCAATCGAAAGCCCTCATGGCCGCGTTCTTGGCTCTCAGTAGCTCTCTCGCGTCCTCTGGGAGGGCCCAGCGTTGGAGATCCTCTGCTGGGATTCTCTTAGAGGATTTGCCTATGGCGTTTGTGAGGTGGCTAGTGAGAGCGTCGATCGAACGATTAACATCGTCAACGGTTATAATGTCATCGGGTAGACTGTCAAGTTGTGGAGTGTTTATGGACTTTAGAGTCTGCTCTAGTGTCCGCCAATCCACTACTTGTCTTGTCTGTGTGATGCGTTGAGAAGGCTCGGGCCCTAAGCGCATAACTACAGGTCTATGATCGGATGACAATTCGTGGAACACTTCTATGGAACGCAACTGTAAGGTTACGTTTCTTAAAAGTGCCATGTCAAGTACGTCGGGTCTGTGTTCCAAGAATGTTGGAAAATGTGTGGGAGCACTGGGAGGGATGACCTCGAAGCCTAGTGATTCCGAGAGAGAATAGAGACGGTGGCCATGTACTCTGGTGTCATTACAACCCCAAAGAACATGTTTGCTATTGAAATCTCCTGCCAAGATGACCGAGTTGTCTAGCGAGAAAAGAGCCTCAAAATCCGAGTCTAATAATTTCCTATTACCAGAGAGGTAGCAAGAAGCAATAGTGATTGGCGGATGGCCAGTGAGAGCTAGGCGGCAACACGACGCTTCGAGTTGTTCGAGAGGCGGGGTGTCTATTGGGACGCAATGCAGGGAGTTTCTGTAATAGATGAGAGTGCCGCCTCCATTAGAAGAGGTCCTATCATTGCGCACTAGCCGGTAGTTAGCGATATTAGGATCGCGCTTACCCGGCTTTAGAAAAGTCTCCTGAATAAGAAAAATATCAACTTGATGAGCTGATAGAAAGTTAGCGATAGCAGGACGCTGATCGCCTCGGGAGTCAGAATTGAGACAGTTCGCGTTGAAAAACGCTAACGTGAACGCGTGGGGTCTAGTTCGTTTAGGTGTACTATCCATAGTAGTGCCTAAAGGGGAGTGGATTGGATACTTCTTATGGCGCGGAAGACGTCAGGGTATTCAGCCATTAGACGGAGCACCGCAAGTTGGTCGTGAGACACCTCCTCGATCTTGAGCGCAATCTCATTAACTCGATCGATGTCCACGATGTTTGCTAGGTGGAAGACGAGGTTAAGGCCGCTCTGGGAAGGGCCGAGAGAGGCAGGCTTTGCCGGAGGCATCGCTTTGGGCTTTGCCAAAGGCATCGCCTTGGGCTTTGCCGAAGGCATCGCTTGAGGCAACAGAGATTTGGTTTGGCTGGGGGCCGAGCTAGCTGGTTGGACTGAAGCGGTACGTGCATGCCATGCGTTGACGGCGGGCGGCGGGGCCGGGACAAACTTGGGTGCGGGCGGGGCCGAGGTAGATGGGGTGAAGGTTACACCCTTTTGGGAGGTTTTCGGTTTGCGAGAGCCAGTGGTGGGCTTAGCGAGCGCGGACCTGCGAGTCTTTGGGGCCTTGGGACAGCCACGGTAGTTGGCGGTGTGTCCCACGGTCCCGCAGAGCACGCAAGAAGGAGGGGTCGGGTCGTCCTTTTTGCGGGAGCACTCCGATGTATTGTGCTCACCGGCACATTTGACGCAACGGGGTTTGGCGAAGCAAAAACGGGCCGCATGACCATAAAACTGGCAACGATGGCACTGGGACGGAGCACCTTTGCGGTGGGGGGTTTCAACTGAAATCCCCGAGAGGTTGCACACTGACTTTAAATTGAAGATGTCCTTGGCCTCCTGAGACTTCGTGAGAACCACGAGGATGAGATCGAAGGGAGTGCGGTCCCTTCGGAAGAGACGGTGTAGTTCGAGCACCGGGAAGCCCTGCTTGATGAGATCCTCGCGGATAAGCTCCACGGGAATCTCTTTGGGCAGGCCTCTGATTATGACTCGCAGCACTTGCTGATCCTCAAGTGCATACGTGTGGAACCCGATGTGGTCCTCACGCAGGCACTTGGTGATAATTCGGTGGTCACCGGACGAGGCCAACGATAATTTGATGCCCGCTGCGCCGGATTTGGCAGTGGTTATGACCACTCCCTTTTCCTTCGCGAGTCGGGTAACTCGCTCCCATTTTGCCTTATCTTGGATAAAAATAGGCGGAGGCGGCTTGGTGGACTTAGCAGCGGGTTGGCTGCTAGGGCAGGCGGACTTGGGCGGGGGGGCAATGGGGTCTGAACTAGGGCGCTTTTTCCCTTTTGTAACTAAAGTGAATCCGTCCTCGGGAGAGGAGGGAGAATCGGACATGTCCAAGACATGCTGGTGAGGATAACGAGACGCGATATCCTCGTTGGCGGGGGGCGCAGGGGCAGAGCGCTTCGGGGAGCGCGAGCGGGGACACGAGCGGGATCGTGAGCGGGGGCACGAGCGAGATCGCGAGCGGGGGCACGAGCGGGAGCGCGAGCGGGAGAGCGAGCGGGAGGGCGAGCGGGATCGCGAGTGGGAGCGCGAGCGGGATCGCGGGCGAGACGAAACGCGAACTTGATTGTTCGCACGAGCCTGTGCGCGGAGGAGGGCATCTTTTTCGTGGATCAACCTAGCCTCGAAAGAAGCTAGGGTGATGCCGAAGTGCTTGAGGGTCTTAATTTGGATCGATGTTAGGGACATGACGAATATATAGATAGTGCAACGACAATATAACGGACTGACCTAGGTGTTCTCGGGCGGTGGCGGCGGCAGGGCGATGTGACGCAAAAGTTCGTCACTAGCACAGTCAGTTCGTCACTACACTAACACTGAGTCCAGAGTCCAGAGTCCAGAGTCACTGAGCACAGCACTGCACAGCACTGAGGGCGGCGCGTTGGGTGCGCGCGAGTTGGCCAGATCGGATGGCCGGAGATGCACGAGCAATGCTCGGCACTGCGGGTGGCGCGGCGACTGCGCGCGAGTGAGCAAGTGAACGGGCGGAGCGAGACGTGCGAACGGAGCGGCGGATGCCGCGCGAATGAATGAATGATCGTCCGACGCCAGTGCTGCCCTTTTTATACTTGAGGGTAGAGGGGGCAGCGATGACGTAACGCAATATGGCGTGTTTTCACTTTTCTCTAACACTATATAAAATTTATATCTATGTAGGTATATGTAGTATATCAGTTGTGTTAGCTACCATAAAATAAACTAGAAATGGTTCAGTATGGGGTTAACCAGCCGTGTGTGAAATGTGTTATAGTATTTATTATTATGTATTTTTTTACTGGTTGGTCGACCAATAACACGCTGGGTCGACGACATCCGGAACATCACAGGCAAGACATGGATGAGAGCAGCGCAAAACCGAGATGACTGGCGTACAAGAAGAGAGGCCTATGCTCAGCAGTGGGCGTCTACGGGCTGATAATGATGAATGATGATGATGATTTTTTACTGGCATGAGAGAGGAGAGGCCTATACCCAGCAACGGGTAGATATATGCTATTTAATTACTTGCGGAGCACCAGGTGCACTGCAAGGGGAGTCATCCCCTGAGGAGGAGTCTCGCAGGCTAGCCGAGGTGGGAGGGGTGGTGGGTTAATGCGAGGAGCGGAACCTCACCCCGCCCTTTCCGGTGAGGAGGCCATCGTGAGATTTTAGTCGGTAGTGATGCCCTTCTGGCATGGAGTCCGACATACCCCACCCACCTACCCGGGTGTGGTGGGCAAGAGTAAATGCATTGGCTCAAGTTGAAAAAAAGGCTATTTAATGACGATGATGTCATAAGATATTATACATATATACATACAGTAGACGGTACTCCATCAAGTTGTCTTGCTCCATGGTTCGACACCAAGATAGCGGAGCATCCAGCTTCTACCGCCCTCAAGGCGTCGTCACCGCGGAGGATGCCTTTAGCGATTATTGGCAGATTGGTGATACTGAACAAAAAACATAAATAAAAATGACTAGGAGATCGTCACGGATTCGCACGGGCTTTAAAATAATCTATATTGCAAAGAGAAACAAAATATAGCCTATGTTACTCCGGGATAATGTAGGTGCCCAACGGTGTAAGAATTTTTTGAAATCGGTCCAGTAGTTTTGGAGCCTATTTGCGTCAAACAAACAAAAAAAACTTTTTTTCTTAATAATATTGGTATAGTTATAATATTGGTATAGATTTTCGCTTTAGTGTAATCGATAAGATTTCAGACTCGTTCATATTACAATAAGTTTAACAGAAGGAAGATCAACAACTTATTTAAACTTCAAGCGAGTACCTAATTAAGAATATAAGATATAATTTTAATATAATTAATTTTAGATTAGATTTACAGTAATATTGAATTTGTAGTAATTAGTTATCCTGCAATAAATTCACTTATAGCAAAATTTAATAAATCTGCAACGCATATTAAGTAAATAGAAGATAAGTTGCAATTTTCAGTTTTTACCTCTTCAACCATTTAACTTCGTCCCATGTAAGGTTTTTGTCGAATAAATTCTGTACATATTCATTTAGCCCGCTGCCCTTTTCCGAGCTTTGAATCTTAGTCGAGAGATGCCCTTCGAAATTAGCTAATCTGAAAGAAAAATGTTTGGCTGTAAAATACTAGATAAGTATATGAATAATATTAATATTTAACTTTAAGTGGATTTTTATCCACTTAACTACAAATCCAGAGTATTATAATGTAGACAAAAAAAAAATTAACATACTGTACAATTTGATTTTGAGTAAGCACACTGTCTAAGCTGTCGCTGCGTGACAGATCAAGATAGCTAGCAGCTACTCCACGTTGTCTAAGCCAAACTAAGTCTTTATAAAAAATAGCTGCCAGCCTTGGTATACAAAGTCGTTTTCCAATATACATATATTTTCAAAACTTTTTAATGTCGTATGACCATGGGGCTAAAGTCTCCACAGACACCACGATTAACTCATAATTTACGCTTACGCTGATCCGTAAATGAAATAAAATTATAATATAAATACTCTGACAAAGGCCATAATGGTAAGTACAGAAAATTATTTTTTCTATAAACTTAAGACTAGTCCAAATTTTTCTAGAAGCTTTCGACACTGGGTCGATATAAGGTAATGATGATAACACGGCTTAAAGAATAACAAATTATATTTTAACAAATACGGGTAATTGTTAAATTATTACCTCTAATGTGAATGCTCCTTACCTCAAATGCGACGGTAGAGAAAACTTATTACGAACATCTGCTCTTCGGAGTCCGAACATGGGCGTGTCGACAGTCAGAGCGATAGCCTTGAATCCCGCTCTCTCGGCTCTCAACACAAGGTTCCTGGTTACTTCCCTGCAAAAATCCAACATGCAACATAATATCCGCGTAGAAAACGGTCACACTACCAGTGCTCGTGCGGATCTCGTCGGCGGCGGGTCCGTGTAACACTCGCCCCTGAAGATGGTGCTCGGCACCGAAACGGTTGGACTCATTCCAACTTTTAATAACAATGTAAGTGCGACCATTTTCTAGGCGGAAATTATTAAAATGCCTCTCGTGAATAGTTTACAAAGTTTAATACAAAATAATATCATCGATTTATGTTGTTACAAAAATTAGCACTCATCCTGAGCATCTGTTTACTAAGAAGGGTATCAGCTCCTCAAGTCACGTATTTTAGGTAATGGCAACAGTCGCCACAGTATTCCGGTACCTTGCGATGCACTAGTATTGATACCAACGACAGGAAGGAAAAGATTGAGGTCCAAACTCTATTCTAAACTGCTAAGCCGTTGCACCAACATACGAATAAACAAGACAGTAGTCAGGCCGATCTTACTGTATGGGTGCAAGGCCGGGGCTTTGGCGTAGAAGGAAGAGACATAACATATAATTTACATTTTGTAGTTTTATAGATGTAGTCCTCGAACTCCAAGATAAAAGTTTGTTATAAAACAAAACTCGGAAGCTCACTAATGCACAATACGCCTACAGTTAGTTGTCAGTGTAGGTTTGGCCACCCCAATCATAGAAAAAAATAAGAATCATCTCGCTACTCACCGATCCTTATAAATGTAGAGTTGGAACCATTTGATAGCCTCAGGAGCCGCTTGAGCCACCTCCTCGATGGAACTCGTAGATATAGTGCTGAGCGTGTAAATAGTGCGTTCTGCTTGGGCCGCTAAGAAAAAAAAAACTTTTGATTCATACTAACTTCACAGTACCTAGATTACCTACAAGAGTGTACATTACAAGCTCGCAACGCTCGCAATGAAATTTCAGAAAATATCAATCATGCATTCAGCCCCTGAAGTCAGGTAAAGGACTGACGTAACTCGCATTGGTTATGACTTCTACTATCAATGGCATTAGATAAAACAATAACTGTGCTGAGCGTAATGGTAGAGATCTTGATCATTATGAATGGCGTCTGTTGCCATTGGCTTTTTTACCTGACTTGTACCAATATAGGTTTTCGAAGATTACCCGCAGGCACTGCCTGCAAGACTATCTCGTTCTTCGTATACCAAATTGTAAAATCCCGTTCTTCGTATATATAGTAGAGGAATACTCTAGGTACCGTTTAAAAATGTGGGTGTTAGGCCTTTATTAATATGATTATAAATTCTGATTGACATATATATTGGCCCATTGTTTATAAATAAGCATTAAAAACAGGACAACGTTAAAAGTAATATAAGTATACAATAACTTACTATCTTTTAGTTTTTTCTTCATGTGTTTTATTTTATTTATTTCAGTCCTTCCATATATTTAAGTCTCTTTCTTGCAGTAATTTAAGTGTTTGTATATTGTTATATAATTTGTATGTTTATTAAGTTATCTACGTATTAATTGTTTTTTATTTAATTGAGTATTGTACAAATGTTTACTTTTAGTGTTTATGTGTTATTTTAAGAAATGTAGCGCCTTAGAGACTGTCTCTGTTATGCTATATTTTAAGGAATAAATGAATTTGAAAGGACCTTACCTCTAGCACTGGCCAGTTCTCCCTCAGGGTGGGCCATACGCTGCATAGCTGTAGGCGATAATCCAACAGGCATTGACACCTGGCTCCCCAATACCGTAGTGCGTAGATCGCAACCAGTTATACCGACTAAGCATTTTGGACGAAGTCGAAGTCTGCGACAATCAATTTGTTGTTATATTTGACCTATACTTTTTTAATTGGGGCAGGTCACATCTTAGTAGATAAAATGCAGTCGCAATTACTAATATTATGCCAAAGTAAAGTATTGTAGGCATCTTATTATAGGTAATGGCAGCAATTTACTTGACGAACGTCTGGCGTAATTGTTACCATACCGGACTGCATCAGAAGGTACCGTGTTCGATTCCCGGCACAGCCAACATCACTGTGCTAAACTAAATTTGTTGGCTGTCGGCCTGGGTGTTAAATATGTATCTATATAAAAATATGTATGTATGCATATTTAGTATGTCAGTTGTGTTAGCAACCTTAATACAAACTAGAAATGGTTCAATATGGGGTTAACAGCCGTGTATGAAATGTGTCGTAATATTTAAAAAAGTATCTACTTCTAAAATGAATAAGAGCATAACTACACAAAATAACATAAATTGTATGTACTCGCCTTTGAAAAGCGACTCTATTTTCTGAAAGAGTCTGCTCATCCGTCGCCCCACTCTTGTAATAGTCTCGGGCGGCTTTAGGCAGAACGAGAGCAGCCGCTTCTTCCAATTCCTTCACACAAATGTATTTTTCCATCTTTACTTAGCTCCGTGCACTATCTACGCCGTTTGCTTCAAGACTGGACCCGTAAACATCGCGCGAGATAAGGGACTCCCTATCTATATCGTAATGTGATAGGTCACAGGTCAAATTGTTGCAAACTTTTATGTAATTTACAGGGTACAGGGTGACATTTTTATTTAAGCCATAAAGCTCGTTGGTGACCCCGCAATGAGCGAGGCAATTAACAAGAGCGATTGTATAGTTTTATAAAAAATGGTAACCAGGGCTAATAATTTCAAGGAAATAGATAATGGATTAACACTTTATTAAAACACAGCCGATTCTATCCCACTGCTGGGCATAGGCCTCTCTCCTGTCACACCATGTCTCGTTCATGGGCCAATCTAATCCAGGTTCGACCCGCGACAGATGTAATGTCGTCGACCCATCTTGCCGCTGGACAACTGACGCGTCGGTTGTCGACGACGCTCCTCTTCCCTAGCCTTGGCCACCACTCGGTTACTTACTTAAAACACATACTACAAATTAATTTCAGAAATCATTAAGTTACTTAAAAACTATTGCATTTACTGGCGACCTTATCGCTAAAAGCGATCTCTTCCAGGCAACCAGTTCCTAGAATGTACACATAGAAAGAACTTAGAGATGAGGTGTTATAATGAAACTGATATTTAAATTAAATTAATTTTAATAAAAAAAAATATTAAACGAAAAACAAATAGATGAAGGCACAATACGCCTTCAGAGGGATGTCAGTGTAGGTCTCATCATCCCCACTTTAAATTAGAATTCAAGGCTGATATAGAAATAATGTTTCTGATAATAGCCGACATCTTGAATTTGAAATTTAGTATAGTGTAGTGCACCAGTGTATTCGACTGGTGATGTTCTCTTATCTGATATCTTATTATGATAATTCATAAAAACAAACTAAAAGTAGCAGTTAGCCAAATAGTAGACCTCGCGAACTTCTCTCTTCCAACATAGTATAGCAAATTTTGTTCTTTCCTCAACAATTGTTTGACTTTATTAATATTCGCAAAATATTTCTTAACTTTTTAGTCGGAAGCAACAAAAATAGTTATTAAGACAAAAAACACATTGAATAAGAGAACCTGTATTAGTAGGTATACCATGTTTCATCAACATTAGTTTAGAATTACGGCCTCTCTATGCGAGTACCGGCACCCAAAATTAACAGACGAAATCACATTTGGCCCACTGGATGCAGAGCCGCATCGCCTCCTTCGATCACTCGGTCAAATACTAGCTCGAACTAGCCTGGAGCTTACAATTACATAATAAAACGTCTCAAACTTTTAATTCATTTATTGATCCAGTTATCATATTATGTGTGTTGAATGCTATATTCCTAGCATCTTTACAATCTGTTCAGCCGTTACTTATAAACCTTGTACAAAAACAAACTGCCTACATATTGATCATTACACAACAACCAACCACGTCAATCAACTTTTTTACATGAAACTGCTTTATACAAAGTTATTTATAAATTAAACAAAATACTGTTCACAGTTGTGTAAAACGTTACTTAGGTATATAAGTAAAAAATCACAAGCCGAGGACCCTTTTATCCATCTAGGTTGCATACATTTTATATTTATATCTGTAATAATGGGCGAAACGAGCGAGCTTTGTACAGTGCGGTTGCCGTGGCGAACTTCATGCCCAATACAACTAGGGCCTAGAGAACCTTCTCCTATCAAATTACATTCCAACTCTACATTTTCAATTTAAAAGATATCATCGCATTGTTTCGCGTTTCCTATCTAACCTTAACCAGATCACACTCTAGTCCTTTCGTTGACCACGATTATATTATTTTTGCATTGTATAAAAGATACAAAATATTTCAATTATCAATTTACATTTGAAAAGGTTCCTCTCTACACATCCCATCTTTGGTAATAAACATGAACAACAGTCAATGGTTAATCGACCAGGTTTCTTATTCACAATAATCATTCCTGTATTCTAGCCGATGTCACTTAAAATGCGATTCAATGTTTTACAAAACAATTAAGATAAAACACTTTTATTTAAAATAAATTAAGCTACAGTAAAAAATTACATGTCCACCCTTCTCGTGTGTACAACATTTTCTACACTTTTTATTCTTCAAACGTTACTACAGTTCTACAGCCGATTCATTTGGGAAAGGTGAACGCGTACAATTAAAGAGATTAATATCTAAGTCAATGTACAGACTATCAGGTGCAAAGCTTTGAGCAAATAAAAACTAAGGCACACGGTCTGCGAGACCCACATTCAAAACAATTGTTAAACGATTACAATGCATAACAAAATATTCACAGAAATATGCGGTGGTTTTAGTTTGTCAGAGTGAGTCCAAGCAATAACAGTTACTGGGTCTATTTTCTATCACTAAAAATAATGTGCATTTACACTAACTTATTGTTAAAGCGGTGCGCATCGCCTGATAGCCTGGTTTAGCATTTCAACAAATTTCATAGCTATACAAGAAGAAACAATATACAACCTTTTTAATTAATAAAAAAATAAATAACACTATAATACAAAGCAGAACATTGACAAAGTGGCAACATTTTCCTGTAAGACTAGCCGTTATCAACTATTACTACTTTTGATTTTATTTTAAAATTACAAAAGCATGCCTATCATACAAAATTAAATGAGTGCCGCAAGTCTGAGCTGCTACGTTGATTACTTGAAAATTGCTATTTGTTGCATTCCTGGACATTGATTTTGTCACTTCTAGCAATATTATTTGACTCACGTCAGAAGATGAATAATTTGAAAGTTAATTCCTTCTCGCTTGTGGTTACTGGTAGCTAACGCAAAGGGAGACTTTAGCAGAAACAAACTAAAAATTTTAGTCCTAAGACTGTTGAATATTCACAAACAAGAAAACAGTTCTTTCTAAAATATGTATGGAGTACGCATGAACGCGGTAATATGAATGGAGTAGCAAATTTTTCGCAATTTTCCAAAGTTTTAGAACAAATGTAGTTAGTTACCTGTAGCCGTAACTGTATATCGTAACTAGATCAGCGAGAAAGAGAAAATTATTCAATTTAATATGTTCTTTCTTGACGCAAGTTATGTCACTCGGTGTTATTATTGCACGATTTATTTCTTTAGCAATTTCAATTCTAACAGCAGACTCGGGGCCCAGTATGGCTAGTATAAGTTTTTTAAAATGCACAAAAATGCATAATAGTTTTCGTTTCTATATGGAAACAAACAAATGACATAATTTAGTTTTAATTTTTGAGAATCGATAAGATTAACTTATATGGATAGAACTTTATCAAAACGGAACTTTTAATGTAGTAATGCAGTTTAAAAATTACGTATACTAGCCTTTAGGCCAATTTGAAAGACTCCATATCTCGCTACAGTAGGTTTAGTATAAGTTTTTCGAATGCGCAATAAAACATTGCATTCATTTATGACAAAGTTCTATCCATAGACAAACGATATAAGCCAAATTCATTGGTTCTGCTAATCATTACAACCAATGAAATAATTAGATCACAAGTAGAAACGAAAACTATATCAAGTACGCATTCGAAAAAAACCTATACTAGTCCTACAGAATACACCACAAATGTGTCGATGGTTCGCTGACTTCTTATAGTTAGGAATTTAGAATATCCAATGATTTTATTCTAGGTCTCCAATGATACGTAAGATCAACCATTTTATCCATAATGCATTTTTGTCTTGACAATTGGTTGAGATATAATTTGTTTTCAATTCTAAAATTATAATTACATAGTATTTATAGTGACTCGATTTTTTGTTATAATTTATCTGGTATCTTAGATCATTTAGCTTCTTAAATACATACATATTTATTTATATTTATTTTGTGTCCAATATATTTTATTCCAAAGCTTTGGTTTCTCTAAAAGAGATAATGATTAAGTAAATGAAAGCTCCATTCAATATCGACTTACATTCTATTTAACTTGCTAACTGATTATTATGTATATTTACTAATTTTTTTATTTGTTTCTTATTAGCTACAATATCTGAAACTTATTTCAGAGAATATCTGAAACGTATTTCAGATATATTTTAATAATGATTATATATTAAACATTCAAAAATTTAATAAGTATGTAACTTATTTTCGAAAGACTACCACAAGAGAATGAATCGAATATTCTACTAACATACAACGTAATAAACATGATCTCAATTCATATCAAACATTTCCAGAAGTTAAATACTTGTACTATTTTCCTTAGCAGTCATAAACCACATAGGAAACAACATCCTTAGACGACAAATCGAATACATTAAAAGCATGAGCACGACATATAATTTTTTTTGTCTAATTTTGATGTTTTTTTTTGTAATGAATAGCGAAACATACTCGTCCATATGAATATGACGTCATTCAATCACACCATAATTTTGTAATGAATACGAAGAACATTAAGCTAAGCAATTTACCAGACATACCCCGATTCCAATCATACACTGTTGATTATGCAATCTGAATATTGGCACAACAGAGATGCCGAATATAAAAGTATTTCTAACCATTAAATAGCACACTAAAAAGCTTTTTTTCAAATGCATTCATATTTGTTTCTATATCATTTTAATAACACAAAGTAAAAATCACTTTGTAATACATAAAAAAATGATTTCTTTAAGTAAAGTGTGTTGTTCAAAATACATAATTTTTTCGTATAAGAATAGTTTATGGCAGTTAGATTTATTGTAAATCAATGTATATACAGATTAAAGAAAGATGAAACTGACCTAAAATTTGATTTATCAGTCAACGGGTCATCTTATAATTTTTCAACTATGTACTTTTAGTTTGCTGAACTTAATATATATATTTTATTAATAAAAATGTTTAATGATTAATCAATGGGAACTAAAATATTATAAATTACACATTCATGTTGTGTGTAAATAGATTTTTAGTAAGGTACTACACTGGTATGTCTAAAATCGATTGAAGTGCCAACTGTTTTGTGACCATAATGTATGCCTTTAAACCAAATTCTTGATGTGATCATCGCATGTTTTAAAATACCATCCCAAAAGCCATTATAATAAAATATGGACATAATAAAGGCTTTACACAAGTTATATACCTATAGTCTCTACTGACGGTACTACTCGGGTCATTAGTTAAAGAAAACATTTAAAAGTTGATATCCCCTCTCTTACTTAATCTAATGAGTGCGAGCAAGACCAAGTGAACTTTCAAATTTTTTCTTTATCGAGTCATGTTATATTCATTTTATGTAAAAAGGAAACAAAAAACTTATCGATTCCAGGTATAACTAATATATTCAAATTTTATCTCATTTTAAAACGTATAAAATTATATCTGAGATCACTTAATTAAACGACGCGACGCTATTATCGTAAAACGTACAATATAAATACAGTCGGTTTCAGCGACGGACTCAGCGAGTTAATAACTACTGAGAAAACGACAAATAACGCGCGCTACGCGCATTCGAATAAGCTACATACATACACATAGTTATAACTTCTTCCCATCAAGATAGGCATATATCCATTTAACTTTCTTCCGCACACCTCTTTCGCTTTATCAACGTAGAAATAAAGGCAAACTATATC
Source organism: Mellilla xanthometata (assembly GCA_035578125.1). Classification (NCBI taxonomy): domain Eukaryota; kingdom Metazoa; phylum Arthropoda; class Insecta; order Lepidoptera; family Geometridae; genus Mellilla; species Mellilla xanthometata. The sequence goes on from JAPUBQ010000020.1 coordinate 7,773,532, forward strand.
AATAACATATCATAAGCTAAATAGTATTAAATAGTAATTTAATATTTTGACGTAAATAAATATAAAAATAATATCCTTGGTACAGCTTGTCTCATTTGTAGAGTATTTTAATCATTTTTTGTTTTTTGGGTGCTTCAGGTATCCTCATACATGTTATCTAGCACTTCATCTACAGCCAAGAATAAAATCACGTTGACAAAGCGAAAGAGACAGGAAATAAACTTGACTCAATACATTGTTACTGGTAACTGACGTAAGACCTTATGAGGGCGACTTTAGTACATCTACACATTATCTTCGGTAAAAGACAAAAGAAATACGCGAAGAAAAAACAACATACGAAAAGTTTTCCATAAAAAAATTATGACACGTAAACTTCCAAACTTATCGTCAAATTCCAAAAACTGTAGACAGAAAGCTGTTTGTGTAGACATACCAAGGGCGCCTTTTAAACTTTTCGAGCTTACTAATAACCTTGAATAACAAATGGAAAACAATCTCACTTGACAAAACAATAAATAGTGGAGCGGTCTCGAGGGGCAAACGAAGTCATCCCGGCAGCATCGTGTGCGGATGGCGGTCAGTGCGGCGGCGCGGACGCTGCGCGCGGCGGCGGGGTGGCGCGCGCGTGGCGCTGGCGCTGTCGCGGTCAGGGCGCGGCGCGCGGCTCACCGCCCTCCGACCCGCTGTCGTCCGCCGCGCCCCCCGCGCCGCCCGCGCCCGACCCGCCCGCACCGCCTTCCACCTCCTCTTCTTCCTCCTCTTCGTCTTCCGGACACAGCTGGTACGCTCTGAAAACGAACACCATGCAACTTTAATACAGCTCCGCTATGAAGATTGGGCAATTGACAAATTTTAAGCAAGAGGTTTTTTTTTTATTTAAAAAGGCTTGTTCTTATACAAAATATGTTGCCTAATAAAACTACGATGCTAATTATACTAACTATTCTTATATTCCATTTATGAACGAATACAGGATTCTGGGAGAAGAGGTTATAGAAGATACTATTATGAATGTAGTTGTTTTACTAAGTAGTGCAGTGTCCCAGTTAAAACCCTAATGTTATCGTTGAACCCAGTAAAGGTCTCAACTGGGACTCTTGTGTAGTTGCTTGTACAGATCAATTATTGTTAATTGAAAATGAAATAGCCTTGGTGTCCATTGCTAATCCTCAGACAAACAGACCATCTGACGCAACAGGGATGATGGAACAGGTATGCCAGTGACCCAGAGCTGTGCTCCGTTATTTCAAGGATCTTGGTTGGCTGTTAAGGGAAAATGCTCAGTACACCCCTAGCGGGATGTCAGTGCATGTCTCATCACCCCCACTTCAAATTAGAATTAGCCTTAGAAAAAAAATAATAACTTTAAATTGTATTTAAGAACCTAAACTAGCATAATTGTAAGATATGACATCTACTCAACTGTATTAGCAATAAAGTAAAAGGTGATTATTGATACTGGCTACTCACTTTTCTAGAGTTTTCCTGGCGGAGTTGCTGCGCTCCAGAAAGTATCCGCTGGATGTTTCGTTGGAGGTCCCCGGAGGCGACCACGAGCCGTACGACCCGTACCCAGTCGGACCGTACTGTAAGTAGTTATTGTTTATTTTAAACTTAAAAATATTGCCCTTTATTTAATCCGTAGTTAATCCGAGACAAAAAGAAATAAAAAAAACCTCTTTGTTAATCCAAGGTCTAACCAATCTTCATTGGATATCCCGTCAAAATCCGTCCAGCCGTTGGAGCGTGAAAGAGTAACATAGATTTTGAAGTTATTTGTGTATCCCACGGGAAGCACAATTGTTTTCGGGATAAAAAGTAGCCAAGTGTTAATCCAAGGTCTAACCTATCTTCACACCAAATTTCATCAAAATCGGTTCAGCCGTTTGAGCGAGAAGAAGTAACAAACACACACACAAACGCAAACTTTCGCATATATTATATTATTAGGATATATGAATATTACCCGGAAGCTTATCTTGGTGTGGGCATGTCATGCGATGAGAGGAGAAGCATGTGACTATGAGAAGTATGAATATGATTGTACAAGGTAGTGGAAGTAGAGGACGACCTAAGAAGATGTGGATGAATTGTGTGAAAGAAGATATGAAAGAGAAAGGAGTGAATGTAGATATGACGGCTGACAGAAGAGTGTGGAAGCAAAAAACGGGCTGTGCCGACCCCACATAGTGGGAAATGGTGAAGGCAAAGAAGAAGATATGAATATTACCCGTTCGAGCTCGTCCAAGTAGAGGACGACCTAAGAAGATGTGTATGAATTGTGTGAAAGAGGATATGAAAGAGAAAGGAGTGCATGTAATTATGACGGCTGACAGAAGAGTGTGGAAGCAAAAAACGAGCTGTGCCGGCCCCACATAGTGGGAAAAGGTGAAGACAAAGAAGAAGATACATTACCCGTTCGAGCTCGTCCTGCAGCCAGGCGAGCAGCGTACGCCAGCGGCGGCGCGCGTCGTGGTGCGCGTGCACGGCGCGCACGGCGTGCGGCGCGCGCGCCATCACCCCCACCACGAGCTTCACGCACGCGTACGCGCGCTTCTGGTAGTGGCTGCGCGCGCGCGCCGCCGTCTCCAGCAGCCCGGGCCGCTCATCCGACACGCCCTGCACAATACACATTTAAAATAACACAGCTCTACAAAAAATCAATTTTTTTTTGTTGCCCTGCTTATTATTGCAAATTGTTACGTTTTTAAGTGCCCAGATTACGAATATATTCGTTAAAGTACTAAATATGCTCATTTCTACAAATAGAATTTTGAGCGATTTATCGTCAAAATTAAATTTTTCAGTCATTTGTTGAAAAAACTCCAAGCAAATCTTACAAAATTATTGATATTTTCACGAATTGTGTGTATAAACGGACCCAAAATCATCATCATATAAAAGGCAACAGAACCACTGTAGACCAGTGTAATCAGTAGTGATTTTGACAGTTTTGAGCGCACTTCATGCCACAGACTGGCAGGAGACAGCACGGGATAGAGAAAAGTGGCGTCTCTTAATCTCGGAGGCCAGGATCCATTTTGGGGTTAGCGAGCCATCATAATTAGTTAGTTAGTAATGTTTTTACTTGTTCTATCACCGTTATATGTTCTAACTATCTATTATTTAGATATAAGTTTAGTCTATAGTAGTTTATAGTAGTCTTATTCTTCCAAGGTGTGGAACACCTTGCACATTTGCCCTGTTCTCCGAAAACTATAATCTTGCGGTTTTCAAGGCACGAGTGAACCGGTTTCTGGTTTCCTGGGTAAGCGCGTTCCACCTTAGATCACAATGTCGCTTACCATCAGGTGAATTCTGATCAAGCGCAAACCCATCATAGTATAAAACAAGTTAAACAAGATAAACCATTTATTGATAATTTATCAAAAATTAAAATATGTCAATATGTAATACAATCAATTTGTAATAAATGTCAATATGTAATGATGTCAATATTAATAAAATAATAATAATATTAACAATTACATGTCACGGCAAACATTATTAAAATAAATATTTAATTCGATATTAAAAATTCGTCCACAGAATAGAACATTCTCTGAACGGTTCTTGAGCTTGAGTTAGATGCATTTGTAATATCCTGCGGCAAACAGTTATATACTTTCGGCATAATAACGTGCGACAACTTATCCGAAAAAAAAAAGCTGATTGAATTTACCTTGATGGCATTATGTATGCGATGGTGTTGCCAGGAGTCCTCGACGAGCAGCAGCGCGGTGAGCGCGTCCGCGTGCCGGCGCAGCTCGTGGCAGTACGCGTACGCCATCTGCCAGAGCAGCTCCGCGAGCGCCACCCGCGACCAGCCCGCGTTCTCCCAGCACAGGAACTGTAGCAGCCTGATGGCCTCCTCGCACCCGCAACACTCTTCTGTTAGCTTCTTCATGTATGTTCTGAAAATGTTCATAATAATCTTATATATAAAATTTCCGTGTCACAGTGTTTGTTACCGTACTCCTCCGAAACGGCTTGACCGATTTTTTCCAAATTTTATATGCGTATTCAGTAGGTCTGAGAATCGGCTACTGTATATTTAGATTTTTTTTTTATTAAGGTAAAACAACGTTTGCCGGGTCAGCTAGTGTTAATATAACAGTGAAGACGAAGCCGTGTCGACATGTTTTTGTAGTGATCATTGTGCAAAAACAAGTCGACAAGATGAAAGTGATAGCCGGTTATACAAGCAGTACTCTAATATGCCAAGTTTTAATACAGTAATATTGATAATGATTTGAGTATTTGGATAACCAACACATTGATTTGAATACTAAAACTCAAGACATTAGGTTCTTCAGTTTACACAAGCAAAATGAAAGTAAATTTAAGTTTTCACTGTAAAGTCATGATCTGTTCGTGACTTGATAAATCAGAAGTCGAAGTAGTCTAATTACCAATGTTCCTGTAGGTTTGAACAGTTGTTGTGAATGATTGTTGTGTTTTGATAAGGCATCTTCATTTTTGCCAAAAATAAAACCTTACACAGTTCAACTAAGGTGATAAATATTGTACAACAACCTTTGGAAAGAAACAATCTGCTAATTTCAGCTTCGTAGAGTGCTATCACCGTCGATGTGTAATATTTATCTATCTAATATATTTTAGGTACCGTATACACAGAAAACATAATGATCCAATTATTTATTTATATATTTTACATTTTCTCATTTTTTCAAACGGATGACAACGGATATTTAATGTATTCTGAAAACGTTTGATGTATAAATAAATAAATCATTTATTGAGGCCAAACATACATTCACATATCAGGACATTCATCATCATGATTATTATAATTTTGAACATTAGAATACAAATTATTTTAATTATTTTTGTATGTACACAAAGTTTGTTATTTTTAGTTTTTAACAACGGTTTCGGAGATAAGCTCTAAGTAGATAATTTAAGGGCACTAACTCCCTCAGTAGGATTCCCTGAGTTTGAGGGAGTTAGTATGGGGGGTATGTTGTAAAGCTCCATCTTTGGACATTTTAATAATAAAGTGTAAAAAATATATTTATGTCTTTCATCTTGATAGATTGGCCTTTCTTATTATATATTTTTAATGTTTTGATCGTACTGTGTGTGTGTGTATGTATTATATATTTTGTATTTATTATTATATATTTATTTTGTTCAAATATATTATTTATGTATTTGAATTCCCATATACACTTATGTTATTACACCTCGTCATTATGTTCTTTCTTTGTGTTCTTTCTTGCAATTGGTTGCCTGGAAGAGATCGCTATTAGCGATAAGGTCGCCAGTTAAGGCACTAGCTTTTATGTATTTTATGTGTTTTCTGTAATTTGTTCCATTTTTTTTATGAGTGTGTTAATAAAGTGTTTATCTATCTATCTATCTATGTATGTATTAGTACAGGGATGGCCATACAAAGCCTGTGAGTTGCAACATACCCAGCCCGGTTGTAGAGCACGTCGCTAGCCGTGGAGGAGAGCGCGGGTCGGTGCGCGTTGGCGGGCGCCGGCTCGCTGTACGGGTTGGGGAGCGGCGCCGCACCCTCCGCCGCGTTCGCAGACACGCAGCGACTCGACACGTCGCAGCATCGCACCAGCACGCAGATCACCTGACGGATACACAAATGTATATCACATCAAATTATTAATTGGCCTTACAGCATCACGCCATACTGGGCAAGTTAGTTTGCAATAGATTATACAAATAATTATATGTCTTTACTATTTCATAATATGTAAATTTATGTCATTTCATCTACCTGGAATTGTCTGCAAGCATTATAACAATGAGACTACTACAAGAATGAGTCTCTTATTGCACGTGACATGAATTGGCACTTGCTATCGCTAATCGGTGTTTGCTGTTTTCTTTGATTTCACCTTTTACCACTAGGTGGAGTTAGCCTAGTTTTTCTTTCATTTTGTAAATAGAAATGTACTGTTTGTTAACCCTTAACTGTTAAGTAAGGACCGTAACTGGAAAGTTTGAGTGTGACTGTTTGTTACTCAAACGACTGGACGGAATTTAGTTTATTTTACTGGATTGACACATAAGTTACTTTTTATTCCGGATTAACACGGCTAACACCGCGGTGCGCAGCTAGTAAATAATAAATGGCGTGCCTTGGAACAGTTCTATGTCCGTCCGTTAGGCGAGCGTAGGCTGATGACGATGTAATAAATGAACTGAATAAGTTACCTGGTGTACTTTCGCAGATTCCGGGTACTGGTATTTGCCAAGCGACGCGGATGTATCGTCCATGCAAATAGCCAGCAGGATTTCTAATATTTTCAGCTGGAAAAGACAAATTCTATATTAGTTTCTAACCAAACCTGTAAGGGATAGTACAAGCACGAACTACATAATAGTTTCCGTTTCGTGTTATATCTATAGACAACCAATGCAATATAATTTCAATAGTAGTGTCAAAAATTTTAAACCAGTAACATTATTTGTTTAGAACTAAAACGAAACCAAAACAATGTCTTGTGTTCGTCTGTAGTTAGTTTTATTGTTTTCGTTTCAGGAATAACACATAAACTGCATTTCTTATTATTGTATATCAGTATATTGCGCTGCAATAAATATCTGAATTTTTAAAAGGAACCCAATTAAAAAATGGGGTATACCTATTCTGAAACAACTGGCTCTCAAGGAGGCTACTGGAACACACTGTATCAACTACGGACAACTTTGTAATAGTCAAATAAAAAAAAAAAAAAAAAACGTTTATTTGGCCAAAGGTTACATAATATGAATAAAAGTAATAGGAATTCAAAGGCTCCCAAAGTAGTTTTAAAAACTATGTTATGGGAGCCAATGGCATCTCCCAAGCTAATTCTATGGTAACATTAGACTTGTGCTAACACTGAAACATTATATTATATTTTACGCTGTTTATACTAAAATAGATACGACTCAAGCCACAATACGATATTACAAGTAAACATTGTGTGTGTGCGCGTGCGCGCGCGTGTGTGTATGTGTGTGTGTGCGTGTGTGTGTGTGTGTGCATGTGCGTGTGTGTGTGTGTGTGTGACAGTTAAGCTCAAGTAATAGTCAGGTAGTATGTTACCCTGAGCAGCTGATGTTTCTCTGCGAGTCCGAGCGAGGCGTACGTGTGGAAGAGGTTGAAGAGCAGCGGCAGGTGGCGGTGCGCGTGCGACTCGGCGTGCGGCGGCGCGGCCAGCGCGCGCACGGCGCACAACACCTGCTCCGAGAGGGACGGCGCCTCCTCGCGGCTGCACCACGCGCCGTAACCGCTGCTCACTGGGAACCAAATACAGAATACACAACTTTATTTATACATACAGTAGAACATCTATAAGTCGAACATCAAGGGAGACGCCAAAAAAATCGAGTTACAGAGTTTTCAACTTAAGAGGATTTCGACTTAGGCGAATTTTGATTCGACATAAAGAGTTTGAGGTTTATTCTTATACATTTTGAGTTAGAGAGAATAGAGATATATTGATTATTTGTAGGTATTTTAAGTTATTATTTAATCTCTTTGTCGAACAACCCGTATCGTATTTATTGTAATTTCCTCTCCATGCTTTGGATGCCTGGAAGAGATCGCTTTCAGTGAGAAGGCCGCCACTTGTAACACTAATTATAAGTTGTTAATTTAGTTTATCTGTAAGTGTTGCAATGAAGAGTATATCTATCTATCTAACTTTAATTCATTACTTAAATACTATAATAAAATAGACGAGCGCACGAAGTTCTATGAAATTCCGTTCATAATGGGGTTGTTTGCAACTCGTTCAACGACATTTAATAAAATTCCAAAATATTACGATGAATGTACGAAAACCATAATAAATAAATATAAGGACACATTACACACAAGTCTGGTTAGCCCTATACTTAACTATTTCTACTTTGCAATTATGGTTGGTAACACATATACTACATATACATACTTTATATAGATAAATATTTAACACCCAGACCGACGGCCAACTAATTTAGTTCAGCACAAAGATGTTGGCTGTGCCAGGAATCGAATCCGAAAGCTTCTGATTGGCAATCCTGTAGTATGGTAATCATTACGCCAAAGATGTCGTCAAACACATCATTAACACACATGTGTTCTAATATTTATTTATTTTATTGTATCTCTGCTCTCGGGACTCTGACTCTGAGGTTAATAATCTAAATACCCAAATGCCGACTCACCCGGTGGATCTTGCATTGAGAAGTGCGCGAGGAACACTATAGTCTTCATAAACACTATCCTCACCTCCGCTGTCGGACAGGACAGCAGATAATCACACAACCTGCAGAGAAATAATGCATCAGTTGCATTTATTTAGCATTGCATTTATTACTTAGCCAGAATCCATTAATTATGTAATTTTAAATACTTTTGAAACTACCCAAATCTCTCGTCTTCCTATGTCTTTTACATTTCACAACGAGAGAGTTATGAGCATACAAGTATTTCCCTCTAGCTATTGTTAAACAATTGCATGTTATAGCATTTTCTAGTGCTCGCCTGGCTTGCTACCAGCATCAAGTAGAAAAATCTATCACCAAGCAAGTGTTCCGGCAGTCTCATTGAGAGCCAGTTATTCCAGTCTAGGCAATCTCCGCCTTAAACCAGTGTGTCGTAAACTTGTATGGTTACGGGCCCAGCAAAAAAATGCTTCAGGACTTAATTTAGCCGAGTCCATTATATATATAAATTTACTCAATTTTAAACCTTAGAGAGGGTACACATTGTGTAATAAAGAGTTTTTCCGCCTAAAGAGATCTTGCAGATATCTTATATGGAATAGTACTTGAAAGTTTTAGCAAATGTATAGTAAAAATAATATATATTGAAAATTATATAATACCTGTGTGAGTTTTTGAATAAATCCGTGGCGAACCAGGCGCGTACCGCTTGTGAGCATCTCAAATGCTGCGCTATGATTTCATGCCTGAAACAAAGTTATATGATACTTGAATTTTGTACTCTCTATTCTAAGACATTGTAAACTTTACGTATCCATATGTTATTTATTTATTTACATCACTTTATTTATTTATAACCAATTTACCAAAGTAAGTGACAAATTATTATCTATACTATATAAGACTCTTTGTCCTGACTCATTCATTCATCTATAGGCAACGCAGAACCCAAACGGCTAGGTCCTAAGGGTATGAAATTTGAAGAGTATATTTGTTTTAGTTCATGGACATACATGTATTGTACTAGTATGTATGTTATTATTTTTAGTTTTTAATATCGTATAGCAATGTAATGGCTATATAAAATTGGCGCAGGAATGGGATTATATAGGTCAATTATAGTTCTGAATAATTTTAATTTCCATAGTTAGGCGAAAAGCGGCATACACGCGGGCAGAGCAGCAGGTAACAGCTAGTGCTATGTACAATTGTTAAATTAAAATAAGTAACCTTGTAATGCTTAACTGTAAACAAAACAGCTAAACTGTGCTTGCAGTGAAAATGGGCCTCAAGATCATTGACTTAATGGAGATACCATTAAGTCCATGATTTGTATACCCAGTAAAGAAATATAAAACATCTAACAAATATTGCTTTTGAGAAGGGAAAAAAACAAGTGCAGAATCTTACCAGTCGAGTGCTGGTCCACGCAACGCCTTTTTCGTCCTGAATCCGACTTGGAATAAGAATTTGGTCGCTAGCTGCACTGTCAGCATTGAAATTTCTTCATGATCCGGGCCCTGTGAAACATGCGTACGATTATTTTTTACTCGATCATTACATCGTTCCACTGCTTTCTAATCCACTTAACCACGAAGGATGGCCGCTTGTAGTTTCGCAAGACATACTGAAACAGATTCACAATCTAAAAAGCACTGTATACGAGGTGAGTTGTACCTATTGATTCCCTATTCTGTCCAGGCTGACAAAAAGGTTATACATATGTCCACAAGTATCTTGTATGTATATTTCCGTTGTTTCTGTAGTACCTTAATAAATTTTGCAAGCTGCAAGATACAAGTAGGCATTAAAGTGAGGTAAGAAAAACGTCGGATTTATTGCGCGAAATAATCATATGTGCTTCGTAATATAAAAATAAAATACGAATAGCAAAAAGGAAAAAAGGTTTACAGAAATATTATTTTATAACTTAAATTTTTAAACGTAAGATTTATAATGAATTTGTTTGTAAGTTATCTCCTAGTTATCGTATCAGTATATATTTAAGATTAATGAACATAAACATCTCTTTTTTTAAATACGACTAGCTGCGCCCCGCAATATTACCCGCGTTAATCCGGGATAAAAAGTAGCCTATATGTTAATCGAGGGTCTTCATATCTCCATACCATAATTCTCCAAAACCGTTTTAGCTGTTTGAGAGTGAGAAGTAACAAACATACACAAACTTACGCATTCATAATGACTATTTTTTATTCACATTTTGTATATGATTTCTAACAGATAACGTTATTGCCTGAGATGGAGTTTTAATTCAGAAAAGGCGACTTTATTTTACATTTCGGTAAAAAAGGCTTATGAAAATCTAACTACCTATCTTCAATTGGTGATCCAGCGAGGTAATACTGCCAGCATATTAGGCACCTTACCCGCGAACACAGAATAATTTATTATTTGTAATTTAGGTATTTAAGTTTTAAATATTGTGTAAATCTGTTATATAATAGTAATATAATTTTTTTGGTGGTTTATTATTAGCAGGATGACCAATGTATTTATGAACAAACCAGTCGACTATCCACTAGATAATTTTTTACTAATGAGAGCTATAATCAAATAATGTACTTCTATTTCTAATAAGTTTCACAAGTTTATATTTACCCATAAAGCAGTCTGCGCGCCCGGCAGTAAGTGTATACGCATACAACACAGTTTCTTCATGAACGTGAAATGCTCGATACTGAACTGATCTTGATTGTGGGAGAACGCAATATTTCCTCGACGTACTGAGTTCCAAATGGGCTTAGGAATTGCACTTTCCCTGAAAACAAAAATATTTAATTATAGAAACCGGCTTGATAGCTGGTTGCAAATAACAAAAAAATCTCTTGCTAACTTGTGATCAGTGCACCAGTGGACTTAAAACATTGACATTAAACAGTGGAAATTATGTGAACTGTTAAAAATTAAATTTCAACTCAGTGTGATATGGGCGCATCAGCCTAATGCTGCTCGCCTATAAATTTAATAAATAAATAAACAGCCCACTATAATAAGTTTCCACTGCTGGGACTCGGGGTCTTCTCTCACGGGAAGAGTGATATAGGCCATAATCCACCACACTGTCCAAGTCCATTAACGAAAGTATTTTTAAGTACATATATTAGGACACATTTCACATACGGCTGGTTAGAGCCCCCTGCTAAACCATTTATGTCATTAAATTTTATTATCAGTAATGTCATTTTGAAATATGTATTTGATTTTATACATGCATTTGATAACAAGGTTTCGTAACCACACAAGTCAGGGACGCTCAAGCTGAAAGTGTAGCGAAGTGTGGAACTAGTTTGAAAAAAAAAAATATGTCAGAACTCTGGCATGTCTAAGAGACTAACATCTACCAACCCTCAAGTTGATTAATCTTGTTGCCAGTTATTTAAGACTAGGCATGCTCAACCTTAGGCCAGAGTGTAACTCGTGTGATTACGCACCTCGCTGGTCAATTGCTTGGGTGCAAAGAGCAAAAAAACATTTTTTTAAACCTAATCATCAACAAATCAGACACAGTCTTCTATTTAAGAGGACTTACTTAGTTAAGTTCCGGCAAAATATAAATAAATAAATATTAGGACACATTTCACACACGGCTGGTTAGCCCCATACTGAACCATTTCTAGTTTGTGTTATAGTAGCTAACACAACTGATATACTACATATAAATATTTTATATAGATACTACATATTTAACACCCAGACCCACAGCCAACAAATTTAGTTCATCACAATGATGTTAGCCGGGCCAATCGAACCCAGAACCTTCTGATTGGTGGCAGTCCGGCATGGTAACGAGGTGGTCAAAAAAAGTGAATAATTGACTTATCAAATTAAATCACTTATCATGAAACAAGTTATACTTACGCGAGTGTCATAGTTTTCAGAGAGTGCTCCAGGCTCTCCGTCGTGTCCAGAGTATCTTTTCTTGTATAGAACAGCATGTACGCGTTCCACCATCTCTTTTGTCGCTTATACGTCACCCTCTTCAAAATTGGATCGAATGTCTGGAAACCGATTAGAAATTACCATCCCACAAGTATATCACAAGGCATATAACACAAGGGCGCATTTGTATAATACAAGCACGATTAGAATACGAAAATATTAATTTTCAAGTACCGAATCTCAAAGATCCATGGAAAAGAGTTTATGAGGTGTGTGTTTAGAAATATGTAAAATAAATAACCAAGCGAAGTACTAGAACATAAATCTCTTGATTCGAAATGAAACATATAGCAACAGTGTAAACATACGTTTTAAGGGTCCAAAATGACATACAAATAGGATATGGAAAGGTAGAATAATAGGACCATATCTTGACGTCCCACGGTGTTACCCGCGTTAATCCGAAACAAAATTAAGTTAATCCGGGGTAAAATGTAGTCTATATGTTATGTTAATCCAAGCTCTATACTATCTTCATAGTAAAACTCATCATTCCAGTATCCACACACACACACTCAAACTTTCGCATTTATAATATTAGAATAGATCGATCAGAAAACTTTCTACTCTATGGACGAATTTTTTAATATCGTAAAAAAATATATGTGAATCATGTTTGTCGTGACTTGTAATTGTTGAATATTAGTATTATTTTATTAGTTAATAATATTGTCATTTATTACAAATTAATTGGTGGCGATTCAGCGGCACACACGACTAAACTAAATTTAAAGAAGCCCCATTTCTTTTAATCTTAGGTGGCCAGAAAGAGAGGCACGTTCTGAACCACAGACAAAAGAACTAAAATCACGTCAAATATGGAATGTGCAGGCAGTTTTAGAGGTGATACAAGTGAGTGCGGTCTAAAGTCGCCTATATTTTCTACATTTGACGTGGTTTAAGTTGGTTTGACTATGGTGCAGACCCTGCCGTCTCTTTCTGGCCACCTAAGATGAAAAGAGACGGGGCTTCTTTTAAATTTAGTTTAATCGTGTGTGCCGCTGAATCACCACCATTGTATTTCTTATTGTCATTTTTTAATTTTTGACGTATAATTGAATAATTATCAATAAATGGTTTATCTTGTTAGTGGAATAATTAACAGAGTAGCTCACCTCGCCCATGTACTCCCCGCCGAAGCACTGCACCTTCATCTCCTCATCGTCGTGCATCGCGCACTCAGACACGTCGCCGTCGTCCAGTTTCACCCACCGACCCGTCTCACTGCCATTGTCTCTGTAGTAACCATTGTCAGGTTAAGTAGGCTTCAAACTTTATGATTCTAATTGGACCATCTACTATAACATATTTGCTGCAACAGGCATGTTCCAGCAGTGCCGTTTGTGAGGAGCTATTGAAGTACTATTTGTGAATGTTTTTTTTACTATTTATTTCTAATTTAAATTGTAATTTCTATATGTAAATTTTTATTATTTGTTTATGTTTTTGTGAAATTTAATTGAATGTACCTAATTTAGAATTAATATGGGTCCTTGAAACCTGAATAAAATAAATTTATTATTATTTAGAAATAAGCTGAAACTATTTTTAATTAATAGAGCACACTACAGTGTTAAGGAATTTATCAATGACAAATTAATTAATAATTGACATATGTATATAAAATAAAGATTGTAGAATGACTTGTAAATCTAGATTTATCAATAAATTATCTGTATCTGTACTAGATTAGCTAAATATGTTGCATACATACAGTGTGAATTCTATACAACGACACTGAAGAGACTGTGCATTTTATGGCGTTTTAGAGTTTGTCGTTAAATCGAGTGACGTTGGACATGGAGTTTACACTGTGTATGTATTTCGTTTTGACAAAACAATAAAAAGTAACTAAGGTATATTAGGATACATTTTAGACACGGCTGGTTAGCCCCGTTTCTAGTTTGTATTATTATTGCTAACACAACTGATATAGTACATATACATACATAAATACTTTATATTGATACATATTTAACATCCAGACAGAAGGTGGCTGCCAAATCTCGCTGAGTATTAGTAATCTGCTACAGAAAATGCTTTGGTTTTTTTACATAGTTTCCTTTACCCACATCGAAAGCTTTGCCAGGGATCGAATCCGCACCTTGTCAGATGCAAGGCAACCGCATGTCTGACGTTGCTGTTGTCGGACTGCTCCGACTAGCTGCATTAGTTTATCTTTGTAATTAACTAAATTTGTTGGCTGTCGGTCTGGGTGTTAAATATGTTTCGATATGAAGTATTTATGTATGTATATCTAGTATTTCAGTTGTTTTAGCAACCATAATACAAACTAGAAATGGTTTAGTATGAGGCCAGCCGTGTGTGAAATAGGAAAAAAAACAAGAAATACTTTAGTTTCATTACATTTCTTTAACCCAAAGCAAAAATCTCATTGGCGGTGATCGAACCCACGCCTTGTAAGATAGAAGGCGAGCGCACGCCCAACTATGCTGTGGTCGATTCGGAATGCTACTAGCTGCAATAGTAATAAAAAGTACAAACGGTATCAGTTAGTTACCTTAGCAGCACGTAGGAGTAATAATGTCCACCCGAGGCCTGCCCGGAGTGAACCACGATACCACTCAGTTGGTATTGAGTTTCTCTGGAACTTTCCTCACCGCCCTCCCACAGCGACTCGTCGCCTTCCGCTCGAGCTAAGCCCCAAGCTGGAAATATTTAATTTGAACATACACTTTACAATTTATAGGACCTGGTTGACCGAGCTTTGCACTGTATTTTTCTTTAATATGACATTTTCTTAAAATGATTCCTAGCTATATCGATTTATATATAGCCCCCGAAACCCTCTGTATACTAAATTTCATGAAAATCGTTGGAGCCGATTCCGAGATCCCAATTTAGCAGGGATTAGAATACTAGAGAGGATTGCGGATTCCCATACAATAAAGCGTGGCGCGGAAGTTTGCAAATTACCGATGAAACCTAGATGGCGCTGCAAATCGAGCGTGCAGCCTAGCTACAGCCAAAATCCGCAACGCGCTGCAGTCGCATAGTGATATAACGATAGTGGATTGCGTGACCCGAGTGAAGTCGTTTCAAGAAAATACGAATAGATAGCGCTGCGTATGTCGAATAATACACGTAGTACGATTTTTATTTTTTTTGTTTCGATTCTTGAACCGATTTTCTACAAACATACTATACTCCCGACTAACATTCCTTTCAATCAAAACTAAATTCAAATTGGTTCATCCATTTGGGAGCTACGATGCCACAGACATACCAGATTTATAGCACACCATCATTTTTATATTGTATTTTTGTTTAAGTTTTTTTCTCAGGTTTCCGAAGATACAATTAGCCTTTAATAATATTCTTCCACAGTATAATAAAGTTACATAAGCCACAGTAGACTTACCCGTGTAAGGTTCCACATCCAGTTCCCGCGGGAACTCAAAGTAATCGTTGAACTTTATTGCACATACTTTTTCAAAATCGTATTCGAACCTTTTGAGTTGAATTACTAATACTGGTGGCAGTTTGTTGAGACACAACCTCTTCACAGTCACCACCTGAAAGTATACAAAAACAATAATAAAAGAGTTTCTTCATCATTGTATCCAAAGAGATACCCATTGGCAAAACCATAAGACTCCACAGTTAAATTGCCCATGCGCCTGTTATAAGACTGTATGTTATTTACTATTGTGAGCACGAAACTAGTAACAAAAGTAAATTCACATCACTTTCCGTTAGGCAGCCGACATCCTGGATCATCAAGAGTAATATGTCAAGTCTTCAGGTCATCTCCACTTCAAATTGACAATTCGTAATGCAATGAAAGACGCAATAGAATACTCCGTCATTTGGTAGCTTATTTAACGAATAGATAAAGTAATTAGTAATTACATACCTAAATATTCTATGTATATTTCGAGTCTATAAGTTGTTTTTTTAAGATCGACAAAGAATCAAAATATTACTTATGCTGGAAGGGAAAGCAAATTTAATTTTATTCCAATTTTAGTATTTGTCATTATAGCGGCAACAGAAATACAAAGTGTAAATTTCAATTCTACGAAACTAGTCACATATGTAAATTCACATCACTTTCTGTCGGCGTAGTTAGTACTATGTCAAGTCTTCTGGCCATCTCCACTTGACAATTCGTAATGCAATGAAAGACCCAATAGAATACTCCACATACCTTTTTATTACATTTATCACAGTGATAGGCGTCGGGACCTTCCAAAAGCTCCCCCCGCACGTAAGCTTCTAGAGATTCTTGTAATCGAGACAGGTTCCTAATGTCCAGTGACACTACACTGAACGGTTCCTCTTTACAATACCTAGAATGTACAGGAAATATGATATAAAGATTCTCAATTTAATACAATTACAATTAAATTATGATAGGTGGTACTATGTGTAAAGGTTGTATGGAGGCAGGTAACAGTTAAGTCTGTGCTTTGAATTTTAAATATGCAAAACAAGTTTTTGACAACCTCGTTGGCGTTGGGTTACCATGCCGGACTGCCAATCTAGAAGGTTCCGGGTTCGGTTCCCGGCACGGTCAACATCTTTGTGCTGAACTAAATTTGTTGGCTGTCGGTCTGGGTGTTAAATATGTATCTATATAAAGGTCTTCTTCCTTCGAGCGCAAGGCTTTATTGAAATAGCTTAAAAAGTTATAACAACCACTACACTTATCGTAACGGCTTGGATAAAGGAATTAAATTTCTTTCTATGAAAATAAAAAAGTGTAATAACAGTATTTACCTATGGGGACAGCCTTTGCAAATCTTTTGATCAGAGTAAGTCCCGCCCAAAGTTTTGGCCATCAGTTGTTCCTGGCCGAGAGATTTCAACGCCTCGTCCAGACTCTCCACTAGTGACATGAAGAACTCGACTGCGTCTTGCTGCTCTCGTAGGTTTACTGGCTCGCCTTGTAGCCTGAAACAAGGATATGATTTGAAGTCCTAGTATCAATATATTGTTCATTTAAATTAATGTCACAATTCAAATAAATTGCAGTTGTTGGGGAACTGAGGCCAAACTTTTTATTGCTGAGATTGGGCATAGAATTAGAGAGAGATCGGGTGAATTCCGCTCCGGAAGTACCTGGCGCAAAAGCTATCATCATAGCTATACAACGCGGAAATGCCACGAGTGTAATGGGTACCTTTCCGTCAGGTTCTCTCCGGTGTGGCCTTTTAAATTAGTTTTATTAGTGGTTTTGATTTTAGTTTTAATTTTATATTGTGAGTAGTAAATAAATTTTGGATTCCAATATACTTATGTTAATAACTTAAAAAATAATTAGTTTGCAGTTGATATGTCTATACAAAAAGCTAAAAACTAATCAAATAACCCGCCCCGGCTGCCCATCGCGCTCGCTGCTTTACCGCGCTGAATAGGCTACGGCTAACCTTTGCGCCAAGAAAGACTCAGAGTGGAAGTCACCGGTGATATGATTTAGCTTAAAACCTTACCTAATATGTAATATAAGAAACCCGAGAGTGACATTACTTTACTATAAATGTATTTTTTTCGTTTTCTGCATTTGGCAGATGATTTACGAGGGTGAATCAATAAATTCTTGGAATCAATATTAAAAAATGCAAACATTTAAATAGTTATATTTTATTTTTCTACATAATCTCCCTCCAATGCAATGCATTTAGAATAACGCGTTTCTAACTTCCTTATTCCTTGTGAAAAAAAATATTTTCTTGACTCTCAAAAAATTCCTCTTCGGCAGCTATAACCGCGTCATTATCGTGAAATTTTGTTCCACGAATTTCCTCTTTTAATTTTGGAAATAAGTGAAAATCACTTGGTGTTAAGTCCGGAGAATATGGTGGGTGGTCAAGGAGATTGAAGCCAGCACAGCGGATTGCGTTGGGCGCAACTTCCGATCGATGAGCAGGAGCGTTATCTTGAAGGAACAACACGCCCAACGACAGTTTTCCACGACGTTTTTCTTTAATCGCTTCACGCACTTTCGGGATTAAATTTGCATAATAGGGTCCAGTAATCGTCTGGCCTTTTGGCATGTAATCAATAAAAAGGATTCCTTCACTATCCCAGAACACAGAGGCCATAACTTTGCCAGCGGTAGGAGCAACTCGAAATTTCTTAATGGATGGAGAGGATGGTCGTTCCCGAGACATGCTTTGTCTTTTAGTTTCAGGATCAAAATGGTGGACTCACGTTTCATTCATGGTGACAAGACGACGGCAAAAAATATCCGAATCACGCTGGAACTTTTCGAGATTACGCTTGGAAATTTCCAAACGTCGCTTTTTGTTTTCGTCGGTTAACATTCGTGGCACCCATCTTGCAGACACTTTTTTTAACCTCAGTGAATCAATTAAAATGCATTGAACGCTACCAAAAGATATATTTAGGATCTCAGCTATATGTTTTATAGTCATTCTTCTGTCTTCCAAAACCAGATTCTCAACCTTTTTGACATTTTCTTCTGTAACGGAGGTTGAAGGCCGCCCAGAACGCGGGTCATCTTTACAGCTTGATCTACCTCTTTTAAATTCAGCCATCCAGTACACAACCGTAGAATAGGGTACAGCATCACCCCCTAATGTCTGCTGAATGTCAAAAAAAATTTCCTTCGTAGACATTTTTTTCAAACTGAGATATTTTATCACCGCATGTAACTCACTTATATCCATAATTTTAACTTTTTAGCAACTCGTTGCACAAAAAAATTTATTACATGCGAACGAACTGACAAAAACAAGTGACAGTCTGCATAAATATAGTGTGATAGACACTCTTTAATTTCAATATCGAACTTGATCCAAAAAGGTTTCATATATATGCACTTCTAAGAACTTTTTGATTCACCCTCGTATAAATATAGTTAAATTTTTTTCGCAAATAACCTGCTATTTTAGTTGTTGTTGTTATCCAACACTGCACGTTATTTGGAGGATAAGATAAGGAGATTTTTTTATATGAAATCTTGTGACAGCTAACAATTGTCCGTATACTACGTCCTACAATCGTTTTTGTGTATTTTTCAACTATTTATTTTGAATACTTACTTGAAGTGAGCCCATAATCCCCTGGGAATGTAGTACTGTAGTTTACTGTAGCGTAAATGTGCAAAAATTGCTTGTACTTGCTTCAATATCGTTATATTGTAGTCGATGTTGTTCTGGAAATAAGAATGAAGAAAAATCAATATTCATACATAATATGGTTGAATAAATATAGTTGTTATTAAGTAAATTGATTAATCAATGTAAGTTCCATGCCTAAAAATAATAATACTTTTGTTGTATGGGAACTCCCTTAAACATGTATTTATTTTATTAACTTATTTATATTGAAAGGTAAATAAAAAGGTACCTTCATTTTCTGTGAAAATTTGAAGCGTTTACCTGCCACTGTTATAGATATATAGAAAAAATACTAAAAACCAGGTTTAATGTATGGGGAACCCCCTTAATATTTTCATTATATTTATTTTTAGTATTTGTTGTTACAGTGGCATGGGAAATAATACATAATTTGTGAAAATTTCAGCTTTTTAGCTATCACAGTTTCATAGATATAGCCTGGTGACAGACAGACAGCGGAGGCTTAGTAATAGGGTCCTATTTTTACCATGTATGTAGCCTTAAAACACGCATACAAATAGTAATCATGTACAATTTTAACATTCTTACTTCTGTATTGTTTTCTAAGTTATGGTGGTGATGATTGTCTCCAGAGAAGTCTTCATCAGGGTCTGTTGCAGCTCCTGCAATTACATAATGCTGTTTAATGTTTACATACAAGACAAAACAAATAATTAAAGCATAAGCAGACTACTATAAGTTCCTACTACTGGTACTTGGATCTACTCTCACGAGGAGAGATATAGGCCATATTCCACCATGCTGGTCAAGTCTCTACAACCGCATACCCACAACTTTCAGGGATACACCTTCCACCACTAGCTTTAAGACTAGACTCAGGGTTTGGCTATTAGATAAATCTTTTTATAATATTATTATATATTATTTTATATTATGAGCCTGTTTTGTCCCATTGAAGAACAAAGGCCTCAAATAATATATAATAGGACTTAAATAATATATAATAAACAAAACTTTTTATAATATTAATAATTATCTAGAATTGAAAATTGACATTTGATTTGCAAGCACACATCTTCGGATATTGTGGTCCTCAAACATGTCGGATTTCTTAAGATATTTTCCTTCATCGTAAAGCGAGCGTAAAGACACATTACTTTAAAATTAGTTATACTGTTGTGTCGATATCAAAATAAGGGCTGTCAAATTGAAAAGGACACGTTTCCTCAGCGGGCCACACTAGATTTTCTCTAGTAAACATGTGGCTATGATAGTATTCTGCATCTCTAAAAAGGACTCTGGGTTATTGCTGGTTAAATACCTTAGCAGTACTATGTAAAAAAAGCAGTAAATACGATGTGTGAATCTTACCTTGCACAGTGAGAAGAGAGTTCCGTATGTTGGGCACGCAGTAGATCTGCTGCAGTACAGAGTTCATATAGCACGTGGCGCCCGCGTTCTTCAAACCCACCAGGCCAGGCGCTGGCCTCGGACCCACGCACGGTATGTACTCCCACTCCGTTAGCGGCACGCTCTTGTCTGTTCAACCAGGATTTTTTTAAAGAATTTAGTCAGAAGGAATTTATTTTCTTATCAGATAGGAAAGGAGGTAAGAGTAATCTAAGAAACCACCTGTATATATAATACGTATTACTAGAACATCATGCTTAACATGATATCGTAGTTAGGCGTGTAACATAGAAGCATAATTATGCGGGGAAGTTAATATCGTAGTTACGCGCGTAACATAGAAGCGTAATTGCGCGCGTAACATGATAGCGTAGATACGCGCGTACCATAGAAGCTCTCAATCAACCGCTGATTTACAAAAAATGCGAATATAGATACAAAGATATGTATAAAGTAACCTATATACAGCCAACTTGAATAAACGGAAGAGTAACTCCATACAATTGCAGCTTAGAATTTGAATCTAGCTACGCACACAATTATACTGCTATCCCAACGAAACACACACAAAGCTCGCGCGCGATTGGTCGCATCAAGGTCACGCCACCGATACTAGCCGCGTGGGTAGCTGTTTTGCCCCGCCCACCGCGGTATTTTACGCGTGGACAGTGGAACCATTTATCGACCAAGTTACTATTGTATTTATTCTAGTTCGCTGCCTATATACAAAAGCAGTGTTGTATGTGTACTTATACTTGAGGCATGGGGATAAGATGTTCACATACCGCTATAAAACATTTGCTCGAGAAGGTTGACTAGCACCGCCATGTTGGGCACGCAGCCGATCACAAGCGCCAGCAGCACGTCGGTCGCGGCGGTGGCGGCGCCGGAGGTCCGGCATAGTGGCGCCGGGGGCTCTTCTTCTAAACCGCCGTCACCCATATTGCTCCATGCCCACGAGTATGGCCAGAGGAACTCCGTTAGTAGTTCCTGGGGGGAAAGAATTCAGTTAGAATTGGCCCTGCTGGGCTAGCACGAACTATGGACTTACTAGTCTTTCTACAATTTTTTTCCACCTGTCTGTTGGCAATTATAATATTTTCCAGCTGAAATTTTCCGCACTCAACGCTCTCCTGGCCGCCAACACGACGTGTGACTTGTTCGCGGACGGATGGCCGGTTGTTATGCTAGCGTGTCTTACTTATTGTGAGCTAAATGAAAAAAGGAGTAAGAGATAGGCTAAGTTTGTATAATTTGACAATTGTTATGTAATTTGTGACTCATGTTAGTTAGATTTGTATTTTTAGGTTTGACTTAAATATGTGTAAATTATTTAATGTAATGTTATTATTATTGTCTTAATTTAATGAAACTAATGTAACTATTGTAATTAGATGTATGCTATTAATATTCATATTTAATTAATGTAATTGGTCTATGTAGTACCGTTTTAATTAAATTCAATAATAAATAAAAATAAATAAATTTATACAATATTGAAACTGATGTGAAGTGCCAGCTTAATATCTAAATGCAGACAAGCACAAGACATAACAGGCTTGCCGCGCCCACGCTTTGACACTGTGGGCAAGCGGCGCGACTTTAGAGGGACTCTTGTCACATAGAAGAGTCGCACTTTCTTTGGTGTGCTATAATATACAAGGGACATTTTGACACACAAGTGTCAAATTCGACAACTAACTAGAACAAGAGTAAAATTAGGCACAGAGTAGAGAAGACGTTAGGAATTTATGGGGTGCATTTACAAACTAACTCTGCACACAATTCTTGAATCTTTTAATTACCTTGATAAGTCCAGAGTCCTTATGGTCAGGATGAGATCCATACTGATATTTAACTTGCGCCGGGACGTGAACTAACAATTCTCTGGTGAGGTTCATGTGACCTTCGAGTAAAGTGTCGTCTAGAGTCTCTGGCTTGTCGCTGACTGATCTTATCCACGCCACCTGCAAAATAACAAGCAACAAGAAAATTGCACTATTTGTAAAATAGTGCAATTTTCTTGATTATTTCCGATGACTCGCAAAGATATTTTTTATAAATTATAAATATTAGGACACATTAGTTAGCTCCATGCTAATCTTATTCTAATTTGTATTATTAGTATTATCAGTTTTCTATTATGGATAAAAAAACACTTCTTTGAAATTGGCATCACGATAAGCCATCCATGGCTATAAAACAAACACAAAATTATAAGATTTTACGAGCAATTATTATATATCTAGGCCACTGATGACAATAGCGCTCACGCATGATGGCGTCACAGAGTTGCCGCTCTGCTTACTTTGGCTTCGTCACTCACCTGCAGTGCTAGATCATTTAGCGTCCTCGAAGTAGGTCCAGCCAATGCTACAAGTCGACATAGCAGCTGCAGATACTGTTGAGCGTTCCGCGCGTGTCGTTGCAGTCTGACGCCACCGGCGGCAATGACGCCCACGCCGGCTGCCGCCGGGTTGCCGCCCGCTGCCGCCCCGGCCTCGCCTAGAGCCACGAGAGCTGCGCGGGCGCCTCCCCCGCCACCCCACGCGCACATTGATAATACTTGCTCGGCGCATGCTATTCGTATCTGAAACAATCACAGCAACAGTAGTGTGAATACTAGTATTTGATACCATGACAGCTCTTTTTTTAACGCTTTATAGGCTTGCGCTTGGCCACAACTCACCTGATGTTAAGTGATATTGCAGCCTAAGATGAGCTCGACAAGCGTGCGGTCGTTTTAGTTCTAGAGGCGTGGATGGGTTCAATCCCTGCTAATAAGATCGAGCTTCTTGTGAAGGAGAACATCATGAGAAAACCATAGCTTGGTGGTAGAGCATTTTTAAGTGCTCACCACCCTAAAATTGATTAATCTGAGACTAAAGTACCATAAGGTCTTCCCGCAGCTTCAAATTATTTCAGACTAGGGTCGCTCTACTTTAGGTCAGACTACGGCTTACGCGCCTTGGTGTTAATGTATTAAAAAGATGTTCATGTCTTTAACTGTAAAGACTTGTAAGTAATTTTGTAAAAAACAAACTTATTTGTAACTTTTAGTACAGATAAAAGCAGTAGAATATTTACCTGAGCGTTGTTACAGTCAATCATGAGATACATCGCCATATCCTGCCACCAAGTCTCGTGTAGCAGTATCTCGAGCCGGCCGCCGCTCAGCGCAGTACATATTGTTACCACTTCCATACATTCGCGAACCACTACAACCACAACAAAATATAATAATATAGTAAAAATATAGTAATTTTTTTTTTTGAAATAAATTAAAAAACATCTGGTCGACTCGACATATGTCTCGATATCAATATTTCTAGCACAATTTTTTCAAATGCACACAACTACAAAACTTGTACATTTGAACCAATGAGATCATTTAATGATCTCATTGGTTCAAATGTTTGGTAGAACCAATACGACTTAATTATATCATTAGTATAGTCTATAGACAATCACTTAAGCACCACTGTATTATATCGTTGACGCATTAAATTAGTAGGGCCCAGCACTAATTCTACAAGCTGTCGTTAAGCCGAGACAGAGGCCATCAAACGGTTTTAAACGAAGCTCACACGAAGAAGACTTTTACCACATCCCTTTGATATTACTGATAAGTTACTATTTAGTTAGCAGCACGTACATCACGTGCCAATTAGTATAGTTAAGCTGTTACTTAGTTCTAATATAGAGAGATAATATATGTACTTGGAGTCGACAAAATGACAGTTTATTTCTCATCATCACAATTCCTCATAATACGAACTAGAAATGATTCAGTATGGGGTTAACCAGCCGTGTGTGGAATGTGTCCTAATTTTATTTTTATTTAATTTTTTTACCCTCGACCACTGCCGAAGTATCAACCTGACCAGCAAACCCTTGTGTCGGCAAAGACGAATAGAATAAAAACTTACACACAACATCATCAGGGTGTATGATCCCGTTCACGTCTGCGGGCTGAGCGACGGCGAACGCGAGCGAATAGAGCGCGCGGACCGTCGTGGGCGCCGGCACTCGCCACCAGAGCAGCAGCGCCTCGGCCGGGTCGCCTTCCTCGCGAGCGCTCGATAGCACCTGCAGATTATAACATGCATCACTTACACGTATTAGTTTAGCATAAGCAGCCCACTATATGTTCCCACTGCTCGGACGCGGGCGAAACGCGAAAGGACTGCCCGGCGGCGAAGTCCGTCTGTGACGTTCCAACGCCCCAGATGGGGGAGAACGGGGCCATAATTTATAGAACTTCAGCGGCAGGACAAGCAGCAAAGTTCATGTTTCGGTCATAATAACCGAAAGGTTGGTGGGACCATGGGAGGTGGTGGGTGTGCTCGGACGCGTGGCCTTCCTTCACAAGGAGAGAGATATAGGCCATAACCATAATCCACCACGCTGGTCAAAACGCAAGACACACGTCTTCAGATTTCCTTAACTGTAAAGCGAGTGCAAAACCACATATAGATTGAAAAACAAGTTTAGTCATTGGCGTAGGGCTGGGATCGAACCAGGGGCCGTCAAATTGAAAAGCCGACGTTTGAGCCACTTACTCACGGGCATTGTTGATGACAGGGATCAATCGTGATCCCTCCCTGTGTGTTTATTGTATGGGAACCAGCAATCCTCTCTAGTCAATACTAGAAGCGTGGGGCGGAAGTTTGCCATAATTACTAATGGAACTTAGATGGCGCTGCAAGTTGAGTGTGCAGCCCAGCTGCCTCTATGCCTGCGAAGCGCGCTGAAGTCGCTAAGTTATATGATGATAGTAGATACGTGACCCGAGTGACGAGTTTCAAGCAGTAACGAATAGATGGCGCTTAACACAAAATAAAGGGGACGGGTTATTAGCATACAATAAGGTTATTAGCACAAAACAAGGTTACTTATCAAACCAAAGTAAGCCATGTAAGAAAAAGATTTACTATGATCACTTTTAACTTCTGGCTTATTTACCAGGCTCGACCCGCTGTTATCCATATTTAGGCCTTTAATACAAACATCAACATACATTCCTAGAGCAAATAAAATATTTGTAAGTACCTGTTCTCCTAAAGTGGCTGCCAATTTTTCCGCAATGGCTTTGACCAATAGTTCACAACTATGGTTGGGTACCGTCTGAAGTGCTTCTCTAAGAATTAACACGTCCACTCTGTAAACAATAATTATATTATTTGATAACCACCCTAAAAAAAACACTATAGGCATCAATAACATTTTTTTAGTTATAGATGCCCGCTGGTACCTGGAATCCTAAAACAAACTGCCTTCAAGCAGTTTTTTTAATGTGTCTACTATAACTTATGGGTTCAAAAAGTTAAAAATTTAGCTTATATAGCCAAGAGCATATAGTTTTTAATAGTTTTACTTTACCTGTGTATGAAAATTGTTACGGATACTAAATCATTATTTTCTTTTCATAAATCTATTTATTCATTTACCATTTATATAACGTATGTACTTTACATAGGTATTATCTTATCGCCTTATATTCATGTCTTTTTCTCTCTAAGATAAGCCTTGTATAGAACCTAGCCTTCTGTTTAGCACTTTATCACAATACATAATGAATAACAGTGACTTTACTGTTATTCATACATTATGCTTGCCTGGCTTCACAAACAGCTTTTAAACTACAATGAAGTTGTAGGTGCTCCATATCATATACCATATATTTATTATATTTTAATTTATTTATACTATACATATTACATCATATAAATTATCCATTTACAATAACGTATTTATAGTATTACACTCCACATACATTACTCACATACATCCGACATTCATTCATCACTCTTAACAAATAAAAATATTAATTATATTATTTACATAGGCATAGCCGCGCGAAAACACTTGTTTCGTATTTCTATTGTACGCGCGGCTGCCCGACGTCATCACGCCATCCATGCGCCGGCGCCGGCCGTCGCCGCGCAGTGCCAAACTAACTTCACTGCGCACGGCCGCGACACTCGCTCCCGCGCTCCGGCCATTTTATATTACGCAACTGGATGTACCTAATTGTCGTAATAAACCAAATAGACTATTTATTTCGTATCAAGTGGTTTGACTTTCCTGCCTCAGTCCTCGATCAAATTATAGTGACATACGCGCTATAAAGTCGCGTACAATTACTTCTTTGAAAACAAAAATCACAATTATACTTGTACTAACTGCACCCTGTGGTGCTAAGTTAACCAGGGTCTAAACCGACTCCATACCAAATTTAATTAAAAACTGTTATTCGTTTGAGCGTGAAGTATCAACAAACATACACTTCAGCACACAAACTATCGAATTTATAATATTAGTATGATAGCTAAAAAGTTTTATTACAAACCTAAACAACGCTAAATAAAAAAAAAATACTTACAAATAACTATGAGAGAAAAATCAATTTAAATAATAGTATTATTAAATGTATAACTATTGTATATAGATACAAACTTAAACACACAATTTAAATTAGAGTAGGCTCACCATTAGTATGATTCCTATTCTGAATACATTAATTATGTGAGCGAGCTATAAAGTGACAACTTGTAGCTCTTTGGATGTTTCATAAGTTTATACCTTTCTCCATTTACAATATGTAATTGAAGCTGATTAAAAAAAAAGAACTTACTTGGCGTCCGTGTTGGATTCTTCAATATGAGGCGAGATGATTTCAAGTAAGTGCCCCAATGTGTACTGGATCAGTTTGTTTAGTCGCACCAAAGCAATATACCCCACTCTGAAACAATACAAGAGTAAATAAAAATCCACCATTTTGTATTTTCTTGCAAAACAGTCAAGAACACCGTGATTGTAACAACCAATTCAACTATATTTTTTTAAAAGAAAAAAAAAATATTTTTATTTTTACAAGAATAATATAATATAAATGAAATAAAATAAAAAGCCATTTATTCAATTACACATTTTACAAATAATAACTCTGTACAATTATTTCATAATACTAGAGATTTATACTACTTTAGATGAAAT
This sequence comes from Mellilla xanthometata, assembly GCA_035578125.1. NCBI lineage: Eukaryota > Metazoa > Arthropoda > Insecta > Lepidoptera > Geometridae > Mellilla > Mellilla xanthometata. The sequence goes on from JAPUBQ010000020.1 coordinate 7,801,158, forward strand.
ATGTGAGACAGACATATCCCTGGCTGTCGATTGCGTACGAAGATACAGTACCCGGCGATAAATATTACACATCGACCTTTGGAAAGAGAAAATCAGCTGATTTCGACTTCGTATAGCGTTATCTCTGATGCAAACTACTTATGTGACGTTTTGTCAGTAGTTGTTCAAGTTTGTTATTTCGTGCGACGGAAATAATGAATCCTAAAGGTCGATGTGCAATATTTACCACAGGATACTGTACTTTCATATTATTATGAAAAGTTGTTAAAAATGCATGTAAAGTTTTTAACATTTTCTTAAGAAATAAATAGGAAATATTTTCATCATAGGTATGTCCAAGTCGTAGCATCTGGTTGTCAAAATTATTCATCACCATTTTTTAACATCAAGTGAAATATTTTATGCTAAAGCCAGGTTAAGATTTCCAAGCGATTTTTTTTTACATTCCAAACTGTACAACCACCATTGGAACTCATCAAATTAAATTACCTTCTTGTATGCGGAGCCGCGTTATGCAGGAAATCTTTATCAGACAAGCAGTTGACCAGCAACGGAGCTTTATTAATGCACGCCAATTGAAAACTCCGGTTTCGTTCCAATTTCGAATCCGACGCTGGCATTATCATGCTGTACAAAACCTGGACACAAATAAATAAAAGTTAGGGACAAGTTTACGAGTGCGAGGTTATGTATTACGGTGAAATTACTTTGCAACACATGCCTCCATGTTATAGGCAACTGTAGGCGGCTCAGGTCCGTACAGCATGTCCCGCATTTTCGTGTCCTCTCGACTTAGCAGCGCTTCTGTTAGCTTCTCCACCTGGAATAGGGAAAAGGTGAAATACATGATTGTCCTTGTCGTACAAGGGAAAGAAGAAGGCACCAGACCGCGCGAAAGGTCACCCACGAGGTGGACTGACCAAATCAAGGCAGCAGTTGGAGGCTCCTTGAATGACTGTAGTCGGATGACATCCAGCAGGCAGAGATGGCGAGATGTCGTGAGGCAAATCATATCTGCCCCCTCTAGTGACCCTCCATGACGATAACGACCGCTCTGACAAGAGCGTCACGAATAAGAAGAAGAAATACATGATTATTATATGAAGTAATAAGTTTTATTAAAAAAATATTTTATGCAAACTTTAATAGGTACAATTATCGATTCAATATCAAGTCCTTTCAGGGAACCCATGTTAGCGATAAAACCGCCAATCGTGGCCACTTTTTATTTTAAATAAATAGTAGGCCACATTTCACACACAGCTGGTTAGCCCTATACTAAACCATTCCTAGTTGGTATTGTGGTAGCTAACACAACTAATGTACTACATACATAAATACTTTATATTGATTATTTTTATCACTTAGACCTTCTTCTTCTTCACCTTATCCCATTTAGGTGGGGTCGGCACAGCAAATCTTCTTCTTCCACTCTCCTCTATCAGACATCATCGCCACACTCAATCCTTTCTCTCTCATGTCTTCATTCACACACTCCATCCATGTCTTTTTCGGGCGACCTCTTGCTCTTCTTCCTTGCACATTTTTAACACTTAGACCGACAGCCAACAAATCTAGTTCATCATAAAGATGTTGGCCGTGCCGGGAATCGAACCCGGGACCCTCTGGTTGGCAGACCAACATCGACATTCATGATCAACACGAAGTAATCAATGAGTATTGTCATTGAATGTTGTGGAGTAAAGGGAAGTAGTGTGATGGGAGTCTGTATACTGAAGTATGGAACTTTTCTAATGTCCCATGAACTCTTAGCCAATTATAATAGGGAGATACGTACAGTTTGCTTGTGAGGCGGACATATTTGTGAGAGCAAGTGCGCCGCTTCCGTCAGGGGTCCGAATCTCCTTGTGATGCCAATGTGTTCCAGAGACAACACGAAGGGTAAATACCACGAGCCTTGAGAAAATAGCTGAAACAAAACCATTTGTATTTACTTATGTTTATTGAACGTGGTTGAAAAAAAAATGACGACAGGTAGAGTAGAACCGTTACAGAGTGGTGGCCTAGAAGTGGCAAGCGGAAGTTAATCGTCCAGCGAGATGGGTTGACGACATCACTAAAGTCGCAGGTCCTACCTGGACGAGGACTGCACAAGATCGACGCAGGTGACACAAGCAGAGGGAGGCCTATACCCAGCAGTAGGATAAAAATGGGCTGTAGATGATGATGATGATGTTTATTGTCCAAGATAAATTGGTGGATGAAGTAAGTAAATAATGACTCACCACACCCGGTAAAGCATGTTCGGGAGTCGGCGCCAAAGGCGGTGAGTTTGTACTAGAATCGCTACTCGACTCGTTCGATGATCCGCACCCGCCGCTGCCGCACACTTGACCGTCGTAAACCTGAAGAATATACATAAAATGTTTCTAAAACGTAATCTCTCATCTCAACCTCTTGTTGAAAAATCGTACTACATGTCGCACATTCATTTCCTTAACGTCAAACAAAAATGATTAATTTTGATCAGTTTTTTTTTGTTTCCATATAAAGGTTTTTTGGTTTTTGATTTTATTAAATAAGTACTGTTAGTTTTATTCCATAATAAAAACAAAAGATATTACCGACATAGCTACTCTACTTTTATTTATGCCCTTTTAAAAAAATTCTAAACTTTAAACGCTTGTACTGACAATGTGTATATTTTGTTTAGTGACGTTAAGGAAATGAATGTGCGATGTATCATTTGATACATGTTGTTCATACCTTAGCAATAATCATAGTTTTATCACGCATGGGGATCTGCGAGAGTATTTTTCTGTCATGACTAGAATCCAACAGCTCCCCGTTCAAATACAACTCCATTTTATTGATGTACATTTCTAATTTTAATGTGTTTTCCATTAGCGCTTTCAGCCTGTAACAAATGTGTTTAAATTATACACAAGTCAGCAGGAAAAAGTAAAGAACAAAATCTTTATTTAATTTGATGATTTGAAACAGGCTCGGTACAATTTTTTGAGATGGCAGCCATTTTGGATTTAAATGTAAGGAAGAAGACTGTACTATTAGTCTAGCCTTTCCCTTTCCTCCTTTAAGGAGTTTAAAATATGTAATCCGCCATTTTGTGGCGATGGCAATGTTAGACCAATTTTCATCACAGCAGAAACACGCTCGACTTATTCGCCTTTTAAACAAACAATTAATAAATAAAATTGGAAATAATAATTATCCGAAAATCTCACAGACAAACACACACATGTTAACACATCCAATGGTTTTTGCGTCGGGAGTAAATAAAGATTACCTTAGACTAAGTTTAAAATATAAGATTACCTATTTTGTATAGTGGTACAAAACCTTAGATTAAGTTTTAAATATAAGATTACCTTCTTTGTATAGTGGTACGAATAGTATGTAGGATCTCATTTGAATGAGAGAATATTTCAATGTCCTCAACTTGTCGCTGCCCAGTTTGAAAGTTAAACCGAACTATGATGGAACAGTGCCTGCCGCGGGCCGATCGGAATATAGGCAGTATCTGTCTGTCTGTGGAAAATCTTCTATCACATTCGTTTATGTATTCTTGTATGGCACGAATTACACGACACATCCTTAAGCAACCCTCAGATCCATCTGAAACAAAAACAATATTAAATAGCTTTAAATTAAGTTTAATTAATTATTTTTAATTAATCCCAGCTAGAAATAAATACACAACATTATAATACTTCGCGAAGAAGCGATGACAGCTCAGTCGTGCGTGCGGCCATCTCACGTCCCGACCGAAGGTCATGGGTTCACCTTCGGTGAAGGAAAACAACATCGTAAGCAGTGTGATTACGCAACTTGTTGGTCAAATAATTAACTGTAGAAGTCTTCTGCTTCTTACAGTTAATTATTTGTTTGTACTCTGTTTCGACTTAAGCGTTGGAAGCAGTATAATAAACTCTTTTTATTTGGTACAAAAAGAAGTGCCAACAATGAATTTTTTTTTTATATTATAACTTTCTTTACTTTCTAATCCTACTCGAGTAGAGGCCGGCATTTTGGTCACGAGTAGCGTCGACCAAGCGTTTCTTTAAATCATTGAATAAAGATTTAGCTTCCGGTCCCCACGGCCCCAATATTTCTACCCCGAAAGAAACAAATAAATAACCACTATCCAGGTTACCATATTAATTAATTTATGAAAATACGTGTTTTTGGTAGCGTTAATGCGTCAATACATGAATAAAAATTTATCAAACTTGATAAACACATTTGAATATGTATGTACTATGTGTGCCAACTAAGAATAAGATCACGCTTGCTTCAACTTCACACGATAACTGTCAAAAAAGTACTGGCAGCAAAGATAGCGTAAAAAAGATTTTTTTGTTTCTGGATATAATTTTAAGTATTGTATAATTATTATATCCATATAAAAAACTATTCTTGAATTTTATTACTGGATAATTTTGGATTAATTAATTCTACAGGTAAGAAGTACCCAAGGCAAATTAACAACACCTAAAAAAAAACTCGTGACGAGACATTGGTTTTGGATAGTTTTGACTTAAGTGCTGTATAATAAATAAATTCTTTTTATTTGGTTCTAAAAGAAGTAAGATGAACAATGTTTTTTTTTATATTTTTATAAATATGCTTTTACTTTCAAATCCTACTCATTTATAATTAATTTGCCGTAAAATGTATAAGTAATAGCTAAACAGCTTACATTAAACATATTAACTGAATATAATTTGTTTACAATTTTTTTTGCACACCATACACTTTGGTAATGACGTTTGCGCGTATTATTGAGCAAGATGGCGGTTTGACAGTCCTATTCTTAGTTGGCACGCATAGTAGTAAAGGTAACAATTAATTTAGGTTTTAAGTCTTATAAATTATATGTGTGTGTTTGTATGTGTATGTGTGCGTAAGTGTGTGTGGGTGTAAAAAATATTACTATTAAACTCACTTTCCTGCTGCTCCATTTCCGTCTGCAAGCGCTGCAGGCGCGCGAAGCAGTGCGTGAGGAACGCCTCGTGGTGGTGCGCGGCGGTGAGCGGCGGGCCCACGCACGTGCACACCTCGCGCAGCAGCTCCACCCCGCGGAGCGATATCTCGTCTTCACACTCCGTTATTAACTGGAAATTACACGTACATTTTAAAATCTATCCGTATATGTGTGTCATCCGTCAACCTGCACTTGGCCAGTGTGGTGGATTATGGCCTATATCTCTCTCCTTGTGAGGGAAGGCCCCGAGTTGCAGCAGTGGGAACTAAGTGGGCTGCTTATACTATACAGCGTTTTTTTTTTTCACATTTCACACACGGCTGGTTAACCCCATACTGAACCATATCGAGCTCGTATTATGGTAGCTAACACAACTGATATACTACATATACATACATACATATATTTTTTATCTGTTCGTATGTTGAATGACATTAGCCCATTTTGTATTTAATATCTGTTAAAAAAGTCCAACGTTTAGTTTTACCTACACCGGCTCCCGGTATGTCAACAGTTGCGGCGAAAATGTGTTTATACCGGGAGCCGGTGTTTCAACATAAAAGTGGGTATACAGCGTTCTGGCCGAACCCAACTTGTTTTCTGCCCACCACAATATCCTACCCCTAAATTAAGTCTTTCCCTAAAGTTTTCGTTCCGAGCACATTCCATGAGCTAGTTATCCATGACACCACAACTGTCTCACAAAGGGGAATTGACTTTCTTCAGCATGTAGTAGCTTTCGGAGATCCCCTGGGGTGCTCCAGGGTCAGTTCCACTTTCAGGCACTTTTAATTTTTTCCCAACGTCTAATGGTCCCTTCTTTATTGCCGTACCTCGCAAGTGCCTTGTTAACAACTTGTTAAGTAACTTGTTACATCGGATTTACATTACACTAAATAAGTATAAATATTCTTAAAGTGGTTCTTTAGGCCTTTAAGCTATTTGTTCGATATTTTTTTCTGTTTACGATTTATAGCGAAAAAACTGTAAAATTAAGATTTTAGCTTTTTCTTCACCGTAACAAATTACGCAAAAAATATTTATGTATTATTTAAAAATTTGGCATAGGTACTTATAAATACATGTCAAATATTAAATTTACTAAGCTACTATTAATTATTTAGTGTTACTTACCCTCCATAAATAATCTAATCCTATGAGATCAGCGTCAACAAGTTGAAAACTACGTCGTTTCATTTTTAGCTTTCCCTCTTTGATGTTGACAGCTTTGAAAAACCTGTATAAGAAACACATACACTTTTACAGTTACAACTTATATGTTTTAAACGAAATACGTTTTGTGGTCATAAGCGGTCATCTATTTGAACTATTTATCATAGTGAAAAGCTGGTAGCTATCAGAATTTGTGTACGGTCAAGTAGTAACGTATTTACACCTGCCGGCGATAAATATTGCACAATGACCTTAGGAAAGAAACAATCGGCTTCGTAAAGCGTTATCTCTGTTGCACTCGCTCTTGCACTTGAAAAACAACTGAAACATCACATAGTTAAATAATGTACAACAGAGATAACTTCCTACTTATCTGAAATTAGCCGATTGTCTCTCTCCAAAGGTCGATGTGAAATATTTATCGCCGGATACTGTACATAGATGCGTCTTGTGATTGGTCAATCACCGTACGACCCACAGAGAAAGCAAACTAAAAAAAAATGCTTACCTTTCAAAGCATTTCATACCGGCATGCGTTACCAGGTTCGGTGGTAGCGTCATAATATTACGTCTAAAGAAATGCAGGTTAATGTTTGGGTCCAAATCTGGCTCTTCTCCCATTAGTTTACTGAACCATCTGAAGGCGGCTTCGCGGTCACCCGGATGTGCCGGCTTTTCTGCTATGCACACCCAGATTTGTTTAGCCTGCAAGCACATTGTCTGATGAATGATTTTACAAAACTGAATACGAATACGGTTGTAGGGTCCAAAAAGTTTATTGTAATTCGGAAACTAAGTAACTAAAAAATGTGAAAAAATAAATGTGCCGACCCATCTAGCGGGATAAGGCAGGGAAGAAGGTAATTAGAAATAATATGTAACTTTTTATAAGAAACAAGGTTCGTGCTTGACCTGAAATATCTTAATAGTATAGTCTATGGTACAGCGCGAATACCGAGTAGGAATCGGTTCGAAGATAAACAAACACACTCAGCGCCGCGATTGACAAATCTAAAGAAAGGAAATACACCATAGACTAGAGTTCAAAAAAAGCTTCCTTCCAGAATTTTTGCGTATAATCATAGCGCAGAAGAATAATATCGTCAAGAGGATTGTAGTAGTGTTTATTCTTAAAATAGATACAATAAAATTTAAACTTGGTTCGCGTCAATGAAAAGAACATTTGAAAGTTCATGCCATCTCACTTGCATAACCAAATGAGTGTGGACAAGAGAAAGCGAAATTTCAAATGTTTCTCGGTTTCTTTATTGAAGAAAAAAAGACTGAAGACATAAACATAAAAGGAAGGAACCCTAAACCCAGTAGTGGGTTGGCACCGGCTTGTTATGATGATGACTTACTTGTTCCGAACAAAGCCATAGCTGTCCATCCTTGAGTAGAAACCGTAGAAAACTTAACCGCTCGTGGAGTTGGGCTGTGTGTGGATACCTCCCATCAGGAAGCCAGTTGTCCCAGTCGATCGAGCCCTCCACTACAAACAAACATAAGTTCTAGAGTATTTATTTACGACAAGCTAGTCTAAAAACAAGCATTGTAGGCTAGATTACTAAAATACATTTTAATGTCTGTCTTTTCGAAATATATAGGACTTGCATTTTGTAAATGTGTGGAACACAAAAACAACAAAGTTTTACCGCATATAAATGTTTATTACATCGCTTCTCAGCGCGAATTATACAAACCTCTGCTTCCGAATTTCAATGCATTATTATTGTAGTGGTCATCCATCCAAAAACTGTCCATCCGACCACGCTAAAGGATAACCTTATTAAAATGGCAGGGTTAAGATAAAGAAAAAAATACTTGTTACATTTGTATATACACGTTAACTTCATCATCATCAGCCTATATCTACCAACTGCTGGGTATAGGCCATACATACAGGCTTAAGTGAGGACTCTCTTATGCCTGTATGTTCGATCTTGCGTTCCACAGCCCCAGAGCAAGCCCTCAATGGATCGGAAGTCATTGATCCATCAGGCAGATCGCTTTCTATCTCGTGGAAGCCGAACGCAGAAAGTTATAAACAAAATAATTAGCCAAGTGCGAGTTGGACTCGCGCATGAAGGGTTCCGTACCTTTGTTGTTAATTATTTAAAAGTGCTGCACAAAGGCTCACAAATTTCAGTCTAATTTAAATACAGTCAATTGGTATAGAAATTGACAATTTGGCAACCAGAGTTGTGAGATGGTTGTCATGGTTACAAAAATGGTTAAAATAGTTTAAGTATTTATGTATTAGGCTGCGAAGTTTTCTAATCCAAACTCGTATGTTTTTATATGGGAGCCCCCCTCAAATATGTATTTTAATTAAATTTTAAAATTTAATTTGATAGTTAATATAATTTGATAGTTAATATACTTTATGTATTTTGTTAAAATGTTAAGTGTCTAGCAGCTATCGTTATTGATATATAGCAAAAAAATACGAAAAAAACATGTTTATTGTATGGGGACGCACCCCTAATATCTCATTTTTTTTTTTAATATTTGTTGTTATAGCGGCACGGGAAATACATATCTTGTGATAGTTTCAGCTTTCTAGCTATTAAGGCTTCTGAGATACAGCCTGGAGGACAGACAGCGGGGTCTTAGTAATAGGGTCCCGTTTTTACCATTTAGGTGCGGAACCCTAAAAAAGAGGAACCCTATTGAATTAGGCTGGCAAGTACCTGCAAGCTTGTTCCTCACGTTATCCATGTAAGTGGTGAGCGAGTCGGTGACGAGTATGACGAGCGAGTGCTGAGTCTGCAGCCGGTCGATGAGCTCCTGCCTCGTCACGTGCGGCCTGACGCCCGAGCCACCCGCGCACTCGTACAGGCAGCAGATCTCGCGCATCAGCTTCAGCGCCGGCAGCACCCACTTCTCTCGCGACTTTAGCTCGTCCACGCACCTGTTGGATACAATAATAATTATAAATACAGTATATGCGTTTGGTGGTGTTTCTAATTCTTTATTTTTGCAATTGTCTGTTTGTTTCATCATCATTATTATTTTCATTTATTTTTTTGTTTATTGATTGTCTTATTCTTGTATTTTAAGTGTTTGTTATTTCATGTTTCTTCACTTTTACTTCATCTGGGGACCAACCTTTAGAGACGCGTGGGGATACCCACGCGTCTCTAAAGGTTGGTCCTGAAAATCAGTGCTGCAGAGAAATCTGTAGCTTTTATACTGAGGGCTGACCTTTTTCGGACGCTAGGGGACACATACTATGCTCTTTCTTTTTTTTCATGTTCGTTTTATGTAATTTAAAATAATGTATATGTATGTGTCCTCTGTGTCTGAATTAAATGTGTTCTTTCTTTCTTTTCTACAATGTAAACTCCATGTAACGGCACTCCATTTAACGACAAACTCTCTAAAGCGTCAAAATCAATTGGCTTTAGTTGGTTTAGCTTGTATTCCATTCAATGATACATTTTCTCAATTTAACGACCACTTCAGTGTCGTTAAATAGAGTTCACACTGTACTGTAATGACGAAGAGCTTCGATTAACATCTCAAGAGGCTCTGTAACTATGGGTCAGTTACAGAAAGCATCCATTCTCGACAAGGTCCGGAGGTTCCTGTCCCTGTAGCTCCTATCTTATGTGATCTGAAATTAAGGTGCGCTGTGGTATATGATGTAGTCCGCTTACCTAGAAGGAACTATATTGTACTCTTAATTCGAGAAATTCATATTATAATTCTCAAGAAACAGTGCCTTAGGCTGAGTCAACCTGGGAGAAAAAATAAAGCTGCGGAATTGCCCCTGCCTGTCGTAAGAGGTAACTATAAGGGGAATCAGACTCGAGGGTGTACGGAGATAGGGTTCCGGCACCCGCTTATCGAGCCGTGGACGACGACGGCGTATGACCGTCGCCTTCGTTGCCCTTTTCAACAAAAAAAAACTGTCGAGTCATTCAAAATTTCAAAATTCTTACTATAAATATCACTTACTTATTCAACCAGAGCGTTTTCTGCGCGTCCCGGTCCTGACTACAACTATAGTCCAATATTTTGATAAGATTCGTTAACGCCATATCCATTATTTCTGTGCACGCTTCCTCCGAATGCGCTAAATTCCAAAACAGCACCAATACCTAGAATGGAATATATATATATCAGAAAAAGTACTATGCAAAAGTTGATTATTTTTCAGGGTTCTAGAATTAGGCAGTGAAAACAAATAAATGAAAGGAAAAAACTATTGAGTGAAAGACATGCTTAGTTGTTTTTAATACAAAATTGTACAGAATCGGGATATGACCGGTATTTTTGCTATTTTTTGGAATTTATTAGTCAATCTATTTTAGGACATACCTTGTTTGCCATTACTCCATCTTTATCGTCCTCCGCTAGCCTCCTTATTACTTCTAATAGTTTATCACTTTGCTTCTTATTACAAGTTGCCCAACTCGCCTGAAAATGTAACAAGTTCTCTGTCAACTGTAGCTCACATTTTTTTTTCGCTAAGGGATATAAAATCTAACTTTGGCTTCTAAACCGGGAGTAAGGATAAGACATCGATCTCGCTGTCTTTTCCATACTCCCGATACATTTAACATAGCTACTCTTCTTCTTCTTCCTTGCCTAAATCCTACTAGGTGGGGTCGGCATAGCAAATTTTTCTCTTCCACTGTCCTCTATCAGCCGTCGTCTCTACACTCACTCCTTTCTCTCTCATGTCCTCATTCACCCACTCCATCCATGTCTTGTTCGGTCGGCCTCTTGCCCTTCTTCCTTGCACATATTGTTAAATTCTCTTGTTAAATGATTTACACTGTAGATAGTCCACGGTATTCTATATTTTCATATAAACAACATTCCCTTTAATAACTTTAATTTTAAAAATTATATGCTCCCCATGCAAACTGGATCAGCTGAAGTTCGCTTCTATCTTTCTTTCTCTTAGAACATGAACTCTTTTTTTAAATCCTAGATTGTTTTGAGTTCTAATAGGCAGAATTATTCCTATATCTGCTACATAAGATACGAAAATAAATATTTTCGTACACGTTACGTGACTTAGCCTTGCAGTTTGAACAGCACCATCCAATCGTAACGTGTGTAACAGCCATAACAAACTTATTGATAACACAAAAGGATTGCTCATTAGCAAACTCCTTGTACAAAAGGATTGCTCATTAACAAACTCCTTGTACAAAAGAATTGCTCATTAACAAACTACTTGTACAAAAGGATTGCTCATTAACAAACTCCCTGTACAAAAGGATTGCTCATCAACAAACTACTTGTACAAAAGGATTGCTCAATAACAAACTACTTGTACAAAAGGATGGCTCATTAACAAACTACTTGTACAAAAACCTAATTTAGACAAAACTGAAAGCGCTTGTTCGATTGCTAAAAATCCCACTTACCTTGAAACAGTCAAACAAATGGTCGAGTTGATCCGCCGTGAAATCCCACGCCAATTTCGAGAGTAAATCGTGCAGATTCTTCACTATAGTTTCATGCTTCCCGTGCTGAGCCTTCCAGATCGCGTCCAAATCGTCCAGGGTCAGCGAGTGCTCTTTCACCAGGAACCTGAGCATCTTCTCCAGTCTCTCCACGTATTGGGGCTGGTGGAGCGAGTCCCGTAGTACGATGTCGACGACATTGTTCTCCCGGATCCATGTCTGAAATACAGATATAACCCAGACGTTATATGGCTATATAGGCGTATATTATTATTATTTATTTATTTGGTACTGTCACAGACAAAAAGTTGACAATTACAGTTTTATTTAATTAACAACACCACTATAAACTTAAAATCCTATTACGACTGTACACAGCTTTCATTAGTAAAATATGACTCAGGCCACAGGCAGAAATCCATTGTTGATGAAAGAAAATCTGATATATTTAAAGGACGACCCCGTCGGCGTAATGGTTACCATGCCGAACTGTCAACTAGAGGGTCCCGGGTTCGATTCCCGGCACGGTCAGCATCTTTGCGATGAGCTAACTTGTTGGCTGTTCATCTGGGTGTTCAAAAAGTATGGCAGTGGTAATCTTGTTTGAAATGTATCATAGTGGAATAGAATATAACTTTATTGTACAACCACAAACAAGAAAAATGAAAATATATAAAATTAAAAACTTAAAAGTAGAGTACAAGGGCGGCCTTATCACCTATGGTGATTTCTACCAGGCAAATAGTGTTTAGTATTCTACTCGTTACGCGCTTTCATTTGATACCTATACTAGGGAAATTGCGAAAAATAAGTGATCCGCCAATTTGTAGCGGCTGACATCTTGGTCCGATTTCCATCAAACATAAAACACTCCCGCCATCTTTCATACAAAAATACTAAATCAAAATCACTCCATCCGTTCGGGAGCTATGATGACACATAATTATACACACACAGACACGTCAAACTTATAATAACGCGCCGGGGGGGTTAAAAAGGAGTGTTGAAAGATGATGTAATGCAAGCTGAGAGATGAGTGAAAGAGATAAAAAACCCTGTTTACTACACTAAGTGGGAGAGAGAAAGAAGATTGCAGTGCTTACAGTGATGACGGCAGGCGTGAGCCACTCGGGCTTGGGTTGCTGCGTGAACGTCGCGATGACCTGATTGATTTCGTTCAGAGCTGACATTTTGCTGTTGAAAGACGACATTTGCAGCAGCCGCAATATCATCTTTAGCCGGAACATTTCTAGGGCTGAAATGTATGACACAATGTTTAGAGGGCGGTATTTGTTTCTCAATTAATTTTTCTCCTTACAGCTAGATATTTGACCAGCAGGGAGTGTGATGAAGGGAGTGAATGAATGATTTATTTGTCAATAAAACTAGGTACATAGGTGGTATTATAAAATATCATAAAAGTTAAAACTAATTTACAACTAAAAATGTATGTCGTGATTCCTCTAGTTTTTGCCTGTAGGGCTTTTACAGACATGAGTTTAATATTTAGTATGAAGTTAATATTTACAAAAACACTTAGTCATATTTATATAATTTCGTTATCGTCAAGGAAGAGTTTAACACTATAGTAGGCTTTTTACACAAAAAGGTGTATTCCTTTTTGTGAATGATAGCTTAGATTTAAATATATGTAAGTAATGGTGGCCATACAACATACTTCCTATCGTCCATCTGGCATGACGATACCGATTGGATCAGTTAGAACTGACCGTGTGTGGGTCAGTTCTAACTGACTTCAGACCCACACACAGTCAGTTGTAACTGATCCAATCTATAGCGTCATGCCGAATGGACGATAGGAAGTATGGTGTAAGGCCACCATTAGTGTAACCACACTAGTCAGCGACACTGACCACAGGTGGAGCATGCCTGGTAGGCTCATACCATAACAGTCTCTCAAGGAGGCTGTTGGAACACAATGTGAAGTGCTTGGCGACAGATTTTTCAACTTAAGAGTAGTTGCTAGCCAGACGAGCACTGGAAAATGCCCTACCACCATGCTATGGTTCCCTCACGATGTTTTCTTCTCGAACTCATTGGCGGAGAAGGAACCCGCAACCTTCTGAATGTGTGACGCCCGCACGCCCCGACTAAGCTATCATCGTTTTAAAAGTCATTAGAATGAATAGTGTTGTTTGTTTCTTATGGTATTTCGCTATTCGAATTCGGTAGGTTTTGCGTGAAAAAGGAACAAACATCCATACAAACTTTCACGTTTATAATATTAATAGGAATTTTATTTTTGTCAGGTAATAACAAATGAAATAAAAAACATGTCTTCTAGAATATCTCTTTGTTGAATTAAATGAGATTTAAATTATATAGCCCGTGCGAAGCCGGCGCGAGCTGCTACTCATTTATAAATTCGTCAACTATATAATAACATTTACTGAACAATATTTCTTAGAGGGATTTTTCGAATGTGCTAAGAAAATAATTTTCTACGTTTTTTCATTTGGCTGGTAGCGTGCACAGACGTGAAGGTCCAGGATGCGTGTTGGTGCGGCGTGGTGATGTGTGACCGTCGCAGGCGATGTAGCTACAAGGGGCGGAATGGAAGCGCGCCCCTTAGCAGCTACAGGGTCTGCGCCGGCCACCGACGACTTGACACAGTGCGACGTAGGAGATACATAGTACCACGTAGGAGATTATCACAGTTCACGTAGGAGATTAATAAGTACCACATAGGAGATTAACAAGGTACCACATAGGAGATTAACAAAGTACCACATAGGAGATTATCACAATTCTCGTAGGAGATTAATACAATAAAACTTAATAAATTAACACAATACCATGAAGGAAGGTCATCACAGTATCATGAAGGAGATTAACTTAGTACCACATAAGAGATTATCACAATTCACTTAGGAGATTAATACAATAAAACGTAAAAAAATAACACAGTATCTCATAGGCAGCGAACTAAAATAAATAGAAAAGAAACTTGGCCGATAAAATGATTACACCCCACCGCGGTATTTCACGCGTGTAAAATATCGCGGTGGGCGGGGCAAAACAGCTATCCACGCGCCCGCGTCACATGGTCGGTGGCGTGACCTTGATGCGACCAATCGCGTGCGAGCTTTTTGTATGTGTGTTTCGTTGGGATAGCAGTATAATTGTGTGCGTAGATGGATCCAAATTCTAAACGGCAATTGTATGGTTACTCTTCCGTTTATTCTAGTTCGCTGCTCATAAGAGATTAACAGAGTTCCACATCGGCTTCTATAGACAACTATTGAGTGGCACCTGGTTGGTGTAGAAATACTAAAGCTGTCCTCACTATTAAACTAACCCTATATAAATGAAATAGACTTACATTTCAGCAAATTGTGGTGGTGGGGCGTCTTCATCGATACGTATTTACATGCACGTATTAAACAAGATACGGTATCAGTCTTATTCTCGCTGCCTCGCGCTTCACGCTTTAACTCCTCATCGGTCAAGCTGTCCAGGAGAGTTGGGATGCATTCCTGAAATGAAAAAAAACTTGTTTAAGACAATCTTGTTTGCTTTATCTAATATGAGTTTAACCTGATATGATAATTGTAAACCTATTCAGAGACGGTCATTTTGTTTAAAAAAATATTGTTAGTTTTTTCCTCATACGAGTTAAACCTGATATAATAAGTTACAATATTCTACAAATACAAAATTCTTTATTTGTGACACAAGAAAGATATAAAAATAGAGTCCAAATGCTTTCAGACTAGTTCATAGAACTGTAACTCAAATTCTAACTCTATAATTGTTAACAGTTCGTATGTTGAATGACATTAGCCCATTTTGTATTATCTGTTAAAAAATAGTCCAAGTTTTAGTTTAACCCACACCGGCTCCCGGTATGTCAACAGTTGCGGCGAAAATGTGTTTATACCGGTAGCCGGTGTTTCAACATACAAGTGGATAAGATAGAGTTATATCTAAGAAAACAACTGAACAAGGACGTAGTGTAAAATAAAGATAAAACAAAACAAATAATTGAAAAATCAAACAAACCAGCACGGGCAGCAAGTAGGTGGTGACAGTGTGAGCGGTGAGCAGGTCGTGGCAGAGTCCCAGCGGCCGCAGTAGTTGCCACACGGCGGCTACGCGGGATTCCCCCGTCATTGACTGCTCCATAGACGAGGGCTCGGTGCGGGGTGGTGGTAACTGTCCACACATATAATAATAGTTGGACAGCTCTTTAAAAGTTTATTAACGTAAAAGTAACAAAAACGAACAGATTATTACCTCTTCCAATAAAGAAATAGTTGAATTGTACACAAATACAAATATTTTTTATTTACGATAAGGTTGTGTGTACGTACAATAATTATTTATTTATGAATTTGCATGATCCGTGCTTGGTCTACTGGTTTTAAATCCTACTTTACCTTATAATAAACGTGAAAGTTTGTTAGTCTTTGTCACATTAAAAGCTAAATCGATTCAGATGTAATTTAATGTGAAGGAAGTTTTCTTTTAACTCCTTACAGCGCTAGGCATTCGACCAGCAGGGCGCATAACCGCAGCGAAAGATTTTTCAACTTGAGGATTCTTATTCTAATTTGAATTGGGGGTGATGAGACCTGCACTGACATCCCGCTAGGAGCGTATTGTGCGTTGAGAATATCACATACATAAGTAATATCCCAGATTAACATTATTGCATATACATAATTATTGATTGTATAAATTTATACACTCACATCTGAATTTTCCACAATCACTGATGTACTAGTTTCGATGGTTTCAATACTATCAGGCTTGGTCTCCTCTGGCTCTTTCTCTGTGGTTTCCGTGGCCACTTTCTCTATGGAATTAATAGATGCTGTCAAATCTGGCTTCTGAAATCCCATGATCGCTTCGAACCGCTCGCGCATTCTGACAAAACCACCCGCTTGGCCGAATCTGGTATTGAAAACGAAACGTAAGTAGGAATACATAAGAAATAAAGACATAAAAAGCTTCATCATACTCAATCAATCATTAATTTATTTCTAAAATATTTACAAAGCTTAACAAAACTAAGCATATAATATACTACTTTGTAATAAAAAATGTATGTACAATATATTTTGTTGTGCAGATACAGATACAGATACAGATAATTTATTAATAAATATAGATTTACAAGTCAATTCAATAATTATTTCATATACACATGTCAATTATTAATTATGTAATTTGTCATCGATAAATTCTTTGACACTATAGTGTGCTTTGTTAATTAAATATAATTTAAGCTTACTTCTAAATATGTTAGGGGAAGCTGTATTTCTGATATACTCAGGCAAATGGTTGAACAATCTGGGCCCACCGACATACACCGACTGCTCAGACCTGGCCAGGGAGTGGGCTGGGGTCACCAGTCTCTGCCGATGTCTCGTACCGAAATTATGTAAGGCTCCCGCCGTGGGGAATCTTTCGAGATTTTTTTGCACGAATACGCACATTTGAAAAATAAACAAAGCCGGTACTGTGAGAATCTTTAGCTCAATAAAGAAAGGTCTCGCTGATGTGTCCCATTTTGCACCGACTATGCCTCGAATGGCGCGCTTTTGCAGAATCAGCGCACGGTCCGACTCGGCTGCATCTCCCCACAGCTCAGTTCCATACGTAAGAATGGAGTGGACTGTGGCAAAATAACAGGCGAGCACGGCGTGTCGCGGCGCTGATGCTGCCAAGCGCTTTAAAGCGAAACAGGCTTTAGACAGACGGTCGCACACAGCGTCGATGTGTTTGTCCCATTTTAGAGCGCGGTCTATGTGGAAGCCGAGTAGCTTTACACTAGGTACCTGCTGTAATGTAGTATCGCGAACTGTTACATCGAAGGTATGTTGGGGTCTGTTTCCTAAGTTAAAATGTATAAAACATGTCTTTTCTAGATTAAGAGCAAATCCGTTTGCGACGAACCAGACACTTAGTTGGTGTGCAACAGTAGATAGCTTTAGCGTCAGCGCTGTTAATGTAGGTGCCGACACCAGAGCAATAACGTCGTCGGCGAACATGTTAATCTGTACATCGCTTATCGATCCTGGCAGATCATTTAGTAAAAGGGCGAAGGTAGTGTTGGAGAGACAAGAACCTTGAGGAACACCTAGGTCAGGGGTACCCTCCTCGGAGCATACCTTGGCTGAGTCACCAACGACTTTCTGTTGTCTCATTGTGACGAAATTGGTCATTAGTTTCCCAGCCGGACCCCGCACCCCGTAATGCTCAAGCTTGGCCTGTATGAGCTCACGGCTGGCAGTATCGAACGCGCGCGACAAGTCGCAACATATTGCTGCGACCTGTCGCCCGCACTCCCGCGCCTGCAATACTCCCGAAACAAACTCGCGCACTAGGTCTGTCGTGGATTTGCCAACTTGGTATGCAAACTGGCGATCAGTAAATATATTACATTTATTCATAAATTCGATAATTCTTTTATTTACACCAACTTCTAAGATTTTCGCCACAGCTGGTATAATTGAAATCGGTCTGTAGTTCCGTGCCGAGGCCTTTTCCCCTTTGCCCTTATAGATAGGTATAACTTTCACTTTCTTGAGTGCAGTTGGGTATGACCCTTCTCTGAGACAACGGGAAAATAGTTCTGACAAAACGGGGGCTAAAACAGACGAAGCTTGGCGTATTATGGGCATAGAGAGGTCGTAAATATCTGCAGTTTTTTTGGGAGCTATTTCTATATTAATTATTTTTAAAACTTCGTTTATAGTGAAGGGCTTTAAGTATAATGAACATATGTTATATTTGATAGCGCTACCTAGAAACGACATACTAGTGGCAATACACGGGGACAGAGCACCGGCCTGTGCACCTGCTGTGAGGAAAACTTTATTAAGAAAGTTAACAACGTCTTCTTTATTGTTGAATGACGATCCATCGTCTCGCTTTACCAACGTCGTAAAGTCGAGCTTTTCGCGCCGACCACGGCCAGTTTCTTTATTGACAATGGACCACATTGTCTTACACTTATTAGAGCTAGTTTTTATCTGTTTTTCATAGAACGTTTTTTTAGTCGAAATAAGTTTATTGTTATACACAACATTTATATTTTCGTTAAAAGTTTTAATCTCGTCATTATTAGGAAATTTAATTTTTAATTTATTCAAGTCAAAAAGTAAATATTTTAGATTAATTAAATCATCTGTAATCCAATTTGAATCAGGTTTTTTTACGGGAAAATATTTAATTGGGAAAAATATTTGGAATTGCGATATTAAAATATTTATTATTTTTTCTGCTAGAATATTACAGTCAGTGTGCAAAAGAAGCTTAGCTTCCCAGTCAGTATTGCTTAAAGCTGCAATAAAGTCTGTCATACGTGCTCGCGACATAGCACGCCGTTTTATATGTTTAGGAACATTAGCTTTCTGATAACTTGTTATTGTCGCGCGCTGTCCGTAGTGGTCGCTCACGCATGAGACTATGTTACTAGTGTGGATTTGTTTTTGTTTAAGGTTTGTATAGATATGGTCTAAGATCGACGCTTTAGTTTCTATAACTCGGGTTGGCGTATTTATATGTTGCGAAAAATTTTGAGATTTCAGTATGTCGTCAAGTTTTCTACAATGCGCAGAGTTAACGCTATAATCTATGTTTACATCACCGGCAATTAAGGCAATAAATCCATCATTATTAATTTTAGATAATAGTGCGTCAAATAAATTAAGAAACACACCTGTATCAGTTTGATTAGAGTGATACAGGCCAACAAGCAGTATATTGTAGTCTGGTAAGAAAGAGGCACACACATCAAATACTTGTTCCTTAGACAGGTCTGAGTAGTCGTTCATTGGTATAGATTTAACACCAGAGTGAATAAAAATACAGCTTCCCCCATGTTGTATAGATGGCCTACAGTAGTAGGAAGATAAATCATAATTATTGAAATATATACATTTCAATTGGTCAACTTTTAGCCAATGTTCGGTTAAAATCATTGCGGTACATTTAAATTCATCATGTAGCAACATTTGTAAGTGATTTGTTGTTTTTGTCGTTAAACATTGTACATTCTGGTGACAAACGATAAGTTCGTTTGCATTGTCAAAGAAATCATAAACAGTCGGTGAAGCGGCGTCCATAGTACTAGGCGAGGATCGAGGCGGGGAGGGGCGGGGTGCGGGCGCAGGGGGCTGCGCCGGCGCTGGCCGCCGCGGAGCTCTCGGCTGCAGTGTGGTGTGAGCGCGACGGACGGGATGCACGTCGCGCCGCCGCACGAAAGTTCCACGCGCTGACCTCCGTGCCCGAAGGCCAATTTTTCGGTTCCATAAAGAAATCGTACTTACTTGTAGGCACAGTTATCGCAAAGGATGCGTAATGGTTATGTTTGAGGTTTAGTTTTATTGCGGTGTAGTTACGTGACGCGCTTTTCTTATTCATAAAAGTTTTTATCATATTCTCAGTTGTGTCGGGTCTGAAAAAGCATGCGTGAAGTTTCTTAATTCGTTCAACTGTTTGCACATCAGTATCGATTTCTCCCGAACCTACAATTGTTTCTCGTCTGTTTGATCGTCGTTTGTTATGCCGCACAAGCTGCCAGTCGGATGCGCCCGGTGCCGGCTCGCTGTCAAGTAGGTTTTCAGCCGTTGCTGGTGCTGCGATCTTATTATCTAGGTTACCGGAGACGCCGGGTGCGGTGGAATTTGACGTGGTCGGTTGCTGCTCTGAAATATTGGATACGGGTGTATTTTGTGCTTTATGCGTGTGTGGTACGGTCGGGTTTAGCCGCTGTTGTCGTGATAACGCTCGCTGGTCCCGCGCAGTCACTTTGACAGTTGTAACGGTTGCCTTCGCCAACTTGCTCGCAGAGGTGTTTGTATCAGTTTTTGATGTAGTGCGGACTCGTTCAGTACTATTTGAGTTAGTCTTTAGTTTGATTAGGGCTGGAGAAAGTGTTTGCTGGTTTTCCGAGGCGGTTTGTTTGTCATTTTCGTTGCACTGTTTGTCTTTGTTGTTACTTATAATATGTTGTTCAATCCTTAGGATAGCTTCTTGCATTTCGCGCATTTGATTGTAGAAAGGCTTGAGGGCCTTCTGGACCACCTTTTCCACATCTTCTATTGTTAAATTTGTCATGTTATTTAATATAAAACTCTGTTTACACACGGAGCACACACCGCGGACGTTGCAGCAGCGTGCAGCACTCACACTGAGAGTTGTCTCTCGTGCTGCGAGTGATGCGTCTTTCGGTGGTGTATTCTAGTGACTAAGGTAATACTGCCAAACTGATGTAACACAATTATAATGTAAGCAATTATTTTTTAATGAAACAATTATGATGTAAACAACATTTATTGAATACTCCACTTGTGATGCAATGATTTTTTTTTATTTTGTAAACTAAGACTTATTGAATTTCAGATGATAAATTACTATCGGTATATTTTTTTTATTCACCTATTTGTTTTTCTTATACAGAATACCAAAAGTTTGCGTGTTTGATTGATTTGATGTCCATAGTTGCCTATTTAACATATATGCCAATAACATTGCCAAATACAGTGATCATCGAATTATCATCATCAGCCTATGCTAGTCCACTGTAATGGACATAGGCCTCTCCCAAGGCACGCCACTTGGCCCGATCCTGTGCTTCTCTTCGCCATCCACTACCTGCTGCCTTCTTCAGGTCATCGCTCCACCTGGTTGTAGGGTGTCCTACACTACGTTTGCCGAGACGCGGTCTCCACTCTAGAGCTCGTCTACCATAGCGGTCATCGGTTCTTCGGCAGATATGTCCGGCCCATTGCCACTTTAGCTTGCTTATGCATAATCATCGAATAGTGAACACAAATAGTGATGTACCAGTATTTTTTTTATATATATATATCTCTATCTGCGATCAGCTCTTATATTACTATAAGCAGATGTGGTCAGTGTAGTTGTCGTCGTACAGTGTGCACCCCAACGGGTACATCTCCTTATGCTTTTTAATGGTGCCTAGAGATCATTCACTGGCTACCAATTTTCCAGTACCAGTATAAAACAGAAAATAAACTGTATACATACATGTTGATGAAGTTTACAAGCCAGCCCTTGGGCGTGCGGTGGTCGTGCGACTTGGCAAACACTTCAGGTTCCTGGACGGAGCCCTGCCCGCCGCCGTTGGTGTTGTTCGTCGGCGCCGGGAGCCCGTCGGATACGCGCGACGAGTTGAACGTGTGGAACCTATAGTGAAAACTAAAGTTAGTCCTCAAATATATGGAGGACTACTAAAATTGTCAACGACTGATGTTAAAATCTGGACTTGACTTCGGAAACCAGCATGAGTATCAAGAACAAAGTCATTAATATTAGGACTGGAAGACCGTTGCTCAGGACAGACAAATGTGGAGGGATGGTAGGGAGG
This sequence comes from Mellilla xanthometata, assembly GCA_035578125.1. Classification (NCBI taxonomy): domain Eukaryota; kingdom Metazoa; phylum Arthropoda; class Insecta; order Lepidoptera; family Geometridae; genus Mellilla; species Mellilla xanthometata. The sequence continues at coordinate 7,823,086 of JAPUBQ010000020.1, forward strand.
CCTTTGCCCTGCAGTGGGCTGATTTATAGGCTTAGATAGATAGATAGATAGATTAGGTACTCGCTAGCATGAATAAATTCCTAAAATGTCAGCTGTGAAAGCCCGGCCTTTAAATGTTAATTTAATTTATTATATAAATACTAGCTGACCTGGCAAACATTGTTTTGCCTTAAAAAATGGATAGTAGCCGATTCTAAGACCTACTGAATACGCATATAAAATTTTTGGTAAAAATCGGTCAAGCCGTTTCGGAGGAGTATGGTAACTAACATTGTGACATGGAAATTTTATAAATAGTAAGACTAGCTGACCCGACAGACGTCTTCTTGTCTTAAATAGAAGTGTTTTTATTGTTCTATGATTTACAATGCTCTTAGTTTTTTAAAAAAGATCTTAGATTTTCAGAAATCTTGGATAATACCGTTTCAGAGTGCAGAGTTTGACCAGCTTCTCACAGTTAAAACTGATACACTTGTTACATGATTCATGATACATGTTGCCCCTTCCAGGAGGAAACCGCTTCGTCAGTCAAAATCTTAGTAAATATCAACAATACTCACTTGTTGTTAGGATTAAGGACCATGGAGAGCAGGTGCAGGAACCTCGGATCATCCAGCTTCAAAGCGCAGAGCTTGACCAACTTCTCACAGTTTGAACGGATACACTGCTGTATGTTGCCTTTCCACGAGGAGACTGCATCGTCAGTCAGGATCTTTGTGAATGACAGTGTTAACGCGTCGTTGTAGAACCGCTGGCATGCTGCGTGGTTCACATCTTCACCTGTTCAATAACAATAGGTTAATAGACTCTGGATTATGTTGGTAAATAATCAACAACAACCCAAAGAAATATTGAATAATCAATGGGATAAAATATAAATGAAACCATATGGAAAGTCTTCTGCATGGTTCTGATCCGTTCCAATAAGCAAATTATGTCGAAAATCAGTTCATAAATAACCGAGTTATAAAAAATATACAAAGTAAAATTGAGAACTTCCTTTGCGAAGTCTGTTAAATATATAGAGTGATTTTCAAGTTGAGATTTTACTGCTTGCTAAACAGCAAACTAAGCTGATCAGACGCGATCATCAGAGTTACAAAAGATCGATGCGGAGTCATTGGGTGGGTGCATTTACATCTGGACATTACCATGGATAAGATGAAATGTTAAATAGTACGAACAGTAGAGACTCAATTATCTCTTAACCCTCAGTTATACGGATTCACGATTATCCGGACTACAGATCAATTATCCTAAGTTGTATTTTTGCAAGTATGAATGTGTCGGACGTAGCTGACATCACCCCGCGCGGGCCGACATCTCATCGGAAAATCAAAAAGGCCCGATTATCTTCATACTTTCGATTATCCGGATGCCAAAACATAAATTAGTTCGTTTATTTTTAGAAAGTACTCATCAAGCCATGTCCGAAACCCATGGGCGGCTTTAAAATTTCTCAACACCAGAACCTGACTACTCCAAAGAACAAAAAGGTGAAATACAACAACTTCTTTCGAAGTGTGTTTCCCACCTGACTTCTTGTATCTACAACCCTGAGCGGGTCTTGGCCCCCTCTACTATTCTAATATTTTTTTTGCGATATGGGCCAAACTTTTCTCTCAATCCAGCCCCAATTTTTTTCAAATCTTCCTCAACGGCCGCGATCTACATTTTTCGTGGTCTGGTATGTTCCACAAATATCGCTTTCCAGCGCCTGTATTCTCAAGCGCTATTCGATTTAGTACAAAAGTGTAGATTTTTTTAGGTATAACCTTCGTAAATGACTAATATGTAGACATGGTAAGGTTATTTCTATTTTTAGACTACTCCCGTCATCCCACTACTTGTAAATGTAAATCAAGTTACATAAAGAAATATCAAACAGCAGCTTATAATAAACAACATACCTAGAGGCTGATGATATTATCAGTTATAACTACACTTTGCATGGATATAAATAGAACATTGAAATGAATTTGTATTATATTCGAAGTGATTGTTCACTTCGCAATATTCTGTGATATTTATTTTTGTTGTTCTCTTTAGGGTTTCGCACCTTAAGGGTACCCCAACTGAATCCTTTAATAAGACTTCGCTGTCCGTACGTCTGTCACCAGGCTGTGTCTCAAGAACTGTGATAGGTACACAGTTGATATTTTCACTGATGATGTATTTAGTTATGTTATTGCTATTACAACAAATGGCTATATATTCGTAACATTTACGAATACAACAACGTAATTAACTAACTTTTTTATAGTTCTGTTCAAAAATGTATCTACTGTTCTTGATGAAATGTTGTATCCAGCCTGACTGTTCCAAAATTCTACTTGAAAATCATTTATTTTCTTCAAGTTTGCTTTTCATGCATGCCATACGCAAGTCTCTCATCAATCTTTTATTTTTCCTATTTCTCCCTCTATCTGTAATCGGCGTCGCCACGAGCAGAACTGTAGCAGAGTGGTTGGGTTATGGAGGCTTGGGCTCCTGTGATCTGATATTTCAGTTATTTCTTTATCAGGTCAGCTATTTTGTATTTATTAAGTTTTATTTCCGTTTTATATGAAGTATCTAAAACTCCATAAACATCAAACAATGGTAAACCGACATTTTAATTATTGTCATGAGTTAATTGACATCAATTCTTCAAGTTATGTTATAACATATCCGAATGAAATCTATTGCTTTGAGGATTGTGGCCACTGATTCAGGAATAATGTTTACCAAGAGCTTATACTTATTTCTTTTATTTTACCAATGAAAGGCCAATCTAACAAACAAAAAGTAATTATAAGGCAAAGTATGCATTAACCCCACTGAGTGCTTGTCATGGTATCTGTGCAAATTTCATCTGCTTAAGATAATGATAGGAGAACTATTTTAAAAGGTCTGAAGGATGTCACTAGGCGCTTACCTTAGTTAAATGAAGTCAAAACTGAAGCCTATTGTCTCTAAAAAATTGTTGAAATATATACATATATGGTAAAATTGTACATCACCTTTAGCTGCTAGTTCTATGCACGCAGAGAGAAGTGCCTCCAACTCTTGCTCTGGTAGTACTGGCACCACCCACCGAGGGTGTGAGATCTTCTCCTCCAGCGCCCTCAACTTAGCCTCGGGGAACTCCATCTAATAGTTAATGCCATAGATTAATTCTTGAGGATCCTCATTTAGTAAATAATATTAAAGGTTAATGCTTGGGGAACATGCATATCGTAAATCAAGTCTAAGGGTACCATGTAGAAAATATAATTAAAGCCTAGTAAAATAATTATAACTCGATTCAAAGAAATATGGACTAACATTATTCTAACTGATGTTAGTAACCTTCGACCAGAGTAACCACTTCAGGGAATTCCGACTCTATTACTGGATAGGCACAACGGCAGATTACTTTATCTCTACCCATTATAGCTTAATATTACAGAGAAAACTTTCAATTAGAATTAGAATTAACCGTTTCTCGGATACTTCTTCTTTGTATGTGCTAAGTGGCCAAGCTCTGGTGTCAAGAGTTTTCAAGCTGCCCAAATGCCTGTTGGATGTTCTTTTCCACAGCATGTCATATCTTTACAACCCATAACAGGCCAAAAAGAGATGTCTCAAAACCAGGAACACCAGTGGAATGTTTCCAGTCTGTCATTGTTCTATTGAGGGGAGTGTGCATTGGAATGATCTAAATAAAGAAAGAGCAGAGAGCATCAGGGAGAAACCATTACACAGTTGAAATTCCAAAGATTCATACAAAACCATTGAAATGAATTGTATGGACTGTGTGAGTATCTCTGTTTATTTACATCTGGGTGCTTTTGCAGGTCAAAAACTCTTAACACCAGAACAAGGCCAATTACCTCATTGATAGAAGATATGAAAATCATGGACACAATATTAAATCTATAACAATAACACAAATCAATCACAATAGTAAGGTACTTTTAATCAATATGACAATTTGTTGGCATAATGGTTACTATGCAAGACAAGAAGATTCCCAGCATGACCAACATCTTTGGGATGAACTAAATGGGTTGTCTGTTGATCTAGGAGTTTAAAATATATTGTTTTAAAGTATTTTTGGATTTATACATAAGATATCAGTTGTGTTACCAACCATAATAACCTGGTTGACTGAGCTTTGCTCTGTATTTTTTTTATATGATATTTCTAAAAATTATTCCTAGCTAGATTGATTTATCACCCTCTAAACCCCTTATATATAAAATTTCATGAAAATTGTTGCAACTGATTCGGAAATTCCAATTATATAAATACAAGAATTACTCATTTAAAGATATAAGATACAAAGATATCAGTTGTATTACCAACCATAATACAAACTGTTTAGAATGGAGCTAAACAGCAGTGTGTGAAATGTGTCTGAATATTTATTTATCTATAAGATACTGACCTCCCCTGGCATTTGATCTTGTTCCTTCATTGATATAGTCATTATTTCAGCATCTGATTATTCATTTCCCCCGCTGCAAGAGAAATGTTTTATTCAATGCATGAACAAAAGAAATTATCTGAATATCTAACCATAATATTTTTTCAATTTGACAAAGACTTTTTTTAGGTATGTATATATACCAAATTACATCAAACTTCTATTCTACATTACAAAAATGAGGTAGTCACAATATGTCTGATAATCTAATAATAGGACTCAATATTGAAGGTTATGACCTTTTATGTCCTTAGCTAAGTGTGTAGGTAGATAAGTCTCGAAAATAGTGTAGCTTGCTTATCAGGGAGTAGAAAACTGAGATTTATGCTCACATTTATACCAAATTAAATAACAGTTTCACACAAAAGAATTTTGTTATGAATAAAAAAAATTGTGTAATTTTAACAATTGGAGCTCTCTGATAAGATTACATTAATATCCTTTGTTGTTATTGATAGAAATGTTGTTTTAGAATAAACTTAGCAGTCGGCACACACTACATTTGAGATAAGTATACATATGTAAGGCTCCAAATAACATAATACATTGTGATGTTATTTGGTCTTATTTATAGACAATACCTACACATTTTGTTGAAGGATGTCATTCGAAACTTTAGTAAGAGTAATGAAAGGATAATTTTTAATCATACAAAATAGCAATTACAAAAATTTGCAAAATTACGTCTTATCTAGAAGAGAGACGCAAATACCGCAAAATTCCATGTAGCATTATTTCTGACTGTTCTCTATAGCATGTAAGTATGTGCCCATGATAAAAATTGATATACAGAGAGTATTCCTTACCATTGAGGGGTTCAACAAAGCTTACATTATTGAGACGCAAAAAGGATAATGCCATGAAAATCGGGTGCGACAGAAAAATCAATTACAGTTGAACTATGATCACCAAAATACCAGCATCTGACAAGGTTCTACGGCTTCAAAGTCGACTAAATTTAGCACTGACTTAGTGAGAGTAAGTCTATTATTAAATTATTACAAAGTTTGCCCAACCCACAGAAATTGATCTCCAAAATAATAGGAAATTCATATGATCAGCCGGCGCGACAAAATGGCGTCAATCCTAAACAAGACATAGCATTACTTGTACGTCAAGAAATCAACTATAATAATGTAATGGTGGTTGAATCTACAGAATTGAAACAATACCTTTGCTCACAGCATTTAATCCGATCCAGTTTTAATTTCACAATAAATCACAAAAATCATTCCCCAACCAATTTTTGACGTAATGTGGAGAAAAGTTTTTTTTTTCTAAAATAAATAGAGATGGTGTAAAACTGTGTGCTTAAAATGTCATCGAAGTACAAATGAAAACAATTGTACGTATGTCGATGTAATTTTTTTAAACTGGATTCGATTTTTAAGTTTTTGTAGTGTGTCTTTCTAAGCTTTTGTACACAGATTTATCTCTTTCCACCAGCGAACTAGGATACTTGTAGCGAACTAGAATATATAATATCTGTCCTAGTTCGCTGGAAACATGAATATTCTAGTTCGCTGATTTCTACGCTTTTATACGATTTTGGTAGTCTGCGCTTTATCACAGACATCCCAATCAAACGAATCGAATCATTCCCTTCATCGTTTTCGTTCATTCATTTAATTTCATTCTCCGTTGTTTCGGCCAGTTTTGTGAACGTGTTTTCATGTATTTATTTATTAAAATTGTGATGTTACATTTATGATCGCTATTAAAAAGCAAAACAATGAGTTTTTCAAGTGATGAGGTTAATTTTATCGTATACCGATATCTACAGGAATCTGGTGAGTGGTTATAGTTCATTGAACCTAGAGACGCCACTACAGCCCGCAGGCCTGTCTCTACACAACACAACAGCCTATTTTTATAGATCTTGCTAAATTAATGATCCTCTAAAGAATTTTACTTAATAACACACAAGTAAAATAAATAAAAAAAGAGCACATCCAGGATCAGCAATATTTTGCAATAGAAAGTAATGTTTATATGAACAACATATCATGAATTTGCTATTCTTTCCCTTCCTTCTACATACATAACATCTAATTGGGTTTTTTTTTATATAATCTGGATGCTTAAGTTTTAAACTTTTAAAAGATTAAAAATACTCTATATCTCTTTACAAGGCTTTACTTTCCCCCTCCTAAAGTATATAAAAAATGTCCAACATTGTAACAAACTCAAACATACTTTATTCGCAGGTTTCCACCATTCGGCATACACATTTGGGATTGAGTCTCATATATCACAGAGCAACATTAATGGAGCTCTGGTGCCACCTGCGGCTCTACTCAACATAATACAAAAAGGATTACAATACACAGAAGCAGAGATAATTATTGGAGATGATGGTAAGTAGAGCGTATGAAATAAGGTAAACATTATCATCATCCACAGGCCTTTTCATACCACTGCAGGGTATAGGTCTCTCTCTGCATGTGCCATCTGTGTCGATCTTAAGCAGTCCTTGTCTAGGAAGAATATCAGTGATCTCCTCAACCCATCTCACTGATGGGCTTACTCTACCTGTTATCATTTCTTCTAACCACATAGCCATGTGGTTAGGTCAAGAGGTTAAGAAATTACGACAGAAGTTAACATAATGAAGTTAGGTATTTGAAACATAAAATGGTAGGTGAGGTGAAGCGACTGAGTCTGCTGGAGAACTGTGCCAGGTCCTGGTGTGAGAGTGTACTGCTGTATGTACCGGCCCCTGGCCCGCAGTATAGCGCACTACCACTCGCCTTTCTTAAAGCTGATTCATCCAATATACCTAAACAGACCTCTGCTGATAAGTGGAAGAAGATAAAAGTTACCATAAATTACACCAAAAAATTAACTATCTGTAAATGTTTGAAAGGTTATGAGTGAATGAGGGATGAATGGGACGAAAATTTTTGTTACTGTATTTTTTTTATTTATTAGGTAAATCTTTAGTTTAATGTTATATTGTAATATGAGTTGCCATTCTAGGTTTAAGTGAGTTATAATTAGTTATAAGCATATCAAACATAGACAGTTTGGCTGAAATGTTGTAATGTTTTGTTTGTATTTAAATAAATGAATATGAATTTTTACATATGATATCATTATGACATTCCAAGTCCTAATATGATATCATTGTATTAGACAATGTAAAAGTCTATATCACACTTATATTATATTATTTAGCAACCAGGTGGAGTGGTCCCACTGGGAAAAGAAATGTAGGAAGACCGCTTAAGAGATGGAAGGATGATATAGTTGAAACAGCAGGGAAAGACTGGCTGCTCAAGGCAAAGGACATTTGGATTGTAAAATAAGTTTACAAGTTGGAAATAAACGGCTTTATTATTATTATTAGTTAAGGTTATTGACTGTAAACATTCAGATGACTTGTGGGCAAAAGTCTTCAATTGGGTACAATATGCGACATGTCAGGGCAAGCTAGCTAACAGTGCAATAATGACTTTGACAAGCATAAGGAGCCCACTATACATTCCCACTGCTGGGTCTCATGGCCTTCTCTCACGAGAAGAGGATACAAACCATAATCCACCATACTGGTCAAGTGTAGGTTGGCAGATGACACATGATAATTTCCTCGGATATCCTCGAACATGTCGGTTTCTTCACGATGTTTTCTTTCACCATAAAGCGAGTGCAAATCCACATTACATGAAAAACTAGTCATTGTTCCAAGGTCGGGATCAAACCAGGGGACTGTTCAATTGAAAAAAAATATATATTTCCCCACAGAGCCACCCTCACCTTCATTTTAGTATAAATGAGCCCTTGTGGCTTGTTAATGGAGGATTTGGATTTGCCCAACAAAAGAACAGAAGACTAATAATGTAATATGCACTTTCAGGCACTGAAACCAGACTAACGGAGAGTCTAAGTCTTATTGACGCAGTCACACCAGACATAGTCAGTCTGCGGCAGAATGCACAAAATGCTCAGAAACAAGCTATCAAAGCTGAGTCCGGATCTGGGAGTGAACAAAACGGTGTTGATGTAAGTATCCTAACTTCTAGTTATATCCCTCAGTAGTACTTGCATTAATGTGTGGAAGTGGTCAGTGCTACATCAGAGAGCAGCTTTAAAAACCGGCTTGATGGCTGGTTGCAAAAACAAAAAATCTCTTGCTAACCTGTGATCAGTGCACTAGTGAACTTTAACATAGACATTGAACAGTGGACATGTGAACTGTTAAAAAATAAATTTCAGCTTAATGTGATATAGGCACATCAGCATAATGCTGCTCGCATATAAATCAAATAAATAAATGAATATTTTTTTTTGTCTAAAAAAGTCTTATTCTACTACAGAATATTTTGCCTGATAGAACTTTTAAGCTTGAAAAAAATTCATTACCTTAATTTTTTGGTAGCGGCTATGTTAATTGAAAGTTTATAGACACATAGAGATGTGACAAATGTATAACACTCTGCCATTATTGTGTCTGGGTTTAAAAACACTATTAGTTTGATAGATAATAAACATCCTAACATATAATCCATCTCATTTACTCTAATACACATTTTAATTTTTGTACTCTGAATAGGTCAGCGCTTGACCACAATTATTAATAGCATTATCAATAAAATTTGATTAAATTAGTGTCAAAGTTGGATTGGGTATACTTGTATAGGTATAAAATAGTAGCACCTATAGGTCGGCTGTCTAAGCTGATCTGACGCGATCATCGAAGCTATGCAACGGTCGATGCGGATGGTGTTTGGATGGGTGACCATGCACAAGACTGTCGTATTTACAGTGGCACTTTCATCTGGGTGCCTTACGTGGGTCATATGATATGTTAAATTGTAGGTCTTGGCTGTTAGTCTTTGTACAAGCAGTCGTTAAGCCAAGTCAGGCCTTCGGGCGGCTTGAAACTCTACACATGAATGCTTGGCCACTTAGCTCATATGAAGAAGAAGAATAAAGCAAATAGAGAGTGAAGCACAGCAAAAGCATAACTTAAATGACATATTTTAGGTTTTATTACCCAGGGTATGTGAGTACTGCAAATATGAAACTATAATTTTAATGATGTAACTAGCAACATAATATGATAAACAGATGTACTAAACACTGAAAAAAATACAAGAAATTTGGACTAAAATCAAAGCCATTTAAACTATAAAAACTGTTTCACACTCCTTACTAGAATGTTCTCTTTATCAGGGATGCTTGTGCTATTATTACTCTCCCATCTTAAGGTGAAAGAATAACTTCAGTAGTATATGCATAATAAAATGTCTTTAATTTTATTTGTTATATTGGTGCAGAACATTTTTTATTATATTATAGCTAGGCATTTGGGCGCCTGGCTTCACTAATTAGCGACAGTCTGGACTAAGGTAGAGCATGCGTAGTCCAGAAACACTGCCTCTAAAAGAGGCCACCGTAATACACTGTTGGTGCTTGGCGACAGATTTTTCAACTTGAAGGTGGTTGCTACTGACTCTTAAGAAGGCTACACAACGCTAGGTGCTTGGCTTGAGGGTGGTTACTTGCCAGTTGAGCACTAGATATGGTATATATATTCCTCACGATGTTTTCTAACATCGAAAGCTTAAGATTTTTGGCGGGTATGGAACCCTAAGAAAGCCGCAAGTCTGACTGAGGTGTCATGGCTTCAAAACAGTTATTTTTCTTCTCTAAAATGATCTTCTGCCTTCCAGGGTACAACATGCTCTGCTACAGCAGCAGCAGCAGCAGCAACAGCTGCATCATCAACACCAACTAGCGGTGGCGCAACAACACCCAGCACAACCCCGGCCGAGACCATGGATGTGGACCAGTCTATCGAGATCCCTGCCAGCAAAGCAACAGTATTGCGAGGTCACGAGTCCGAGGTCTTCATCTGCGCTTGGAACCCCAGTACGGACTTGTTAGCCAGTGGCTCTGGTGATAGCACTGCCAGGTAAATAAAGAACAATAGTAAATATAATTAATTTTTAGCTTCTGATGAGCAATAGGTTGTCGTAGTATGGTCATATTATGCGACGTGAGGAAGACCATATCACAAGGAAAACAACGAGTCGAGAGTATAATTTGTGTCTTCCTCATTATATGAGCGAAAAGGCCAAGGTGTCGAGAGTTTTTAAGCCGCCCTAAAGGCCTCTGACTACTAACAAATAACTAATAACAGCAGAGACCGTGTCATCCCACCCACAGTAGCGCCCAAATGAAAATGCCACTTTTTAAACGATAGTCATTTCCAAAGAGGTTACCCATCCAAATACCGTGTGCATCGACTGTTGGTTAGCTTCGATGATCGCATCAGATCACCTAAGCTAGCCGAGCTACAGGCGCTACAATATTGTGTTAGAGTATAATTAGTAATAAACTAAATGAAAACATTTATTAGGCTATTTTCTCGCTTGCATTACCTAATGAGTGCGAGCAAGAGGACGCGAACTTCAAAATGTTTTCTTTATTGATTCTATAGTAAATTGAACCATGCTTCTTTCTTCTACATTAATAGATCAATTCTTTATTTCAAAGCATATTGAAGTAAGCTAAGGACATGAACAATTTAAAACTAGTGCCAAAAATGGTGGCCTTAACACAAAGAGCAACCTGAATACAAGTGAAATTAAATGTTATATATAAACTGTTTTCCAAAACACAATCTCTCTTCTTTGACTTCGCACTGCTCCACTAATTGGAGTCTTCCAAAACACAATATATTTTAAATTATCTTGGATGAGCTAATCACTGGTTTTCGCTGTTATTCTCTTTTGTATGTATTATTTTTAATTTGGTTTTCCCTATATTACTCATATCTACTATATTAGAATAATATCTGTAATAGGTATGTGGTGGTAAATTACCAAATTAGTGGTAAATTATGATCTGAATTAGAACATATTTTGGTTGCCTGGAAGAGATTGCTATTATTGATAAGGCCGCCACTTGTAACATAGAAATTAAGAATAATAATTAATAAATGTCAAAACTTAATCAATCTATCATTATCAAATTAAAATTAAATAAAAATAATAATTACAAAAACGAATTATAAGTTGTTTATTTTGTTTCTCTGTTTTGTATTTCCTTTTGTGTTGCAATAAAGAGTATAGACAATAAAGAGTAGTAACCCAGACCGACAGCCAACAAATTTAATTCATCACAAAGATGATGGCCGTGCCGGGTATCGAACCCGGGATCCTCTGGTTGGCATGGTAACCATTACGCCAACGAGATTGTCCAAATATCTCGATCTTTCGATAAATTTGGGATAATTCAGGGCAATGAACTTGGCCAGTTTATGCACTAAGGTTTCGTCATTTATTTATGGAAATAGCCAATAAAATTTTGGCTAATAGAACTACAGTGTCTTTTCTTATATTCTATTTATTAATATTAATTATTATACATTGTAAAGTTTTTTAAATTTCTTTTTTGTGACAATTTTTTTATAAACTATCTATTGGAGGTCAACGGTATCAGTGCCTCTGACCTCGTGATAGTCGTTAGACTGTGTTACATGTTGATACCCTAATTTGAAAAGCTACTAACTCCTCTGCGGGATTTTTACGGGAGAGACTCGAAACTTCATTGTATTTTTTATTTTACGCAATAAAGAAAATCCAAAATCTTATGAAAAGCTAAGCTTTATTTTTATTATTATAAAAAATAAAAATAAACTTATTTATTGTAATAATAAAAATAAAGTTATATTACTTTTTATTTATTTAAATAAAATACAATTACTTTTTGAGCCTCTTCCGTAAAAAAATCTGCAGAGGAGTTAGTAGGTTTGCAAATTAGGGTATCGATGTGTGACTGTATGACACAGAGTGAGATAGAATGCTTTGAAGTTTTTATCTCTACCTTTTTTGTTTTAGAATATGGGACATGTCTGACAACCCGGCCACGACGCCCAATCAGCTTGTACTAAGGCACTGCATTCAGAAAGGAGGCGCTGAGGTGCCCAGCAATAAAGATGTTACATCACTCGACTGGAATGTAAGTTTACTCTATAAAAGTTTAATGTTGAAATGACTGGCTCTAAATTACAGTGTAAGCTTTATATAACGTCACTGAAGGGAGCTGTGTATTTTATGGCGTTATAGAGAGGGGTCGTTAAATGGAGAGAATGTATCATTGTATGGAATACAAGCTATTAAAGCCAATTGATTTCAATTAAAGCCAATTGATTTCAACGCTTTAGAGAGTTTGTCGTTAAATCGAGTGACGTTACATGGAGTTAACACTGTATTTAAGACATAAAGGCTCAGACTGACAAGTACAGATCGGTGATTTGCCGAGCTTACTAACATATTGGTTGGTAAAATAATAACTCTTTTATTATATTATTACTCTTATGGAGTTAGTTTTTTTAAACAGGTATTTGATGACTGCACTTTGCTCAATTTTCTCCATACGTCATTTAAAAACGCTGCACAAAGGCTCACAAAATCCCGCCAAAAACAAAAACAGTTAATGCTACTGCGATAGAATTTTACAATTTGAAACCAGAAAGTAAACTATTCGAATGAGGTCAGTTACATTCAAATAGTTTAAGTATTTATGTGTTAGGCCGCGAAATTTTCAATCCACCCTCGTAAATAAATACCTATACCAATAACTTATATGTACTAACTTGACACTATGTCTATTCTATGACTCGGGACCGCACCTCGGCGTAACACTATGAATGAATGAATGAATGATTTATTGTCTATTAAACTAGGTACATAGGTGGTATTATAAAAAGTCTTAAAAAGTTAAAACTATTTACAACTGGTATTTACCTGGTAGTCCTATAGCAGGGCGTAGTGCTCCCTACAGCGTACCAGTTAATCTTAAGGTATCATGTAGACGTAATAACTTATGTACATATACTTTCTACAAATAAATTTATTTGTAGATCTTATCTATCTATCTATCTTTATCTTAAAATGAATGAAGTGATTCCTTTAGTTTTTACCCGTAGGGCTGGGTGGATCCGGCGGGATAACAAGGCAACGTGTACGGCCTAGGGCGGTGGTAGGAGTCTTAGTTACCATCGGCCAGTACACTGCATCTAGCTCTCCTCCGGTCGTGGCGGTTTACCATCCCATCGGATTCAGGAGAGAGTGCGTCTGTGTTAGCGCGAACAGCTTACGCACTTCAAAAAATTCTGCGCAATTGACTGCTTACGTCTAAGGGCTAGTGATTGGCAAGCAGTCGCCGTGGCCGAAACCGGCCTGGAAATCATCATCATCATCATCACCGTAGGGCTTACAGACATGAGTTTAATATTTAGTATGAAGTTAATATTTATGTTGGTATTAATTTCCAGTGTGACGGTAACCTCCTAGCGACCGGATCGTACGACGGCTACGCTAGAATATGGACGACGGACGGCACGCTCGCCTCCACACTGGGACAACACAAAGGTCCTATATTCGCTCTCAAGTGGAACAAACGGGGCAATTATATTCTAAGTGCAGGGGTGAGTTGTTTTTTTTTTTTAATTTATAGGTTACTAGCTGTCCCAGCAAACGTTGTTTTGCCTCACTTAGGGATATGAAAAATAGATACAAGCCGATTCTCAGGCCTACTGAATATGCATATAAAATTTGGTAAAAATCGGTCAAGCCGTTTCGGAGGAGTACGGTAACTAACATTGTGACATGGGTATTTTATATACAAGATATGACAAAATATAACATTTACAATATGGGTCTACATAATGTTAGAGAAAAATAAAAACTAATATGCTGCCTGGAAAAGCTTGCTTTCAGCGATAAGGTCGCCAGTTAAGTTAAAGCACTAGATTTTAAATGTATCTTTTATTTTGTCTTTGTGAGTGTTTTAATAATCTATCAATGTATGTAACATCATACTCCAAGTTAGTTTAGTGCATAATAATTATAGAGGTTTTCTCACGTAGTTTTCCTTCACCGAAACTCGTGACCGCTCATCACTTCAATGCTCATTTGTGCTGTTACAATTGATGATAGTATCATGTTATTATTATATCCTCAGGTGGACAAAACAACCATCATATGGGACGCATCGACTGGGCAGTGCACTCAGCAATTCTCCTTCCACTTGGCGCCAGCCCTGGATGTGGACTGGCAGACAAACACCTCCTTTGCTTCCTGTTCCACTGATCAGTGCATTCATGTCTGCAAGCTGAACGCTGATAAACCTATCAAGAGTTTCCAGGGTCATACGGTAATTATCAATATTATCATCTTGAGGGTGGGTGGTAGATAGCCAGGCGAGCACTAGGAAGTCTTATCACCATGCTATGGTTTCCTCACATCTTTTTCCCTACCGAAGATCGTCCATTCTCGCTACTCATTAGTGGAGGGCTACTAATAAGAAGCGGGGATAGACGATGACCACGACCAATGTCTGCGGGGCTCAAGGCTGCCGCACGCTCGTCTGAGTGTGGTTTGTAATCCGAATCATTAATCAAAGCGATGATAGCTCACTACGACCACGCGTCATCGAACTGTTCTGGAAATAATACACACGAAACAGGATCACAATGGTGTTTGTGTACTTTGCTTGGTTGCAAAACAACTGGCAAAAGTGGTACATTCACAGATGATCCTCAAAAAAGGGGTCTACCATTACAATTAATCACAATGTTTTATTTATTGTTTTCCAGAATGAAGTCAATGCCATCAAATGGGATCCACAGGGGCAACTGCTCGCATCATGTTCTGACGACATGACCCTGAAGATCTGGTCCATGAAGCAAGACAACTGCGTTCACGACTTGCAAGCACATTCAAAGGAGATCTACACTATCAAGTGGTCACCAACCGGCCCTGGTACAAACAATCCGAACATGAACCTCATTTTAGCGAGTGCCTCTTTTGACTCAACAGTTAGATTATGGGACGTCGAGAGAGGAGCATGCATCCATACACTGACCAAACATACTGAGCCAGTTTACAGTGTGGCTTTCTCGCCAGATGGCAGATTCTTGGCCAGTGGATCGTTTGACAAATGCGTTCACATCTGGTCCACACAAACTGGTGGGTTAGTCCACTCTTATAAAGGCACTGGAGGTATCTTCGAAGTGTGCTGGAACTCGAGAGGCACCAAAGTCGGTGCCAGTGCCAGTGACGGCAGTGTATTTGTGTTGGATCTACGCAAACTCTGAGATACGTAGACCTTTTTAGTTTGTTAACTTTTTAGTTTCTGAGCATTTTTCTTGTGGCATAATGTACTTATGGATATGAGTATATGTCACATAGTATCGTGTACTAAAATTGAGGACAGGATTTCTTGGGTTGTTCTCAATGATATTTATAGTGTATTTATTCGTAAGTGAAAATTTAAGCTATGCAAATAAGTGAGATATATTTTGTACAGAAGTTGTGACTTAGGCACTTGCTCCACTGTCAGCGCCCTACCCAATCAAGTACTTTCTTGCGAACGTTTTGATATCAATAAAAGAAACATAATTTCATAATTGTTAGCTGTAATAAATAAATAAATAGTTATCCGCTGCTCGTTCTCACTGCCATCGATAGCCAGTGGCTCTTTATCATGTGTTAATGCTACAGAGTTCCCTGGTAATAATTCCCTTCTTCCCAATGGGCCGATTAAAAAAGTGGCCGTCATCGCCGCAATTATAGGTTAACTTCTACATAATCATAAATTGATACATTTACTCACTGTCTTTATAGGCGATGATAGCCATAGTGCCGATAGTGAAGAGAGGTCATTATATTAGTTCCAAGCTGATAAACAAACTCGTCTCTCACGCTAAGCTTTAAGACGGGCGCGAACTAACGCTCCCTGAGTGATTCTTGCTTGGTGCAGACTTTTAGGTACATTTGGCCGCAAAATACCTGCATGCTCAATTCATAGGCTAATTAAAGGATTAATGGAACAAATATTGGAACTACTCAATTGTTTATGGGAAATACGTTTTTCTAGCTTTTGGGACAGTCGGACAAGCGTCATGTATTTGTTACAAATATGTAATCATTTCAATAGATATATATTGTATCACATATTATATTCTTCAATCAATTTTGAACATGAGTTCCAAAAAAATATTTTTAACATAGATAACACTATATACTACAACTGTAAATTAAAATTTGGAAATCCCCCGACTTTACGGTGTTGGATTTGACATTTATCACATTGTCTGTATTTTTTTATATTCATACTAGCTGTTGCCCGCGGCTCTGCCCGCGTGTACTTTTTACTTTCAACCGCAATGGTATCGCCCTTAATGCTCCCCTGGCAAATATATTATTAATTTTATAAACCATTGAATAAAATACATTCATAAAAAAATTCAACACTTTAACTTGATAAATAAAGAATTTTCCATACAAACTTTCACCCCCCATTACACACCCTTAACTCACCCCTGGCAAAAAAACTTGATACCATTCTTTTTAATTTTACATAAACTATACGTATCCTAAATTTCATTGCTGGAAGTTGAAAAACCAAGAATATTCATACAAACTGTTTTACCCCTTTTCATCCCCTTAGGGGTGGAATTTCCAAAAATCCGTTCTTAGTACGCGTCTACATACTACAACAGATACACCCTCCAAATTTCACACTCCTAGGACCAGCCGTTTGGGCTCTGCGTTGTCTATAGATGAATGAGTCAGGACAAAGAGTCTTATAGTATAGATTGAGGCAGTTGTGAAATAATATGTCATCCGCCATTTTGTAGCGGCAGCCATCTAGGTCCGAATTCTATCAAACATAGCTAAGAACACTCTCGCCAAACAGACCTTGCAAACAAAAAAAAAACAGAATTGAAATTGGTCTATCTGTTTGAGAGCTACAATGGTACAGACAGACACACCGACACATCCAATTTATAACACCCCTGATTTCCGTCGGGGGTTAAAAATATGAATTAATAGTTCATAGGACTTATTTGAAATTAAATATGTATAAATTTTAGATTAATCTAATATACTAGCAATAAAGGTCAACATGCCTAGAATGTTAATTGCATTGCTTCCTAGAATAGCAATGCTTGATGGACTAAAGTAATAATAGAGTATTTCGATCACAAGTGGTGATGGACACTTCTTTATTAAATAACCATATTTATGGTTATTTAAGTTCATTCATTTGAATGAGATTGTAAGATTGGGATGGACTGAGAAGGTACAGTTAGCAGCTAACTCTACATGCAGCAATAGTTTATAATGTGTTGTCACTCAGCCATTTAAATCAGTGTGGCTCTACACTTTGATACCATTCGTTTTATTTAGAATTTTTAGTAATTCATAGAAATGTGTCGAAAGGAGTAGTGTCACTGTGACTTTGCTGTTGCATTATGTAGTAGGCTGCCAACTTACCAATACATTTAGAATGAATTCTAAAGACATCCCAATGCAATCACATCTTCCATGAAATTAAAATGCCTTTTAATCTCAGATTGCTTTTTTGAATTTGAATGTAAGCTGTAATTTTTACTTAAGATAAGTTGATCTAACATATGTAATATTTTTAATCTGTATAGTTTTAGGGTTACTGGAGAGATATAGAAATAAAATAAATTATAAATAAATGTTTTTTATTTTTTTTAATTTTATGTCCTATTTATAATGCATTACTATGTCATTGGTCTCTTATAAGCTAACAAATCTTCATGTTTGTATAGTGTATGTAATTTTTCATACATGTATTTGAAGAAATACAAAAGATTGTCATATTCTCCATTGTATGGTTTGCAATGTGAATGATTGAACTCCAGGCTATGCACCAAGTAGTCTTTAGTTAGTTCAGATTTGTAAGACTCGCTGCATCCCCAAGCACATAAATGTAATTCCAACATTAATTGATGCAAGGCTTCAACTGTTGATAAGTACCACCTCGGACTGCCTTTTTGGTGTCTCCAAAACTGTGAAGGTCTATTTTGTAATACAATTGTAGGTAATTTCTGCAACCTCTCATCACAATAAATGCCCCGGCTTTGGTTCCAAGTACTGTCTATGAGTACAACTCTATCTATAGGAAGCTCTTCTGCATGATATATTTTCTTTTCATTACTATCACCTAAAATTTTTGTCATAAGAGTGCCTACATTGTACCCAGATGGTAATTGAGCTAAAAGGAGCTTAGTGTAACTTGGGGTTATTTTTGTTTCAGAAAATAGTTCTGGTACAGTCCTCGCTTCGGAGCCTGGGTATAATAAGACAGTTCTTCCATCTAGGGTATAACCTGGGACATTTGGATATGTGTACACATTGACATCTTCAGGTGCCAGTACTGCCGCATGAGCTGCAGTGCTCTTTCCATCGATCTCCCGTTTGTGTTTGATTATATCTACCTTCACAGGCAACTAAAAACAAAATAAAAATGTTTACAATTTGGTAAATACCCATAACCTTATTATCAATACAAGATGAATTGTGTATACCTTACAAGTAGGTATTTTCCCTTCAAGCGGATTAACTGGAACAAAACAGGTGTAGCAGAAATACATCCGTGATTTATTGCAGCGTGGGCATGGACTCCTGCTGCTGAGACTGTCGAGGATGCCGGCATCATCTATCATCATGCCTTCGAATGGTTTCTCGTCTCTGCTTCTGGCTTCTAGACTTTTGGGATTCATAGTTAAATGATAAAATTTGGTTTTTCTCTGTGAATAGTTCGTAAAACCGAGTTATATTTGCAAAAATTGCTCTTACACGCTCGTAATTCGAGTTTTTGTTTTGACTGAATCAGTGAGTGATGAGTCTTGAGCGAATGGATTGTATTGTAATGTTAATTTCAATGTCAAAAGTTCGATGTCACTTATATTACTAATTTCATTGTCAACGTCAAAGTATGGATGGGTTTGGTTTGGACGCCGTTCCGTTCGTTGATTTGATTTTACTAGTTTAATTAGTTTTCAGTTCTGAAATCTCTGTGTTCTAATATAATTGTAATGTAACTTTTAATTCCGATATAACAACGCGTTCAAATTCACGCCATTCAACGCCAGCGGCCAGAGTCTACTTCCCGGGCCAATGGATGAAGTTGCCGAGCGACTGTACACAATTTAACTGTTTACATCGAAAACAATTATAAAATTTAACTAAAATGGAGCAGAATACTAACGCTATCGCAGCACATATCCGCAAGTTATGTTCAACATTATCAGCAGATCCAGGTGAGTCCACGATTCTTATTTCAAAACAAAAACACAACTTAACTGTCACTCAAATCTTTTGCAAAATATTTTGAGTATTATTTATAATAATTTTACCGGAATTCTCATGAATAAAACAAATGATCATTTCAAAGATGTACAATCCAAGTACAAGAAAGGTAGAATATCGAATCCTTAGATATTCTTAGTAGTGTATTTCTAGTAAGTAATGTGTGTATGATTCTCTTTTTTATTCAGATGGTGCTTATGAATTGGCCATATCATATCTATCTTCCATGGAAAAAGCCACCACTGTAAAGGATGAAAAAGTGTTGTGTCAAAATATTCATACACAACTAGCAAAGTTGTCTGCGAGACATGTTGAGAAGTTTGATGAATGCTACTCTAAGCTTAAGAACTCTGTAAGTATTCTTTGTAACAAATTGTTACAGCACCTACTCTTATTGTCTAAGTTAAAAAATATTAAAATTATTTAAATAATTAAAATTAAATAAATAATTCTCATCTAGTTTTTTATTATTATTTGAAATAGGTTTGCGTTTGACCACAGTTTGCCTGATGTTAGCAGCTTAGCAGCGCTGTGGCCTATGTTCTAGCACACTCACCTTTTATGTATTACATGCTGAAGTCTTTTACACAAGTATAAATATAAAGTATAAATGATACCACACATTGATATACTGGATTGTGTGTTAATTCTTTGTGCTCTTCCTTAATATTTTGTACAGTTTTTGAAAATGTTTTGTGTGTTAAAAGAATATAGGTAATTGTTTTATTTTTTAATGATTGTGAGAAAATTTTGCCACTGTTTAAAAATGTAAAAACAATTATTTCTACAATTCTATAATTTCTATAATACAAATAAGTCTAACCTTTCCTTTACTGCAAAATTCAGAAAGCTGGAGATCAGTGCAATAGCATTTTGTCCTTCTTATTATATTTGATTAAGTTGTTGCAGTACTTAGATTTTTTTCCTTATATTTGATTAAGTTGTTGCAGTAATTAGATTGTTTTTCTTATATTTGATGAAGTTGTTGCAGTAATTAGATTGTTTCCTTATATTTGGTTAAGATGTTGCAGTAATTGGATTGTTTTACTTATATTTGGTTAAGTTGTTGCAGTACTTGGAATGTTTTCCTTATATTTGGTTAAGTTGTTGCAGTAATTAGATTGTTTTTTATTTTCATCTTCTTTGTATGAGCTTAGTGATCAACATCTGGTGTCTGGTGTCTGGAGGTGAGAGGCCAGGATTTGTGGGAGTTGGGAGAGCCTTTTGCCCAAAAGTCAACTAGGGATGGCATTGTCGCTGCGTGACAAAAACCCTTTATGAAATCTATCTATCTATCTAAGCCTATAAATCAGCCCACTGCAGGGCAAAGGCCTCCACTTTACTAAATAAATAGAAAAAAAAACCTCATGCAGAGATTTTTTGTTTCAGTTTATATTGAAACAGAGGGTGTCAGTGTTATCACTGCTGCTGGCTCTCTCACAGTCTCCGGAGCAACCAGAGCCTACTCAGCAACTCTTCCCAATACCATATCTTGCCAGTTCTGTAAGTATTTTAAAGATCTTTATGTAGGAGATGATAAGGGAAAAATATTGATCTTACAGTTTTTTATTTTCAGAAAAAAATATAATAAAAAATAGGTTAAACGCTGTGTGTGTGTGTATGTCATAAACTTAATTTTAGAATTTTTGAACCAGTTTTATTTCGCAATCATCGTTAGTACCAAAATAAGTATAAATATTCTTACAGTGGTTCTTTAGAGGGCCTTTTAGCTATTTTATCAATATTTTTTCAGTTTACGATTTGTAGCGAAAAAACTGTAAAATCGAGATCTTCGATTAAATGAGTTCATAATTTATAATATGCCTAAATATTTTAAATTAATTAATGGATGTGAGCTAGAGAAAAGAAAACTTTTAAATTATTTATCTTCAGATGATAGTCTTCGCATACAATATGAACCATGAATAATTCAAATTTGTATTCTCTTTGCTAAATATGTGATTTTAGCCACTTGGCCAAGTTCTGGTTGTGTAAAAAGGCCTACTAAAGCAAACAAACTCTTCTTTGACTTTAATGAAATTAAGTATATGAATATGACTAAGTGTCTGTAAATATTAACTTCCATACTTAAAGCTCATGTCTGTACGCCCACCTACAGTGTTTTTAGTAATAGTTTTAACTTTTTATATAATACCACCTGGGTATCTAGTTTTATAGACAAAAAATCATTCATTCATTCAGTCTTATTAAGTTGTCCAAAGACATATATGTAAAAACCTTGATATCAGTGTAATATTGGCAAATTAGCATGCAAGTTTTCCTTGTTGATTTTTACCCCAAAAATCACTTTCTTCACTTTTTTTTACGCAGAAGTCAGCCATACCCATGACAGGTGCTACCTCAAGCTCAAGTAAGAGCACCCTGGGCACAATGAGCTGGGAGAAGCAGCATGGATCCAATCAGAGTCTTCCATCTAACAATAGCAATATGGCTATTGTATTACAAACCAATGGTAATTATCAATAATAATCACTGTCTCATCATCATCAGTGTTCTTTTGCAGAGTCTTTATCAAAGGTCTGAATAATTCTTGCATCTAGACTCATGTCTAAATGTCTAATACTCATGCAATTACTGGAAATATAAAACATTATTGACATGAAAATAGCTAATACATAGCTAGTATATAGGGAGACAAATAAGAATTGGTAGGTATTCGAATTTCTATTATTTGTTTAAAGTTCTATCTTATTATATTTTGAAATTACTGACATCTGTTATTCCTATAACTTGAGTCAATAAAGAAAACAGATGAAGTCCATGTCTTCTGCCTTCATAGTTTTATTTAATTACTCGATTTAACGACAAAGCCTCTAAAGCGTTGAAATCAATTGGCTTTAGTTGGTTTAGCTTATATTCCATTCAGTGATACATTATCTCCATTTAACGGCCATCTTTATAACACCATAAAATGCACAGTCCTTTCAGTGTCATCATAATATAGAGTTCACACCGTATATATTATTTCTAATAAAATGTACTGCAATAAGTTTGTCTTACACTGCAGAAAGCTCAAACGAGCGCACGTGTGTACGCGACGCTGTCCTGGCGGCGACTGGAGTCCGCGCGAGGGGCGCCGGCGCCGGCTCGCGGCCCATGCAGGCGCTCTACTCCAGGATAGCACACCTCGGCTTCCTGCACGACCGCTTGAAGGAGTTCATAGACCCCGCGTCAGGACTCATGCCACAGGGTAAGCATCCAAATGTAGCGCTTGAAGCTCGGCTACCTAAAGTGATCTGACACAATCACTAAACTAAGCAACAGCCGATGTGGATATTGTTTGGGTGACCATGCACAAGACAGTCGTTTTCCAAGTGGCATTTTGACTACTGTGGATCTGGCGACACGTTAAATTGTAGGCTGTTAGTCATAGTACAAGTAGTTGTACAGTTGTAATGCAAGTCAATGGCTTTAGGATGGCTTGAAAACTGTCGACACCAGAGCTTGGCCACTTAGCTTATACTAGCGCTGGATAGAGCAGCTACTAATTAACGAAGCCGATTAAAGTGCTTATATAAATATATAGTACATTCTACCTATATAAACTTCCGCATTTTAAGTGGAATAAGCTGCTTGCCCCAAAAATAAGAAAAACAGCCTTCTAAATTTCTCATTTCTTCTTACAGGTTTAATGGGCGAAGGACTCGTCGCTTCAATTAGGAATGAGCTCACCGAGTATTATCGAAGTGTTGCTCTTCTACAGTCACAGGTAAGTCTTGTTGTCAGTATATTAACTTAAAAATGTGATCTATAATTATATAAGATGTTGTTGACCCATGGTGGACATATTTCAGTCCGGCAGAATAAATAAGATTGTAAACTACATATAGAATACAAAATGGAAATTAAAATGTCAAAATATACAAATGAATAATGTCAAAATTAAATTAAATTTATTATAAATTACTTAATTCTAACTAAATAACCTTAGTAGTTCCCGATTTAAAAGTGCCCATCAGACTAACAGCGTTCCCACGCTGAATGGCAATCACTATCCTTGCACCAGGAAAGATCCGGAGCGGGAGTCACCGGTTGATCCAGAGTCACCGGAATACAAAATTAAATATTTAGTATCACAGTGGAAATTTATTAAATATTTAATTTTGTCTTCTATTGTAAACTACTGTTGCTTCACTCAGCACAGAAGTTTTTTCTTTCTATTTAAATTGATAGTAGAGGTCACCATCAATGAGAGTGGCATTGAATATAATATGTGCCGTTTATGGTGCATAATATTGATTTACAGCTACTTTATAGAGAAATCTAAGACTGTATAATGTTTGGTTACTGCATTTAAAGTACCGACGAAATAAACGTAAGTGGAAGCCGGTCATACAAACAGTATACAAATAGTAATATTATTTCAGGCATGTGAAAGTGACGGTGGTGGCGGAACTTTGCGTCGCGTGTGTGTCTGGGCGCAAGAACCGCTACACCGGCTTACCTGGCTTGCCAACATCGCTCACGCTGCTCATCATAAGAAGGGTATGTTTTTACAGGGCAGTGGTCCGTTATTTCAAGGAGCTGGGTTGGCTTGGGTAGGCTGGTAAGGGGGGAATGCACAATACCCCCCTAGCGGGATATCAGTGCATGTCTCATCAACCCCACTTTAAATAAGGTATTTTTTATTGTTCTATTATAAATATTATTGGCGGACGAAGCCTCTGGCCCCTGGTTCGATCCCAGTCCTACACCTATGACTTGTTTTTCAAGTTATGTGTGGATTTGCACTCGCTTTACGACGAGTGAGTGAGTGGCGAAGGAAAACATCGTGAGAAAACCGACATGTTTGCGGACCACTGTATCCGAAGACTTCATCCACAAGATTGGCAGAATATGACCTATCTCTCTCTCTCTCTCGTGTGGGGACGTATAGTGGCTGCTATATATGCTATGCTACATATATAGTAATTTGTAGTTAAAAGAATAATTGTAAAAAGTAAGCTGTTGCGATTTTTTGTACGCCAGAGACACTATGGGCCCCGCGCTAAATATCTTTCGATGCTTTGTGGTAACGGTTACTTCCGCGCCATAAAATAAGCCACTTTCAAATACGCTATTAAAAAAAATATTAGACACTTACCTACTTATCTTATCTTTTGAATTATATTTTAATTTCTAATTATATGTATTGGTTGTAGGTGGAGAGTTAGCATCATGCGTGCACCGTTTCGTGCGTCACGGCGACGAGCGCGTAGCGACGCTAGCGCGGCGGCTGCTCACCGCGCTTACCTACCCTCTCCTCCTCATGCTCACTCGCTGGCTCATGCATGGTCAGTCTTCTTCTTATTTCCGCGTAGGAAACGCCCACACTTACATCTATAATCTTTATATATATAAATCTCGTGTCACAATGTTTGTCCTCAATGGACTCCTAAACCACTTAACCGATTATAATAAAATACGCACACCATGTGCAGTTCGATCCAACTTGAGAGATAGGATAGTTTTAATCTCAAATTATAGTCGCAATTGTAATTTATTGCTAATTATTGTCTGTTATTATTTGACAGTTACAATTATCTGTTAACTCCAAATGATTCTAACAGATGTTGATACCTTTCGACTGGGTTGAGTAAGTAATCAATAGATGGCGCTGCTATGGTAAATCTACGAACGTGTCATATAAGCTACACTATCTATTTTTCATACCCCTAAGTGAGGCAAAACAACGTTTGCCGGGTCAGCTAGTCTATAATACAAAAATAAGTCGGGTTTTCCTTCCTGACGCTATAACTCCAGAACTCACGAACCGATTTCCCCGGGTTTGCATTCGTGGGAAAGGTCTCGAGCTCTGTGAGGTTTGTAGCAAATTAAATTCAGGGAAAATTTCAACTTTGTGGCGAAACGGACTTCTCCGGGTTTGCTAGTAATTATTAAAAGTTGGAATGAGTCCAACATTAAATATAAAGATGCCTTACGTGTAGTCTTCTTCTTCTTTGCATAAGCTAAGTGGCCAAGCTCTGGTGTCGAGAGTTTTCAAGTCGCCCGAAAGCCTCTGACTTGGCTTAACGACTGCTTGTACTAAGACTAACAGCCGGAGCCTACAATTCAAAATGTCAGTTATATATTAATTAATTTTCATACATCAATTATTTTCTAATGTTCAGGTGAAATCGACGACCAATTCAACGAGTTCTTCATTGAAAGCCGAAGTGGTGTGCCCATCGATAGAATGTGGCACGACAAGTATAGAGTCAGGTGAGAGATGTTCTTCTTTGATTGTTGTATAGAAATACAGACATGTGTTGGCCATTAATAATATTAGACACCAGAGCAAGTCAGTACATAAACAAATTGAATAAGTAACGAAAATATTTATTCAAATCAAATAATGTTGTTGTTTTTTTTGTATTTGTTTGTTTGTATGAGGCTGCTAACCAGTTGTGTGTGAAATGTGTCCTAATATTTATTTATTTGTAAAAGCTGGTATTTTTTCTATCTACTAGATCTATTAAAGTTGTTTATGAGCACCACACTCTTTTCACAATCTGTTTTAATAATAAGTTGAGTTGTTATTCTATACAATGGTGGCGATTCAGCAGCACACACAACTAAATTAAAAGAAGCCACATCTCTTTTCATCTTAGGTGAAAAGAGATAGGGCCTTAACCACAGACAAAACAACTAAAATCTCGTCAAATATGGAATGTGCAGGCAGTTTTAGAGGTGATACAAGTGAGTGCGTTCTAAAGTCACCTATATTTTCTACATTTGACGTGATTTTAGTTGTTTTGACTATGGTGCAGAACGTGCCGTCTCTTTCTGGCCACCGAAGATGAAAAGAGACGAGGCTTCTTTAAATTTAGTTTAGTCGTGTGTTCCGCTGAATCGCCACCAGTGCCACCAACTTTGCTGTTCAGTTGACGGCATCACCAGTAGAGATTTGTTGCCACTTAAGAATGCTGTCAAACCAAGTTAACTTAGAACAGCTAAGTTGCTTACTCTGTAACTTGACTTAATGTTTCATATTATGTCCTATGTTACGTTCCGTTATCAGGGAATGGATGGTGCCATCGTTCATGTCTCTGGAGCAAGCCGGGCAGATCCTGGCGACGGGGAAGAGCGTGGTGTTCATGCGGGAGGCTTGCGGCGACGACATCGGACCCTCCGACCACCACCATCATCTGCAGGACCTCATCGCTGCCAGCAACGGTGAGGGATACACCTCCAAACTATCACTGATCATGATCAGTCTGACGTACTGCGCCTTATGTTCTGCAAGGCGTAGGTTGGTCCCCGCTAATAAGCTTAGCCTTTCTAGTTCGTAGTTCGTTTATTAGTAACATTGGTGGCAATTCTGGTGTACACATGACTAAACTAAATTTAGAGTAGTCCTGTCTCTTTTTTTTAGATTTGGCTAGAAAGGGACAGCACGATATGAACTATAGACAAAACAACCAAAATCACATCAAATATGGAAAATGTGGGCCATTTTAGAACGCACCCATTTACATCAGCTCTAAAACTACCTACATTTTCCAAATTTGACGTGATTTTAGTTGTATTGTCATGGTTCAGATCATGCCGTCTCTTCCTAGTTAGAAATGATAAAAAGAGATAGACCTTCTTTAAATTTAGTTTAGTCGTATGTACAACAGGTGAATTCTTACTCACGTAAGAATTCACGATCAAGATGTTCAATAGGTATAGTGTTATATTGTTGACTTCTTCATCTGGCTTAGCGTTTAAAGTACTGTGACTATATCCTACAGGTTCCGCATCGGGCAGTAGCGACGTGCCATGGTGGGAGGCGACCGGTCTAGCGGGTAGCGTGGCACGTGCGCACACGGCGGCGTCTCGCCGGCTACTGGCAGCCTTGACCGACCACCATCACCTACTAGACCACCTAGCAGCGCACCGCCGGTACTTGCTGCTCGCGCAGGGAGACTTCGTTCATCACCTCATGACACTGCTGCGGTAACTATACCTAACTCTTTTGCTTTTGACGACCTCGTTGGCGTAAAGGTTACCATGCCGGTCTGCTAATCAGAAGGTTCCGGGTTCGATTCCCGGCCCGGTCAACATCTTTGTGCTTAACTAAATTTGTTGGCTGTGGGTCTGGGTGTTAAATATGTATTTATATATAATATGTATGTATGTATATGTAGTATATCAGTTGTGTTAGCAACCATAATACGAGCTAGAAATGGTTCAGTATGGGGCTAACCAGCCGTGTGTGAATGTGTCCTAATATTTATTTATTTATTTATTTTATTCACTTGTTACTTATTTATACTTTTATCTCTTTCTCTTCTTGTTATTGAGCAAGAATTAACAAATTTTCTTCACTTCTTTTTTCTCTCTTCAGTTAGCTATACTGATGTTTGAAAAAAAAAACAAAGTGATCAGCTATCAGTATTTTCTGGTGCATGTTTACCAATATTTAGTATAAAACCTTTATCTTGACAGCTCCGGTGCATATATCATAAATTCTGACTGATGGAACTCGGGGCGTTCTGTAGCTAGGAGAGTTTAAAATACCATAATCCAGGAAGTCGATCATTGGATTTTGTGATTCTAAGAACATGTGGGTTTCCAAACTTCACCATATGTGCGAATCTTGAAACTGACACCCAGTTTGATTTCATCAACTTGGATTGAAATTACAACACTTTCCCGACGCCGCATTCGCTCTAAATCAGGCAGAGATGTATTAAATTTAATTTGTGTTATGTTTTCCTCAGTGACGAGTTGAATAAGCCCGCGACGTCTCTGTACGTGCACAATCTAACGTGCACGCTGGAGGCGGCCGTGCGTGCCACCAACGCGCAGTTCGAGCCGCCGCACGTGCTCGCTCGGCTGCACGTCAATTTGTATCCCAACTGTAAGTTAACTTAGTTATATTATTATTATTATGACAGAAGTTTGTTAATGCTGGCTATAAGCAAATCGCGTCTAATAAGCTTTCCCATTAATATGATTATTTGTATGCCCAGACGGCAGCTTGTTGGACGTGTTTGCTGTGATATATTATCATTGTCTACATTTATATAATGTACTATATAGTCTATAATTTAAGAGCTGTCTAAAAATAGTATAGTTACAATTTTAGCCAAAATTACTCTTACCACCTTTAAAATACAGGCGGGAGTTGCTACAGAGCCGAGTGGACGGCTCGGCACGCTGTTCCCGGCTAGATATCGTGAAATATTTCTACATTTACTACCACTGCCTTTAGTTTAAGTACTAGCCAAAATAACTCTTAATACATTATCAATACATGCGTGAGTCCAGATGCGCACTACAATGTGCTCGTAATTTAAATTACCACTGTTTTTTTCTCAAAGTGCGATCAAAAATAACTCTTACTACCTTGTCAATACATGCGAGAGTCGAGATACGCATAACATGGTACTTGTAATTAAAAATACTACTGTTATTTTTTCAACGTGCAATCAAAAATGACTCTTACCACGCTGTCAATACAGGCGACGGTCGCGACGACAGCGGGTGGGACGTGTTTGCGCTGCAGTACCGCGTGGACGGCCCGCTGGGCTCGCTGTTCCCGGCAAGATACCGCAAAATTCTCTACATTATCTCTTTACTACTGTCTCTAATTACACAACAAGCCATAATGAATCTTAATGCCTCGTCAATACATGCGACAGTCGCGTTATCTCGCACTGCCATGTACTAAAAAATACTGTTTTTTTTTCCCAAAGTGCGATCAAAAATGACTCTTACCACGCTGTCAATACAGGCGACGGTCGCGACGACAGCGGGTGGGACGTGTTTGCGCTGCAGTACCGCGTGGACGGCCCGCTGGGCTCGCTGTTCCCGGCAAGATACCGCAAAATACTCTACATTATCTCTATACTACTGTCTCTAATTACATAACAAGCCAAAATGACTCTTAATACCTCGTCAATACATGCGAAAATCGCTTTGTCACCACGCACTGCAATGTATTACAAAATACTATTATTTTCCCAAAGTGCAATAAAAAATGACTCTTACCACGCTGTCAATACAGGCGACGGTCGCGACGACAGCGGGTGGGACGTGTTTGCGCTGCAGTACCGCGTGGACGGCCCGCTGGGCACGCTGTTCCCGGCGACGTGCGCGGCGAGGTACCGCGCTCTGTTCTCGCAGCTGTGGCGTGTTAAGCGCATCGAGTACAGCCTGCACGACGCGTGGCGCGCGCACACCATCCTGCAGAAACGGCTGCGGAACATGCCCGGTGAGTCTCCTTGGTTGAATTTCTCATTACTGAAAGTTGTGACCCTTTCGAAGAATTTATTAATTCAGGCGCCCAGGTTTTTCTACGGAAGACACATGACCTCGAATTAATCGTAAAGTACTACGTATACAAATACAAATCCAAATACAAATCATTTATTGATAACACCAAAGTTATAAGTCAAACGTATTATCATACGTAGCCATTTTACGTGCATGGCGACATAATTCATCTCTCATGTTGTATAGAGCATTTTCTGGTGCTCGCCTAGTTAGCAACCACCCTTAAGTTGAAATCTGTCGCCAAGTATCTAACGGTGTTTTCCGGCAGCCTCATAGAGAGCCAGTCTTTCCAGATTGGACATGCTCTACCTTAGGCCAGTTTGTTGTAAACTCTTGGGATTAAGCACCCTGCTGGTCTAATTCTAGTAAAAAAAATGCTCATATTCAGCCACATTACTGCCCCGGCTGTCTATCCACAATAGTCTATGTTAATCCACAGAGGTCCGCAGCCTAATGCGTCGCGTGTCCTGCCTCCGCGCTGAAGCCCTTCGGCTTTGCGGCGCGTTACAAGAGGCGTCATGCGTGGGCGCAGCCGGCGCGTGGAGCGAGCTGCGGGCCGCCGCCGCGAGACAAGACGACCTGGACTCTCTCCTGGCGCTACATCACCGCGCGCTCGACAGACACTCCATACATGCCATGATACATCACACCACGCAGGTACTATGATCTAAATCTCTAAAAAAAAAACATTGTGATTCGCTTCCTTTTGCTCGCATAAATATATAAATTTGAAACCACATTTGTTGGTATCCTATAAAATGCTAAATAAGCTAAACTATATAGATAATATGTAAATTTTCCGTGTCACAATGTTAGTCACCGTACTCCTCCGAAACGGCTTGACCGATTATTACCAAATTTTATATGCATATTCAGTAGGTCTGAGAATCGGCTACTATCTATTTTATTTTATTATTCATACCCCTAAGTGAGGCAAAACAACAACAGCTAGTAGACCTATAAAAATCAATTAATCTGGTTAATACTCGTTTGATCAAAAGAAAATCCGTTCCTAGTGTTGAGGGATAAACAGGTGAAATAAACAAAAGATAAACAAATCCATTTATGTTTTTCAGGAGCTACAGTCATACCTGGGGAACGTATTAAACGAGACGCTGGCACTGCGCAGCTTCGAAGTAAAGCTTCACGCCGGCATAGACGCAGAGCTCGAGCGGCGCGAGCGCATCGAGCAGATGAAGCAAGAAGCGCTGGCCAGGGGTAATGAGGAAATTTTGGTTTCTGTCTTTACAACTAAGCCAATGGCCTTAAGCGCTTTAGGCAGTGGCCTTAAGTGCTTAGGTGTTGAGGAAATTTTGGTTTCTGACTTTACAACTAAGCCAACGGCCTTAAGCGCGGTAGGCAGTGGCCTTAAGTGCTTAGGTAATGAGGAAATTTTGGTTTCTGACTTTACAACTAAGCCAACGGCCTTAAGCGCGGTAGGCAGTGGCCTTAAGTGCTTAGGTAATGAGGAAATTTTGGTTTCTGACTTTACAACTAAGCCAACGGCCTTAAGCGCGGTATGCAGTGGCCTTAAGTGCTTAGGTAATGAGGAAATTTTGGTTTCTGACTTTACAACTAAGCCAATGGCCTTAAGCGCGGTAGGCAGTGGCCTTAAGTGCTTAGGTAATGAGGAAATTTTGGTTTCTGACTTTACAACTAAGCCAATGGGCTTAAGCGCGTTTGGCTATGCCCTAAGGGCTTTGGCCAGTGACATTAAGTGATTTAGTCACTGGCCTCAAATGCTTTAGCCAGTGGCTTTAAATGTTGTAAGCGAGTGTGGTTCGATAGTAATAACGTCTGCTTTTCAATCAGACGGCCCCTGGTTCGATCCCGGCCCTACACCAATGACTTGTTTTTCAAGTGATGTGTGGATATGCATTTGCTGAAGGAAAACATCGTGAGAGAAACCGGCATGTTTGAAGACCACATATCCAAAGACGTATGTCATCTGCCAACCCGCACTTGGCCAGTGTGGTGGATTATTTATTGCCTATATCTCTCTCCCCGTGAGAGAAGGCCCCGAGTCCTGGCTGTGCACGTATTTTTTAAATTTTACCTAGAGATGCTCTGGTAGGATCGTTTTAGGTTGAGTGTAAATTAATGCTATAATTGTCAAATTATTCTTTGTTTAAATTTTTGTTGCGGCGTTTTTATTCCCGAAGATTCATTTAAATAAACTAAATTATATTGTATTGCTATTTTGCGTCTTACAGATCGTGTAGAGCGTCCGCCTAAGCAATAGCGATAATAATCGCTTTCGGAAGTTATCATATTAAAAAAAATCGTCTTATTAACATATGTATTAATATATATAATATTTTGTCACAGGAGAATTTGCCTTCACCGCAGCAGAAGAAGTCCAAGATAAAGAGAAAAGGAAAATATTCCAACAATTCTTAACCAATCGAAAGGCGGACTTGAATGTTTGGGCCAGAACATATAGGTAAGATGTTTCCATTTTAATATGTTTTTATATTATGAGTTTGTTTAAAATTTATAGAGGCATAGAGCTTTATATGTTTTTATGAGTTTACATAATGATGATGTTTTGACTGACTGTTAAAGTACTCGGGATTCATAATAAAATGCGTCTGTAGTGTAAATGAAAAACCAAGTGCAGACAATAACTGGTGTATTTCAGAACATGCGCGACGGACTATAAAGTGACATGAAATGTCCTTTTTTTGCTATTTTTACTATACTATTAGGACATGACAAGTTAATTAATTGTTAATAATTCATGACTATATTATGTAAATTTGACGTGCCTTGTATAACACTATGTTGAAAGGTTAATGAAGTTCTATGATTTCTATGAACTACTAGCTGACCCGGCAAACGTTGTTTTGCCTCACTTAGGGGTATGAAAAATAGATAGTATAGCTTATATGACACGTTCGTAGATTTACCATAGCGCCATCTATTGATTACTTACTCAACCCAGTCGAAAGGTATCGACATCTGTTAGAATCATTTGGAGTTAACAGATAATTGTGACTGTCAAATAATAACAGACAATAATTAGCAATAAATTTAAATTGCGACTATAATTTGAGATTTAAACTATCCTATCTCTCGAGTTGGATCGAACTGCTCATGGTGTGCGAATTTATTATAATCGGTTAAGTGGTTTAGGAGTCCATTGAGGACAAACATTGTGACATGAGATTTATATATATTAAGACTAGCTGACCCGGCAAACGTTGTTTTGCCTTAAAAATAGATATGCAGTAGCCGATTCTCAGACCTACTGAATACGCATATAAAATTTGGTAAAAATCGGTCAAGCCGTTTCGGAGGAGTACGGTAACAAACACTGTGACACGGAAATTTTATATATAAGATAAGATAACAAGAACATTTGAATGTTTCATAAAAAAACATTTGAAAGTTTGCTTCCTCTTGCTCACGGAAATGTGCAAAGGTGAACTTCACATTTTTTATTTCTTGAATCGGGTTGATGAGAGATCAGTCATCTCGACTCTATCTACAATGAATATATAAAGTCTGACGACCTCGTTGGCGTAAAGGTCACCATGCCGGTCTGCTAATCAGAAGGTTCCGGGTTCGATTCCCGGCCCGGTCAACATCTTTGTGCTTAACTAAATTTGTTGGCTGTGGGTCTGGGTGTTAAATATGTATTTATATATAATATGTATGTATGTATGTATATGTAGTATATCAGTTGTGTTAGCAACCATAATTTGAGCTAGAAATGGTTCAGTATGGGGTTAACCAGCCGTGTGTGAAAGTGTCCTATAAAAAAAAAAAAAAAAAGAGGAAAATTTTGATTTTTTGTTTGTTTGACGTAAATAGACTCCTAGTAGTATTACTGGACCAATTCGAAAAATTCTATTCCGTTGGGAAGCTTTATTATCCCTGAGTATCATAGGCTATATTTTGTTTCTCTTTGCAACTTAGATTATTTTATAGCCCGTGCGAAGCTGGGACGGTCTGCTAGTGTACAATAAATATAAACCAGAATTCATTCAGCCATTTTATTTCTGTTTCCTAATATACCTCTACATTTTTCACACAAAACGCCAATGTAACAATCCAAAACCGCACTCATTAAAAAAATCTTTAACTTTGTCATTTTCATCTACAGGGGCCACGTGACCACTCTAATCCTAAAGCTGGCTCTACACCCGGAAGTGTCGCTACAGACTCTGGCCTTCCGGCTCGATTACAGCGACTTTTACAAGCGCGGCGACGCGAAGCTACACGAGCCTCTGACCTACCAACACAAGCGGCTTAGCGAGATCGGCATCAACCTGGCTAAGGTAAGCCTACAATGTACGGGTAACCGCCACCCGCAGCGTCGTGCGCTCCTGCTACTTCGCGACTGTCCTTAGCGTAATCACGTACGGGTTAGAGTTGTGGGGCAGCGCTGCTGATAGAGATAGAGTTTTTCGCATGCAGAAACGCGCCATACGTGCCATTTGCGGGATTCAGAGCGACGTCTCCTGCGTTGAACTCTTTCGAGACCTTGATATATTGCCTCTACCATGTGAATTCATATATCAAGTTGCACTTTTCATACACACGCACCTTGAATTATTTCAACGCAGGGGTGCTAATAAAACGTGGGATCTACGTAGCAACGTGAAGAAGATGCAACTGAAAACGCCGGTTCATCGACTTGTGAAATTGGAGAGATCCGTTTACGTGTTGGGGCCCGCGATCTACAACCGCGTACCTGCGACTGTCCGGGATGCACCTTCCACCGCGAGCTTTTAGATTAGACTCAGGGTTTGGCTATTAGATAAAACTTTGTACAATATAAATGATTATCTAAATTTGAAAATTGACATTTGATTCATATCATATACTTTTGTATTGATATTATATTAGATACTAGAATTAGTAGTGAAAATTGACATTGTGATTAGTACTAGAATATAATTTTAAAATTGTCATGGATACATATCATATACTTTTGTATTGATATCATATTATTTGACTTGTAACTTTGGTGTTATCAATAAATGATTTGTATTTGTATGCAAGGTCTAAGCTATCTTCATAGTAAATCTTATCAAAATCGATCAAGGCATTGGAGTGTGAACGACTAACATAGATTTTGATGTTATTGCGTATCCCGCGGAAACCACAATTGTTTTCGAGATAAAAAGTAACCTAAGTGTTAATACAAAGTCAAACACAAGACACACTAGCTTTTTTCAGGTCCTAATAATAATTTCGTATTAGCTAATAAATTCTTTTGTTATCAGATGCCTGAATAATTTTCAAAGGAAGTATAATTTTATTTTGTTCTTTATTGTTTCAGAGTAAGCTGACAGACCGTTCCAAGAAAAAGTGACATCTAGCGGCGAAACGTCACACCTTGTCGATACTAACGCACTAAACGTACCTAACCAACACAGCGCCTTTTAATTCACGCACGGAGTACAATTTTATTTTGTTTATTTTTTAAAACAGAATAAAGTAATTATTGTAGAAGTAGCGCCTTTAGATCGGCTAGCTAAGGTGGTCGTTTACGTTATGTAAGCGAGAAAAAAATCATATAAATGTTTTCTTTTCATGTTTCTTACAAGTTATACTCTAACAAAAATGTGTAGCGCCTAAAAAATTAAGCGCCTGTAGCTCCTGTGATCTGACGCGATCATTCAAACTTAGCAACGGTCCATGCGGACGGTGTTTGGATGGGTGACCATGCACAAGACTGACGTTTTTCAAGTGGCATTTTCATCTGGGCGCTACCGTGGGTCGGATGACGTTAAATTTGTAGTCTTGGCAGTTAGTACAAGCAGACGTTAAGCCAAGTCTTGAATACTCTCAAC
This sequence comes from Mellilla xanthometata, assembly GCA_035578125.1. Classification (NCBI taxonomy): domain Eukaryota; kingdom Metazoa; phylum Arthropoda; class Insecta; order Lepidoptera; family Geometridae; genus Mellilla; species Mellilla xanthometata. The sequence goes on from JAPUBQ010000020.1 coordinate 7,858,749, forward strand.
ACCTGAGCTTAGCTACTTAGTTCATACGAAGAAGGATATGCATATACTATATTCCTGTATCTTTTAGCACTAATAAATATAAATAGAAACTGAAAAAAACTTAGAATTTGTACAAATACTACAGACTTTAGCCCGTGTGTGTAAATTAAGGTGCAATTCCATTCACTTCCAAAGAGTAACTTTGTAAACTAATTTAAACACTGATATTACTTACTCATAGGAGGAAAACGAAGTGTATTGTACGATCCATGACATTTTTTTAAATAAAACCTCGTATATTACAATCGGTTTTTTATTTTTACCAGCGACAGCACCGAGTACGACTCGGTAGCAAAGCGTGTTTGGCTCAGTGGGAAACGGTTGGTTTTCAATCTGACGGCTCCTGGTTCGATCCCGGCCCTACAGAAATGACTGACATTGACTTGTTGTTCAAAATTCGATATTTCGCATCAACCGCGTATAAATAGTATGCGTGCCAACTAAGAATAGGCTACTAACACTGTCATGTCGCCATTCTGCTCAATAATCCGTTAAAAAGTTTTTTCGTGCTCTACTATGGAGCACCGCACCTCTCTGCGAACTCATTTTGAGTTCGAATTTGGAAACAAACGCGATCCTATTCTTAGATGGCACGCATAGTACACCTATGGCGCGACGACGGTCTGCCCAATCTAGCAAAGAGATATCTCCCCGGACAGATGTTGTGTCCGGAGCCGGCCGTCCATAGGTCATGCATTGTAGCTAGTACCAGTCGTACGTACGTTGAAAATAACGCTTGCGCGATTCAGAACGAGCGCTCTGATTGGTAGCGGGCGATGAAGTGCGACAGAGACGCCACACTCCTTTAGAATTAAGACAAGAAAGATAGCGGGGCACAGCTAGTAAAGTAAAAAAGCCTTTATTCTATTGCATTAAATTTTTTACAGAACATTAAAATTACATATTTTTATTTACACATTTTCATGCAAAAGTTGAAAGAAGAAGCGAGTGTGGCTTGGTGGGAATAACGTATGCTTTTCAATTAGACGGTCCCTGGTTCGATCCCAGCCCTACACCAATGATTTGTTTTTCAAGTGTGGATTTTCACTCGCTTTACGGTGAAGAAAAACATCGTGAAGAAACCGGCATGTTTGAGGACCACAATATTCGAAGACGTGTGTCATCCGCCAACCCGCACTTGCCCAGCAGTGGGAACGTATAGTAGGGTTGCTTATCCTGATGCTATGCAAAAGTTGCCGCTTGGGCATAGGCCTACCACAGCTAGATATGTAGGAGTAAATAAAACAGGCGTTTAACATTTAATAATTATTTAATACTTAATCATTATTATACATTTTTGGTACACATATTTGTAGGAAACCAGACAACACGGTAACTTATCTAACAATATCTATATAAACATTGTATGTTAATCCGTACGTGACATATTAATACAATCGGAATGTTTACCATTTATGGTGGTACTGAACGTTGGCATTTTATTCGCGTATTCTGTACAATTTAATGTGTGAAAGATATAATTAGTCTTATTTAACGAATACAAAATGTGTGTTTAGTGAGACAGCTCACATTATTTTTCACATTGTATTCGTTTGTCGAATATAGTAAAGAACGAATAGCGATATGAAATGCCAGCATTAGAGCAATAACTTAATTAAAATTAGCGATCAAATATAGAAAAGTATATGACGCTATTCTGTATTAAAAGACCGATTTTTTTAAGTATATAAATAGAAACAAAAACAAATGTCGATTATGGTAAATAATCTATTTATTGACACTTACAACATGGAATATTGTGATCTATAAGTGTTCTGTGATTGTGATGAATATTTAACCAAAATAACAAGTTGTGATTTGAAATTGTGTAACAATATTTAAATTGTGTTACAATTTAAAAGCTCTATATTATATAGTATTTTATTTATACCAATATTTTAGAAAACATCATCTATATTTACAAATATTATAATAATTAGAAAATTGCTAAATTAACAACTTTATTTGAAAAATAGGCTTAATACTAAAGGACCTATTTCTTCTTTATTTGATGACCAGCATTAGATACTTCTCAGAAACGATAGCTTCAAACTGATAGTTCTGAAGTTCACCAGTCCTTACTGTGAAAGTTTAATTAGAAGTTTGCAGGATGAACAGGTTAAAAGCGGTTCCGAATGAGCATTGTATTAGTCTTTTTTTCTGCGTAAATCTTCATAATTTAGTTTTCGTTTTGTTGTTTACGTAAATAAACAAATGATCTCATTGGTTAAAATATTTGGCTGAACCACAGCGTTTTTGAACCAATAAGTTTGATTAATATCGATTGTCTATGGATAGAACAATACTGAATCTGAATTTTAGTTTTGCGTATTCGAAAAACTTTTAGCGGGCCTACTACGAGTACAATCTGACGACCTCGTTAGAGTAAAGGTTACCATGCCAGACTGCTAATCAGAAGGTTCCGGGTTCGATTCCCGGCCCGGTCAACATCTTTGTGCTTAACTAAATTTGTTGGCTGTGGGTCTGGGTGTTAAATATGTATGTATTTATATATAATATGTAAGTATGTATATGTAGTATATCAGCTGTGTTAGCAACCATAATACGAGCTAGAAATGGTTCAGTATGGGGCTAACCAGCCGTGTGTGAATGTGTCCTAATATTTATATTTATTTATTTAATAGTTACAAACTGACAATGTACGTAACAGCTTTCCATTGATATGAGCAGGAGAGAAGGAAGTGGTGGGCGGCCTGACGGGATTCTCTCGAAAGTAGAACAATTTCGAGATAACGCGATAGCGACAATTTAACTACTTAATACCACTGTTAAATAGATAAATCCTGTTGTCACAGAATCGCTAGCATTTTCTGACTCTGTACCTATATGATGTTGTAATATCTTTGATGCCGTTTTGAACTAGCTTTGAATGCTTATTTCATCATCATCATTTACAGCTGATTTTCTCCCACCACTGGGAATAGGCCTCTCTCTTAACATGCCATTCGTAAGCATTTTTGAATGGTTATATGCATTAGGTTAAAAGGTAAATTACTAATTTTAAATAAATAGTTTCTTACTATAAATACTTACTTATAAATTTGATATTAAATTTATAATTACATACCTACATATGTAAAGGTAAAAGGTAATTTAAATTAATAGTGTCTACATAAATTACCTAAACACTAAAATAAATTCTCAGTGTACCTAACTCGTCAATAACATGTTAATATTCACAAAATATCCTTATTTCCTTATATTTACTGTCGCCAACCACCTAACGGTGTATTATAACAGCTCTCATGGGAGCCAGTTATTCCAGACTAGACAAGTGCCAGCTAGAATGTCACTGACTCGTGTGGTTAAGCGCCCGGCTAGTCAAACGCCTAGTTGTAAAAAGACGACCTAGTTGGCGTAATGGTTACCATGCCGGACTGCTAATCAGAAAGTTCCGGGTTCGATTCCCGGCACGGTCAACATCTTGTGCTGAACTAAAAATGTTGACTGTCGGTCTGGGTGTTAAATATGTATCTATTTAAAATATATATGTAGTATATCAGCTGTGTTAGCAACCATAACACGAACTAGAAATAGTTCAATATGGGGTTAACCAGCCGTGTGTGAAATGTGTGCTAATATTAATTTATTTTATCTTATATATAAAATTTCCGTGTCACAGTGTTTGTTACCGTACTCCTCCGAAACGGCTTGACCGAATTTTTCCAAATTTTATATGCGTATTCAGTAGGTCTGAGAATCGGCTACTGTATATTTAGTTTTTTTTTTTTTTTTATTAAGGCAAAACAACGTTTGCCGGGTCAGCTAGTTTATTTATAAAAAATACCGCATATTTTGTTCGTATAATATAAGGAAATAAGGATATTTACACAACAAATATACAATGATAGGGCGCAGCCTCTATTTAAAACTTTACATAATTACGACTTACCGATCTAGTAGGAAACCGGTTATTCAATTTAACTCTTTATAACGAATCGACATATCATGACCTAGCGACCTAGGCATGTTTCTTTAAAAAATATGTTTTTCTCACTTTAGGTTCACAAAATTAACCCGGTTCTGAAAATATAGGTACCATTTCAACATCTCGCACTTCGAAGTCATTGTTCGAGATCGCCACAGAATAGGTATCTATTAGAGCATGCATCGTATACGTATAATGTCTATATACAAAATGTACAAAAAGGTTTTGTATTGTCTTTTTTTTCATTTATTTTAACAGAAATAACTTGTGACAATTTGTGGAACAAATTACAAAAAATATATATACAGTTATAACGTTTTTCGTATTCGATTGTAATTATAATAATACAATGAATAATTTATAAGATATAAAGGGTACTATATTAAAGCGTAATTATTTGTAAATTGCACGGCCCAGAACGCATAACTTTTGAAACTGCTAACTAACTTGTGACTGTAACTAAATACCAGCGAACTAGAATAAATAGAATAGTAACTTGGCCGATAAAATGGTTCCACCGTCCACGCGTAAAATACCGCGGTGGGCGAGGCAAAACAGCTACCCGCGCGCCCGTATGGCGTCGGCCGACCAATCGCGTGCGAGCTTTGTGTGTGTGTTTCGTTGGGATAGCAGTATAATTGTGTGCGTAAATGGATCCAAATTCTAACCGGCAATTGTATGGAGTTACTCTTCCGTTTATTCTAGTTCGCTGCTAAATACTAATAAATTTTATCAATATATACTGTAGGTATATATTTTATACTGTATACTAAGAATAAATAAAGAAATAAATAAATTATATGCCTCTAGTGATGTCACGGCCAACTTAACATTTGAATAGCTTCTGTAGCTCGGTGACTAAAGTGATCCGACGCGATCATTGATGTTAGGCAACAGTCGATGCAGGCAGTCTCTCGATGAGTGACTATGCACAAGACTGATCAAGACAACCAAGACCATTTAAAAAGTGGCATTTTCGTCTGTGCGCTTCCGTGGGTCAGATGATACGATTTGTAGGTCCCGTCTGTTAGTCTTACTTGCAGTTGTTAAGCCAAGTCAGAGATCCTCGGACGGCTTGAAAACACTCGACACCAGAGCTTGGCCACTTTACTTATAGGAAAAAGAAAAAAGAAACATTTAAATCGGATGGTATACCTACTACTACTAGTTAGAAACATGTCTATTAGGCTAGGTACACACTTTTTTCTTTTCCATGCACGATAGATCAAAGGTAGTTGCAAGTGCGTTGTCTGACGTGTCTCTTCTTTAGCGCCGCTCTTACTGCCTCTTCGAATACTTCGTTCATGTTGACTCGTTCCAGTGCTGAGCATTCCACTAACTGGACCGCACTGGAACAAATGAAGTTAGCATTAGACAAAATAATGGATGGACTTAATTGCCTTAAGGCACTGAAGCCGCGCCATACATATTCGAGCGAACAACATAAATTCATATAAAATCAACAATTAAGAATATTGAAATTATGTATATTTCTCAAAATATCCCTTACAATTTTTGTTATGTAGATAATATCGTAACCTACTAAACAAAAATAAGGTTAGTATTAATTTCTTTATTACTTTCAGAAGCACGCCATTTTTAATTTTAATACGAACATTAAAAAAAACTAGTGAGCGAATTTCACGTAATTGTGTTTTGGAATTCTAACGATTATTAACACAGAATGAAAGTTAATTAGGATTTTATAGGATTTTTCAAACTATGCTATTTCGCTTCCATTAATCATCTTCACCATCATCTTTATTCATAATAATTATTTTACACGTCATACAGAAAAAAAATAACGAAATATAATTATTTTTTATTAACAGTTTAAAGTTAATACATATGTAATTAAATTTCCTGTGGTTGTATGAAGGGTCTTCAAAATTTCGTTATAAAGATCGAGTAAAAATTGCTAAAAAGCAATTTGGTTGTATGAGAGCCCACCTTAAATATTTATTTTATATTTTATTACGTAATAACTATTTAGTAATATGTTAATATAGTACGTACTTATCGATCAATTTTAACTTATTCTAAATTCGCCCTAAAAGTTTGAATTCTCGGTACCGTGGTAATAAATTTTCCTTAATTGCAGTAACTACTGTTAGTTCTAATTATTTATTGGTAATTTTGTCTGCAAAACTTTTGCGAAAATGACGTCAATTTATGCACGTGTTTGTACTTACTGACGGATGGACAGTTATCGTTAATAATATAGCGTAAAAGAGTAGGAATAAATAAATAAATATTATGACACATTTCACACACGGCTGGTTAACCTCATACTGAACCATTTCTAGTTCGTATCATGGTTGCTAACACAACTGATATACTAAAAACTAAGCTTTGTCTATATAAGATTGCGCATCAACATCACGCATTTTTGCCAGTTACAACTGTCATCTCATTGATAATGACCTCGGCTATCAATGGCAATAGATAATACAAAAAAAAGAATACAATCTTATTTATTCTATCAGTATCTCAGTCTGTCAAAGTGCCCAACGTAGTTGCTAGCTGTATCGTGCAAAAATCCGGCCAAATGTGAGTCGGACTCAAGCTCAAAGGGTTCCGTACCAATTTGTATAAAAACAGCAAAAAATAACGTACATTTTATAGGAGTCGTCTTAAATACTTATTTAATTTTAAATTAATTAACATTTTCATGGGATGTTTTTAGGATCAAGAAAAAAAATCTAAAAAATGCGGGAAGCATAATTATGTTTCCTGTATTTATCTTTAAATTTTTATTTAGTTCTACATTTAGTAGATATTTGTTGTTATAGCGGCAACCGATAATTTCTGATAATTTTATCTATCTAGCTATCACGGTTTATTGGACAGACAGATGGACGGACGGACAGCGAAGTCTTAGTAAGGTCATAGTTAAGGTCCTGCTGGTACCCTTTAGGCACGGAATTCAAAAAAATGTGCTGCCAACAACAAATAACTTTCAAAGGTCAATGTTACCAGAACCGTTTTCACTTTCCCGATATCGGTATTGGGCGTTATTCAACCCACTGTCGCTTATCAGCTCCTGTTATCGGCACTGATAAGCCTGATAATGCGCTGCCGGCGATGTCGTTTTACACTACCATTGTAAACATATCATTAATTTATTTTTATTTACTCGCGAGATTTAGCTGCAGATGTAGATCCCACAGACCGTAGATGATTTCGTAAAAATGATCTTCTAAACTTTAATATTTTTTCAACCTTATATATAAAATTTCCATGTCACAATGTTAGTTACCGTACTTCTCCGGCTTGACCGATTTTTAGCAAATTTTATATGCGTATTCAGTAGGTCTGAGAATCGGCTACTATCTATTTTTTAAGCCAAAATAACGTTTGCCGGGTCAGCTAGTTATTATATAAAGTATAGACAATAATTTTTAGTCTACTGAAATTAGTCCCATTTCTGTACTAGAGTGACAAATGGGACTGTTTTTCTCTTTCATAAGAGCTAAGCTGATCTTACATGGGTCGAAGACAAAATAATTGTATTTAATACATGTGCATATAATATTTTGTGGCTTCAATATTTAATGCATATTTTTTTATATATTATCAAACACTAACTAAAATATCAGTAGAGAAAACCTTCTAAGTCTAGGTCGTGGGTTCGTGGTTCTGCGGAGTGTTTCCCGGAAGAACCCGGAGACAGAACAACAAGAGTTTTAAGTACAGAGGCAGGTCACCGGGGGGTTTTAGTGGGTACAAATCCCACATAACCTGGCTGCGCCCCATCGTAGCCAGATGACTAGTTGAAGACTTCCCCCTCGTCAACAACGATTCCCGTCAAATGATCTCGAGGTTTTCGGTGAAGAAAAACATCGTGAAGATACCAAATCATAGTGGTAAAGCGGTTTCTAGTGGCTCAAATTGAAATATCTGTCGTCAAGCATCTGTGTATTTCGACCAGCGAACTAGAATAAACGAAAGAGTAACTCCATACAAATGCCGCTTAGAATGTGTATCCATCTACGCACACAATTATACTGCTATCCCAACGAAACACACACACAAAGCTCGCACGCGATTTGTGCCGTGCCACACAATGTAACGCCACGCGGGCGCGCGGTTAGCTGTTTTGCCCCGCCCACCGCGGTATTTTACGATTACGCGTGGAACCATTTTATCGGCCAAGTTACTATTCTTTTTATTCTAGTTCACTGATTTCGATAGACTCCTTTCGGTCAGAAGGTTCTTGTGTGGTTACAAGCCCTGGTGATCAAATGCCTATGTGTTAAGAATAATTGGCCAAGTGCGATTCGAGCAATAGGGTCCCGTTTTTACCTTTATGTACTGAACCCTAAATAGGTAATAACAGTTCATGGAAACTCACCGAATTTTCTTTTTTAATTTCTTTCCTTCTTTAGTTGTGATAACTGTGGGATCCTCAGCCCTCAAGTCTATTTTTGTTGCTGAAAATAAAAACATTTATTAGTCAGTGAATGATTATAGTTTGGCATTTGATAAAGAAATCAAAAGTATCGTAAATTTTAAAGCGTATTTTGTATTCCCTAGTTATGCCCAAATACCTAGAATTGCGAATAAACTGTTGATAAAAATTATGATTGATTAAGAAACTATACACGACTTTTACTTGCAAGCACATAGCACAATAATTGTTTTATCTAATGTCATTTAAAGCAGAGGTCGCTAAGTATCGCATAAGCCGATTCGCTTCGAACTTTCTTGTGTTTGTCTGAGTCTCTGTTTCCTGAGAACTACCACCTGGGCGTCTTTTCTAGGTAAGTGTGTAATATCGTAGACCATAGTATTGTTTAACACCAGGCAAGCTGTGGTCAAACGCAAACCTATAAATTATAAAAAAAATATCTATAAATGTCGGCTGTTAGCCTGTAGCTCGGCTAGCTAAAGTGATCTGTCGCGATCATCAAAGTTCGGTGTCGGCAAAAGCAACGGTCGATGCGGACGGTGTTGGGATGGGTGACCATGCACAAGACTGTCGTTTTTCAAGTGACACATTCATCTGGGCGCTACCGTGGGTCAGATGATACGTTAAATTATTAGGTCCCGGCTGTTAGTCTTAGTACAAGCAGTCGTTAAGCTAAGTCAGAGTCCTTCGGAGGTTTGATAACTCTCGAAACGAGAGCTTTGCCACTTAATTTATACAAAGAAGATGGCGACAGTTGTCATTGGCTAAAATACGTGACTTGGGGGAGCAGAAACTTGTAAAGCAGTTAGCAACTGGCAAATAAAAGTACAATTACGAACTTCCTCATTAACACCCCACGTCTAATGATCGCTAATTACTATTTAGCAAATGTGTAAATGTTGTGCTATTTTTATTCTCTTCTTTTCCCTAGTTAGTAGTTATCATAATAAATTCAAATTCAAAATGTCTTTATTAGCAACACAAATATACAAAAAATGTGCACCCAGTGCTTCGTTATTAGGGCATGACTAAGACTAGTTAAAATGAATTACTTAAAACTATACTTAGATCTAGTTATTAACATATCATAAATGTGAAGGTTTGCGTGTAAGTGTGTATGTTTGTTACTTCTTCACGCTCAAACGGCTGAACTGATTTTGATGAAATTTTGTGTGAAGAGAGGTTAGACCTTGGATTAATTCATAGGCTACATTCATCCCGGAGTAACTTATCTTGTCCCGGATTAAATTGTTAATTTATTAGATTGCTATAAACGGGCCCTGTTGAAATAGGGAGTAGTAAGATGCACTGGCCAGTTTAGCTCTGAGGCTAGCTAGATCATGTATTTACATTATTTTTAAGTTACACTTATTTTTAATTGTATAACATTTTATTATTCTATTAGGTCGTAATAATCGATTTGGTCCAGTTAAAATCTTGTATAACATACTTACATAATATTACAACATTATATTGAGATTGAGATTAAAGAAAATCAGAGAGAAATAAAGATCATCATCATAATCAGCCAGTCTGCGTTCACTGCTGGACATAGGCCTCTCCCAAGGCACGCCTCGCAACCCTATCCTGGGGATCTCGTGTAAGATTATTAATATCCCCGAAAATATTAGAAAAATAAAAAATCATATTATCGTAGGTAATGTATCAATTTTACTTTACAAAATGACTTGTGGTTGAATATACCGTTTCGATTGGCTATGGGATTTAAAGTTCACGGCGATCATGCGTTAAGAATCATTTTGTCAAACGCCAACCGCAGAGCGTAAATAAAATTGAGAAAATAATACTATAATTTTATTTTTATTACTTTTAAAATTTAACCTACCATTTAACTACTTTTTCGAGCGATAGAGACTGCCTTACTCATAAAAATTGCCTAAAATTATAGCAGGTTTAAGATGCGATTTAGCACTATTAAACCTGTATGAATACAAAAGAATAGCATACCTATATCAGAAAAGTTATAAGTTTTTTTATGAATCAGCAGATACCTAGTATTATTCATTATCATACTTATATATTTACTATCGAGCAAATATAACGTTCCTACTCTTGTTACTTTATTGATTCTTGAAAATAATTATGGATATAAAAGAAATTAAAACAAAATCTTTATTTTTTACGAGGATTTCACAGTAAACTTCAAATACAAAATTATGCTATTTTACTCCTATTCTCGCCGCACGTTTGCGAGTCTGTCGGTATTTCGGTGAGTGTGCGTCTGAATTACATGAACTAATTCCCCCGGCCCCTTTCCATTACAGAAGGAGCATTGAGACTACTAGGAGGCACCAATACACAGCAGAAATTCCAAAAATCCGTACTATAAGCGACTCTCTTCCACATTTAAAGTATGGACGGCCAAACTGTGGAACTCCTCGCCGAAATTCCTGTTCCGACAGAACCTTACTGTCTTCAAGACGAGAGTGAACCGGTTTCTTCTGGTTCTCTAGACCGCAATATCACTTAACATCGTGAGAGTTGTGATCAAGCACCAGCCTATTATTCCAATCATGCATAAAAAATAATAAAAAACAACGTAAACTCACCTACTAAGACAATAGGTACTGCGGAGCTGAAGTGTTTGAGTTCAGGATACCACTTGTGGACTACGTTCTCGAAGGAAGACCGGCTGCCCACCGAGTAACATACCAGGAAACAGCTGGTCTGCGGAACAAATACTCAATGTTAGATATTTTATTACCAGTTTTATTATTACCATTTACACAACTAGATCGTTTGTACATGTTTGTGCCGTTTGCGGTAGAAACGATGGGACCGTGGGGGCCGGCCGCCCTGCAGTTTTACGGAGAACTTGCCAAGCGGCTGGTAGAGGTTTCGGGTGTCCAGATGCTGGCTTTTATTTCGATCAGAAACTAAGCATTGCCATCCCACGTGGCAATGCTGCCATCATTTTGGGCACCTTTTCCTCTACCCCTGGACTTTTGTAGGTTAAGTTTTAGTTTAGTATTATATATCATTGTTATGTTGGTTGTAAATAAATCCTAACGCGATTAAAAAAGATAATACTTATGTACCATTTACTTTAAGTACGTGTATTGTTTTAATGATTTAATGAAGTACTTTAGGTGTGTAATTGCGTGAATGGCTTTTTATAATCCTAATCCTACTAATACATATTAAATTCAAAAGTTTGTGTGTAAGTGTGTAAGATTGTAACTATTTCACGCTCAAGCGGCTTGATCCTATTTGAATGAGATTTACTATGAAGATAGGTTCCTTGGCTTAACACATAGGCTACTTTTTACCACGGACTAACTTCTTTTGTACCGGATTAACGCTAGTAGAATTGTGCGGCGCAGCTAGTATTTTTTTTTGTAAGTACGAGTAAACAACACGCTTTAACTAATAACAATAAAAACAATATTTAAGGGGCCTTCCATTCCATATACAACAAACGTGATTTTTACCGGTTTTCATGGGTCATGGGACGAAACCCTTTATCTGACTCGCCGGTTATCTTTCTTGTTGACTGAGCGAACGAAGCGTGTATAAAAATTCTGTTGTTGCTAGGTATGCTGCTCGTAGAACTACTAATTTGTTATTGTGGTCCAAGTGCACTCGATAGCAATATCGTGTCTAATTAGTCTATACTAATATTATAAAACTGAAGAGTTTGTTTGTTTGAACGCGCTAATCTCAGGAACTACTGATGCGAATTGAAAAATTATTTTTGTGTTGAATAGACCGTTTATCGAGGAAGGTTTTAAGCTATATAATATAACGCTGCAACTAATAGAAGCGGAGACACAAAGTAAAATGTGAAAAAACAGGGAAAATTAAACATCTTTGAGGGCTTCCGAAAACGGTTCAAGATATCAAGAGGAAGAGGGAGAGGTTACATAAAACGACAAGCGGAGCCGTGGGTAACAGGTAGTATACGATAAATAGTCGGATAAAGTACTTGTATCATAAGAAAAACTATTACACGCAAATTACGGAATTATTGCAGAACTAACATTGGTGACCCAGTTTGGCAAATGTATGAGTACTTATGATTCACAAATGAGTCGTTCCAGGTGATTTTGTGACTAATCCTTTAACGCATTAGGTATATTCGAGGTAATTGGTTCACTGGTTTTTCTACAATTAAGTTCCTTTACCTAAACAAATTAGGATTATTATAAAGACTCATTAATACGAAGAACTTTTACTATAACTCTGAATATGATAAAACCAGCGAACTAGAATAAATAGAATAGTAACTTGGGCGATAAAATGATTCCACGCGTAATCGTAAAATACCGCGGTGGGTGGGGCAAAACAGCTACCCACGCGCTCGCATGGCGTCTCATGGTGTGGCACGGCACCAATCGCGTGCGAGCTTTGTGTGTGTGTGTGTTTCATTGGGATAGCAGTATAATTGTGTGCATACATGGATCCAAATTCTAAGCAGCAATTGAATGGATTTACTCTTCCATTTATTCTAGTTCGCTGGATTAATATTAACATTGAAACATTATTAATTGAAGCAATAGATGCAGCAGAATTTTTTTCGTTGTTTCTGAGTTGGCGCTGTTATAATAGTTGTTATTATGAGTTCGTTGACCTCTTCACAGCTTATGCTATTGCAATTTTCACGCTCAAACGGCTGAACCAATAAGACTGAAATGTGATGTGGAGGTAGCTTGAATTAATACATTTTTTGGATTTTATATGTTTGCGTTTGACCACAGATTGCCTGATGTTAACCAGTGCTACCTACCTGGCCTACGTTTTAGCATGCTTGTCTAGTAGGAACCTATTGACTCTCGATTTGATGATCGCAGCATCATACATACTTCTCAGGAAACAGAGCCTTAAGTAAAAATTCCAAAGCTTCGCAATCTTCACTATGAATGTTGAGGCAAAGCGCTTTTTATTTGCTTCACTTGTATGTTTGTAACCGACTTCTTTGGGCGCGATTTTGACCGACTTTAAATGGCCAGATTTCCTTCAAACTTTGTAGATTTATCGAGGACCGATGACAATACACTAATTAGATAAAAAAACAATGAAATGAATAGATTTTAGCAAGTATAGAATTAATCTCCATTAAATAATCTCGACAATAGTATGCAAAATATCTTGATTCCGTTAACTAACAAGGCTACTAAAATAGTTGCCAAAATGAGGCGAAACCAATTTTTTGATCGTAAAGCACTCTCTGATGCTTCGCATCATGAGTCGTGCAATAGTTAAAAAAAAAAAACAAGCTACTATAAAGAAACCAAACTAAAAAGTAGAAAATAAACAATAGTTTAAAAAGAATAAGTATATTATAAAAAGTGGGGTGCAGTGTCAATACTTACAAATATTTTATTGACATATATGAGTAGAGTGATTATCATTTTAAAATATCTTAAAAAGCACTCCACGCTTATTTAAAATATTTTTTTTTTATTTACACTATTGTTAATTTATATTTATTAAACTTTTTTACACTATTCTTATTTTCTACTTTTTGTTCGGTTTTCTATAAACGCGTGTTTTTAGTTTTTTTTTTATATTATTTATTTAAAGACTACTTTTTATCGGGTGTAGGGCGTAGCTAGTTTCATAGGCAAATATATTTTAAATGTTTTTGTCTATGCTATACAAATATATTTTAAAAATATAAATATGTATGTTACACAAATATATTAAATAGTACCTGGTTGACCTAAAAATGATCTCAATCTCATCCCATCTAAAAATGATTCCTAGCTAGATCGATTTATCGCCCCCGAAACCCCCTATATACTAAATTTCATGAAAATCGTTGGAGCCGATTCCGAGATTCCAATTATATATATAGATTATATAGATATACAAGAAATGCTCATTTAAAGGTTTAAGATAAAAGTGTATATAAACGCACATTTGTGTAAGATAAGGGCCTGAGTCGCTCGTAGTCTTCTTGTCCCGCCGTGTCCCACAGCGCCATCTCCACTTCTTCCTCGTCCACCGTGATATGACCGACGTAGTTGTCGAACCTGCACATTGAAATAAATAATAAATAAAATAAATTATTATTTATTTATGACACATTTCACACGGCTGGTTGGCCCCATACTAACCATTTCTAGTTTTAAATATCAAAATAATTTATTGTAAAAATTTATTTCTTGCAATATAGGTACAATTGTGGTGTCATAAATAAGTTGGCTCTTTAATTTAGCCGTCAGGTATGCAAGATATAATTGTCAGTTCTAAAATTAAAAATAAAATGAAATAAAAACATACAAAGGTGTTTATTGCCATGTTTTTATGATAACGGTAACCCTTAAAGCGTGTGTCCTAATCGCACTTGGCCAATTTTTATTTCAGAAATAATACAACGATTCAACAACTTTGCGCTCAAGTTTTATTTAGGTAGGTTAGTAATTTACGAGTATTTTTGCTATATGGTTCCACCGAGATCATAATTGTGCTTAAAGTCTCCAAAATATAAATTGCATAAACTATAAGCAGCTCACTATATGATCCCACTGCTGGGACTCGGGGCCTTCTCTCACAAGGATAGAGATATATGCTAATCCACCACGCAGGCATAGTGCGGGTTCGCGGATAAAAAATAATAATATAGTAAATAAAGAAAAACATATTTAGCAAGTAATTTATGCACATATTTCAGCATAACAAACAAGTCAAACTTGTCGTCAGTGTCCTTCCCATATCAATAAGAGGAAGTGCGAATCGATTCAGGCAGATACAATACAACAATGCGGTTCACATAAACGTCTTTATAAATAGTAGTTCGCAATGCTAAGTGGGGAGGTGGTATGTCGGCCAACGGCCGCTCTGTCGAGTTGATGATAAAATTAACATGTCTTACATCATTGAACTCGTCTTTCGACGGCTAATTAATGTGGCGAAATCTGTGACATATATACTCTATAGCCAGGGACTTTTTTTACTACAAAAGCGTGCCACGTTTTCGTCGTACTTTCCCAAGACATTAGTATAAACGTTGGTCAATTATGAGTTGGGCTCGCACGGGAAGGGCTCCGTACCATTGTTGTATGGGATCCCCCCTCAAATATTTAATTTATTCAAATTTTATAATTTAATTAGATAGCTATTTATTTATTTTGTGAAAGTTTTAAGTGTCTAGTAGTTACCTAAGCTACGATTTTTCGGTCTACATTAATTATTATTATTATTATTATTAATTGATTCTGCATCAACAATCGTTGGAAAATGATCGTACCAAAATGATATTACATAAAATTCGGTCCATAGGTTTTATTTGGAAAACATGTCTTTTTTAATGTATAAATGAAAGTTAAATAAATACATTTAAATCGATTATTTTTCTGTAGATATA
Organism: Mellilla xanthometata; assembly: GCA_035578125.1. Classification (NCBI taxonomy): domain Eukaryota; kingdom Metazoa; phylum Arthropoda; class Insecta; order Lepidoptera; family Geometridae; genus Mellilla; species Mellilla xanthometata. Next base: position 7,874,478 of record JAPUBQ010000020.1, read on the forward strand.
TTTTAGTTATTATGATGATCGTATGAGTTAATTGTTTCAATATTGGTATTTTTTCGTTATATACTTCTAGTACTACTAATGTGTTTCAGGCGCTACTCTCAAATACATACATACATATGGCGCTGCTGAACTCTGTATAACATCGTTTTAAGGAAGATGGAAATACATATAGTGTAAACTCCATGTAACGTCACTCGATTTAACGACAAACTCTCTTAAGCGTCAAAATAAATTGCCTTTAGTTGGATTAGTTTGTATTCCATACAATTTTACATTCTCTCCATTTAACACCCACTCTCTATAACGCCATAAAATGCAGTCCCTTCAGTGTCGTTATATAGAGTTTACACTGTACTTCTATCCCTGGGTATTTGTTACTCTTTCTGATTGGGATGCAATTTAAATGGACCAAAAATTTGGCCTCCGATTAACTCAGTTACTACTTTTTACACCGAATGAACGCGAGCATCACCGCAAGGCAGAACTAATAATAAATAATTATGGACAAAAGCATTTTTATCAAGTCTATATAAGAAGTCTCAAAGATTAACTTAACGGTTTCAATAAAAATAAATTAAATACTTAATGACGTTAGTTAATAGATTCATTAGTCGGCTGATAAGTTAACAAATTAGCTTCTGAATATTGATAGTGCAAGTGTGTTAAATTATGATTAATCACTCTCACTCATTAGATCTTTTTCTTTACTGAAAGTAGGTCTGACGTTGCCTAGCGGGATGAAAGTAATACATTGCATCCCTAGGGAGAATCACTTTCAACTGACAGCTGTCAAATTACTTAAAAAGTAATACAGTAAAAAGTTTTGACTTTCTATAAAAGTATGCCACGATGTAAAATTGAAATAAGCAAAGATAAGTATTGATTGAATATATATTTTTTTAATAACTTTATTTCTCAACTCAATTTCTTTAAATCAACTTAGATTTGGACAAAACATTTACCATTTTTGCAATGATGAAAATAAAAAATAATGGCGGAATAGTTGGCCGGCCACAAAAAATAATCAAAATGGCGGGAAAGCGGCAATTCGATCTTCATTTATTTTAATTCTGTAGAGTAAGTAGGCTTAACAAAGAAACAAATATAGAACTGGTTTTTTAACAGACCTATAACCAAAACATTATGATGAGGTTCTTAATTCGTCGGAAGATTCCGACTGGTTGTTGATTTTTAATATGTACTCGTAATATGTTCACCGATTGTTCGAAGACAGATTCGAGACATATTTTTTTATTTGAAAGGGTTCTCTTTTATTTGGTATCACGTAAGGATCTGATAATGGAATCTTATAAAAAATTGGACAAGTGCTAGTCGCGCACGCACGTGAAGGGTTCCGTACCATCTTAAAAAATGGCGAAAAAACATATTTTTTGTATGGGAGCCCTCTTTTAGTACTTGTGCTATCTGGAAAATTGACAGTTTTCACAAGTCACAAGGAAGGCAAATCTCAAGTTTTATTGAGAAGCTTGTGAGTTTAACCCTCAATGCAAAATCGAGGGCGTTTTATATGTATAACGTGTTTTATTTTGTTTTTGTGTTCAAGGTGTGTTAAGCGAGAGCGTTCTCATTATTTCTCATTTTTTATTGAAATAGATTTCATTAATTAATTTATTTTATTTAATATTATGACACATTTCACACAACGGCTGGGTAACCCCATACTGACCCATTTCTAGTTCGTATTAGATCAAAGATGGAGGCCGCCAAAAAGTGACGGATGACATATCTTTTCACTACTGCCTTAATATCAATATTAAATGAAAAGGATTAGTACTCGTATATTACATACATTATATATATACATTTATTAAATTAAAATTATATTCTATATATCATAAGCAGCCTATACGTTCCCACTGCTGTGACTCGGGGCCTTCCCTCACGAGGAAAAAGATATATGCCATAATTCACCACGCAAGCCAAGTGCGGGTTGGCGGATGACACACGTCTTCGGATATTGTGGTCCTCAAACATACCGGTTTCCTCACGATGTTTTCCTTCACCGCAAAGCGAGCGCATATCCATACATTTCTTGAAAAACTAGTTATTAGTGTAGGGCCGGGATTGAACCAGAGGCCGTCTGATGGAAAAGCAGACGTTTTTACCACCGAGCCACACTCGCTGCCAAGCCACTCTCGCTCTATTATCGCTTGCTCTATATGATACCTTTTAAATCCAAGTCAGCCGCTACTACAAACATTATATAATAATAGCTGACCCGGCAAACGTTGTTTTGCCTTAAAACATGGATAGTAGCCGATTCTCAGACCTACTGAATACACATATAAAATTTGGTAAAAATTGGTCAAGCCGTTTCGGAGGAGTACGGTAACTAACAACTATATAAGAAGATATATAATAATGTCAGGGTCACCAAAATGTATTATTTACACTGAACTGGCCTAATTTAGGTTTGTAATAAAAAAATATATTTTCGAGTTTAAGTGGTATTTAGATGTACAGTAATGTCAAATACACCTGCTACTTTGATTGCTCGGTTAGTCATACCGTACCGGAATCGTGACGTAAGATATTAAAACGATTCATCATACGAGTAGCTTCCTTCCTTAACAGTGACGATGAGCAAGGCAAACTAGTTACAAGTAAACTCCACAAACAATATATACATACTCGTATATATTCTTCCTCGTCGTTGTATTACTAATTCAAATAAAATATAAATAAATATTGGGACTCATTTCACACACGGCTGGTTAACCCCATACCTACTGAACCATTTCTAGTTTGTGTTATAGTAGCTAACACAACTGATATACTACATATGCATACATATAAATGTTATACAAATACGAGTACATATTTAACATCTGGGTAGGCCTGAACCCACAGCCAACAAATTTAGTTAAGCACATAGATGATGGCCGTGCCGGGAATCGAACCCGGCCAACGAGAAATACAGAAATACAGAACTTTATTAGCCCTAAATAACATACGTTAAAGGCAAGTCACACTACAATAATTACTTAATACTTAAAAACATTAGTTAGATAAAATTAAATAAACTTACAAATTTCATTAAATAAATATTCTACCCCATTAAATACTACACACATTAGCACTTGTTTTCCATGTTTATTAAATTTAAAATACTACTGTTTACACATGAATAACGATTCTGCAAGCTCCATATTCATATATTCGCTTAAATTATAAAAGGAATTACTTTCACAAAAACTCTTTATTTTCTGTTTAAACATACTACTATTAAGATATTGTTATTTGTTGTTGTTATTTTCTCTGGCAACTTGTTGTACATTAATATTTTTGTATAACATCCCTGTTTCTGTACTTTAGCTAGCCTATTTGCTGGTAGAACTTTACCTATATTCCTACGTAAACAAAGGTATAACATCTTTTTTATTCTGGTACATTTCATTTTCATGAATTTCTAGCAGGCTATTATATATGTACATTGAAATTACTGTCATTATCCTATCCTTTTCAAAATATTTCTGAGCTGAGCTACGCTTCTTTAAACCATTTATTATTCTGATTGACCTCTTTTGACATTTCAAAACTTTGAATATATCAGTTTCATTTCCCCATACAGTAATGGCATACTAACGAATTCGTGAAGGATCTCGTCGGCGTAAAGGTTACCATGCCAGATTGCCAAACAGAAGATTCTGGGTTCGATTCCTGGCACGGCCAACATCTTTGTTCTTAATAAAATTTGTTGGCTGTGGATTTGGGTGTTAAATATGTATCTATATAAAATATGTATGTATATGTAGTATATCAGTAGTGTTAGCCACCATAACACAAACTAGAAAATGTTCAGTATGGAGTGCCCAGCCGTGTGTGAAATGTCTCCTAACATTTTTTTTTCAGCAGATACTGTTTTACGTCATACTAACGCTAGTTACTACCCCTCTTGATAGTCTGATTAAAGAAAATTCTGATTTGTTTTGATTGATAGTACGTACATATATGACCTACGTGGCCAGGCTCTCTAGTTGAAAGTTTTCAAGCTACCCAAAGTCCTCTAACTAGACTCATCATCATCATCATCATCCACAGCCGATTCTATCCCACTGCTGGGTATAGGCCTCACTCCTGTCATGCCATTTGTCTCGGTCCTGTGCCTGTGCCTGTCCCTTCTCATGAACTAGACTCAACGACTGCTTATACTAAGATTAACAGCCGGAACCTACAATTTAACGTGTCATCCAACTCACAGATGAAAAGCTACTTCCTTAAGTCTTTTGCAAAGACACTCATTCAAAAACAAACCGCAACGAGTGTTGCTTAACTTCGATGATCGCGCGATCGTCTTAGCCGAGCTACTGATGAAATATTGATGAAACATTAGAAACAATTACTATTTACACACATGAGTCATATGTGGTAAATCGTTAGCTATTATTGTTTGTGGATAAATGAAGGAAAACATAGCTTATGGAATATACATACACGTAACATGTAGGTATAATATACTGCAGCCTGTAACTCTATCAGCTTCAATACAGCATAGTAGAAGCGCTTCTAGCTCTGACTTAGGTGATCTGACGCGATCGTCTAGGTTAAGTCTTTGGATAGGCGACCATGCACAAAACAGACTACTCAAAAGTGACATATAGGCATCTGTTACTTCTAAGCAAGCGCGCTCTATCCTAGATCGCAACATCACTTAACATCAGGTGAGTTGCGATCAAGCGCTAGCCTATGCATTATAATATGAAAAAAAAAATGGTTGCCTGTAAAGTCGGTTTTACGGGCGAAGATTTTACGTGACAACGTCTGCCGCGTGCTGCGCGCGCGGCAGACCGATCATAGTTGAGTGGGAGAGAGACGCAAGGCATTCGGCGGGCCTCTCTCTCGTTCGGTGACTCATCGTAACGTTACCGGGCGTTACACTTTTTCATAAGTGACTCCCAGCCGCAACCTAATTTAAGACGTTGTCACGTCAAAAAACATTTGCATCTAGGCGCTACCGTACGTCGGATGACACATTAAATTCTAGGTCCCGGCTGCTAGTCATAGTAGAAGTAGTCGTTAAGCTAAGTCAGAGGCTTTCAGACGGTTTATAAACTCTCGACACCTACCTTGGCCACCTAGCTCATACGAAGAATAGGAAGCGAACTTATAAATGCCTTTTTATTGAATAAAGTTATAGGTTAGTGTTTTTATTTTCATAATAAATAGTCTCCTTATCTTAAGTATTTCTTCATAATCAAGAAAAAAAACGAGCTATACCTACCTACCTAGTAATTTCCACTAAAACTACAGACATACAAGTAGACAGTCTATGCTAGTAGGTATTACCTGATTGATTCGTGACGGTAGGCTTTAAGTCAGGTGCGGCACCGATCGTGTAGGTCAAGGGAGCGAGACGTGCGCGCGCGCCGCTTTAGCATACAAATACCGTAACATCGCATCGTTATCATCACGAGTAGATATCATCTGAGTAGGTATCTATCGTGTTGCCACTTAGCGGGTGCCTCGGTGACTGACTGTGGTATTTGATTACAGTCGTAAGTTAGCTACAACCCGTATCAAATCTGACAAATTTTTAAACATCTACGCAAAAATACCTATAAGTTTTAAGGTTCTTACCTAAAAGGTAAAAACGGGACCCTATTACTAAATAAAATAAATAAATATTAGGACACATTTCATACACGGCTCCTAAGCCCCATACTAAACCATTTCTAGTTTGTATTATGGGTTGCTCTGGCGTCGAGAGTTTTCAAGGCGCCCGAAAGTGTCTAACTGGCTTAACGACTGCTAGTACTAAGACTTACAGCCGGGACCTACAATTTAACGTGTCATTCGACTCACGGTAGCGCCCAGATTAAAAAAGCATTAGAAAAACGACAGTCAGGTACATGGTCACCCATCCTAACACAGTCCGCATCGACCGTTGCTTAGCTTCGATGATCACGTCAGATCACCTTAGCTTTCCGAGCTATGGGCGCTACAAGTGAATGTCCGCTGACTCTCGTTCGCACTTATTAAGTTATTGCACGCGAGGGACATCAACTTTTGAATTTGTTCTTTATTAGTTATTTTAATATATGAGTTATCTCAAAAATATATCTATTTTTGAGAATTTTATGATTAGGAAATACCTTTGAACCATTGATCGCTGTGAATGTAATTTAAGAAGAGATTTAGATTTATTTATTTTATTACTTGGATTATTTTAGTAGAGTAACCCTGTAGAGTTAATGATGGGTTACTGGTAGTGAATGCAAAGCCTAAAGGGCATTTTTAGTACAAATTAAAATTAAATTCGTTCGTGTAGTCTAAATTCAAGGATAAATAAAGGCTTTCGAAAATTCCATGGGCTTTTTCACACATTTCTCCGTCTTAGAACAAAAGTGGTTAGTCAAGGAGCCAAGTTAGTGTAAAAGGTTTTACTGTAGTTGCCAGAAACCTTGTTTAGGAAGTTTTGATTGTAGTTATAGGTAGGTAAGTACATAGTACTTACACTGTGGGAACGTATTCCTCCGGAAACTCGTTCTTAGTATAGACGTAGAGCAGGCAAGTCTTGCCGACCATACCATCGCCGACGACGGTGATTTTCACTGGTTTCTTACTCGTTCCCATCGTGCTTGCCGCTACATCCAATAACTTATTGATTCACACAAATAAATCACACAGTTTTACGTACGCAAGTAAAAACTTATTGTTTTAAACACTGGCACAATCTTTAGTACTGAAAACGCTGGAACACTGATCGAGTCGGTCCTTGACGATTCTTATCAAAGTGATATAACGATCTTATCTGTCTTGTAGAAACACGATAGCGCGATAGGATTGTTGGAAGTTGGAACTTAAAAACGCGCGCGCGCAGTTCGGCGGTCGAATGCGGAATGGTTGCGCCCGCGCAGACCGCGCAGTGATTCACGCGTCGACCGTGCGGTATTGTGACTAGATCGCGGTGCTCGCGCTTAGCTCCGAGGTAAAACATCGCCAATTGGTATTCCTAATTAATTCAACGGACGTAGTGTATCCAAACTTCGGGAGCGGCTATTGTTGTAGACGTCATTGCGTCGCGAGCCGATTACTATTATAGTAGGTCTGGAGACAATCACGGAGAAGCTACTTGAAGATTGTATAGAAGGAAAATATTCTAGCATTTTGCGAAGTATTATGAATAATTAAGTAATACATTGGTTGTATTTCTTATTATTCTTCCCATTTATTAATCCCCTGTATTGATGAATACTGTCAACTATAGCATCATGAACTTTAGCGCGACCAGATAAACAAGATTTGTTCTAGAACTTTTGGAAAAAAAAACTACATACACTTTACCGGGAGAGGAAAACCTTTTTGTATTGAAGATCAGTTTTATTTCTTATTAATTTATGAAAAAAAAACCTTTATAGGTGACTTTTTACGATTAGCGTCCGTTGTTAGCAACAGGATAGGACTAACGAAATGATTTGCTGGTTATATTGTGCCTTCTGTAATAATTACATCAGTCTCATTGTTCAGATAAAAATAATATAATAATGGTAGATATGTATTACGTCTAGATTTAATATTTCAATCATAAACATAGGTAGGTAAAAAAAACAAGTTATAATTTTAAAACAATGTATTTATTAACCATGTTAGAATTAGGATTAAAAAGACAAAAGGCACTTAGAGCCTTAGAGATACATTAATCACAATACTTTGGATATCACATTATTCTTAAAACAAATGCAATTCCTGATGTGTCCTAAATAAGATACAGCAATGATTAATTAACCCCCAACGCAATCGACAGGATGTTCTGTGTGTGTGTGTGTGTGTGTGTGTATGTGTGAGTGAGTGTGTGTATGTGTCATCGTAGCTGATGCGCCAAATGAACCAATTATGATTTATTTTTATTCGAAAGGTGTTAGTCGAGTGTTCTTAGCTATTTGTAACGAAAATGAATCTTACATGGCGGTCGCTACAAAATGGCGAAAGACTTTTTATTATAGAAGGCAAGTGATCTAATTATTTAAACACTCATCAGGAATTACATTAGCAAATTAGAATAAGTTATACAATTAAGCTTCTTACTCACCTAGGTGCTTTGGCGACGGCGCCGGCTACGTATCACAATTGAATTGTGATTGTTATAACTCGAGTCAATATAGAAATGTTTTAAAACTTCATAAATAATCGTCTGCTTACTGGTAAAACATGGCAAAATGCACTGTTTTATCAAAAATTACTTTGCAATGCAGATACAGTGTAAACTCTATATGTATAACGACACTGAATGTCCATTTTATGGCGTTATAGAGAGTGGTCGTTAAATGGAGAGAATATATCATTGTATGGAATACAAGCTAAACCAACTTAAGTCAATTGATTTCGACGCTTTAGAGAGTTTGTCGTTAAATCGAGTGACGTTACATGGAGTTTACACTGAATATGTAATTTTCGACGCTCTTTCTAATGGACGCGGTAAGTGATAGGACTGTTTAGTGGCAAATTTCCTAAATTAAAAGTGTTATATGTGCAGATTATTTTTTAAAACTCTACTCTGGGAAAACGACGTAAATTCAAAATGGGGACTCCGTTCAATGAATTATGCTTTTATCATTTTTTAACAGTAAGCAGACATAACCATATGAGCTTGTTGAAGAGGAAACGGAACTTCTATTTTGTAGGGTTTCGTACCTAAAGGAAAAAATGGGACTCTATTACTAAGCCTCCGCTGTCTGTCTATCGCGGCAGATAAACCACAAATACACAAAATAAAATAAAAATATAGCCTACTAGCAAACTATGCGAACTCCGTTTCGCCACAAAGTTGAATTTTGTGCTACAAATCTCACGGAGTCTGAGACCTTTCCAACGAATGCAAAACCTTGGAAATAGGTTTGTGCGTTCTGGAGTTATAGCGTCAGGAAGGAAAACCAGATTTATTTTTATATTATTGATTTCTACCTACCGGCGTTGTCGCCAAGGTATCTCGGTGAGTTAGGTCCCTATTTTTGTCAATGTCTTTTAAAAGTTTTAACAGTTACTCGATCACAGCAAAGTTAGGTACGTAAGATCACTTTAGTTTTTTTTTCTTCATTGGTAACTATCTTAATCTTAAATCTATAGTAATAAATAGTGCAATACTGCAACAGTGGGCAAGAAGTAAAATTGAATTAATTAAAAAATAGCTTATTACTACATCTAAAGCTACTTGGCAACATATTAGAAGATTTTAAAAAAATGTGCGTTTTACATCCTTAAGGTGATAACATGGGCAATATCTTCAGGAGACTTAAGAATTACAAAAAACTTGTTCCAAAAATCGAAAATTATATTTTTGCCCAATTGTTTTCATAATATCGGTATATAATAAAAATAGTTTATTTATCTAAAAACACATGTACATTCATAATAAGTTTTACAAAAATCTGTTTTTATGGTATCTTATTAATTTACGGTATATAGATTTCTTGTGGCTTCTGCACTAGGGGAATCCTGTTTCGCAAAAGCCACTTTCAAATCAATATAAAAGTATTTGTTTTTCCATACCGGTGCGGATGATATAATATTTTGTATTTTAAAACTAAAACAGTTTTTACAGTATATATCTGATTGGTCTTCTTCTTCTTTTCTGATTGGTACTAAAATAAGTATAAAATTTCTAAGGCTTGTTTTTAGACAGTCTATATACAAGTATTTGTTTACCAATAGCTTTAAGCGAATTTAACTTTATGATTTATAATGATAGAAGTGTAAATTCAAGATTTTACCCATGTCATCTAACACCTTAAGTTTTATTATAATGTATAACAATGTCAAATATTTCTTAGTCAACACCAGCGAACTAGAATAAAAGGAACAGTATTTCCATACAATTGCCGCTTAGAATTTGGATACATCTACGCACACAATTATAATACTGCTATCCCAACGGAACCCACACACACAAAGCTCGCACGCGATTGGTCGCGTCAAGGTCACGCCATCGATACTAGCGCGGGTAGCTATTTTCCGCGCCCACTGCGGTATTTTACGCGTGGACGGTGGAACCATTTTATTGGCCATGTTACTATTCTACTTATTTTAGTTCGCTGGTCAACACCAATTAACACAATCTTAGAACACGAAACACAGAGCAGCCAGAATAAACACGTAAGTCGGAAAGATAATTTACGCAAACGTGAAAACAAGATCTCACTATGTACAAATGAGACAGCTTTATGTAATCTTTACTAAGATGAACGTGAGGTCGTTCGCATCACAGTTAGGGTATTTTTTGTGGATTTTTAAAGTCAGAAGCAAGTGTCTTTGACAGAAGAAAAATTATTAAATCAATAATTAAAAAAAAACTTAAATTTCTTTTTCCTCGACTGCCATCACAGCAGATATTAATAACATTTTATGGCAGCGATTAAAGTTTTTGAAGAGCAAAATATGTCTAATATATTCGAAGAATTAAAGTAAAGAAAATATTGGAATATGGACTCTACATATTCTTCCTTACATTTACTTGATATTCAGTTTATAATTTCTTACTTATTATCAACTTTCATTATATTTTGACCATACAACTGTTATTTTGCTATTTTATTTTTCACAACAGCCACTTTTTTGCAATAGAAATGAATGAATAGTTGTCTCCTGACTAGTCAATAAAGTTTTCCAACTTTTCTTCTAGGGATAAAATACATAGATCTGTCTCATTTTCTTGCTACAATAAACATATCTTTCCAGCGACAAAGAAAATAGTATCAAACTACTTCTTCCCCTTATCATCCAATTTATAATGCTTAAGGCCACCCAGTATAAGTTCCTCCTTCATATCCAGTACCTCACGCAGCAGTTCCTGGTTGGTTTTCTGGAGGTGAGCGATCATGGCTCGCTGGTGTCTCTCGCGGTCCCGGAGTTGTTGCACTGTCATGTCGCATGTCTCACTGCATGGGGGTGCACCTGGCAAATAGTACATAACAAGGTATAAAGTACGTAACTCAAGTAAATAAATATGGATTTTTATTTTATTTTTTTACACACGGCTGGTTAGCCCCATACTGAACCATTTCTAGCTCGTATTATGGTTGCTAACACAACTGATATACTACATATACATACATATTATATATAAATACATATTTAACACCCAGACCCACAGCCAACAAATTTAGTTAAGCACAAAGATGTTGACCGGGCCGGGAATCGAACCCGGAACCTTCTGATTAGCAGACCGGCATGGTAACCTTTACGCCAACGAGGTCGTCCTGGATAAATTATGGACGGCCAAATTGTGGAACTCCTAGCCGGAATCCATGTTCCCACTGTACAACCTTACTGCCTTCATGGGACCAGCTTCTTCTATGCAAGCACACTCTATCTTAGACCGCAATGTCACTTAACATCTGGTGAGTTGTGGTCACAAGCCTATCATGCATAAAAAAAAATTAGAATTAATTTTCATTTTCATCTGACATTAAGAAACGGTCGATGCGAGCATTCTTTGGATGGGTGACCATGCACAAGATGTCTTTTAAAAAGTGGCCTTTTCATCTGGGCGCTACCATGGGTTGGACGACAAATTAAATGAATGAAGATGATGAATGCAATAAGATCCGTGTACATATAAACATGAGCATTCCAGTCAAGAGTATAACACTTATAAATACTCACTTTTGGTCCTTATTCTATCTATCAGCTTGTCATTCTGCAACTTCAATCTAGTTATCTCAATTTTCAGAGTTTTCTCACTGGCTTCTTTTTGTTTGGTGACCTGTGTCAGTTTTAAACGAGTCTCCGTCAACTTCTGAAGCATCTCATCAGAGTTGTCAGCTATTCTTTGTGCAGAAGCCACACATGCTTTGGATTCATTCTTCTCTACATTCAACCTATCTTTAAGCCTCAGGAGCGTACTCTGAAATCAGTATAGAAATCTGAATTAACACAACATACATTTCAATAAGAAGATTAACTATTTATAGATAACTAGCTGACCCGGCAAACGTTGTTTTGCTTTATTAATTATTTTTATTCTAGTTTCTAGACAAATTCAAACAAAAATGTTACTTACTTATTATAAGAGTGTATGGTATATGCGTGAAATGGGTATGGAGCGCTATGAACAAACGTTAAGGGAATATAAAAATAACAAACGCCAAAAAATATTATGTTCAAGTTTTTATAGTTTATTACCTAAAATTACATATCATATATTAATTACGACAGGAACAATAACAAACAACTTCAATCTTGTAATCCTATATGGTGAACCTTATCCATAGCACCAATTACCTCTTTTAAATGAGCATTATATTCAATATTGAGCTCATACTGGAATGCAAGACGCAATAAAATTGTTTTAAAAACAAATAACAGACTCCAAAACCTATTTAATAGTGTTTATTTTAAAAAAACATTAATTTAATTTTGTTCTTCTTAGATGGCACCGACGCCGAGAATACAGGATAAATAAAAATTGAAAATAGCATTTTTAAAAGTAAATCAAATAAAGTCTGCGGTTGTACTTATGTGTAGGCATAAAATTATTTTTCAATTTTTAGATACAGTTATAATTTATAAATGTAGGTATGATTTTGAAGTCTGTTATTTGTATAATACAATTTCATTGTAAATTTTTTAAGGTTAGTAATGATATTTTTCCAAAGTTTTAGGGTATTCAATATTTTTAGCGATTCCGTTAGAGCCGTTACCAAACAAATTACATAATATTTGTAGTGTCATAAGCTATGACCCAAAACGTCTTAGGACCAATCGCGAGCGAAGCGAGCCGGATGCGAGCGCAGCGAGCTATGCGCGAGCGAAGCGAGCGCGAAAATTTTTTGCATATTTGTTCGAGCCGTTTGAGCATAAAAAAGCCCAAAGCAGAACAAATTACATAATATTTGTAGTGTCATCACATTTGTTGAAAATTTTTTGCTCATACGTTCGGGGTCTAGTTTATTAGTACATTAAGTAAATTTTATAGCTTCTTCTACGCAAAAACTAAGTGATCAAGCTTTGGTGTCGAGAGTTTTTCAAGCTCCTGCCTTAGTTTAACAACTGTTTGTACTAAGCGGACCTACAATTTAACGTTTAATCATAAAAATACATTTTTTTACAACAGTCACGTGCAGGAGAGGTTACGCAATAAAGCGACTTACACGCGGGTGGAGCCGCGGGCAACAGCTAGTAGTTAATAAGACAGTACTGAGATAGCAAAATGATAATTGTAAACAATACTACTGCATAAACAATAACGAAGGTCGAAATTTGTGTAAACAGTGAGAGAAGTCTTTGATGAAGAATTTTGTGAGTGAAACAGGAGACCGGCTTCAGTCTATGGCATAGTGTGGCATTTCACTCACCAGTAAAGTAAAGGCGCGGCAATTTTTAAGTATTTAAGATTGGCAATACTAAGCATAATTATGTATATCAGGTTAAATTTTGTTAGTTATTTTCTTCAAAAAAAAAAAATAGATTTTTACCCGAAGTACAGTTAAAGACACAATATTTGATCAGTTATCAAGCGAGTTGAAAAATGTATGAATAAAATACTAAAATGGCCATAAAAAAATAGGGGTTTATGATAAAAAAGTAAAAAATTAGGGTTGTATGTATTTTTTATGCCATTTTATACAAAAATAAAATAAAAAAATTCGTCGAAAAATTAAAAAAAAATTAAGGGTGATCAACCCTTATCAATTAGGGGTATAAAAAATAGATAGTAGCCGATTCTCAGACCTACTGAATACGTATATAAAATTTGGTAAAGATCAGTCAATCCATTTCGGAGGTGTACGGCAACAAACACTGTGACACAGAAATTTACTAAAACGGCCATAAAAAAATAGGGGTTGATGATAAAAAAGTAAAAATTTAGGGTTGTATGTATTTTTTATGCCACTTTATACAAAAATAAAATAAAAAAATTCGTCGAAAAATTAAAAAAAATATTTAAGGGTGATCAACCCTTATCAATTAGGGGTATAAAAAATAGATAGTAGGCGATTTTCAGACCTACTGAATACGTATATGAAATTTGGTAAAGATCAGTCAATCCGTTTCGGAGGTGTACGGCAACAAACTTCTGTGTCACAAACACTGTGACACAGAATTTTACTAAAACGGCCATAAAAAATAGGGGTTGATGATAAAAAAATAAAAATTTAGGGTTGTATGTATTTTTTAATGCCACTTTATATAAAATTCAAATAAAAAAAATTCGTCGAAAAAATAAAAAAATATATTTAAGGGTGAACAACCCTTATCACTTAGGGGTAAAAACGTTTCACGTTGGCCTATTCTCATACCTACTGAATACGCATATGAAATTTGGTAATGATCAGTCAAGCCGTTCCGGAGGAGTTCGGTAACAAACACTGTGACACGGAAATTTTATATATAAGATTATTGAATTATACATGAAATATAAAAAAATATGTATTTATACATAATCAAATAATATGCCATTATTACATATGTATATTATGTCAAATAAATAACATTATTTATTTTTCATATTAACAGTATTAAAAGTCTGAAGCACTTGTGGAAACAATACAAATTTCAGTTCTTTAATACTATTGTGATTATACAATGGCTATCTTACTTCACTACTAGGAATTACAATTTATTTTTATTTGTAATAGGTTTGCATTTGATCAAAGCTTGCCTAATGTTAAGCAGCGCTAGTAGTAGTTGTTACATTGTGTTTAATAAAACACTTTGTTTTGTGCTGAAATAGCGAAGAGCCTAAAAGATCAATTTGAACAAGGTACTCACATTTAACTGCTTATTGTTCTGCTCCAGTATATGGTTCTGCTCCAATAAACTTTCCGACTTAGCCGAGACATTTTTGTAATGGTGCAATAATGTCCAGACTGCATTGATCAAATTCACAAGAGCATCGGGCCGTAAAGTGTCATCTTCTACGTCTATATGTGGATTGAATACATAATTTATATTCACAAGTCCAAGCTCCTGAAATAAAATAATATATAAGTACGGCGTTATGAAGCCACTGTCACAAATCATAGCCTGCTACCAATCAGAGCACTCAGTTTTGAATCGCACTAGCAGTATTTACATGGCCCGTATGACTGACCCTAGCTACAATGCATGACCGTAAGACGGCGTCTCTAGATATAGCATCTGTCTGGGGAATATTGTTAAAAGGAGGCAGACCACCGTCGCTCTAGTGTTTTAGCTCTAGGTTTTGTAGAGAGCTACCAATAGATATTGACTTCCTACCTGCCAGAAAATATTGCAAGAAATAAGCTTTTCTTGGAAATAATTGAGTAAGGGATTGAACTTTCTTTAACATCAAATATACAACAAACTTACCTCTGCCAGGCCTATAAGGCATTCGTTGTAGTTTTCCAGTGTGCAAGGTTCATATATTGTAGCTTTTTTATGTCTATAGTTCTGTAAAAGTTCTTTAACTTCTTCGTCCAAACTTTCAAATTCTTTGCAAGACATCTTGATTCTTTATCAAACAGTAACTGGACAGAAGATTAGCAATGATCAACATTAACTAACAGAATGCGGGTAGTTGAGTTTATGAGCTTTCTAAAGTTTCAATATTAATCAAAACAAAAGAAGTAAACCTATTTGAACCAATTTTAAATTCGTTTGACTCGTTTCTTCTGCAATTCAAAACAAAACAATCATTCATAGATTCATCAAATCACAGACTATATCAGTATATGAGACAGACTATAAAATTTGTCTATGGTAGATATCAAATTTAATTTTTTGACTGTCATTTTTTTAAGTTACTGTCATTGTTAATGCCAAACCAAAGCGTCTGCTTGCTTTGTGCTCGTCTGCGTGTGCAAGAAAAATATTTTTTCCAGATTTCTCAAGCTTTTTCAATCAAAAATTGATTGTTTTCATCTGTTTGGGTGCCTACTTGTAGGCTTTGATGACTTTTAGTGAATAGAGCCTAAAATAAATAAAACACAAAATGAAACGAAGCTATGATTCCATGAACTCTTCAACTGAAATTAGTTCTTACCGTGACCAGCATTTTAAGGTTTGTTATTTATTTTAGAGATTGATTTTGTACATTTGTAACTATATAATGTTTCCAAGTTAATAATATTTCCAACCCCATGTTTCAGGGATCAAGAACCGAACAAGAAAAGTTACTCCGTGCCTCCTCCACACTCTACATTGGTAATTTATCATTTTATACCACAGAAGAACAAATCTACGAACTATTTTCGAGATGCGGCGATATAAGAAGAGTAGTGATGGGTTTAGACAAGTTCAAGAAAACGCCATGTGGATTTTGTTTTGTTGAATACTATATGAGACAAGATGCCGAAGCTTGCATGAGGTTTGTAGCATTCAACTGTTAGAATTATATTCTTGGAAAATTTCTTTTTACTAATTACATCTTTACTTTCAGATTTATCAATGGAACGAGACTAGATGATAGAATAATAAGATGTGACTGGGATGCAGGCTTCATAGAAGGAAGACAATATGGTAGAGGGAAAACTGGAGGACAGGTACAATTTACAATATATAAACATATATAATTTATTTTGTAATATATAGTAGTAGTAAGAGGCCTTCAGGTTGCTTGAAAACTCTCAACTCTGGTTGAGAGCCCACAAGATGCCCACATAGCTCATATGAAGAAGACTGCTTGTAATATGCATTGGAAATGTTAAGGATTGATTACATTCACAAAGTTTCACAAATTCAGTTAGACTGATAGATAAATATTCAGAACATAGCAACTGGTATGGCATAGGTATGCAACCAACCTAAGGCCATGCTCCATTATTACAGAGATTAGATTGGTTAATGTAGGCTGGTAAGGGGGGAATGCACAATATGTGATGTCAGTGCAGGTCTCAACACCCTTACTTCAGATTAAAGTTAATAATAATTAAACATTGTAAACTGTTGACTTAAGGCATCTTAATATTTTCGCATAGAAAATGGTCACACTTACTTATTATTAAAAGTTGGAATGAGTCCAACAGTTGGCACATGCGGATCTCGTCGGCGGTGGTCCATGTAACACTCGCCCCTGAAGATGGTACTCGAAAAGCACCAAAACTGTTGGACTCATTCCAACTTTTAATAAGTAAGTGTGACCGTTTTCTATGCGAAAATATTAATTATAATTAGCCTTGTTATTTTAAACCTGTATGCAATACTCAATGATAATAGAAAAACTATGTTTTGCCCATCTTTCAGAGCTATTCTTCATCTTAATTACTCATAGTACTAATAGTAGCCTAATATAAATAATAAAAAGTATATAACTAACCAAATAGTATACATATAACTTAACTATAAATAATAGTAGGTAGTAGGTATATACTATAAATACTAATAAGTATTTTATGTAGGTCTTATTATTTGATGGTTATTTGTTTTTTTATTGTATACCCCATCTTGTTTGTTGTAATTTCCTCCTGGAAAACATTGTGTTTAGTGATAAGGTTGCCATCTGTATTGCCTTATTTGTTGCCATCTGTATTTGTTGCAATAAAGAGTTTATCTATCTATCTACTCTCATATTTATAAAGTTTTTGCTAAATTTTCTAAAAGGACAACCATTGCATGCTCTATCCCTCTATAATGCACAGTCCGTATAATAAAAGTGATTCTTTTGTTCTTTTGCAGGTTAGAGATGAATACAGAACGGACTATGATGGCGGCCGTGGCGGCTATGGCAAAATAATTGCTCAGAAGATTGTCCCAAACACGATGGAGCGTTGATGAAGTGGTGTTGAGTGTATTATATGAATTGATATTGTTTGAGTCGTGAAGTAAAACACTTTGTGAGACTGGCATCAGTAACTGCTGCATTCATTACTATAATGTAGTCCAAATATAAGATTAACATTTTTTTAAGTAACTGAAGTGTTTTATTATTGTAGATTTAGACCTTATGCAGCCCACAATACATTCCCACTTCTATAAACACTGAGGAGAGATAAAGGCCAGAACCTACCATGATGGCTATATACTTTTACAAGTCAGACTTCTAGTATTAAAATGTATTCCTTAAAACATGGTTAATATAGTGTATTTTAATACTCATGTCGTTTTTCATGTGTCAGTAATTTTAAGATAAATTAAATGTAATTTAAATGTTAATAACTTGATCTAAGTATAGTATTAAGTAATTAATTTTAAGTAGTTTTAGCTATGCCCTAATAATGAAGCACAGGGTGCACATTTTCTGAATATTTGTGTTGCTAATAAAGACATTTTGAATTGAATGAACTGGTGCGGTTTGGTGGATGACGCGTTTTTTTACCCTTGATAGGTATGCGTTTGACTACAGCTTGCCTGGTGTAAAGCTGCGTTGTAGTCTACGGTTACCTAGAAGATACCTATTAACTCTACTTCAGATATTGTGCTCCTCAAACATGTTGGCTTCCTCACAATATTTTCGTAAATCGCAAAGCATAACATGAAAATCAAGTCATTGGTGTAGGGCTGGGATAGAAACATATAAAAAAAACAAAGATATTATATTTTTGGTTTTAATACAAAAAGTAAGGAATTCGGAAATATCACAACCAGTGGGAATGTTTTATTATTTAACCCCTATTACAAATACAAGTTGACTTACTGACGTCTGCACTAGTAACTTGTCTCGTATATGTGGAATCGTAGCTAGCAAGAATAGATCGATTTTATTTATTTTTTGTATGAAAGGTGTGGTAGTCAAGAGAGTATCCTAGCTATGTTCGTTCAAAATCCTGACAGTCTTTCATGACTCCTTTAATATGGGTATCAAATGAAAGTGCACTTATGCCCTTTGGTTTAGTTGAATAACTAATATATTAAATTTTAAATTCCAAATGACTCGAAGCACACTTTTATTTTGTGGAGGGTTTAATACTATTTCAGTTAATATTTATGTCAATTAAACAACCAGCGTCTAATTTCTTACACATTTATTTAAATGCATATAAATAAAAAGCGTTATAAAATCATAAGATTTAGTTGAAACTTAAAAGTAAGGCATAAATGCTAATAATTTCAAAAGCTGACATTTAGAATAAATGTAACACAGAGAAAACTATGTAAAGAAGGTACCAAGTACATATGAAGTATAAAAACTTTGTGACAACGAACAACAATAAATTAATGATTCATTGAACAAGAGATAAAATACACTATGATAATAGATTTGGCTACATCTTTAACTAATTTTCCTCCTTTTACTAGTAACACTTACACAATTAGTTTGTTAATTCATAAGGCCATCACTTTTATGCTTATAATAAATGTAAAAAATCTGTAAACTTTTATCCAGTCATTGGTTCAGATCAAATAATATAATATGGCATAAGCAGTAAGATTCAGATCTTAAACAATAACAGTCAAGAAGAAATAAAAAAAATAATAAGTTTTGTAAGTACAAGAATGTTCAAAGCAGAAATAAACTTTATAAATATTTCAATCTCTTGGTGTTGTTTCCGGCATGAGATCAAACCACAAAGTTTTCGCTTCACGGAAATCATATTCGTTGAGGTGTACGATGACCTGAAACAAAAATATTATTTTTATAAATAAGCTTAAAATAATTAAAGGACGACCTCGTTGGCGTAAAGGTCACCATGCCGGACTGCCAATCAGAAGGTTCCGGGTTCGATTCCCGGCATAGCCAACATCTTTGTGCTTAACTAAATTTGTTGGCTGTGGTGGTGTTAAATATGTATCTATATATAATATGTATATGTAGTATATCAGTTGTGTTAGCCACCATAATCGAACTAGAAATGGTTCAGTATGGGGTTAACGAGCCATGTGTGAAATGTGTTCTAATATTTATTTATTATCATATTATTATTATTTAAAAACTATATAGTAAATACTTATCAATTAATTAGAAATAGAGACATAGAAATGAACTAGAAGCAAACTTTGGGTAAGCCTAGAGTCTAACGACATTCTTGGCAAACTTGTGTGGTTACATTGCCGCTAGCTAACTGTAATGCGTAAAATACAATTTAGGTTTGATTTTTGATTTTCTATATCATCGCCAAATTTAAGAAAATTATTTTTGAATTATTGGACTTAGATTAAAACTAAACTAAATAAATTGTAGCTTAACCATTAGGTTACTAACTTACTTTTATTTGATTATGTTGTGTACACACAGTTAGTTACAGGAAAATAATCTCGTTTTGTTCCTGGTAAATTAATTAATTTTAGTTATAGTTTTGATTGTTTTCTGTTTTGTGAACCATAATAAATAAACAAAAAAAAAATATTGCCTACTGATTTCAGTGTTGTTTCGGTTGCACCATACCTGTCCTATGACGGGGCTGCCCCCGAGGAAGCCCTTGTGCGTGGCGACGGTGACCTCCACGTGGCGCGAGTGGAGCTCCGCGAGCGGGATCACCCACTCGAACTGCTCGTCGTACTCCGGCATACAGTTGTCTTTCACCACCTGCATGTCATGTTATGTAACTAGTAACTCTTCGAACTAGACCCGGCGAACAACATTTTTTGGAACATCGTTTGTGAATTTACTGTATATTTAATAGAGACCTTAAGGCCCTGGAAACGGTGGCGTGACGATCTATGTAAATTTGATAAGGACTGGGCCACCAAAGCTGAAGATCGGGCTGACCGAAAGGAGAGAAGGGATGCCTTTGCCCAGCAGTGAGACACAACAGACTTATAATTAATTAATGATATGATGAATGAATATAATAATATTTAATAACAATGTCATTTAATTTTTAACATCAGTTATTGGTATCATTAAAATCACAGTCCGCAAATGTGTTAAGAAAATTGAACAACCAAGTCTCGTAATCGCACTTGGCCAATTGATTAAATACAACAAATTAATCGCGTTTCATGTATCGGCTTATACAAAGAAATTTTATTTTATTCTGTTACCGTTAATGATGTATATAAAAAAAATACGAAAATAATGTTTATTGTATGGAGTTAATCAGTATTTTTATTTCTATTATTTGTTGTTATATCGGCACGGGAAATACATAACTTGCAAAAAAAACAGCTTTCTAGCTATCACGGTTTCTGAGATACAGCCTGGTGACAGACAGACATCGGAGGCTTAGTAATAGGATCCCGTTTTAACTTTTATGTACGGAACCCCAATGAAAACTCACCACTGTCTTACGCTTGGAGTCCTTGGAGCGTCCGGGGAGTAAGTAAAGCTTCACATACGGGTCGGGCACATTCGTCGGGTCCTTCAGCGGTATATTCCTGTATATCAATATAATATGTATTAACATAGATAATTAAGCAAAGGTAGTAGTAATATGTTAACGTTAACATATTAGTAACGTAAACGTTAACATATTAGTAACGCTAACGTTCACACATTAGTAACGTTAACATATTAGTAAAGTTAACGTTAATATATTAGTAACGTTAACATATTAGTAACGTAAATGTGTAAGTTACAACTGTTAAATCGTTTTGTTGTGACGACGAATGTTTCAAATATTTTATTGTAAATATGTTCTCACGTAAGTAATCAATGTAATCTTTTGTGAGAAATAAATGTCTTTAAACCTTATGTTACATGTCAATCTTTTTTGTTTTTAACTGAACTAGCAATTAGTATAAGATAAAATTGTTTTTATAGTGTTTTGGTGAATAAATTTGTAAATTCGTTGTTTGTCTTTCTGTACTTACGCAATCTTGTGCACGACGACATATAAAGTCTGATGCTGCATGCTGTACCGAAGAGACAGCAAGATGCGACCCAAACCCGCTTCTCCAGCCGACCTGATGTACAAAATAAGTACTCTATAGTATCAAATCGTTTATTCACAGAGACACAGTGGTAAGGTTGACTTAAAATATTCATTGTGACCACATGGTCATATTTTGTATTTCTGTGTATATCGTAATAGATACAATAGTAAAGTAAACTCATGCCATTTTTTGTGCTGTGTTTGTATGCAACACAACACCAAATCTAGTATATGTTCGATAGATGGCTAGACCTTTTAAAAGGTACTAGACCGCTCGGCAGGTCACCTACTTGATGGACTGACTAAGTAAAAGCAATCATTGGTATAATGCCTTTAAACGAGTGCGCCAGGATGACCTCTAGCAGAGAGAGAGAGAGAGAGAAATGGCGCGGCATCGTGAGGCGTGTATTGTCTGTCTCATCCACTTCATGACAACCACGACCGCTCTGTCAAGAGCGTACCGAGATAGACGAAGAAGATTATTGATACTATTGAAGGATAATCCATAGACTTGTGGTTGGTTTCAAACACTTTAAAAATACGTACGTGGTCAATGAAGATGTCCTATGAACTAGTTTGGGCGTGTCGTTCTCAGGTGGAGGGAGGGATTCTTGAGGCACATCTAAAATCAAACATAATATATTAACTTTAATATAGACATAACATATTATATGTAATGTTCAGTTAAAACCCATTTAAATTCAACATTTACAGTTAGGTCTGAGAAACACAGTCCTGGGTTTTCGAATCAAGACTAAGGTTCCTTCTAGGTAAGTGTAGCGTAGCTTAACATCAGGTAAGCTGTGATCAAACACGAATCAATAAAGATGTGGATATCATGGCCTGCCCGTTTTTTTTAACTTTTTACAGTGGATCATTTGACCAGCAGTGTGCGTAACAAGATGGAGCATGCTTAGTCTGGAATAACTGGCTCTCAAGGAAGCTGCCGGAACACACTGATAGGTGATTGGCGACAGACTTTTCAACTTGAAGGTAGTTGCTAGCCAGGCGAGCATTAGAAAATGCTCTACCACCGTGCTATGGTTTCCTCACAATGTATATTCTTTTAACGAAAGCTGGTGCTCATTGGCGGCAATCGAGCCCAGTACCATCGTGACGAGAGGCAGTTGTTTGCCTTAAGCAAATATAAAGGACCACATAGAATAGAATATAACTTTATTGTACAACCACAAAAAATTAAATCATTAAAATTAAAAACTTAAAAGAGTAGAGTACAATGGCGGCCTTATCACCTATGGTGATTTCTACCAGGCAACCGAGAATGGAAAAATAAACAAAAGAAGGAGGTGGTACAAGTAAACAACATAAATAAGTACAAAAACCACATTTGACTTACCAACTTCCTTCTCGATAATTTCCACAGGGACAGACTTCTGAGAGGCGTTGTCTGCAGCCGGCGGATCCTCTAAGTTCTTCAGATCGGCTGGACCAGGCTCCGACATTAAAACTGAGTTAAAAAACATTGTTATTTTACTATAGTAACGTAAAACTATCACGTTAGCCTAAATTATATTCCTAATTTAACTATTTTAAACAATATGATTAATTATTAAAAAGCAAAATTGGTGATGCTTTTGACAGATACTTGATGCAGCATGCTTCTTCATCCTTGCCTTATCCCACTAGGTGGGGTCGGCACAGCAAATTTTCTTCTTCCACTCTCCTCTATCAGCCGTCGTCTCTACACTCACTCCTTTCACTCTCATGTCCTCATGATCATTAATATGCTAGAAACATAAAAAAAATCGTTTCCCTTGTTTCAGTGGTAAAACCTTAAAGACCTAAAGCCGCATTATGCCCAAGTTTCGATATTATGTCTAGTTACAAACCTGGGTCAGGATGAATCAAATTGACCTTGGGAGCGGCAGGCACGGGCGTTGGAGCATCTGGTTTAGCAATGCCGTCGGTAACATCGTTAGCCACAGGCGGAGATGGTGCCTCGGGGGTGATGGGCACTGGGGCGGGTGCGGGAGCTTCAAGGCTCTCTTTTACCTCCTCTACTTCTTCTTCTCTCTCTGCTTCTTTAAATATCTGGAAAGAATCCAGTAAAATAAATTTTAATCCTATCGGACAATGGGAAATGAATCTAGTCTAGACATTGCAAGTTAATAACTTTTTTACAAAGGTAAAGGGGTGGGCGTAGGTACGATTCCAGGATTCCACCAATGAGCTTGAGCTTGCAATGAAGGAAAACTTCGTGAGGAAACCATAGCGTGGTAGTAGCATTTCCTAGTTTTCGCCTGGCTAGCAGCCACCCTCAGGTTGAAAACATGTCACCAAGCATCTGACGGTGTGTTTAAACTTTTAAAATGAGTATGTGGAGTTAGTCGCACCAGATTTTATTATCTATGATCAGACAAGCTTATAGGTTTTCTCTATGGGGTTTTGACAGGAGGAAAATGTACGGAATATTTTTGTTGTGTGTTATTTTAAGAGTTAAATATTAATATCTCATTTTACTCTACACTGTCGTTTCATTTGTTCCCGTCGCGTATCATCCTTCACACTCCAAAAGTAGATCCTATTAATATTATAAAGCCGAAAGTTTGTGTGTGTATGTTTGTAACTACTGTTCTTCTCCACGCTCATACGCCTGAACCAATTTCAGTGAAATTTGGTATGGAGATCATTCGACCCTTGACTGACAAGGCTACTTTTTATTCCTGATTAACGCGGGTGGTAATTAAATATGCATTACTGTCATATCTCTTAACATCTATAGCCGTTTACGTTTTCCTACATTACTATTTACATACATGTATAGGTATAACGATAACTTACCTTCAACTGCAAAGCCATAACAAGTTTGGATTCCGCACCAGATTTCTGCATGGACAACGGCTGCGTCAACATTGTAAGGTCCTTCTGTTTCAGCAGGGTCGATATGCTGTACACCAGCTGCCCTAATATACTGCCAGTCTTCTGGTCCAATACCTAGAAAAAAAACATACAAATATAAATTTAAAATATTGATATCACTGACATAACTGCTGTTCTAGTTTGCTGGATTTAGTCAATTTAATTGTTCTTAGCTACGATTATATTTAATGAAAATTGGTCCAAAAATGCCGCCTCTACAAAATTGCGGATGACATGTAACTCTTTCAAAGCTAATAAATTATTATTAACTCCTGTCGGCGATCAATATTGCACATCAACCTTTGGAAAGAGACAATAGACTAATTTCGTTATCTCTGTCGCATACTACCTGTGTGACGTTTTGTCAGTCGCATCAAGGTCACGCCACCGACCACGTGACGCGGGCGCGCGGATAGTTTTGCCCCGTCCACCGCGGTATTTTACACGCGTAAATTACCGCGGTGGGGTGTAACCATTTTATCGGCCAAGTTACTTTTCTATTTATTCTAGTTCGCTGCTTAAGGCCCACTCAACCACCGTTTTAGATAGTAATTAGCCATTTACCTTGATCTCCAAGTTGTCGATCTCTGGGTTCTGCACCAGGAACGAGTATCCGATCTCGTAGACGGGCGAGTCGGTGCGCATCTGCACGGCTGTGTTCTCCGTTTTCTTGCACACGGTAACTGTTATGTAGGGATCGGGCTTAGACGCAGCACGGGCGTTCTGAAAAAAAATGAGCACGTTTAATGTATATGGACCCTACTTAATTTTATTATTTAGTTTCTGTTATAGTAGCAACCGAAACACATAACTTGCGAAATTTTTAGCTTGCCAGCTATCACTGTTTATGCAATACAGCCTTGTGATAGACAATAGAGGCTTAGTAATAGGGACTTTTAGGCTAAAAACATAGCTGGAGCTTTTGCGTTATCTACGTATCCATCTTTGTTGGAACAATTAACTGGCGTACTTGTAGAATGTAAAAAGACGAACTCCCCAGTGGTCTAGTTTACATAGTTATTATTTTCATTATATTCAGTTAGAGAATCCGAAGTATGAATAGACAACATCATACCGGCAGTTTCTTGCAGGAGTCGATGTAGACGGAGAGAACAGCCGAGCTGATGTCTCCGGTCTTGATCAGTAGAGTCTCCGTCAGAGCCTGAAATTCATATAAACATTATTAGAATGAACGAATTATGTATGCATATGTCGCATTGTTGTAGTTTTCATTGAGATTAATTATAATTTTTATTATAACTGCTTTCATTGCTATTGATAACAAAACCACTGTACTGAAATTTCTGAGAACATTTAAATAATTTTACTTTACTTTTGCTGCTTAGGTTTTATTTTATTTTGTTTTGATAACAATTGCTTGTAGATGTTTTATGAAAATATTTTGTTTACGTTTTAAAAACATAACGTTAAAATTCGTGACCGGATAATTATAATAGCTATTAGATTACACATAGGTGGTTAGCCCCATACTAAATCATTTCTAGTTTGTATTATGCTGATATACTACGTATACATACATAAATACTGTATATAGATACATATTAAACACCCACATCGACAGCCAACAAATTAGTTTATCACAAAGATGTTGATCGTGCCAGGAATCAAACCGGACACTCTGGTTGGCAGTCCGATATGGTAACCATTACACTAACAAGGTCTTCAATACTTGTCTTGCAAGAGTTTTTTGGTGACCTGTGGTGATGATCGGGCCGGTTTCCGCAGTCACGTCCTCTCGCAAGCTCCCGCGCTTCTGCGTTAACTGTGAACCGTGAAATCTTTATTAAGTGTAGCAAAAATACATACACGACTAAGTTCGGTAACGTCTGTAGTCAAGCGGTGCCAGGACAGCCTCAAGTGCACCTTGCCGTGCTTCGCTTGCTGCAGTGTTTGTACCTGTAATATTAAACACAATTATTGTGATTATACACTTCCATAAACCACTTTTTACATTGTCACAAACATTTTTCATTTACATTTTCATAAATAAATACTTTTCAATTACACTTTCTAAATACATATAGACATTATTTATCAACAATTGTATAAATAAACTATGTCTATTACACTACCATAACTAAATATTTTTCAATAATTTATACCGATATTGGTTTAAATCAGACTTATTTTTTAAGGAAAAAATATATAAGGGCAAAATCTTGACAGTTTTTCGCTATTAATCGTAAACGGTAAAAAAATAAGAAAAATGGCTTAAAAACCATCGTAAAAAAACATTCTAAGAATATTATTTTTCAATTACAATCACATAAAGGAAAAAACGGATAAGTTTGATAGTTTTTTATCTTATTGTTTGTTAAATTGTGAAATAAACCAACTTACCGTATCTAAGCGACCAAAGCGTACAACTTGTGAGATGTCCAAGGAGCATCTGTAAATTACCAACAGAAATTAGAATAAATATGCAAAATAAAATAGTTAGAAGGCTAAAAAAGTTTTTATTACGACAGTCTAATGTCATAAGTTTAGGACTGTCTAGTGTTTTCAAAGCGGAAATTATTTAAAGCAGTTAGTTATTTATGTTAGTAAAAATATTAAATTGAACACAATTATGTACAATTAGTGGAAGCTTGGTAAAGCGTGGCTCCAATTTTCTTGATTGGGATTAGGGTTGGTGAATTAATTATTAGTATTTGTTGTAAGCTAACCATCCATTAATTAATGGTCATTAAAATGTGGTTAAAATCAGGTGTAACATAGTAATATTTACAATGTGCTTTCATGACAAAAAAATGGACGTAAAAAATCTTGTAACCGAAACCAATCAGTTTTATAGTTTTAGCATTGTCCCCAATGTGAGAACCATAGATTTAGGAATACCATGAGAATCGTAGTTTTAGTATAAGTTTTTTTTAATTCACAAAGTAAAGTAGTCATTTTCTTTTTAATAAAGTTCACACCTATAGACAAACGAGTCAATCTCTTGTTTCTGCCAAACATTTCAATCAATGAGAAAACTAAATGTAGTTGTCCATTCGAAAAAACTTATACTAGCTAGGTCTACGGTTCGTAGATATAGTTCGCGTCACGTAAAAAGAACCCTGGCTGAGAAGCTGTGCTGAATACAATTTACCATCTTCATCAACGATATCAAAAACAAATCTTCACAAATAAACTATTGTGAGTACACACTTCTCCTAAATTTACTAGCATTCCTTTTAGATGACGCAGCTTGTATATCTGTTGTTCTAAAAAGCACCTGTATAATGGTTTTGGAAATTTTGCGTTTCCACATGAATCAAATTTTAATAAGCATAGGATTGTTTTTATCGATAAAATACTTTACACTAGAGTAAGCAAACGTAGGCCATCGGGCGGCTTGAAAACTCTCGACACCAGAGCTTGGCCACTTGGCTTATACAAAGAAGAATAGATAGGGTGGGTTTGTGAGCAGCTTTCCAAAGAGGTTTTCTCATTTCGCGAAGAATATTAATTTAGAAAAGTGCATTTGTATAAACGGCGTGTACGCTTTTGCTGTATTCTGAAGTTCATAACAAATTTTGCAACAGTCTTTGATATTGCGTGTAATTTATAGAATAGTGTAAATATGTACAGTGGTGAGTATCACATTCAGCCCTTTTTTAGAGATATGACAGAAAATATTGTAACAGCACTCAAAGCAAATATCTTCAAAAACAAACAACTGGTATAATGGGTTTAAAAATTGAGGCAAGACACGCCAATTTATGGTTCTTGCTCACAATTAATGAATAAACTTAAGAGGCGAACTAATTATTGTAGTAAAGCATTTTGTACAGCTCGTCTGGTTAGCCCACCAGTAATAAGGGTATGCATAAAGAATAAAATGGCCTGATTTTTTTTTCCTCAGCTTCTAAGGTCCTAGTATTACACTCTACTCGTTATTTCCAATTTAATATGTATTTAATTATTTTAAACATAAATAAAAAAGTCAAAAATTTACGAGCGAAACTCAAATTTGTAAAACGCCCAATAATCACCCCGTTCAACGGTTTAGTCCGTCCTGCTCTACACAAACACATTATAGCTCTGTCCTTTGCTAGCACCCTGTCCGGCGACCAACGCTAATATGAGACATTGCTTACGTCGGCCAAATTACCATTGGTGGCAATTCAGGCGAGCAATAGAAAATGCTTTACCACCATAGTTAGTTCGTCTCTTATAGCGATTTTAAAACCACAAACAGCAGTTGTTTTTGAAGATAGCAAGTGTCGCTCTATTCTACCTAGCATCATACAGTTAGTACAGTGTTTGCATTCCGGACATGTACAATTGGATTTTTCTTATCATACAGGGTTATTGGTAACTGAAACCAAAACCTTTAAGGGCGCATTTAGCACGTCTAGTAAAAAACAACTCTTGCTACAAGTTTGTAAAAACAATTGTTCTTAAAAGTTGTATCGCGACAAATTGAAAAGAAGAAGTGGGAAAATTATCGAATACATTATATAAGACGTAGGCGTTATAATGAGAGTATTGACTGCCAAAAGCCCCTATGTGATTGCAATTGTGCTATTATTATAAAATAGAGATATACTATATACATTAACTCCTTATTGGGCAAATAATCAGTAACAGAGCAATATCAAAATGACAAAAAAATTAAATAGTCTCACATAGTGCCACAATTGGAGCCTTAATCGCTAAAAGCGATCTCAGCCATTAATTTTTTCGAATTTCCAATAGTTGTAGAATAAACTAGATTGTTTATTTTGTTTTGCGCGCTATACAGCCATTAGAACGGCTTTGGTACATTTGAGCAAACAATTTTTGTACTTTTAGAAATCTGCGAAAAACATTGCTTCTCCAAACATACACACGCGTAGGTGACAACTTTCTATGGAACATTTGTTTTTTGATGTGAAACATCTATAGCCGCACGTAACACCGATTTCTGGCGTGGCGGCGCGTCGCCACGGTATGTGATGGTATAGAGAGACACTGCTTTCTTCTTACGAATTAAGAAGTCACGATTTGGAATAAATTCGTAATTTTTCGTATTTCACGAAAATAAATGTTTATTCAGTATAGTCATCGTTATATGGAAAATAACAGTAATATTTTATTTTATCATTATGACATATTTAGTTCCTATCACAGTTTGTTCTTTTCTGCGTATTACTTTTACGAAATAATGTCGATGTTTCACATCTGCCACGCGTTCCGTGACGGCTCACTTTTTTTTTCGTTCGAATTTTTAAGTTTATAAAACAAGAGTTGTTAGTGTAGACAAACAAAACCCGCTCTTAAAGGTATATCGTTAGTTGCCAGTAATCCTGTATATAGTATATTTGGAAGGTCGACTACCTGCCGAGGTTTTCATCCCTCCCCGCTCGGTCCCAGTCGTATAACCTGATGGTAAGCGTCGCCGCGGTGCTTCGAAGCATAGACTGTCACAACCCACCGTTTTATACATTTTATAATACATTATACATATACCTATAGTTATATATGTTATGTAACCCAAAGTGGAAAAGGTTTTATTTGATGTTAAGTTTCATTCGTGTTTATTGAATATTATGTACAAGGTGACAAGTTGAAAACTTTCATAAGGGTCACCTCACACCGAGACGCGACGAGACGCGATGCTGCGCGCAGATTTTACAGAGAACGGCTCAAAATTATACTTTTACTACACGAAATGATACACATTTCATTGGGAGAACAAGCCGCGAGGCGTCTCGAGGTGCAGCGCTGCGCAGCGCAACGTATCTGAATTCTCACAATGAAATGTGTATCTTTTCGTGTAATAAATTAAGTATATTTTGAGACGCCCCATGTAAAATCTGCGCGCAGCGTCGCGTCTCGGTGTGAGCTAACCCTAAAACTTGATTCAATAAAGAAACCATTCGAAAGTACCCCCCCCTCCCTCTTGCTCACACTCATTTGTTAACTTGGTAATACAAGTTAGAGGGAATAAACTTGCAAATGTTATCTTTATTGACTCGATTTATATCACAAGAGCTGTTTCTGAATGTATTAATAATGAATAACTTTTTTTAGACATATATTATGATTATTACCATTTTTATTAAAACCGTATTTTTTTCAGCTTAAGACATTTATTTTCTAGTTGGTCGGTTTATTATTAGTTCTTCATAATTATATATCGAAAACAGTTCTTGATGTATGTCATATATTAGATTAGCCACCTTCTATATCAATACGTATAAATATGTAAATTTTGTCAAAATATATTAATAGATTAATTTATACCCAATTAGTTAGATATTAGCGGTAAAATGTGTCCATCACTCACCACGGCCTATGGACATGTAGGGTGTCCCTAAAGTGTTGTGATAAACTCTCCAAATGGACATAAAAAACACACCGGAATTAGCAAAAACACACCCAGATATTAAAAGTTAGATCTGTTTAAAAACATGTGGAATCTCAATATCATCTTATTTTAAATTACTTTTGCCGGGTCATAATTTATTTTTAGATATTTTTGTTTGCGTATGATAATATCGTGATCCACATTAGCCGTTCGTATGTTGAATGACATTAGCCCATTTTGTCTTATCTGTTGAAAAAAAGTCCAAGTTCCAAGTTTTAGTTTTACCCACACCGGCTCCCGGTATGTCAACAGTTGCGGCGAAAATGTGTTTATACCGGGAGCCGGTATTTCAACATACAAGTGGTTAAAAGAAAAACAAGTCAAACAATACGCGGATGAGTCGCTAGGGTGACCAAGCGATGTGAAGGTGGACGGACCTGCCAAGAAAATCATCGTTCTGAATGCCCATCCCCGGGTCCCAGTCCCATAGTTCGCACTGCAGCTCCTGACTCTTCCTTGACATTATTATTGCCTTGGGACAAAATCACAACATATGGACACATTAGTTCACGCCTGGACTTGTGGTTCGTTGGACAATTTTGAAAATTGATAAGGGACTTGAATATCCGAGCACGTGTTTTATTATGAATATTAATATTATAAAAACAATATGCATGAGGCTTATGGGTGAACGGCTTTACCGATGGTTCAGATAGTGCGATAGAACGATATGAGAGTGTCGAATGGGAAAATTATCGAATACATAATATAAGGCATACGCGTTATAATGTGAGAATTGACTGCCACAAGCGCCTTTGTGCTTGCAAATGTGGTATCATTATCGAATAAAGTAACCTTATTTGATTGATAACTCTATTATTGACCAGCGAATCCTTGATTTATTTTGTAGTATTATGTTTGTATTTACGTTATTTAGCAACCATCTTTTTGTAGAAATATTTATGCTTTTTGTTTAAAACATGCGTATGTACCGTTACAAATTAAAATTCGCACTATCCAACGAAACGAGATTTTATATACACCCTATTGAACCATCACAAAAATTGTTAAAAGATATACAGAAGAAGCAGATTACCAAAACCCTCATGAATATTGTAGATATTTGTATGCACAATAAAGGAGTGATTTATTAGATTAATAGAGGGGGAAAATTATAAAGATAATGATAGAAAAGACTGAAAAAATAGTCATACAAGATACGTTTTCTTAAATACGAAATACAGACAGACCAACTTACCTTTTTCAGTGATGAGGAAGCAAACCAAGTCTAAATCTATGTGCGATGCAATACTAATTTCTAAAAACAAGCAAAAGCGTAATGGCACAAATGAGAGGACCAATCATATGTACATACATTTACTATTAAAATTGCGGGTAGTTACTATGCATATACATTTACTATGACAAAGTCAGGTAATACTCTAAAGAAATATACCAATAGAAAAAAACTACTCAATACTATCAGTCCTTTCATTTACTTCAGGCACTGTTAATGTTACCGTCGGGTTCAGCATGAAATTTTGATCATGTACGAAGTCGAATGCCAAATGTATGATTATTGTAACCGTCCGGCTATATTAAGAAAGCCCCGCTCCGTCAGGCGACATCTACCAACCCAAGCGGTGCCACAGCGCCCGCCACCGTCGCTTACCTTCCGAGCTTGTCATCGTCGTTTCCCTCATCTTTGTCGAATACCTCTATCTCCAATTGTTGGCCCAACGATTGCATAATGCGCGCCTTTACGTCGCACGCGCATCCCACGCAAACATAAGTAAGAAAACAAAAACTTATTGGCATCGAGCGTATAACCCGTAGACGATGACGCTCATATACTTTCCATTGAAATATTATACTCAATAGACAAGAACCGTTTACAACAAATAAGAGTCGCTTGATTGACGCACTTTCTTGGGAGATTGTCAACGTTTTTTTTATAAAGTGCTGACACAGTTTCTTATTTATTAAGCGCCTCTCTGTTTGTTTCTTTACTTTGTGGGTTTTTTTTTTTCGAAAAAGGCAATTTGATATGATGTAAAAAAATGATAAATGGTTGAGGTAACGCTCAGTAACGCGCAGAGACGTAGAATGTTGCATAGGACAAGCGACAATCGTCATTATGTGTGCATCGCATTTTATAAATTGCCTACATGATACATGAAACTTCAGCAGAAAAATAGTTGAAGCAGAAGTAGAATTCAAAACACTAATCGAATTCCAAAAGATGAATCCAAGCTGTAGCAATATTTTTGTTTGGGGCAGGAAGATTTAGCCAATCATAGATTATCTTGGCCATCTTCAAATTCAAGGCGTATTCTAATGATAGAGTATCAACCTTCCTAGGGGTTATCTTCTCGATGCTTTCTAATTTCTAACTACGAAAAGAAACGTGTAAGGATCGCGTGGAAAAATATCTTCCGCATGATCTGCAGGCGCGTCTCAGTTAGAAAATAAGCAATATTGTTAATTAAACATGTATTTAAAAAACTCAACACAGTACACGAGAAGTGTAGTTTGTTCAAATGTAATATCAGTTTTGATAATTTATGTTTGCTAATTAATGTTTGGTAATTTAGAAAAATTTTGTTTGGTAATTTAGATAATTTATGTTTGGCCATTTAGACAATTTATGTTTGGCCATTTCGATAATTTATGTTTGGTAATTTTGATAATTTATGTTACAATAGAAATTCCACTGCTTTACCTTTTCTGTATAAATTGTTTTCTACGAGATCTGGTTTTCGGTACAAAGAATGTTTTGTGTTCAGAAATAACACAAAATTTACAAAAGAAGCTATATAAAAAACATTTTCACAAGCTTTCATAGGTGAAAATATAGCTTATTAAAAAAATGGGTTTCTTTCATAAGAACCTTCTGACAATAACAAACACAACAAAAAAATTGTGAAATCGGTCCAGCCGTTCTCGCGCATTGGCGTGACCAAGGAATATAGGGATTTATTTTTAACCGACTTCAAAGAAGGAGGAGGTTACATATTCGACTGTATGTATTTTTTTATTTATGTTCATTATATATAGAGACTAAATGAATATTTACGAGTAAATTTGAACAAACTAACTTCGTAATAATAAGAAAATTTCCAGACTAAATTATAAAGCAAGTCAGTAAAAGAAGAATGTTTACTTTCCAGTAAAAAATAAACTATTTATTCATATAATTGAAGAGAGGAAGATAATAGAATTATAGAAGAAATTTTACTGTTGCGATAGGATAGTAAACAAACTATATAATATAGATAATAAATAAAGTATAATAGTAGTTTAATGGATGTCATGCTCATTCCTGATTGACTGTAATTAAAATAATAATTAATATTTGTTGCAATGAAAAAAACAGACATACATAATGGATCATTTCGATTTCATTAATAGTAGAAATGAAATAATTATATTCAATCGTATTAATTATTGAAACAAAAATACAACATGCGTATATTCTACTGTATAAATTATTTAAAAAAACTCCTAGGACCTGCTCCTAGGAATATTGACTCATTGATTAATTATTGAATCAAAATTCATTATTTAAATCTCATTATTTATTGAAGTAAAAATAAATGCAAATACTGTATGCATAATTTCAGTATTATTCATTTCAACGATTTTATCTAAATATAAGTTATATGAAATTTACTCTGCGAAGAGTTAGTAAACTCTTCACAAAATTATCTGAATTGTTGTACATTTTGTACTAACCTCAGCGGATTCAAATTACGCTTTTAAATATATGTTTTGTTTAATTTATATATAACAAAAGATAAAAGAACTATGGGCAGAATTCGTTCCTCAAATCTAAAATGCAAAATAGCCTTTGAATGGTAAAAAAGGCATAATATGCTTTCATGCTAAATATTCTTAATTTTATCATTCATATTCATATAAACAATCGTATCAGAAAAAAGGTTATATTAAACACTTACCAACACTAGGAAACATCCAAAAACCGGTGTTAAATATAAATATATTCATAAGAAAATAAGCATGGTTTAATATGTCAAATAAGTAAGTAGATATAATATGTGCTTTTCTAATAAGACTGTAAATAAAATAATTAGTATACTTATAATTATGTATAACTGGATTCAATAAAGAAGACATTTGTAAGTCCTCTCGCTCGCACTTATTAGTTTATACAAGCAAGAGAACACAAACTTTTAAGGCGAAGCAAGGGCAAAATATTGATTTTACAGCATTTTTAAACCATTTATCATAAAAGCTAAAAATTGCGAAAAAATAGCTAGACAACCGTGTAAACATCAACTCTAAGAATATATATACTTATTTTATCAATATAAAAAACAAACTGATACAAAAAAAAATATTTTTTTAAACAGTTTTTTTTTTATTGATAAGTCTGTCTCATTGGTACCAAAATAAGTATAGTTTTTAGAGTGGTACATCAAAAATATCGAAAAAAATGCTTTTTAAAGACCATCTAAAGAACCGCTCTAAGAATATTTATATCTATTTTACCAATAGTACCAATCAGATACACAATATGAAAAAATAACAATTAAAAATACTTTTTTCATATAAATTAATAAATAAGCTATATTCTCGATATTTTTTACCGTTTACGATTTGTATATGAAAAAGAAACTGTAAAATCAAGTATTTCTTTTTGTCTTCGCCAATGTTTTCTGTATCGACTCGAGATATCTACTATAGATATAGACAGTGTGAAGAAAAAGAGAGTATTAGAGAAGTTAAAGAGTGAGTGAAAGAGTAGATAAGAGTTTTCTGTCTCACCTCGCACCAGAAGTCCCATTTGGGGTTGACGTTGTTGTCAATGTGCTTGGTCTTCCATTGCTGCGCGCCCACCGTTAGGATCGCGTACGGATCCGACTTACCCTTACCTGGAAAATGTCGGATAAATATTTTTTATTTAGAATAAAAAATGAAGAAATCTCCCTTCACCACATTTTGTAGTATTTACTTATCATAATGTATGTATGTCTTCTTTTTCTTTTATTTGATACACATACTGAGAAAGTTGTCAAAAAATATGTAATACGCCATTTTGTGTAACGATTTTCACACACCTTTCAATAAAAAATAATAATAGTAGTTTAAAAAAACTAAGAAACACGCTTATATGGCCGTTTTAAGTGGGTCAAAATCGCGCCCAAAGAAGTCGGTTACAAACAATCATACAAACAAAATTACAAAAAAATGGAATAATTTTATCAAATTAGTGTATTGTCATCGGTCCTTAATAAATCTATGAAGTTTCAACGAAATCTGGCCGTTTAAAGTGGTTCCAAATCGCGCCCAAAGAAGTCTGTTACAAACATACAGGTGAAGCTAATATAAAGCGTGTAAAAACAATATCGATTCATTCGGTCGGAAGCTACGATTCCACAGAAAGACAGAGACACACTCACACTCATACATATATGTATGTAGATACGTGAAACTTATAACACCCTGTCGTGTATTCAATACAATACAATTACAATGTTTTTATGTCTGTGGCCTTTTTCATTCTTATGACGTTTTAGTGTGGAAGCGTTGGTTTGTTTTTATTTCTGTTTTGAGAGTTATCTGTACCGGAACTTACCTAACATAGACACATCTTTCTTCATGAGATTCTCGGCTTTGACTAGATGAATACGAAGCACGCCCTGAAATGTTAATTCTATTATTTTCTTTTTTGTTAACGATACAATCTAAAATAGATCTTATTATAAAGTCATAAGATACAGTTTTAAAGTTCTGCTTAGTTCTATAAGCTTTAATTTCAGCCCTCGGCTTTGAAGCAAAAAGCAAAAAGCTAAACTGTTTCACACTAATAAACTGTTTAAAAATAACGTTTCCAGTAATAGTCCTATACAGCGCATGTGTCGCTCATATAACGAGCTGGTACTCAAATGTTGTGACGCCTCAGATAACAACCAATGTAAGACTCACATTACTGAACTGGATGTATTTAGTAACAGTCTCAGTCAATTTAGAAATAATATAAGTTATAGGTTAAATTGTTAAATTGCTTAGTACTTAAGTTTACCCCTTTTTTATATGTATATCTGAACCTTCCTTCTTATTAAGTTTACATTAGCATGCTGTGTACTCTTTTTTGGATTGCAGATTTGTTTTTGTTTCTTTGTAGCTTAGAAATGTAAAAATGAATGTTTGTAATCTGTCTGAGTGCCTAATAAATAAATAAATAACGTAGGTATTTGTTACCTCAGGTTCGGGCATGCGCAGATCTACTGTAGGTATTTCGTCGCTCAGTTTGATTGGTAGCTTGTTGGGGAGTACCATCATGTTGGCGACTTGCTCGACGATACAGCGGCGCAGGATATCACTGAAAAATTATTTGTGACTGTAGATCGCGTAAGTCGAGTTAAGGCGAGTGTGGTTGGGTAGGGAAACGTCTGCTTTTCAATCTGACGGCGCCTGGTTCGTTCCTGGCCCTAAGATGCGCTCACTACGCGCAATTAGCCAAGTGCGAGTTGGACTCGCGCATGAAGGGTTCCGTACCATTGTTGTATGGGAGCCTTAAATATATTTTTAATTAAATTATCTAAAAACGCTGCACAAAGGCTCACAAAATTCAGCCTAATTTAAATACAGCCAATTGGGATAGAAATAGACAATTTGACAACCAGAGTTGTGACATGGTTGTCATGATTAGATTAAAATAGTTTAAGTATTTAAGTATTAGGCTGCGAAGTTTTCTAATCCACCCTCGTATGTTTGTTGTATGGGAGCCCCCCTCAAATATGTATTTTATTTAAATTTTTTAATTTAATTTGATAGCTAATATACATTTATATATTTTGTGAAAATTTTAAGTATCTAGCAGCTACCGTTATTGATATTCGCTTTTAAACAGTTTTGCTGAAACAGCTCATAAGGAAATACTAAGTACCTCAATCCAGGCATATCGAGAACATCTGCAGCCCCGACGAGGTTGAAGTCGATAGAGGGGTTGTTGAGGAAGAAGATCTGCAGCCCGCCCACCAGCGGCATCTTCGTGATGAGGGGCTTCATCACCACCCGGACCATGCCATGGATCTGACGAAATAATATTATTGTACTTTGTAAACCGTTACTACTAAAGCACATACATTACAACATGAAACTGACCTGTAGATCCTTGATGCCTCCTCGAATACCCTGCAGCACGAATGAAATGTCGCAGTCACCGGCGTAACTGTACAAAACAACACATAAAAAAAACATCAATCATAAAAAAAAAACAAAAGGCTGATGTTTCTGTTTCGAAGTTCGAAACTCGCTTGCTACTCGTATATTGTATAGACACTAGTAACTATTTGGAATCGCGAAATCGAGACACAATCATGTAAAATAATTTAATTATGGGGAGCGTAATTGAAACAGATGAGCACCATGCATAGACTGACTATATTTTTCTACCTTCATTTACAATATAAAACTAGTATTTGACACATGCTAATCAGACAGCACCCACAAATCATACAATTTTATAGAGTGGTCTCAGAATCGTTTGGGGGAAAGTTTATTTTCAAATATTTATACATTATACGTAGATTTATGTTTGTGCGTAACAAACACGTAAAACTTATAACTCCCTGTCGTTTTTGCGTCAGGGGTTAATAACGCTGAAACTTTAAAGTTAGTTTCCAGTCTTTAGAGCGTAAGTGTGAGTACTAAATGTACTAATTAAACATTAAAGTGGTACTTACAACAAGTCTACATCCATGATAATTTCATCTCTAGACAGGTTCTTATCGTACACTTTGACGCCGCCAACTCGAGGTGCCTGGGAACGAATACATACATACATCATGACAATGAAACTTTATCGCATTCTTAAAAGACAAGTTTTCAATTATGCGGGCACTCCAGATAGTTTTAAAAATGTATTCGTATACTAATTTATTTTTACACTTCTCAAATACTAGTTAGAAACAAATGAAATTTAGATGGACAATTTACTAACTCTCGCAAAAGATAAATAATTAAAAAATAATTTACAACAGGGATTTTTTTATAAAGATTAACGCTATTTACATTATGTACATAATACATAACTACATATTTACAAAGAATATATTACTGACTCTTGTTGAAAGAGGTCTTGGGAGTTTGACCCTGGGTCAGCAATATATCGTATGTGCAAGAATTAGTCTGTAAAATAATGCTGGCAGAAAAATAAGTTTTTTAGTGATATATTTAACTAGGAGCCCGTCCCGGCTTCGCACTAGTTCGGAGTTGCTAAAAGACTGAATCGGAATTTGTGAAACTAGAAGTTTTTTATTTTATCGTTATTAACTGACTAAAAATAAAAAACTGGATGCATGGATTCTTACCTCATGTAACATAGAGTTTGCGTTGGTGTTTTAGTAAGAATCTATAATATATATGAAAACATAAAACAGATATAAAAAATGTACTTTTTCCAAAGAATGAGTAAAGCTACAGTAATAATACATGAAGCGAAGTATTGTTTTCGCATAATACTCACAATGGTTCCCAGAATCATTCTCTCGAATTTGAATCCGTTGAGCTTGTAGTTGGAAAGACTCTCAGCCACCGCCGGCTCGATCGAGTCCTTCAGCAGGGAACGAGCGAAGTGGTTCACGTTGGGCCACACTTGCAGGAGTATCTGAAATATTCAAGAAACAAATATAAAATAACTATTGTTGGAGAGAAAACTACCCTCATCTATCACGTGATGACGTCACTGTGACGAGTATAAAACGCCGAGGAGACACATAGGGACACACTTTGCTTTCGGCTACCGTAGCGACAACATCGTCTGACTTTCCCACTGTTACTCTGCCCAATTTTTCATTTAATTGTTTTGATTAGTTGATTGTTTGTATAATTGCGTAAACCTTTGCTGTTGTTCAATATTTTTTTTCTGATTAAATAAAATCAAGTTGTATTCTGCTAGATTTGGGTTTACTTTTTCTAAATAGATTTGGCCCTATTGCCAAAACTATATATTTTTTCCATATTTACAGCACAGTACATACATATGTCACAAAGTTTTCAAAACTTTGTGACATATGTATGTACTTTACTACCTATGATTGGGAGAAGACATTGGCTTTCGTCATACAGTTATAAACTAGTTTGGAAGCCTTTGGATTTCTTTATAAACTTGTAATAAGTTCTGGGTCAAATAAATTGAGGCCCGCGATGGTCCGGGGTAAAAGTAACAGTAGCCTGTGTGAATTCAGGGTCTAAGCTAAGTTACTCGTATTTTCATACCAAATTTCATCCCTATTGGTAACTTAAAATTGTTTCAAAGCATCGATCTATTACTGTAGCATGGCTAGCTAAGGTGATCTCACGCGATCGTCGAAGGTAAGCAACGATCGTTGCCGCGTGTTCGGATGGGTGACGATTTACAAGACTGTTGTTTAAGTGGCATTTTCATCTGGGCGCTACCGTAGGGCGGATGACACGTTAAATTGTAGGTCCCGGCTGTTAGTCTTAGTACAAGCAGTCGTTAAGCTAAGTCAGAGGCCTTCGGGCGGCTTAAAAAACTCTCGATACCAGAGCTTGGCTCTTGGCTCTCACTTATCTCATACGAAGAAGAAGAATACATTTTTACAAATGTTCACTTAATATTTTTTTAAAGGTACGAGTAAGTTAAATAAGCCAAATAAAGTTAACGAACGAGCAAAGAGTTAGTTAGAAGAGGCACCAATACAGAGAAAAATTTTCAAACAATCGAAATTTGCATCAATCTTTATTGTGAGAGAAGCTTTGTAATTTTCTACCTGAATCTCTTTTTGAGAATTATCACCTGAGAGTCTTCAAAGGTAAATAAGAGTAAATAGGTATAGTCTAGGTAAGCGTGCCATAACTTATACAAA
Organism: Mellilla xanthometata; assembly: GCA_035578125.1. Classification (NCBI taxonomy): domain Eukaryota; kingdom Metazoa; phylum Arthropoda; class Insecta; order Lepidoptera; family Geometridae; genus Mellilla; species Mellilla xanthometata. The sequence continues at coordinate 7,915,181 of JAPUBQ010000020.1, forward strand.
GCGCAGATTTCTATCAGACAAGCATGTAGTCAAAAGCAAACCTATCAAATGTTTAAAAAAAACAGTCGCAGACAGAAGGTGTCACCTTTTCATATATAATGAGTCACTTCAAAATTTCTCCGGATATGAAATGATGCTCATCACAAACAAGAGAAATTACTCTAACTTTATGTGTATCAGAAAACAAACAGTTTTTGTATGCATTCAGATTAGAGGCACTGGAATTTTAACGGTCGGAAGAAACGAGTTCTAGAAATAATCTTATACTTTACTAGTACTTTGTAAACTGTTATCATGAGGTATATTATTGCACGAAAAACGGCCACACCACAGAATAATAACTTGTACTTCGTAGCCACACTAACTTAAAAAAGTAAGTTTTTAAGCAAGTGTGACCGTTTGTTCGTGTAGTAAATAATCTAACTATACCAATATTTGCATCCTACATAAATGCGAAAGTTTGTGTGTGTATCTTTGTTACATATTCAACTCGCTCAAACGACTAAACCAATGTCGATGAAATTTTTTATAGAGATAGTTAAGGCCATAGATTAAAGCATTGGTTTTCTTTAACCCCAGCGTAGATAGTGTAAACATAAGACTTACTGACTCACAAACTAGCTTTAACCGCTGGTACTAGATATTTAGTAATAGGAATTGTTTAGATACATTATAAATCTTTGATCCGTAAGATATTTTTAACTTACCCTGTTAAGCCATTCTGCGCGTTCCACGTCGGGGAAAAACACCTGAAAACGTACAAACAATTAATAATTTCTCTACTCTACTTATGTATTTGAATGTGTTTTTTGGAAATTTCGTTTAGAATACAATAATGGAGAAGTAATTCTAATACATATCCAAACTTAAATAGTCAGGTATGACTGTAAAGAATGTTCTTATGCGAGTAAAGAAATTAGACGATCAAATTGAATCAATCGAAATAATCGTTATTGTAGCACCAAAGTAAGGTGATCTGACAAGATCATTAAAGGTAAAGCTACGGTCGAGGCATATACACACGGGCGAACTGTGTTTGGATGGGTGACCGCATAATTTAACGTATCATACTGACCCGCGCTATCGCGGGTCAGTATGATACGTTAAATTGTAGGTCCCGGCATGACATAAAAAACATCAAGTCTTTCAAGTCTTAACACTTGGCACGTCTTACAATCAGTCGTTATTCCATCAGTCAGTTGCCTTCGAACGGCTTGAAAAACTCTAATAGTAGAAGAGCCCGTGAAGATCGTCCTTCACCGATCTGATAACCTCTAATAAAATAGCCATGAGCACTTTTCGATAGGCAAGCAATTTTAGGCATATTTGTTTATAAAAAATACTTAATAAAAAATACGTCTCATCTGGTTATCAGATCGGTGAAGGACGATCTTCACGGGCTCTTAGACTATAAGAGTTTGGCCACTTTCCTCATACGAAAAAGAATAAGATCATTATTACAAGGTAATAAGGTGCACAATCTCACCCAAGCAGGCAGGTCATCAAGCTTCGCCAGCACCACATCTTTCTCCGAGGAAAGTGCTGCTGATTTGGCCAAGTTCCTGCGATATTCACTCTCCTTGCGCCATTGGTCGCGCATTACTGACAGTATTACAGGTGTGATCAGCCACGCAACGCTCCATTGCATGTACCCGACGAGGTACACGACCCCTACTATCGATACCTGTTGAAAGAAACATTAATGTTTAAGAAGGCTCTTAACATAAGCAGCCCACTATACGTTCCCACTGCTAGGAATCCGAGCCTTCTCTCACGAGGAGAGATATATAGGCCATAATCCACCACGCTGGCCAAATGGGGGATGGCGGATGACACACGTCTTCGAATATTGTGGTCGTCAAACGTGCCGGTTTCCTCACGAAGTTTTCCTTCCCCGTAAAGCGAGTGCAAATCCACACATAACTTGAAAAACAAGTCATTGGAGTAGGGCCGGGATCGAACAAAAGGCCGTCTGATTGAAAAGCAGACGTTATTACCACCGAGCCACACTTGCTTTTTTTAAGAAGGCACTTAGAAGATTAAAAAGAACGAAACCATTCGAGTTAGTATAGTGTTGTGTTAAATCTTAAATATTAGCAAAATCTAAGGTGTTTAGTGCTGAAAATAGAACACATTAACAAAGTGTACTCGACATAATAAGACTCGACTCGACTTAAGAAATGTGCTAATGAGCACATTTTCTAAAGACGTAACGTTGTTAAAGTAATTCTAATAATTAGCTTAGTAGGCTACATTATAGTTTCATTAAGGAATAACCTTGAGCGTTCCTTTAAAAAAAAAAGGATAAAAAAGAAGGCTCTTGGAGATTTCTGGGCTCGTAAGGTACTCCATGCTGCAACTACAGTCTCGAGTGATGGAAAAATCTCCTCTCCTTCTATATCATTGCAGTATTATAAAGAGGATAAGTTTGATTGTTTGTTTGACGCGAATAGGCTCCGAAACTACTGGACCGATTTGAAAAACTCTTTCACCGTTGGGAAGCTACATTTTCTCCGAAAAACATGGCCTATATTTTGTTTCTCTTTGCTACTCAGATTATTTTAGAGCCCGTGTGAAGCCGGGACGGGGGGCTAGTGCATAATAAATCCCCATAGGTATCTTAACAGTAGGAATGTATTATGGCGTTTTATTCTTATGCTACACCTATTTCCGTAATTGACAACGTAACCTGGCTAACGCAGCATTTAACCTAATTTCTCATTCATTCAATTTAAGAGCTTGGCGCTTTTTTATGATTTCTACTGCAACGTTATTTATACTATTGAATTTTCAAGTAACCAAACCCTAACAACAACAACAGGACAAGGAAGTGTGAGTAAGTAAAATAAAGTCATAAAATTGAAAAGGCTTTTTAATATGAACCAATTTCCTGAAGCGGGTTAAAAGGTTTGGCATATATAGTTGAAAATCGATTGGTCATGGGCGGTATTAAAACTATTTGGGTGCGTGGACACTCCTTCATTTCTTCTTTTAGGTATACGCGACTCCGGCTTCTAAGTTAAACTTTTCAAGTAAGTAAAGGTTAATTTGAAATATTTAAAAAGCTATTAACAATGGAGAAATAAATGATAATATATTACAGTAATCATCGTCATCATTTCTTGCCAAACACCTAACAATGTGTGTTCTGGCAGCCTCCTTGAGTGCCAGTTATTACAGACTAGGCATGCCCCACCTAAGGCCGGAAAGTCTCGTGAGGTTACGCGCTACGGTAGTAAAGAAAGAAAGAACACATTTACATATTTCAGACACAAAAGACACATATGTACATATACATTATTTTAAATTACATAAAACGAACATGAAAAAAAAGAAGAAAGACAGCATAGTATGTGTCCCCTAGCGTCCGAAAAAGTACCTAGCTGTAGCTAGGCATTTGAAGTAAGTAAAAACATCATCCTCAACGTTTTCATTTTGTAAAACACATTATTCTTTATTTATGGCAGTCCGTAGTTTCTTTGTCAAACTGGTATAGCTCTTAAATATCCTATTTAAGGCTTTCCGAGCCCCATACGAAATGCTTCTCAGACTGGCAACCATTTCCTCTAAGATTTTTAAATAGTAATCACTTAATATAAACTTAAAATGGTCTAATTGGGGCGCGAAATAGGTAATATTATACATTTTTTATCGCAAAACAGATATATCAGCGTGATTTTTTCCAGCAAAATACACATGTATGAGTGCAGTGCAACAACTTAGCTGTTCAGTTGACAGTGTCGCTAGTGGAGATTTGTTGCCACCTAAGAGTGCTGTCGAACTTGTAATTCCAATTTTGGCCACCTGAACAGCTAAGTTGGTGACATGTATACGTATACATTGTTAGTTTCCGTTTCCGTTAGTGTCATTCTCTCTGCCAAACATGAACCCAAGCTTACCATCCGTAGTAATAAATCAACAAAATTCCGATAGATGGCAGGATCAAAAAAAGTATTGTTAAAGAGTTTGATGAAATTTATTTATTATTTTAAATAAATTATTGCTATTTTTATATTAAGTATCGTAATAGAATTAAAAATTTAAAATATGTATAATTTTGTTTGATTATTTGAATGAAATTTAGTTATGTCAATGTCAGTTTGTCATATTTGACATACTTAAAAAACGTATTTATATTGCAGCAATAATTTTTAGGGTTAGGTACCCTAAGAATGAAATTAAAATACTACTGCGATCTTTTCTGTACTTAAAAGATAAAAACGAATGCCTTTTACAAAATATTCGTTGTCTGTCTTTCTGTCACCAGGCTGTTTCTTATACACTTTGATAGCTGAAAATTTCACAAATTATTTGTTTCCGTTGCCGTTATAACCCAAGAGTATACAAGTACTAGATACGCTATAACAACAAATACTAAAAACAGAAAATATACAAATATAAAGGGTGGATGACACGTTTTTAAAGTGTACCTTAAAAGACGTGTTATATTTTGTATTTTTGCACAATATCAAAAACGATAACAGGACACTAAAGAATTCTACAGAATATTAAGCTACGTATTACCTCTTTTTACTCTATCTTTACAATGACACTTGGTAGATTCTTTCATGATTTCTCTCTTTCTTTCTTTCAAAATAAAATGAATGTTTGATATGGGGTTCCCATACAAAAAACATGTTTTTTCGCCATATTTTAATAATGGTACGGAACCCTTCACGCGCGAGCCCGGTTCGTACTTGGCCAATTATATCAAATTTTTATACCTACGTCTTTTGTTTACCTATCAATATCTTTAACAATCTCATAATTACAAAAAGCTTGTTTGTTTGTTTGTTTGGATGTTTTTATGTTTTTTTGACGCGAATAGGCTCCGAAACTATTGGACTAAAATTAAAAATTCTTACACCGTTGGGAAGTTACATTATCCCCAAATGACATAGGCATTATATTTTGTTGCAAAGGGTAAGAAATTCTTATTAAGACTCCAGTAATGTAACACAAGGTATAAAAAAGAGTAAAAAATTTGTTTCATCGCATGCGCTAAGAAAAGTTAGTTGTGGCGGGTGTCGTTTAGTATGTCTTGAGAGCAGCGGAACCCATATATACAAAAAAAAACTTAAATCTATGTCAAAATTATAATGCGATAAAGTTTAAATGTTTGTTCGTAACGAATAAAATATTACACTTCTGAACGACTTTCAAACATATCTCTTAGAATTGATTTTTTTTTATGCCCGTGCTAAGCCGGGACGGGCCACTAGTGTATAATTATATCAACGATACATGTAAACTGCCAGGTGTATATTTATAATAACTAAGATTTCGACAGGCCTCTTACCTTAGAATAATAATAATAGTTTTTTTTTATTTCAAATGAAGCTAAAATAATATCCATAGTCATATTATATATAAATTCCCTGATAATATGTAATTATTTACTTTTCTAATCATTAGACTTGAAGCTGTTATTCCGGATGAACCGATTTTGATGTTCTTAGCTATGTTTGATGATATTCGGATGTCCGCCAAAATAGTGGATATGATATTATTCGCAACTTTCCCAAATGAAATGGCTTACATTTTGGAATCATGCGAAAAATACAACTGTTTCATGCAATACTTAGTCAGGTCATAAGTTCTGTCACATGTGTAATATGAGATAATTTAGACATGTTTAATATTTATGTAACCATTGATATATCAAAATGAACTTAATAAAACATAGATTCTTATGGTTATAAAGTTTATTCAAAATGACCCCGCGATTATGAATACAGGCCTTCAATCTGCGCGGCCAGTCATCTATTGCGGCACGAACGAGGTCCATGTCAATATCGGCGGCTGCCTTAATCAAGGATGCCTTGAGTGACTCCAAATCAGTATGAAGCTTTGAGCAGGCCTTTTCCTCCAAGTGTTGCCATATCTTGTAATCTAACGGACTCAAATCTGGACTGGAGGAGGGCCAGTCTTCGTGTCGGATGAAGGCGATTTCACGCGCTGCCAGCCAGTCTTGTGTGCTTTTCGCTCTATGGGCTGGCGCAGAATCTTGTTGGAATACCCAGGGCCTGTTATTAAACATGGTATGAGAAACAGGTTCCACAAGGTTCTTGAGGACTGTATTTTGATACACAACTGCATTCGTTTTCACGCCTTTCTCACAAAAATGTACCTCAATTAAGTCCCAATAAGAGACTCCCAGCCAAACCATGATCGAGAATGGAAAATTACCTCGTTGGACACGCGGAATACGGTTGCTCGCTTCTTCACTGCTGTGTGCGTACACCTTATCATTTTGTTTGTTGTAGCTCTCTTCAATGGTGAAAATTTTTTCATCCGAAAAAAGAATTTCCCGACGCTTTTTTCCTGCGTACCGCTTCAACAAAGCGCGGCATCTCTTCAGTCTCAGGTCCATTAAACGAGCGTCCAAACGATGTTTTGTTTTTTTTCGATATGCCTTAAGCCCTAAGTCTTCATTTAACACCCTTTTCACCGTGGTCCTGCTTAACCCCATCTGAAGGGCCAACAGTTTCTGCTTACGTATGGGATTTCTTTGAATTCGCGCCTTCACAGCTTTTATCACTGCTGGAGTCCTAACAGAGCGAGGTCGACCACTTCTTGATCTGTCATCAACACTAGAGTCTTCGTTGTATCGTTTTATGGTACGATAAATGAATCTTTTGGTTATATTCAAATTTTTCAGTAAGCCGAAAATCTGAATTGGCGCGTTACCGCAACGATGCAATGCAATAACCCCGACACGGTCTTCTTTAAGTGTCCATTCCATATTTAAAAATGAGGGAAATTCTAAAAAGTACATATTTTTATTTTCATGAGAAATTGGGAATTCAAATTCAATAAACTTTTTTGTGGCCAGCAATGAAAATTCAAAAGTTTTTACTGTGTGACAGAACTTATGACCTGGCTAAGTATGTTAGATGATTCGTGAGAAAAGTTTTTTCTTGTTACTCGTATCATGTACCCAATAGATTTATTTTTTAATTTCATTTGAGGTTTTAAGGTATGCACTATGAATATTAACATACACGAAAACGAAACCTATTGAAAATATTGACTTTCCCATAATATTCCTTTAAAAAAAAAAGAGTTTCAAACAAAATAAAATAGCAAAATTAATAATTCATGAGATTTGAACCATAGTCAATTCAAATCATAAAAATATTTCCTGTTCCAAAAATGCTTCCTCTACGAACGACCCATATAATCGACAATTGAGCGTTCGAAATTGGCATGCATATTCAAATATGCTGAAGTTCAAGTGACAAAAAAAATTGTCAATGCTAGTGTGAGTGTAGCCGCATCGTCACAGAATAGATGATAGTAGATATGGGTTTTATATGGCTTTTTGTACATATTTGCTATCAACGCTTAATAAATGTTGTTTTGTGATGAGCCTTAAAAATAATACATTAACAGTAGTTTCCGCGAACCGATTCTAAAGTTACAAAAGAAATCACTTGGGATGCTGTGATGAATAAAACTAACTTATACCTATTTAACGCCATCTAGCGGCATATGAGCACTTGCAGCATGCTAGCGAACAACCTTAAAATCAATTACTTAACAATACTCGTGGATACCTATCCTCAAACTAGACTGTAAAAATACTAAAGGCGATGAACCGTAGCTTATACAATATAGCTGTAATATCGCTAACTCACGCGTCGGTAGCCAGTCGGCTGTGAAACTCGAAGCAAGATTACCAGGAACACTTGAATTTTTTATCAGTCTGGACTATTCCTGGCTTACATTGACATGCTGGTTCCGTATTAAGGGGGTTGGAGAGCGTTGAGCTATAAAAATTTAATTTACAACGCTGTTCAAATGATTTTGGTACAATTTGTGAAAATATACGATGAAATATAAAATAACTAGCTGACCAGGCAAACTTTGTTTGCCTTATAAATTATTTCTATTAATAAAAAAAAAAACACTCAGGGGTATGGAAAATAGATAGTATCTCAGACCTACTGAATACGCATATAATTTGGTAAAAATCAGTCAAGCCGTTTCGGAGGAGTACGGTAACTAACATTGTGACGTGGAAATTTTATATATTAGAAGATTCTCGAGATAAGATATATTTATAATGTAAAAAAATTGCTGATTAGTTTTCAAAATGTACCAAATGTCACTAGTCACGGCCCAAGTTGCATAGCATTTGAAATTAATTGTATCATACAAATATAGTTGTAATGAATCTACTTACTTCTAAGTATTTAAGACATTTGCAATGATACCTCGAAATTATTAGGGTTCCGTACGCTAAGGTAAAAACGGGACCCTATTACTAAGCCTCCAAAATGTTAATAATTACGGCATAACCGGAAAATATTCTACTTTAAAAATCATACTTTATCGCAAACATTATAATTTTTATATTGTTTAGTAGTTATCGTAAAAGGCAAAAAATATAAAAAAAAAGAATTTTCCGGCACAACGCTCTCGTATCCCCTTAAGCTTATCGATTCAGTAATAGGTATCTACTATGCAGCTGATGTCAATGACCAGTTGGAGACCTATTAAGTGTCGGATAACGCTGTAGATATTAATGTAAATATACATACATGTGAAGGTATGTCTGTGGTTTTTCTTATCTGTGCTTTATTGAGTAAATAATAGCGGAAATTATTATACCTAGCATACATACAGAGGAAACGTGGCCGTGCCTAAAAAAGGAAAACTAAAAAGCGGTTTGTCTAAAAAGGAAAGAGACTCTTTTTAGACAAATTTGCTCAGATTTTGGCTCTCAACTTTCACACGAAGTTTTCTATCATCGCAAGAGTGCAAATTCACACATATATCATTGGCGCAGGGCCAGGATTGAACCAGGGGTCGTCAGACTTAAAAGCAAACGATTTTCGACCAAGCCACTCTCGCTATAAATACAAGGCCATACAATTATAAGTACTAGGCATGTTTAAAATAATGTAGCTTTATTACTAATTTCTTATCGAAGTTTTCAAATTGTTTTTTGATAAAATAATACTTATTGGAGTAATCGATCAATGAATTTGCTTGATATCAAATGAGTTATCGCTTTATCATGAATCTATAGTAATAATAGTATGTATTATGAACACAAGTTTATCCACTTATAGATAAACTTTACAAATACCTAAAGTTTAAAGAAAACATATAACAGAACTATGTCCAACTACACACTGTATGTAAAATGATATAAGTCTTTATCTTCTAATATATAAAATTTCCATGTCACAATGTTAGTTACCGTACTCCTCCGAAACAGCTTGACTGTTTTTTACCAAATTTTATATGCGTATTCAGTAGGTCTGAGAATCGGCTACTATAATTTTTTTATACCCCTAAGTAATAAGGGTTGTTCACCCTTAATATATTTTTTTTACAAAAAATTTTGTTTTTATTTTTTTTTAATGTGGCATTGAAAATACATACAGCCATAATAAACATACAAAAATAACTAACTGAACCAGCAAACGTTGTTTTGCCCTAGAGTTAAAACACTATAATTGATCAGTTATCAAGTGGGATGAAAAATTATTGAATTACTAAAATGGCCTTAAAAAAATAGTGTAAAACTAGTAATAAAATTTAGGGTAGTATGTATTTTTTAATGCCACATTATAAAAAAAATAAAAACAAAAAATTTCGTCAGAAAAAAAAAAAAAAAGGTGAACAACCCTTATCACATAGGGGTATGGATAATAAGCCAGATAGGGGTATGGAGAATAGTAGCCGATTCTCAGACCAACTGAATACACCATAAAATTTGGTAAAAATCGGAGTGTGGTAACTAACATTGTGACATGGAAATTTTATATACATATTAGATATACAGTGAAGCTATAGAAGATAACTAACCACATTCAAACTTATGTATGTACATACACATATTTCCTGTGGGAATAAAATTAGCTAGTATGATGTCATTGTTATCAACATCAGTATGCATTGCCAACACCTACCTACTCCGTAAATTACCAACATAATGGTGGATTTGCTAAGGTATGAGGTCACCTTGCTTATCAGTGTTACCATACACTTACTGTACTTTACGCTTTACCTTACATCTGCTATTTGTTTTTACTTAGTCTAGGTTTTGCAAAAGTTCTTGAACTGGGATTAAAAACTACATGTGTTAATCCTATACAAATGTAGATTACAAACATAGCGAAGTACAGGCTCTTACTATGTGTATCCGTGCCACAAATATCAGCCTTATTTCTTCTTAGAGCTATCTCTTCCAGGCAACCAGGCAGATTGTATTCCATATCAGTTTTATTTACTAACTAGTTGTTTTTTATACAAGGCCAATATAGATCAGCTGGATATGTAACCAAATGAATGATAATGAGTCTAGAGGAAAATGTGGCATGCTTAATCTGGATATGCTGGCTCTTTAGAAGCTACAGGAACACACCACCTAGGTGCTTGGTTTGGATTTTTATAATGCTTATAGGGATAGTAAAACACCTTGATATTATTACACTAGACTTTATAAAGTCTAATGGTATAAAACTTAAAGAAACCTTTTATACCTTGCATTACATAATTATACTTGTAATACCAGTTACTTTATAAACTTTGAGATCATATTTTTTTTGCCTATAGGATGTTTTGGTATAATAATTTATCTATGACCCAATAATAAATATTCCTTCCTGTTTTTAATCACAAGTTAACACAACTTTTAACACAAATTCAAGGCTAAATAATCGTCTTATGATTCAGAGAGCAATAGAGGCTGATTCAAGGTGATTTGTGACTCAGAATGCCGGCCGGTTACTGTTTTGTTTGAACAATGCCATTCCGAGGTACATGCACTCTACTTAAAAGGATTTCAAGTGCCATAAACATTTATGAGTCAGATAGCATATATGGAAGATTTCAATGCAAATGCATAATAATACTTTTATTTAGGTATTTACATGTAATTTCTTGAATGTTTGTTTAATAAAATGAAATTAATAACTAGATATGTTTTTAAAATCATGATTAACTCATTAATTTGCACATAAATTAATAATTTAAATCATAATTTAATTCTGGCACTTTTGCTGGAAGTTGAATAAGTATATCTGGGTTCACTTTAATTTTTCAATAATTTAGCTTCTTCTAAGATTGAGAGGTTAACAAAGTTTTTATATCTCTTAAATTATAGAAATGGGATGTTAATTAAACTCACCTTTTTGAAGAATCTGTAGATCATAGAGAAGACACTCGTGCTCTCATCGCTGCTCGGAGGCAAAGCAACTTTGCTTGAACTAACCATCTTGTTGTCACTCGCCTAAAATTAAAATACATATTTCAAATAAATATAGCTTATTAAATTTTGTAGCATTAAAGTTATAAGTTAAGCATATATTTTATTAGGACACACAAAACTCAATAATTAAAAAATAAATGTAGCTGCATCTGCATAATAATTGCCTTGGTATCTTTTCAAGAATTTCAACAAATGTGCCTAGTTTTTCCAGTACACCGAAAAGCTATTTTCATATGTTATGGTTCTGGTTGATATCATTTTTATTTTTAGACACAGGTTCAAAAAAACATTAAAAACTTAAAACAAAAAATATTTCGACAAAAACACATGTGGGAGACACGTACCATGATTCAAGCAGTACCGCAGTAAGGTGTACTGCGGTCGAATTGCGAACGAAAACTAAAAACACAACATGAAAATATAATGATTACCGATGCTAATATCCTGATGATAGATAGTTTATTCGAACATTGTGTATTGTGAGCAGCACAAAATGTGTGTTAATTGATGTTATTGCCTCTAATAATTATGCTCTGATTCCGATATTTGATGTAAAATTTGAAAAATCCAATAAATGTACGATTATAGCCGCGCACGTATTTGCAATGCGATCTTAGAACAATCTGAGTACTTCTGACCTCATCACTAGGAATGCAGAATAGTTATCGATATCTCACAATAATATTGATAACATAATTTTTATGTACAAGAAACATATTATAACCTATTTTATTTGACATAGGAGGAAATAATAAATACAATAATAATAATTGATATATTACAAAAAAATATTAAAATACAAAAATGCAAACTCAAACAAAAGTAAATTATAGTAGTTATATTTTATCTATTTCATATAAGATTTAAAGAATCTTAAATAATCATTAATTATTATATTATAATCACCATAGATATCAATAAGATAGGGTCGATATATTATTTATTATATCGATATCGACCTTATACCAAGTTTCAACACTAGACAGAATTTGACAGTTCATAGTTTCACTGTCAATGTCAGTTCTAAACATTTTTGTTGGCTTCAAATGATTTCAATATTAAGTCTTTTTGTCTTTTTCTATTTGTCATTTGGACGTTGTCCTATACGTTCCAATCTTAAACATCGTCTGAACGAGTCCTCATAAAGTTCACTTATCAGTAAGTCTGTATAGATTACTTTTTTACAATAAGTCAGCGCTTGAACACAATTCACCAGATGGTAAGTGTAGGTGAAGGTAGGTATAATGCGTAAAATAAAGGAAGCCATTAAAAATAGAATATTATTTATTTCTCAATTAAAATTACACTATCCACATTCCAGAACAATCCTTTATCTACACTAGGTATACCATAGATTCAATATGGTTACACATGCAGATATTATTTCGTTTTGATAACATTTGAATTTTATTTCATGCAATAAAATCTTAGATCAAAACACGCCAAAAAAATCATACATGCAACTGTTTTACTATTGCAACGAAACTGGAATGAGTCATTTTACATAAAAGTTATTTAATAATTTAACTATTTGACAAAAAAAAACAGACATGTATGTACGATAATAATATGTTTAAACAAATGATTCTGCTCATTTATTTAAATCAATGGAATGTGCAAGGCAATAATAGAAGGTTTATGTAAAAACAAAATGTCAATAATATATATCAGTTAAAGTTTAAAATTTTAGGGCCTTCGCACACAGGTCGTAAATGTGCCCATCGTTTACTGTCACTTGTCATAGTACATAGGTTTATTGTATTCGTTACTTTACGCCTATGTAAATGGCAACAAAGAGGCCTACAAGAAATAAGCCAATGCTGGCCCTGTACATATATTATGTACACGGAGCAATTGCCACTTCTGTTGTGTGTTCCCACCGGAGATCCCGGAGCCCTCTACCAGGCATCGAGGCTGGCCACCGAGGGGGTTTTAGTGGGTAAGAATCCCACATAACCCGGCTACACCCCATTGCTACTAGGTATCTTATAGAAGATTTCCCCCTCATATAAAAAAGGGCTTGTGACTATATGGGCCATGCTTATGGTCGTGTATGGCCCATTGTGTATTAGGTGCTTTACGAAATGACATTTACGCGTCGTGTAAGAAGGCCCTTTGAAAGTAGTACTATAGGTATTTTACTACTATCTAGTAATCTTTTTATGTTGAACTAAGTTTAAAATATATTTTTTTCCGTATTTGTGTATAAAACTATTTTCACTGGAACACATCTAGCAGACTAGCTGTTTTTATAATAAGGCACAATTTTTTGGAATAATATTTAAAATATTTCAGTCATGTAATTTTGGTATAAGTAATTATTTGTTCAGTTCGAAAAAATAAGTAAGTTTCTGATGTTTACAGTAAGTAATCGTTTCAATGATACCCTTAATATATACAATTCAATTAAAAGATAAATTCCCTAGCAAATGCAATTAATGCTCACTGAAAGATTTAAAATTATTTTTTTAAGTATCTTTTTCACATGAACGCTCATAAAATTATCGAAAACCATTAAAAATACGCACACACCAATCCTGCTTTCTCGTTCAGTCTCACATTCAATTTCGTAAATTCAGATACATTTCCGCAAAGATAATTTCATTCACCATACACTTAACTCTAAAGCTACAATTGGACTACAAAATTGCTTTAGAATTAAACAAAGTAAAGTAAAAAATCTCAACAATGACTTAAAATTGTTATGTACAACCAACTAACGTTGTTGTAGAAAAATATACAGCTTTTAAATGCTCGCTATTTTTGCTCCTAATGTCTTTTCATAAGATCTCTATGTTTTCATTAACACGGTCTCGACTTACGAATATATTGTCAAGCAATAAAATTAGGCATAAAGTTACGCTTTTATTTGTTGTATGGAAGCTACCCTGACATATTTATTTTATTTGTTTTTCTGTTGTTAAAAAACTGTAACAGAAATATATCATCTGTAAAAGTTTAAACTGTCTGTCTATCACGGTCCATGCGATATACCCTGCTCACAGACCGACGGGTGGACAGTCTTAGAAATATGGCCTTTTTTTGATACCATTTTGGTACAAAACCTTAAAAAGAAAAGCGTTGTTCATTGTTTAACTATCATAGTTGTCGTAATAAAAACCTCCTTGATAAAAACAAAAGAGTATACAATAGCGAACTAGAATAAATGGAAGAGTAACTCCATACAATTGCCGCTTAGAATTTGGATCCATCTATTCACATAATTATACTGCTATCCAAACGAAACACACACACACACAAAGCTCGCACGCGATTGGTGCCGTGCCACATACCACACACCATGTGACACCACGCGAGCTCGCGGGTAGCTGTTTTGCCCCGCTCACCGCGGTATTTTACGATTACGCATGGAACCATTTTATCGGCCTAGTTACTATTCTATTTATTTCAGTTCGCTAGTATACAACCATAGAGTTTCAATTAAGAGGTATTACTTCTTATGCTATAAATTTAGACATTTGACCGTCACAACGCGAATCATACAATGACCAAAGCTGGAACAAGCGTCTGAAATTACTAACTCAAAGAAGTTCCCTGTTAGAGCTTGGCGACAGACTTTTTACTTTTTTTTTATTTATGGTTCTATGCTGCTAGATGCTTGACGCGTTCTAGCAAAGCGTCGCATGTTTTCTTGGCATCGCCGAGTAACATAGCCGTGTTGGGATTGTAGAAGATTGGATTGTCGACCGCCGCGTAACCGACGCCCATCGACCTCTTCATAACGACCACCTGAAGATAGAAAAATAGTTTTGTGAACTCCTCGTAATCAATAATAAAAACAAATCTATAGGAAACATATATGCTGAAATCTTTTTATACACAGTATAACTAGGCATTTTGCAGAAGGGCGCAAAACGACGCAAGTCAGCAACTTCATTAAGGTTGCAGCAACTGCGTTAAGCATGAAGTTACTTGCAGATATTTTTTGTTAAGTTGGTTTTTTAGTAATTTGTACGCATAAACAAAGATGTTTATGCGTACAAATTACTAAAAATTAGGGTAGCCACCAGCTAATCCAGCACTAGAAAATACTCTATCACTATGTTTTTTTTACGATTTTTTTCCTTCACCCTCTGAGCTGATTGGCACAGGATTCGAACCCACAATTACCGGGATGTAAGGCGACAGCTAGCCCAATTGAGCTGTCATAGCTTCAAACATATTTTCCAATATATTTTAATTGTCTGCTTTTTTGCGCTTGTTTAGTAACAGGGTTGAGTTTTATTAGTAAAGGATTATTTTTTACTTCCTCAATTAGTAATTATCAAAAATAACTTAATTGTTACTTTGTGAAATGTTGTAAGAAAAGCTCTTAATTTTTTAAACTTGATGAAAATATGTATAATATTGCAACTTCGTACACAAGTGCAATTACTAATTACCTGATTAGACTTCCAAACTTTGAGTACCGGCATACCGGCGATGGGAGAGTTAGGGTCGTCTTCCGCAGCGCTGTTCACCGTGTCGTTAGCACCTGGTGAATAGAATAGAGTGGTAAAAAATATTCTTAACAAAATGTCAAATCTTACAGTACATTCGTATACTATTATATTACTAAACTTAAAAATTACATGAAAAAAAAAAACACACACACACACAATAAAAAATAAATAAAAAAATCTTACAAATAGTAGATTAAATCAGTGTCCGCGGGTAAGGTGCCTCGCGGCGTTACCTCGCTGGATCGCCAAGCTTATACGTTGGCTGAGGTAAGCGCAATAATAAATCTAATCTTACATAACCTGCGACTCAAGTGTGAAAAAAAAACCATTCAAAATTAATACCACTGACAGTAGTGGTACTCACTATTTTCTGTAGAAGCCGATAAAGCTATAATATCGCTATATTTACATTATAGCTTACCATACTATGATTACGAAACAAGTAATTAAAATTTGCAAAGCACTCATATAATGAGCTAGATGTCTTGTGAATGTTCAAAACTAGATGTCGTGGGAAAAGGCAAACACATAGACATATCTCTTTAAAACTGACATATAAAAATCAAATTGGCGTAATACTGTGCTATGTTGCTAATTTAGCACCACCACAGAGCATGTTTATTCCTAATGTACCTTGTTTACTATTTTAGTTTTCTGTCATTCTGAATCAGTTAAAGATTCCATTGTAACAATCATAGATTAATAGATTAGATACCACAAATATGAAACGTATTATATGTCATATTTGTTATTATTATCAAGCGCGTTCCACATTTTGAAATAATTAACCCTTGTTTGGGAGTTGTGTAAAATGACACTAGAAATACCACGAAATTGATCCAAATTTTTTGATTAAAATTTTCGATTCAATGAAACAATAGATAGAGTTTCTCCCTTACTAAACCTCTTTGCTAACAATCAAGCCAACAAGGTTAATCGTCAGAGACGCTAGAAACTCAAACCTCATTCTTGTATGAAGTAAAAATAGACTTTTCTATAATTTTTAACTTACCAATAACCAAAACGAGGTCAGTCTCGGGGAAATCCTCGTTGATCTCCTCCATTTCAAACACATCGTCGTACGGCACGCCGGCTTCAGCGAGCAACACGTTTAGTTGTCCTGGCATACGACCTGAAATTATAGATAGATAGATTACCTCTTTATCAGAATACAGAATACTGGTAAATAATTATTACAAGTCAAAATGATAGTACAAAAATAAATAAATAAATTAACACTTTTTACCACATGTGGTAGAATTATCATCATGATATTCTGTTAAACAATAAATATGCATTTCTAATTAGAAAAGTCTTTAATTTTGATTTAAATATGCCGCAGGAAATTGCATTTTTTATACTCGCGGATAATATATTGTTTATTTTTGGACCACTTATAAAAACTGATTTCTCTGACTTTGCTAAACTGTGAACAGGTGTGGCCAGCCTGTCCCTCCACCTAGTACCGTAGTAGGCAGATAATAGGTACTAATCAAGATAAAAAGTAACAACACTAAAAAATTACATCGTGATACAAACGGCGGTTAATCTCTTCCAGGCAACTTTTGGATGGAAAGGAGACATGTTAAAATAATAAAAAATAAAATTCAAATAAACTCATAATAAAAAAAATATGTCAAAAATATGTTAATGTAAGATATTGATGTTTTTAAACACAAAAGTTGTTGGCGATGGACAAGCGTATGTGTGCGTGAACGAACATTAGTGTGCGTAAATATTAGTAACCGCCGCTCGTCAAGATGTTGGCGATGGACAAGTGTATGTGTGCGTGAACAAACATTAGTGTGCTTAAATATTAGTAACCGCCGCTCGTCAATAGATGTCGCTATAGGTATCGATATTGATGAAAAAGTATATTTTGTAGTAGTTCCGCTACTCGCCACCAGGCGGCAGTGATGTCATAGAAAGTTCTAGGTTGTTTTCGATATGACAAGAACTTCGATAACTTTCGGGATGTTTCTAGAAGGCGAATCTTCTGGAAATAATTCTTGGTACAAATAGGCGAGTGTTTGCGGGAACTGAGTCAGTTTATTTTTCCAACTCGTACGGACAACAAGTGAAGTGAAAAGTGCAAAGTAAATACAAATTGGTGATAAGTAAGTGCATTGTATACTGAAGTGAAATAAAGGTTTCTAAGAGTTTTTATAAAACAGTGTTTGCTTCAAACCTAGTACAAGGACCTCACTACCAACTTCCTATACGTACGCAGCGGGTGTACCAGCGCGTGTTCGGCGTAAGTTTACAGGGTGTTCATATAACTTGCGTGGCGGACACTACGCACCCGCACCCTTTAGCGACAGTAGGACGCTGCATCGCTTACAAAAGTTTTGACTCTCGACTTGTCTTTCGAAGAGTCAGCATCTCCTGATGATGCCTTGTGGTTAGGCGAAACACGTGTAGAGTTAAGAACTTCGGAATTGTGATAGGTAACGTTAATCTTAATTAATCTTAGTTAATTGATCTTAGTTAATTAATCTTAGTTAATTAAGCTTGGTTAATTGATCTTAGTTGATTTTTCCTTTGCTTGTCTTAATTTGGATTTCGGATCACAGCGGAAGTACACAAAATATTTAATTTTGTCATCTATTTACAATGGATTTCCGCAAAGTAACGCCTGAGTCAATAAGTTAACACAAAATATTTTCTGCGCTGCAAATCGAGCGTGCAGCCTAGCTACCGCCAAATTCCGTAACGCGTTACAGTCGCTTAGTGATATAGTGGTAGTTTAATTGCTTGACCCAAGTGAAATAGTTTCAAGAAAATACAATTAAATTATTCGAATGATACACGTAGTACGAATTTCGACAAGAGGTTGAGGTTCAATTATATATATTAGTCTATGAATAAAACTTACCGGCTACAGGGTGGATAGCGAAGCGGACTCGCTTGCCTGCCTTCTTCAGGACTTCTACGAGCTCCGCTATCGGGTACTGAGCCTTGGCCACGCAAAGACCGTAACCTGAAAAATATAAGCAGGCCTGGGTATTAGCGATCGGTGGCAAAGATCGACTAAGTTATCTATGGAAATTTGGTGGCGCCACTATCGCAATAAAAAATTAATAATGATAAATATTGATGAAAAATATTTTAGTCCATTATATGCCTTGATCGACCTTTAGAATACCCTGGGCTTCCGATCTCCTGAGTAGGTACGAGGAGGTGTAGTAAGTTATATTATCTATGGTTTCTTTGATACAAATGTGCCAACGTTTGAAACAATTTCATGGTAGATGTAGTGTCATCACACAACAAATAAGGGTAAATTGTTCCAAAATGTGGAACACGCTTGTTATTATTCGTTTTATATTTGTTACCAACTTAGCTGTTCAGGTGGGCAAAATTGGAACTACATGTTCAACAGCATTCTCAGGTAGCAACAAATCTTCCCTAGCGACGCCGTCAACTGAACAGCTAAGTTGGTGGCACTGTAATATTCTGTAGTAGCATTATGTAATATATGGAGCGACGACGGTCTCCCTCCATCTAGCAAAGGGATATCCCCCCGGGCAGATGTTGTGTCCGGAGACGGCCGTCCGACGGTCATGCATTGTAACTTGAACCAGTCGTACACGCGTTGAAAATACCGTTCGATTCAGGATAAGCGCTCTGATTGGTAGCGGGCGATGAAGTGCGTCAGAGACGGCACAAATATATTACCCAGGTAGGTTTCTCTGACAATGACACTGACATAACAAGTAAGCCATAGACAATATAAGGCCAAAGAGTATTTATTTTTACCTGGCGTGATGATAATGTTGCCAGCGCGGTGGATGAGGTCAGCGACGGAGTCTACGTTGAGCTCGGTGTGCGTGAGACCGGAGGGGCGAGCCGACCCGCCCGTCGTCACGCCGTACCCGCCCAAAATCACGTTGGGCAGAGACCGGTTCATCGCCTGACAATACATAGATATAGTTACTATGCTTGCCAACTAAGAATAGAACGACTTTAACGCTGTGTTAAGCCAATTTCAACTCAACTTCTGGAATAAAAAAAAAACAATATGCATGTCTCTTCACAAGACATATATCGATGCCTTAATTGGCAAACCTACTAACTCCTCTGCAGAATTTTTACGTGAGAGGCTCAAAACTAAATATATAATTATTTTTTAAATTTATTAAAGTAATATCATTATTTTTTTATTATAATAATAATAATTGGCCAAGTGCGAGTTGGACTCGCGCATGAAGGGTTCTGTACCATTGTAGTATGGGAACCCTTAAACATTATATTTTAAATAAAAAATACAATGAAGTTTCGAGCCTCTCCCGTAAAAAACCCGCAGAGGAGTTAGTAGGTTTTTAAATTAGGGTATCGATATGTAGTTTTGAGTAGTACAGAACTAGCACGTTAAATAAATGAATTAATATTCAAACTTATACTTTAACGTTTCGAGTTGTAAACTTTTCATTCTTCAGAACAAAGATATATTTATTATTGATTATTGTTTTTTTTTATTGATTATTTGTATATATATCACCGTACGATTTGCTACATCGGCTTAGTTAATCACCTTGCACATGATGTAGGAGAGGATGGCTCCGGAGCTGCCGATGAGCGCGCCCACGATGGTCATGAGCGAGTTGTTCAGCATGAAACCCTCCGCGCACAGCGCCCAGCCCGAGTAGCTGTTCAGCACCGTGATCACCACCGGCATGTCCGCTCCTGGCAAATACAAATACCTTATCTTAATATATATAAATCTCGTGTCACAATGTTATCTCTTATATATAAAATTTCCGTGTCACAGTGTTTGTTACCGTACTCCTCCGAAACGGCTTGACCGATTTTTTCCAAATTTTATATGCGTATTCAGTAGGTCTGAGAATCGGCTACTGTATATTTAGAAATAATTATTAAGACAAAACAACGTTTGCTGGGTCAGCTAGTATATAATAAAATTCGCACACCATGTGCAGTTCGATCCAACTTGAGAGATAGGATAGTTTAAATCTCAAATGACAGTCGCAATTTTAATTTATTGCTAATTATTGTCTGTTTATTTGTCATTATATTATTTGACAGTCACAATTATCTGTTAACTCCAAATGATTCTAACAGATGTCAATCAACCTTTCGACTGGGTTGAGTAAGTAATCAATAGATGGCGCTGCTATGGTAAATCTACGAACGTGTCATATAAGCTACACTATCTATTTTTCATACCCTAAGTGAGGCAAAACAACGTTTGCCGGGTCAGCTAGTAGCCGTATAAAGGAGAAAAAAAAAAGCTTCCGAAGAAAAAAATACCATGTATAAAGATCACATTCAAAATTCAAAATGTCTTTATTAGCAACACAAATATACAGAAAATGTGCACCCTGTGCTTTGTTATTAGGCCATAGGTAAGACTACTTAAAATTAATTAGGTACTTAATACACATCGCCTCTAGTCGAAGATTAATCCATATATAACTTAAAATACAACTCATTGGTACCTTCCAATTGCATTGCAGATGTTTTCCCACCAAACCACACTCGTTTTAGGATTCTAAACCTTAAAGGTAGAAGGTAAAAACGGGAACTTATTACATCACTGTCTGCCCGTCACCAGGGTGTATCTCAGAAACCGTGCTATTTAAAAAGTTGGTGTATATGTATTATATCTTTTGACATATACTTAACAATAATCGAAAGAAAAAATATATTTAAGAGGGCTCCAATACAAAAAACGTAATTTTATAGTATTTTTTACGGGACCTCTATTTTGACATTTGGTAGGACCCTCTTAACATTCTCAGAATATTTAACTATATATAAAGTTTAAAAATAAATTTAATATTTAAGAGGGCTTCCATACAACTAATGTAAGATTCTAAGATAATGCTACGGGGATCCCTTCATGCGCGAACTCGATTCGTACCTGGCCAATTATTCACATGTGCATATAAAATAACTAACCTCCTATAGCTGCAGTCAAAGTCAACCCCTGAATGCCACTGAGCACCGCGGCAGCAGACAGAAGCGGTAACCCAGGCACGTCAGGGAATGCCAGGAGAGCACCGCCGCAGCCCAGCGACCCTGCCAGGAGACCTGCGTTGATGGCGTGACGCCCCGGTAGGAGTAAGGGAGCCGAAGATAGAGAGCCTTGGAGCTTGCCGTACGCTACCAGTGATCCGCTGGAATGGTATGAATGCTGATTTTAGGCATTAATAACTATGCATGTTGGCGCGGTGATCCGAACTGGATCTAGGCCTCCGATGCCAAGATACGCCACTCCCCTCGGTTTTGTGCCGTCTCCTGCCACTGGGTGGCCTAGAGTCGAAGTAGAAGACCTGCTTCAACCCCTCATGGTCTTTCCAGCGGTACTTGGGGAGTCCGACAGGTTAGCGACCGCCCAGTTATCTCATGTACCGATTCCATCCTTTCTACGTGGCCGATTTGCCAAGTCTGTAAGCTTTCATTTCGCTTATACTACGTTAATCTCATAAAACTAGACTTTTCATGAGATTTTTTAGGCTTCACAGGTATGAATTTGACCAGCAGGGCGCGTAACCACACCAGTTAGCTTCATTCTTGCCTAAGGTGGAGCATGACTAGTCTCGATGGCTGGCTCATAAGGGCAAACACACAGTTAGGTGCCTGGTTTCAAATTTTTAACTTGAAGGTGGTTCCTAGCCAGGCGAGTACTAGGCAATACTCTAAAACCATGTTATGGTTTCCTCGCGACGTTTTCTTTCACCGAAATCTCGAGCTCGTTGGTGGGGATCAAATCCAGGATCTTCATAGTAAGTATTTTTAGATTATAATATTGATAGTATTGTAACGAAAAAGTCATACTTCATTAACATTTTAAAAAATCTGATACATTTTTTTTTAAACTAGTATTTGTAAAATCTTGTTTTCACTTACATGTGAGTAATAGATAAATAATAAAGGCTATTTTTATTTTTATTTTTATTCATTTAATGTTTCTAGACTCACGTAAAAGTGATCCCTCCGATATAAGTGCCGAGGAAGAGCGAGGTTTTGAGCGTGGCCGCGGTGGGATCGAGCGCCATCGCCGGGAAGTCGTGCATGTATGTCGCTATGCAAGTCAGCACGGCCGCCATGCCTACCAAACTAGAAACAAAATATACGTAAATAGAAGCCCCGTCTCTTTTCATTTTAGGTGGCCAGAAAGAGACGGCACGTTCTGAACCACACACAAAACGACTAAAATAACGTCAAATATGAAAAATGTAAGCGATTTTAGAGCGCACCCAATTGTATCAGCTCTAAATCTGACGTGTTTGACGTGATTTTAGATGTTTTGTCTATGGTTTAGATCGTACCATCTCTTTTTAGTCATTTATGACGAAAAGAGACAGAGCTACTTTAAATTTAGTTTCGCCAACACTGAATAACTTTCACACACGGCTAGTTAACCCCATACTGAACCATTTCTAGTTTGTGTTATGGTTGCTAGCACAACTGATATACTACATACTATGCGTGCCAAATAAGAATAGGATCGCGCTTGCTTCAACTTTAAACGATAACTATCAAAAAAGTACTGACAGCAAAGAAAGCGTAAAAAAGAAATTTAATTATTATTTTTTTGGTTCATAGATATAAATTTAATTATTGTATTATTATTATATTCATAAAAAAAACTTCTTGAATTTTATTACTGGATAATTTTGGATTAATTAATTCTACAGGGAAGAAGTAGGTACCCAAGGCAAATTAACAACACCTGAAAAAAAATTACGTGACGAGAAATTGGTTTTGGATAGTTTCGACTTAAGTGCTGTAAGCAGTATAATAAACTCTTTTTATTTGGTACAAAAATATGCCACAGGATTTTAAAATTTATCTTTATTAATTGTAACATATCAGAATCATATTACAAATATACCACCTCACATATATGCTGATGATAGCGATATTGGATGATGATGACGCCCACCATTAGGGCGATGATTACGGTGTTTGATGATGATGGTGAATGGATGATAACGATGGCTGATGGTCAGCAACACTGAACTTAGTCATACTCGCTGTCAAAAGGACTCGTTTACAGGCTAGCAACTATTTTATACCTATCAAGGGTAAAAAAAACCTCACCTGTGGAATCCAGCCACCAGCTGAGGAAGATCGGTGATCTCGATCTTCTTGGCGATGGTGCCTCCTAGAAGACCTCCAATGCCAGCAACGCCGATCATTTGAGCTAGAACCTCTGCGCTGGGTGTCAGAGAACCGAGCGTCGCTGCGATACCCCCCGCCACGCCGATCTAATGGAGAAATAGACCTTATTTATCTAATAAATAAAATTTCCATCATAATGTTAGTTACCGTACTCCTCCGAAACGGCATGACCGATTTTTACCAAATTTTATAAGCGTATTCGTCTACTTTTTAATTTTTTGGCGAAATTTTTCGTTTCCATTTTTTTATAATATGGCATTAAAAATACATACAAACCTAAATTTTTGCTTTTTTATCACCTATCCCTATTTTTTATGGCCATTTTAGTAATTTAATCTTTTTTCATACCGCTCGATAACTGATGAATTATGGTGTTTTTAATTGAACTTAACCGGTATCCCGAAAATAATTGTGGTTCCCGTGGGATACATAAATAACTTCAAATCTATGTTACTCCCTCACGCTCCAACGGCTGGGCCGATTTTGACGAGATTTACCATGATGATGAAGGTTAGAATCCAAGGGGATTAACACATAGTTAACTTTTAATCAGGGATTAACTTCTTTTTACCCCGGATTAACGCGATGAACACCGCAGGCGCAGTAAGTGTAAAATAATAGTTAAGTAAATATTCTTACCATGCCAAGATAGTTTCCTTTGCGCGCAGTGGTTTGAGAGCTGAGACCGGCCAATGCGCCAACGCAGCACAGCGACGACGCCAGGTACGCCATCTGGTGGACTTCCGGGTAACCCTGGATAAAAAGACAAATACTTTAGTATTGCAAATAAATCAAAACATTTTATATTTAAGAGTAAAAATGGTTTTACTCATATATTCTTTCTTTCTTTATTCATATTATCATCAAGTTGTGTCAAAAATCATCAATGTGTGATAAAATAAATTAATAAAAAAGCCAAAAGCCATTTATTCCAATAATCTTAAGCAACAGATCATGGATTAATAAAATATGTGATTGTTTTAATTAATCTATATCTATACCAATATAAAAATAAAAACTATCACGTGTATCTCCTGATTATTTATAATCATTGTTTTCTTGGGCCACCTAAATATGAGGAGGAGGCTCCAAGTGTTTTTAGTCCGTTAACATGAACATTTTACTCATTCTCATAGCTTTACTTTATTTTTGCCTTTATTTCCGTATCGTAATTGCCATACACACATATGCACACACACTCGAAACAAACGCTTCAAATTAGTAATACAACATACGGTCTCATTCGCGCTTTAAGACACTCGTATGTTATGTCTAGCTCTCTTAAATGTATATTACATAAATACCATAGACGAATTCCGTACCTGCAAAGCAGTAGTGGTGTATCCTCCAAGAAGCGCTGCCGCCGGGATCCCGTACAAGTAGCCATATTCTGGAGGGTCACCGGGTCTGAAACAAATATTGTTTTTATAGTCCAACAATTTAGTTCACATCTAATTAGGTGAAGGCAGGGTAGCGTCGTATCAGCTCACGGCTTCATACGGAGATACGGATATATAGCGGTGGAACGCACACGAGGAAGTTAAACAATAGCTGATAAAATTTTGGTATGAAAAGACCTTAGACTGTCTTAATTTTGGCCTTATGCATATCCATCATTATTAATTACAGCCAATTATTCGACAGCTGGGCATAGACTTCTTTTGTTATCCGATTTGGCCCTTTGACTCTTCAAGTGTCAAGGTTCAATCCGCTACTGATGTTCAAATTCATATTTATTTATGTATTAACTTTACAGCATTTCAGCCAAACCATCTATGTTTATTATACCAGCTATAACTTAATATATCTTATTTATGATTTTAAATCACTCACGACTTATTTTGCCGCTTTTTAGATTACCAAAAAACGAACATCAATATGTTAAAACATTAATTACCTTTTGAACATATCAAGCATACGCTGTGTGACTAAGAAACCTCCGAAAACGTTGACGAATGAGATCAGAGCTGCGGTGCTGGCCAACCACTGAAAAAAATTATTACAGTAAAGTTACGGACATCAATTTTATGTGATAACGTTTTAAAAAAAAAACAAATCGATAGACGGTGAGGATTTTCATGCCTGCAACCGGCGTTTATCGATTTATAAAAAGTTATCACGTAATAAAGCACAAATAAAATTTACTTCATTGATTGAAAAAATGTGCAAGGAGTTGCGCTTTTTTATTATTAATCAAAACAGTATTGCCTAGTTGATGAAGTTGCTCCATATCGCTCAATATTGTGTACCTGCTTGTTGCCGTTGCCGTAAATTGCTTGATGTAGTCGTGACGTCATAGTTGACGAGTATTAACTGGAATTGAGCAATTTTAGTTGCCCGTGTAAGCGCAACTTTAGTAGTTCAGAACTGCCATATTTAGACATAATCATTTAAAAATAATTCAATTTACCGGAAGTAGTATTAGTTACTCCGTTTAGTAGTCAAACTCTTATACAATTGTATTTTGTATTTAATTTTATTAAAGCGGAGGTAAATCGAATCAAATCATCCCTTTGCCAGTTGCAGCGGGCTGATTTATAGTCTTAGATGGATTATTTTATTTTGGTCATATTATGATGGATTATTTTATTTTGGTCATGTATGGTCATATTATGCGACGTGAGGAAGACCATATCACAAGGAAAACAATGAGTATGAGTGTAGTATACGGACAGATAGGAAGTGGGCGGCCTAAGAAAGTATGGATGGATTGTGTGAATGACGATATGACCAGGAGGGGTGTGAATACTGAGATGACGAATGACAGAGATGTATGGAAGAAGCGTACATACTGTTCCGACCCCACATGAAGTGGGATAAGGTGAAGCAGAAGAAGAAGATGGATTATTTTATTTAGTATTTACCTGTACAGGAGTTTCCGGAACATATCCACCGCCCATCAGCAGCAGGCCTCCAACGGCCGTGATACCAGATACCGCGTTAGTGACCGACATCAGGGGTGAATGGAGCGCTGGCACCACGCCCCATACTGTGTGGTAACCTACCACGCCTGCAAATATACATACACTATTTTATCTGCGACGTACGTAGCCGAAGAGAATCACTGGTTTATAGTAGTTTAGTTCTGTTGTAGCTCCTGTAGCTCGGCAAATTTAGGTGATCTGACGCGATCATTGAGGTTAAGCAACTAGTCGATGCGGACGGACAATTTTGGATCACCCAAGACTGTCTTTTATGTGGAATTTTACTAGAGACCTTCAGAGGCCTTGGGGCGGCTTGAAAACTCTCAACACCAGATCTTGGCCACTTAGCTCATACGAAGAATAAGAAGAAGTGAATTTGTTGTTGAAAATTATTCTAGGTCTATTCACATATCGTCACACAATTCCTGACTTTGAATCGCTCTGAATTTCTGAAAAATTACATTTTATTTTCAACATACCGATAATTTATTTATCAAAATATAAGATATGCAAAATTCATGACAGTACAAGCACATTGAAAACTTTCATGAATATATTCGTAATCTGTGGCCAGATTACGATTTAGAAACGTAAATTTTGCTTTTATATCCAGGGCTACAAAGGGCAAAAAAAAATTTTTTGAATAGCTGTGTACGGACAAGAAGTACTCGTATTATATAAAGAGTAGACATACCTGACAGAGCCAACGTAGTAGTCATCGTTGTGAATGCTGGGTTCGGTGACGCCATTCCGAGTCCGATAAGCGATGCCATGCCTAAAAATGATATTTAAAAGCATATACATTATTTGTTTATTTGATTTATAGGCGAGCAGCAATATGCTGATGTGCCTATATCACACAGATTTGAAATCAAATTTTTAACAGATCATAAAATGTCCATTGTTCAATGTAAATGTTTTAAGTCCACAGGTGCACTGATCACAGGTTAGCAAGAGATTTTTTTTCTGCAGCCATTTCTTTTTCTCATTAATTCATTTAGAGAGTACTAAAAATACATTCTACATATAACTCGATGGGTATATTTGGTCATGACTACAAAACGGTCACACTTACTTATTGTTAAAAGTTGGAATGAGTCCAACAGTTTCGGTGCTTTCCGAGCACCATCTTCAGGGGCGGGAAAACCTTCAAACACATTCAACCAGATAATACATACCCGTAGAATACATGAAGGTATCTTTAAGCGTCTCATTGAAAGGACTAGGTGGCTCAGCCTTTGCTGTGACGGGTGTAGGAGCGGCGGTTTGAGCTGGAGCCATGCTCGGCGGAGGCGGTGCCGGCCAGAGTAACTCCCCGGCTTTAAGCACGATGGCGCCACGGGTCACCTCGTCTTCCAGGTTGATGTGGAAATGGTCGTTTGTACCTGACAATAAAAAAGATCATTGATTTCTATTCTATCTTTGATTTTGGTCACTATGGTAAGCCGGAATTAACCCAATGTTATGTTACAAGAGAGTCAAACCATAGACAAAATATACTAGAGAAGACCGCTAATCACGAACAAAAAATCGTACATCGCAAAAAGCTCAGAATTACGTATTATTACCAGGGGGCGCTGCTAAATAGCCCGGTGACATAGATATCTCAACAGAACAAGGATAAAACTAAATTATAATTATGCTATTTAAGCTCAAAAGCCCTATGGTATTATTTAAATATTATAATATTGGTCAAAATCTATTTAATTTAATTCGAAATAAATTTAAAGTTTAGTTAAGTTTCCCCAGGCTATTGAGAGATGGCGTTACGATCGATTGAAAGATAGAATTCGAATTAACGCGTCCGCTGTACGCTAGATGGAGCTTTTTAATAAAGTTTAGCCAAGCATTGACGAGAAAATGGTACGATAAGTATTGAATAATTATTATTTATATCAAACATACTTTGCGATAATTTTGAATTTATATTAAATATTCCAGAAATTCGTGTGAAAAAACTCGGTGAAATTCTTTCTACATCTAAAATTGTGAATTATTTTCTTGATGACATTGACAGCTTATACCATTTTATTTATTGGCTTTGGTAGTTGTGCCCATTAAACTTCACTAAATCCTTGACCTTTTCTGTAGCCTATGAAATTCTACACAGAGTTACATACCATTCTTCGATTTGCAAGAAAACAATTTTTTATAAAATCAATAGATTTTTAAATTTAAATATATCCTACAAAATCTTCTATTTATAATCATTTGCAGCGATGGTAATTTTGAACGAATTTTTAGTAAAGCTCGACTTATTCAATCACAATTGGTTAATTCTTTATCCGTTCGAGTTACGATGCCACTGACACATACTCGCACAAAGGCCAAGAAACTGAAAATATCCTCATTTTTTTTTCTATATACCTAAACTGCACAAACAAACTCTAGGCAACCCGTTCAAAAGCTATGAGACTTGGCGCGTGTCGCCTTTCGAGACAATTGGTACAGTTTGCAAAAAGAGCGAAAATATAATATTATTTTTTACAAAGATAACATAATGTAGCAACTTAAATGATATGTATCGACATCTGTTAGAATCATTTGGAGTTAACAGATGATTTTGACTGTCAAATAATAACAGACAATAATTAGTAATAAATTAAAATTGAGACTATAATTTGAGATTTAAACTATCCTATCTCTCAAGTTGGATCGAACTGAACATGGTGTTCGAATTTTATTATAATCGGTTAAGTGGTTTAGGAGTCCATTAAGGACAAACATTGTGACACGAGATTTATGTATATTAAGATTGTACAAATGTTTACTTTTAGTGTTTATGTGTTATTTTTAAGAAATGTAGCGCTTTAGAGACTATATGTCTCTGTTATGCTATATTTTTAAGGAATAAATAAATAAATTAATGTTTATTTAAGCGTCTAAAACAAGAAAATAAGTAGGCTTCCGTACCTAAAAAGTAAGATAGACACTAATTGCAGGACCACGGCATACCTTGTTCAAAAATAATTACAAAAATAAAGCAGTTTTTTACGACATCGCTTCGCTTTCTCAGAACTTTGGCTTATCGGCACTTTTATGATAAACGATAAAACAATAGAAAACTAATCCTTCTTTTGTTTCCGGTCGGCGTTTTAATCTTCGTGATAAATAGGGTCTCGTTTAACAAAAAAGTCAACATCAACAGCCAACTAACAGTAAACAACCATCAATAGGTATGCCTAGATGTACTCGGCAACGTTTCGTAAGATGTCGGCATCACACTGAACATTAGATATCCTTACATAACGGAAAAATAAATATAAATAAGAAATAAAATAGGACGACCAACATCTATTCATTATGAAGATTACAATGCTGATAAGTAATAAAAGCCGGATTAAAAAGTTTCCAATTGTTTATCGGACTTCTAAAAAGTTGCCGACAAGTCTTTGAAATGTCAGTTCTGAGAAAGCGATGTGATGTCGTAAATAACAATTCTGATTTTGCTATTCTTATCAACTTAACAGTAGGTATACTATGGTTCATCTAAAAAATACTGATTTATGTTTGATCATGAATTGCTATTTATTTTATGTACCACAAAGTAACTTCGAACTTGTAGGAAATTATAAAATTAACTACTATTTTTTTTTAAATAATTTCCATTAATCTATTTGCCTATTAAAATTACTTTAAGTTGCTATGGTGCTTAATTGCGGAAATCAGTGAGTTTTCATTAGAACACCCATATCAATAAAAATGAATTTATATAAAAATAAGGAGAAAATTAATAATTCTGTCTGCGATTATGCTGCTGGCAGTACTTTTAGCGGTCTACTAACAGAAAAAGTGATAAATTTAGTTTGTATTCGAAGCTTTTAATTGTAGCTATCAAGATAAGTCCATTGTTTTTTACTTTTTTTCTCGTTATGGCAGCACTAGTTTCAATACTCCTGCCCGGCTCATCGCAAATATCGCAATCTAACACGACGCAACAAAGCACAAGTAAGAGTGGCAACGCCTCTCAAAGACTGAGCTGCACGAGCTGGCAACGTAACATTCTTATGTCACAAATATCTTTGTCTGTTCAACGTGGCCATAGTTATTTATAATAGCGCCATCTGTTAGTTTTTCTCTGTACTGCAATGAGGTTAAGATTTATCTGAGATGTAGAGGATAACCAGCCGACACTATAATTTTGTATTTTGCCTCAATTCGGTACAAGTAGTGACAGCTAGTGTGCTTGAACGGAAACCAAATCGTTGTATGGTGCTTTGTACTGGAGCTGTCTGTCTACTTTAGTATATTTTGTCTATGGTCAAACGTAGAGTGGATTGGCCGGTGAGTAGTATAAACTGGGCAAGAGAATTGTTTTATTAGCGTGGCTATTGATGTTTCCAAAGTACTTTTTTATAGTTTAAGATTAAAATGTTAATTAAAACCAAAATTGCCTTAGCGCAATCTTATTAACATTAAAAGGCGAGTTTCAATATTAGAAGAAAATAAGACTGAAACAAATAGTAATAACAACATTATTTCGATCAAACTTTACCTATAGACTATTCTTATATTTTTTTTTCTAAAATTCAGATGACTGTCCGTCAGATCTAATAGTGACTAATGCGGGCTTACCTCAAGGATCGGTACTCTCTGCTCTCCTCTTCCATCTGCATACTAATGATCCGTTTAAACCTGGTGTATTTGGGTATGCAAACAAGAAGCTAATATGGCTGAGCAAACAAATCTTTCCCATAAGGTTTATTAGGAAGGCTTCAGTAAATATGACCTTTATTATAACGTAATAAGAGCTGTTCTTTAAAAACACTTACCCAAGCTGAACAAGAATCCCGAGATATTATTGGCATAGAGCGTAGAGGCGTGTGCCGGCATACGGCTAGGTAGGTCCGTGAGACCGATGTGTGTTACGCCGTGGACCTTCACCACCTCGCCCTTCTTAGTCGTCTGTATGTTGCCGCCCATTTCTGCTGCCAGGTCTACGATCACGCTGCCCGGTGCCATGTCTTTGACCGCATCCTTAATACAACACAAGATCAAATTAAACATTAAATGTATACACTGGTGGCGATTCAGCGGCACACACGACTAAACTAAATTTAAAGAACGTCTCTTTTCATCTGAGGTGGCCAGAAAGAGACGGCACGTTCTGCACCATAGTCAAAACAACTAAAATCACGTCTGGCCACCGAAGATGACAAATGGGGCTTTTTTAAATTTAGTTTAGTCGTGTGTGCCGCTGATTCGCCACCACTGTTTCTTAATGAAGATGATGTTTTTTCATTAAATCCTCTCGAAAACAAATTGTGGTAACTGCCATCTGAGATTTGAAATCAGTATAATTATGTATTCTAGTACCCAAGCCCTTCATTTGATTTCATACCTATACTGAGAAAGATGTGTAAAATATGTCATCTGCAATTTGTAGCGGCGGCCATGTTGGTCCAATTTCCCTGAGACACTTTCGTCTACCACACTTTCAAACAAATAAAAATTTAACTTTTAAATGTTTTCTTTATTGAATCGAGATAGTCGCTCTCATTTCGATACACTGTCGTAAATAGAAAACTGTTCTATAACATGTTGACAGCCATATTTTTAATATGCATACATAAAGATTTTTTGTATATATATTTCAACTCGTAGTAACTCTAATAAATCTATCAGCACACAATAAAATATTGAAGTTTCATAGTGTGTTTTCTTTACACTTCTAATAAAATTGTTTTTATCAGGGTATAACTATTTTTATTGTTTTATTTTGATACGCGTCCAATTGACCGGCTGTGATAATTTAATTAGGTCAACGTTAAGGGTCGACCTATCTAATATAAGAACGTATGGAGCAACGTCGGTCTCCATCTAACAAAGGAATATCCCTCCGGACAGATGTTGTGTCCGGAGACGGCCGTCCGACGGTCATGCATTGTAACTAGGACCAGTCGAACGCGCGTTGAAAATACTATTTGCGCGATTCAGAACGAGCGCTCTGATTGGTAGCGAGCGATGAAGTGCGACAGAAACGCCGTAAAGAAAAAATATAATAAGAATAAAAGAAGAGTAAAGACCTACAGGTAAGAAAATAAATATAGAGAAAGACCAAAAATCTCTATAATTAATATTAAGTGAAAAAATCCAAATCATTCTACGAGTCTCTGTCAGTTTCAATAGATTTTTATTAAATAACATTTCACCGTGAGTGTTAGAATTCTACTCACTGAATTTAACTTCATACATATTAGCAGTTTGGATGCTTTTATGGCTATAAAATAGTTCAAGTTGCAAAGAGAAACAAAATATAGCCTAATATTACTCGGGGATAATGTGGCATCCCAAAGTTGAAAGAACTTTTAAAATCAGTCGGTAAAATCAAACAAGCTTAAAATCAAACTTTTCCTCATTTTAATATTGGTATAGATAAATTCGAGTATAATACCAATAATATAATATGTAATAATTATAGAAATTTGTGGCGTCTCTGTCGCACTTCATCGCCCGCTACCAATCAGAGCGCTTGTCCTGAATCGCGCAAGCGGTATTTTCAATGCGCGTACGACTGGTCCTATCTACAATGCATGACCGTCGGACGGCCGTCTCCGGACACAACATTTGTCCAGAGGGATACTCTTATATTCCTCTGCTAGATGGAAGCAGACTAGACCGACGTCGCTCCATAAGTTTATTAGTTAGTGAAGAGTAATAATTATAGAAAGGAGACGTTCATAAAAATGCGGCAACTAGAATGTCTACGCACATTATTCAGCCGAACATTCGCCTTCAAAACACATGTGACGATCAATACGTGAATAATAGGTACCTACTCGTTATCGATGTTGTTTGGGGACGTGCAGGTCAACGATCGCAGGTCGATACGTGTTTTATTATTGTACGCGAGAAAAATAAACGAAACTAGTTTTATGCCGGTTTTGAGTAGTTTTTAGGGTTCCGTACCTAAAAGGTAAAAACGGGACCCTATTACTACGACTCCACTGTCTGTCTGTCTGTCTCCAGGCTGTATCTCAGAAACCGTAATAGATAGAAAACTGAAACTTTCACAAGATATGTATTTCTCGTGTCGCTATAACAACAAAATCCAAAAATTAAAATATTAAGGGAGGTAGGTCACCATTCAATAAACGTGTTTTATTTTCTTCTTATATATAAAAAACGGGAGCTGCTAGAGACTTAAAATTTTCACAAAATATATAAATGTGTATTAGTTATCAAATGAAATTATAAAATTTGGCTTCCATACAATAATGGTACAGAACCCTTCATGCGCGAGCCCATCTCGCACTTGGCCAATTATTCTCGCTTTTAGTTTATTTATGTCCTTGGTATTAAGTGCTCGTCGATGTATGTTGTTGACATTTACTGATAAGTGGGATTATTCGTTTCATTGAAGGTCAGCTATACATAGTTGGCGTAGCAACCGATCTTGCAACAATGATGCGATTTTGAGTGAGTTCAATGCTCGCCGCTTTCATATTTGCCATTTTTTTTGAGACCTTGATATATAAAGAAACTAGCTGACCCGGCAAACGTTGTTTTGCCTCACATAGTTATCATTAACCAGCCGTGTGTGAAATAGGTCCTCATATTTATATATTTATAAAAAAAAAACATAGGATTATTAAGAAAAATAAACATGAGCCGATTCTCAGACTTACTGAATACGCGTATAAAATCGGGTAAAAATCGGTAATTTCGGCCGTTTCGGAGGATTACGGTAACTAACATTGTGACATGGAAATTTTATATATATCAGATATTAGATTAATCATAACTATGTATATTATATATCCTAACTTGCAGTATTTGCTTGGGTATCATCAAGGCTAACTTACTCGTAGGATACGATAGTCATATGCTCGTCCCTGAAGATGACACCCGTAATGCGTCGAAACCCGTTGGACGTACTCGTAAGTTTATTCAACGTATTTAAGTGCGTGTGACAGTTTGGTCGTGCAAATATATCATATGAAAGCACACGAGTGAGCCTTCAGACTTAAATTACTTCTTCAAATTCAAGTTGATTGTGTATAACTTAATTAACAGTCGTCTAATACTTCTTTCAAACTAAATAAACTAAATCAAAATCATCAACTCGCTCAAGAGCCACGATGCCACAGATAGATAGACTCTCCATCGTTTTTACTTCGGGTTTTAAAAACTCTATGCTCTCTAATATTTTTGACTACCGCGTTAATCCGGGATGAAAAATAGCCCATGTGTTAATCCAAGCTCTAACCTATCTGCATAGTAAATCTCATCAAAATCGGTTCAGTCGTTGGAGCGTGAAGGAGTGACATAGATTTTGAAGTAATTTGCGTATTCTACGGGAACTACAATTGTTTTCGGTATAAAAAGTAGCCAGTGTGTTAATCCAAGGTCTAACCTATCTTCACGCCAAATTTCATCAAAATCGTTTCAGCCGTTTAAGCGTGAAGAAGTAATAAACATACTCACACATACACAAATTTTTGCATTAGGACTTATTTCACACACGGCTGGTTAACTCCATACTGAACCATTTTAAGTTCGTGTTATGGTAGCTAACACAACTGATATACTACATATACATACATATATATTTTATATAGATACATATTTATCACCCAGACCCACAACCAACAAATTTAGTTAAGCACAAAGATGTCCGCCGGGCCGGGAATCGAACCCGGAACCTTCTGGTTAGCAGTCCGGCATGGTAACCGTTGCGCCAACGAGGTCGTCAAGTTAGTGATTATATTAGTAGATAGAATACTCACCTCCATAATCAGTACGGGCGCAGGTTTCCCGGGAATGAGGGCAGTGCTGATCACCACGTCTGAAGTTCTGGCCTCTTTGCCTAGCAGTGCTCTCTCGGCGTCCAAGAACTCTTGGCTCATCTCCTTAGCGTAGCCGCCAGCTCCCGCACCTTCTTCCTGTTAATTATATAAATTACTTACTTTATTGACTTACTATGCTTATGCTTATTGACTTGGCTTAACTCAATAGAAATTTTAATATACAGTGTCAACTCCATGTAACGTCACTCGATTTAACGAAAAACTCTCTAAAGCGTCGAAATCAATTGGCTTTAGTTGGTTTAGCTTGTATCCCATACAATCATACATTCTCTCCATTTAATGATCACTCTCTACAACGCCATAAAGTGCACAGTCCCTTTAGTGTCGTTATATAGAGTTTACACTGTACTTAAGTATTTGTATTTTTTTGCTATAAGTATATCATTAACGGTAGCTGGTAGAAACTTACAATTTTCACATAATACATATCTAATTATGTATATACCTATGTATATGTAAGTACTTTATTTAATAGTATACAAATAACTACTACAGAAATTATCAATTAAAATATTATATACAAACTTAAACAATACAATTTAAATTAAAGTACATTTTTCAAACGCCAACAAACAAAAAATGTGCTTCATCCTTGGTTCGATCCCAGCCCTATACCAATGACTTGTTTTTCAAGTTGTGTGTGGATTTGCACTCGCTTTACGGTGAAGGAAAATGTCGTGAGGAAACCGACATGATTGAGGACCACAACATACGAAGACGTGTGTGATCTGCCAACCCGCACTTGGTCAGCGTGGTGGATTATGGCCTATATCTCTCTGCTAGTGAGAGAAGGTCCGAGCAGTGGGAACGTATCGTGGGCTGTTTATGCTATGCTACATTTTTATCTAACATATCTAAAATGTGGATGATGATGACAGTTTCTTTTCACAATATGAAAATTATCAAACTTTCTAGGAAATTAACTACTTACTTAAATCTAATTACAAATATAAAGTTTTGAAATGAAATGAAATGAAATAATTTTATTTGCGTAGCCACAGGTAATATAAAAACATGAAAAATAGTATAAAATGTCCCTTGTAGGCTACCGCATATGCGGTGTGCAAAAAGTCAATTTTTTTACTCACAGATATATGATTATGTTTATATTAAATACACATCACTTATAATTAAAAATAAAAACGAAATATTATAAATATACTTAGTTATTAATACTTTGGAATGATGTAACAAGATATAAATTTGTATTTTTCCCACAAAGGGGGAATTTGCTGCAACATCAACGTGCCGATTTAGGTGTGATATGTTAAGCGAATGGTTTTTAAAACCTAATTCTTACAATTTATTGTGGTTAGTAATAATAATGGTCAAGAGCTTGTTAATATGAGTTTCACACATTTTGTTTTTCACATGTCACAAAAACGTTGTTCGATATTTACTGTTCGGAGTATAAGTATAAAATAATATGTATGTACTACTACCAGTTATGTAATAAAGATAATTTCTATTTATACAAATTTGTTAACGAAATACAAACAGTAAGTTTGTAAACATGTTTGTTGGTTCAGCTCATAAAACTTTGCGCGCAATATAATTCAAGGTTGTGACACAATTTGTAGAGCAAATGTGTTCTGAACCAAATAGATAGATATACGATTACCATAAAGAGTTTCTTCTTAACAAATTCTTAATATGTGTAAATTAAACATTTAGATCAACCCTGACGACATTTTGTAACGGCGGCCATCTTTGATTTATTTTCATTGAACAAAGCTACGAACGCTGTCGACTAACACACAAACTTACTTTCAAACAAAATAATAATCAAAATTTGTTCTTCCACTCGGGAGCTCCACGTTACCACAGATTTAAACATACACACACACATATACACACACACACACACCGTCGTCCGTTAGTCGTCCAGCGAGATGGGTTGACGAGTTGACGACATCACTAAAGTCGCAGGTCTACCTGGACGAGGACTGCATAAGATCGACGCAGGTGACACATGCAGAGGGAGGCCTATACCCAGCAGAGGGATAAAAAAGGATATGGATGATGATGATGATTCTCTCAATAGGAAAAGACCACGACAAATTATAGTCACAATATACGTATTTACCAGGAAGTATATCTAAGTGACATAATTGTGCATTGTCCTAGTTATCATTTGAAACCTGAATCTAGCTGTAAATTGAGTATTAAACTAAACATGTCATGTGGTTACTAAGTAGGCATATCCTGACCACGTAATAATAGTATGTATATAATAATAAGAAATCTAATATTATTATAAGGTCTAGTTTAGAAGTATGTTATCAACTTCCTCCTTTTTAAGTCGGTTATAAAATCTACAACGATTGCGAGAATAACGGAACCTAAGCCTTGTTTTGGAAGTAGATTTAAAATCACCCACTCCAAAAACAAGTGTGTGTATGATCTATTAGATGTATTTACATCAGTAAATAGACCCAAGATGGCTGCCGGCATAAAATTTAGGATGACATATATACAAGTACATATATCTACGATGCAACTGCCTCAATTAAAGGGCATGATTAATGGAATACCAACACTATGATAATTCCTGAATGGCCGTACAATAAAATTAGAAGGGAAGAAATAATGAAAAATGTTTTATTATGCACAAAAAATAATGCGCAGGAGGTTTTTTTAATTACACTTGTTTTAGCTTGGATAAGCTGTTTATTGTTCTATAAGACGTACCTACTTATTAGGTACTGCAGTAACTATTTTGCTAATTGGATTGGATTGGATTTGATTGATGAGATTTGCGTTATTTAGCGGTTATTAATATAAGTTATCTACTCTGCACAAATAAACTATAATTATACATAATTATACAATAATGTTGTAGGCGTTAGAAAACATATAAAAGAACATTAGACATTTGAATTGTAAGTAATTCGAGACACTACTTTAAAATTCTAGACGTAAGAGTGGGTGTGAAATTGCTTATTCAAGGTCAAATAGTAACAACTATTTGTGTTTCTTTGATTCATTTTAATATTATCTAAAGGTCGACGGCTTTTACCTCGTAAATATTTTGCAGGAGTAGCTTAATTTCATTTTATGATGAAGCGACATTTATGTCATGATATTAAGGCGGTATGTGATAAGTATTTTTTTAAATCCTGCGTAAATGTCTAATCTATTGTTAGGATTTTTTTACAGTTTATCGTTTCGTAATAGTATTCTTTGATTTAGTGCTGAAGTGTAGTTTCAAAACAAGATTAAGTAGGGTACCTAAAATTCGCTAGTGTTTTATTTTTTGAACAACAGGTTGAAATAAAATTTAAAAGCGGTTGCTTCAGTCCAGTAACATGTACAAAAAATATATTTTTAACCACGACTGAACGGAGAGTCGGAGACCCATACCCATACAATAAAGCGTGGCGAGGAATTTTGCCATAATTACCGATGAAAACTAGATGGCGTTGTAAAACGAGCGTGCAGACTAGCTGCCGCCAAATTCCGCAACGTGCTGCAGTCGCATCGTGATATTACGATAGTAGATTGCGTGAACGTTTCAAGAAAATACGAATAGATGGCGCTACGTGTTACGTATTACGTACACGTGTTACGATTTTCAACAAAGAAGTTGAGCGTCTATCATATTTATTAGTCTTTGGGGTAATATCAGTGTGTTTGTGCAAACAAGCAATGTTGCCATTCTTAGCTATTTATCTCCCAATCTACCAGTCCGGTTTGGATTCGGTTTTCAGTAATGGTTTGCGGTTCAAGGTGCCGTAAAAAGTTTGTGTATTCTACTAACCTTCATATCCATAGTAATGAACTGCGCGCCCAAGCTCTCGATCTGTTCGCGCACTGCAGGGCGGGTGTCGAAGGCTCTGACCGCGGCGCCCATGCAGCGAGCCTGCGCCGCCGCCGCCAACCCCGCCACGCCGCCGCCCACCACCAGCACGCGGCACGGCGGTACGCGGCCCGCTGCTGTCATTTGACCTGGACAAATAACAAGTATAAATTCTTCTTCTTCTTCTTCGTATGAGCTAAGTGCCTCCGCTCAAAATTCGACGTATGATAAAATGCAATACTGTATGTATGTACTCGTAGTTATATTTACTAAAGGAATTCGTACTGCATGATTGCACCTTGGCCGCATTGAGCGGCAACTGAGATAACAACAATTAGGATAAAATTAATTCTGATATTTCATTTGATATTTATTATTATTTTTCTTAAGCCAAGCTTTGGTGTCGAGAGTTTTCAAGCCGTCCGAAGGCCTCTGACTTGGCTTTACTAACAGCCGGGATCTACAACTTAACAACAACTCTCTCTCATATTGAAAAATCTGTCGCCATGCACTTAAAAGTGTGTTCCGGCAGCCTCCTTGAGAGCCAGTTATGCCAGACTAGGCGTGCTCCACCTAAGACTAGAGTGTCGCTAGCTCGTGTGGTACATGCTCTGATTATTTTTTGCCATTATAGGCTTGCGCTCGACCACAATTCACCGGATGTTAAGTGACATTGCGGTCTAGGATGGAACGCACTTGCCTGGAAGAGACTGGTTCACTTTTGTCTTGAAAACAGCAAGTTGTTTTAGTTCAGTGGCAACAGGGATTCCGGCAAGGAGTTCCACAGTTTGGCCGTCCGTACTATAAATGTGGAAGCAAATGCCTTAGTGCGAATTTTCGGCATTTCCACTGTATATCGGTGCTTCCTAGCAGTCTCACTGCTCGCTCGGTAATGGAAAGGTTCCGGGGAAATAGTTCATGTGATTGAATGAAATACTGACGAGTCCATATTGATGATAATTGTGAATAATTATGAAAATATAATATAATAATTATGTGTCAATATGACAATAAAGAAATTCTATTCTATTCTATTCTTTTATTCAACGCACAGTGACCGAAATATAACCAAAGAAAAAAAATGCTGGTCAAATACCTAGCTGTACTGTGTATATGAATCTTACCAGAGAAGAATCTCGGGAAGTGTGCTGCGGCCTCGATGACAGCTCGGTATCCGGCCACGTTAGCCATCGAGCTGAGGGCATCGAACGCCTGCGCGCGGCTTATACGCGGGATGCAGTCCATCGCTGGCAGAGAAGACACGTATAAATTAAAAAATGGCCATGTGCGAGTTGGGCTCGCACATGAAGGTTTCAGTACCATTGTTCTATGGGAGCCCCCATCAAATATTTATTTTATTTAAATATTATAATTTGATTTGAAAGGTAATGTACATTTATATACATAACGTGAAAATTTTAGGTGTCTACATGCTACCGTTATTGATATATAGCAAAAAAATACGAAAAAAACACGTTTATAGTATGGGGGCCCCCCTTAATATTTTCATTTTTTTATTTTTAGTATTTGTTGTTATAGCGGCACGGGAAATACATAACTTGTGAAAGTTTCCGCTTTCTAGCTATTACGGTTTCTGAGATACAGCCTGGAGACAGACAGACAGACAGGCAGACAGCGGAGTCGGTTAGTACTAGGGTCCCGTTTTTACCTTTTACGTACGGAACCCTAAAAAACTATCATTTTGACAAATAGCGGCCATCTTGGATTTCAAATTAGAAAGAAAGAAAGAAACATTTATTTTGTGACACGAACAACAAAGAAAAATAATACACAAGAAACATAAATAATAAATATAAATATCAGGACTCATTTTCCACATGCATGGTCAACCCCATACTGAACCATTTCTAGTTTATGTTATGGTATACACACATAAATACTTTCTATTATAATAATGTTGCAAGCCCCTTTAACTTTACCCGAATAAATCTCCCAGAAGGAATAAGAGGAGGCCAAGTGTTTTATATTCATGTATAGAGGAGAGCTTAACATATATGAGAAAAATCCGAAATTTCCATGTATTTAATAAAAAATTTGGGTCCCCCAAAATATCTCAAAAACTATACGACTTAGGGTGTCCCCCTTCGAACAAAAAAGTTTAAAAACTTTAAACATATTGAAGTTCATACAAAAAAGCGGAGGTCCCGAACAAAAAAAAAACGGGTTCCCAATACAAATTTCAATCGATCATATTTCCGACACTATAAAAGATAACCCCCCGGGTTAAAAAAAAAGTCATATAGGGCTATGGAGCGACAACGGTCTGCATCCATTTTTACCAAAGGGATATCCCCCCGGATAGATGTTGCGTCTGGAGACGGCCGTCCGACGGTTATGCATTGTAGCTTGGACCAGTCGTACGCGCGTTGAAAATAAGGTTTGCGCGATTCAGGATAAGCGCTCTGATTGGTAGCGGGCGATGAAGTGCAACAGAGACGCCACAGGGCTATCGATAGGGGACGATGATATTTATTTAACACGTCAAGTAAGATTTGTGTCTATAACATTAGTGGAATTGAGAATATGAATAAAATGTTTGCGTTTAAACTTAGATACAACACTCAACAAAAAGCACTTTTGAAACTTACCAAAAGCATCAACTCTCTTTGCAGCAAGTTTTTTTATAAGCTCCTGGTTCTGCGCCGGGTACAGGAATGATATGAGAGCACCCTCGTCTCTCACGTGCTGCACCTCATTGTCTACCAGCGGACGGACCTTTAGAATTATATCTGGAACAAACAGAGAATACTTTAAAACTTAGCACTAGTGATTATTAGTGGTTCATAATTGGAATAAGTTGCCTGAGGAAGGGGTCAGTGCTACATCAGTGAACAGCTTTCCTTAAATAGACGATTTTTATATATTTGTGTCTATATAGACGTCTATGTACTGTCTAGGAAAAATGAGTAAAAAAATCCAGATATTAATTTACTTTTTTTTTTGCAATAATGTGAGTGTTGTTTATAAAGTATATTGCGCAATATTAAAAAATATATAT
Organism: Mellilla xanthometata; assembly: GCA_035578125.1. Classification (NCBI taxonomy): domain Eukaryota; kingdom Metazoa; phylum Arthropoda; class Insecta; order Lepidoptera; family Geometridae; genus Mellilla; species Mellilla xanthometata. Next base: position 7,957,574 of record JAPUBQ010000020.1, read on the forward strand.
ATATGAAGGTCAATTTTATGTGTGATTTTTAGTATGTTGTTTAAAAACAACATTGTCCATTTAAGGGTTAAAAACCGGCTTGATAGCTGGTTGCAGAAAACAAAAAATCTCTTGCTAACCTGCAATCAGTGCACTAGTGAACTTTAAGCTTTATGTGAAATGTAAAAAAAAAACCACTCAGTGTGATATAGACACATCAGCATAATGCTGCTCGCCTATAAATCAAATAAATAAAACGGTAAAGGTTTGAACAGCCCTCTATGTATAAAATTTAGAAGAAGAAGAAGTGTATTTTACCAGAATTGTCCAACTGCACCCTGAGCCTGAAAAAAGGGCATTCGCAATTATGCCACTGGCGATAAGAATAACCTTTTTATTGTTAGTCAAAACTGATACAAAATTACTATTCTCAATGGCGCTCAGAAGTCTGACTTATCAAATTACTTATTCTGTAACTATGGAAAATAGAACTTAAAAATACTTAGAAAACAGGTTATTCTTATTGTCAGTGGCATCAATTGTGAATGGCTTTTTTTTCAGACCCAATGCCGTGCTCCGTTATTTCAAGGAGCTGGGTTGGCTTGGGAAGGTTAGTAAGGGGGGAATGCACAATACGCCCCTAGCGGAATATCAGTGCAGTCTCATCACCCCCGATTCAAATTAAGAACTACATGGCTAAAATGTTTTACTACTTAGTTACTACACAGTGGCACAGTAGTGCGGCCGCTAAGAAATGAAATGCAAGACCAGATGAAAATTATACGATACCTCTAAAATAAAACATCATCTAAAGTTATGCGAAATTGAGATAACTGAAACATCATTAACGTATTTTTGTGTGCACAATAAATATTAATAATAAAATAATAAACAATATGAATAATGAGTAAATTAAAGAAAATGCATATCATAAACATATAAATAAAATATGTTATACCTTACATATTACATATATGTATATTCCATCAATACTGTCGTACGATTAATCGTACATCCCAAAACATTAACGCAATCCCGAGCAATGACGTCACATCATGACATATATACGTATACAAAATATGGGTAACGCAAGTAAAGGAAAAAGTTGCATACAATTCTATTGTTTTCAAACCATTCCCACGGGCTTACACCGTAGCAACGGGAATCAGATAGCTGGTTACGGGCTTATGGGATGAACGACACCAGGTCAATGATCGAGGCAATTAATTTAAAGGGCGCCACAGTCCGCAATATTCTCCGGTTTATTTATTACGCTTTAGTTTTTAGGTTGGCTCTTATTCCGTGCCATGTAGAGACATATGTCGAGCTGAATGATGATTATGACTAAATTACTACCTTTTATTTGGACTAGATTTGTTGTTTTTTTTTTTTTTTTATTAAATTTAAAATTAAAATTAACAATAACAACGGTTTTTCGAATTACATTCAACTTAGAACTAAGCTCACGAATTTGAAAACTATATTTTTTTAAAATGTCCAAGTGCGAGTTGGGCTCGCGCATGAAGAGTTCCGTACCATTGTTGTATGGGAGCCCCTCTGAAATAATTATTTTACTTCAATTTTATAATTTTATTTGAAAGGTAATGCACATTTATACATCCCGTGAAAATTTTAGATGTCTACATGCTACCGTTATTGATATATAGCAAAAAAATACCCTTGATATTTTTTCATTTTATTTTTAGTATCTGTTATAACAACAGAACAGCGGCACGATAAACACTTATCTTGCGAAAGTTTCAGCTTTTTAGCTATTACGGTTTCTGAGATATAGCTTGGAGACAGACAGACAGACAGCGGAGTCTTAGTAATAGGGTCCGTACCTTTTAGGTACGGATCCCTATAAAAGGTCATATTTTTTTGCAGCTAATCCGGCCAAGTATTACTAAGGATTTCAATTGGTTGGCATGTGGACTCTTTAGAGCGAAAACTTTGGGTTTTATTATAAAACACTATTCATTTTACAAACTCTTTGGACTAAATATAAACTAATGCTTACTGGACTGGAATGTATCCTTCAAAGTAGTAATTTTTGCGCCGGCTTCCTCGTACGATTTATTCGGGAAATTCGCGAAAGCGCCGGCATTTTCTTCTATGTTGACGGTGAAGCCTTTTTTCACCAATTTGCTAACTACGGCTGGTACTACGGCCACTCTGAAAAATAAGATATGATTAGAATTATAATTAATATACTTAATTTAATTATAAATTTTAATTTAAAAATATTATAATATATATTTTTTATAAATTATAATTATTATCATAATAATTTCTATGTGATAAGTTCTATGCTACCTATGGAATTACAAATAAAAGGGAGGTCAATAAAGTCGTTTTGTCGGAGACCTTGATGAAGAACCACGACAGGGTGGAAAGATGTAGTGGTAAAAGAGAGTGGAAAATTATTGACGGAAATCTCGAATGTCCAATTAAGTAATAGTTGCAATATAATTGGAGGGCTCGCGCGTGATGGCTTCCGTACCATTTATCTATAAAAATGGCACAAAATGTAGACTGTATGGGAGACCCTTAAATAAACATATATTGTATTCTGTTTTTGGTGTTTGTTTTTATAACGGCAACAGAAATACATCCATTATTTATTACTTATCTAGAGTAAAAAAGTTCCTTCTAGGCAAGCGTGGTACGTCTTAGACCACCGTCAAGCTTAACATCAGGCAAGCTGCGGTCTAACGTAACCCTATTCATCGTAAAAAAACATGCTGAACTGCCAACCACCTTCCGGGTTCGATTCTCGGCACGGCCAACATCTTTGTGATGCACTAAATTTGTTTCTTTATGTATCTATGTATATGTAGTATATCGGTTGTGTTACCAGTATCTTATATCTTTAAATGAGCAAATTCTTGTATCTCGGAATCGGCTCCAACGATTTTCATGAAATTATGAACGAATGAATTTAGTATATTGGGAGTTTCGGGGGCGATAAATCGATCTATATAGCTAGGAATCATTTTTAGAAAATGTCATATTGAAAAGAAAAAAAACAGGTACATACTATCAATTATAGGGTACTATCAATTTAAGGGTGTTAAATATGTATCTATATAAAATATATATGTATGTATATTTAGTATATCAGTTGTGTTAGCTACCATAACACGAACTTAAAATGGTTCAGTATGGAGTTAACCAGCCGTGTGTGAAATAAGTCCTAATATTAAAAAAAAAAAAAAAAATGTGTTAGCATCCATAATACAAACTAGAAATGGTTCTGTAAGGGGCTAGCCAGTGTTTGAAATGTGTCATAGTATTCATTTGTTTCTTACCTTCGTTCCCCCTGCCATATCTCCTTCGGCACACCTATACTGAGCTTGGTGTAGGGTACGCCGGGTGTGGGCGGAGCTGGCGCCGCGGTGCTCGCTAGTCGGCTCTGCAGCCGCCGCAGCGACGTATTCGCCCGCAAAATGCGCACGCACCCGCACATTTTGGAGATCTAATAATCGCTGAAATAAAATAAAACTTAGCTTCATCATCATCGTTGTCGATTTTAGCTCTTTATCGCCCACTGATGAACACAGGTCTCTAAATGAACAAATTTTAGTTCATCATTGGTGGCGTTTCACCGGCACACACGACTAAACTAAATTTAAAGAAGCCCCGTCTCTTTTCATCTTAGGTGGACAGAAAGGGACAGCACATTCTGAACCACAGACAAAACAACCAAAATCACGTCAAATATGGAATGTGCAGGCAGTTTTAGAGGTGATACAAGTGATTGCCCTCTAAAGTCGCCTATATTTTCTACAATTGACGTGATTTTAGTTGTTTTGACTATGGTGCAGAGCGTGCCGTCTCTTTCTGGCCACCTAAGATGAAAAGAGACGGGGCTTCTTTAAATTTAGTTTAGTCGTGTGTGCCGCTGAATCGCCACCATTGTCATTTTCAGCTATCGTTTGCCCACTGATGAGCATAAGTCTCTGAATAAATTAGCTCCTTTTGTGCACATAGGTTCCTATAGTAATAATAAGCAACTGTATGATAGCATATATGACTTTTTTTACTTGTAATTTTGGTATTATCAATAAATGATTTGTATTTGTATGCACAATAAATGATTTTATTTCCTTTCTTGTATAAACAAAACTTTGCTTCATCGTCATCGTCAGCATTTTCAGCTATTTACCACCCGCTGATGCGCATAAGTCTGTATGTAAGTCTGTCTATCTGAATATAATAATCAATATTGTAGACTACTGTTCCAAAAATGAATAATGGTGGCGATTCAGCGGCACACACGACTAAACTAAATTTAAAGAAGCCCCGATTCTTTTCACCTTAGGTGGCCAGAAAGAGACAGCACGTTCTGAACCACAGACAAAACAACCAAAATCACGTCAAATATGGAATGTGCAGGCAGTTTTAGAGGTGATACAAGTGATTGCCCTCTAAAGTCGCCTATATTTTCTACATTTGACGTGGTTTTAGTTCTTTTGACTATGGTGCAGACTTGCCGTCTCTTTCTGGCCACCTAAGATGAAAAGAGACGGGGCTTCTTTAAATTTAGTTTAGTCGTGTGTACTGCTGAATCGCCATCAATGTATATATAAAACAGCTACGCCAAACTTTGTGACGGCATTGTTAGATGTTTAAGCCGACCCGTCGGAGTCTGAGCCGACAATAGAAACATACAATATGAAAGGATCTTTTTATTCTTTAAGCTGACCGGCACCCCGGTCTGAAAAAAAGCCATTCGCAAATAATTGCCACTGACAATAAGATGGTAAGTGGGCCAAAACATTGACGGACTGGAGACCTATGACAGGCAAAAGAAGCATCGGTCGACCATTAACACGCTGGGTCGACGACATCCGTAACAGCACAGGCAGGACATGGATGAGAGCAGTGCAAAACCGAGATGACTGGCGTACAAGAAGAGAGGCCTATGCTCTGCAGTGTACGGGCTGATAATGATGAATGATGACATCCATTCTCAGTCTCAACTGATACAAAAATTACTATGTATTATTAATGGCGGTTTGAAGTCTGACTTCTTATATACCTATTACTTATTCTGTAACTATGAAAAATAGAACGGTTCTTCAGAGCAAAGCTTTTTCAATTAAATACTCTTTAAAACCACACATTTGATAATAACGTAGAAAACGGACCTATGACCGCCATTGAGAAAGGTAATTTGTGTATCAGTTGAGACTAAAAATGCAGGTCATTCTTATTCTCAGTGGCACCAATTACGATTCGTTTTTTTTTTATTCAGACTTGGGGTGCAGTTGGTAAGTTTTGGTAAAAAGATACGTCTCTTTCTTCTTCTATATAGTGTACATATATGTCAATAAAATGCGATAAAAATGTGTCTGATAATAATTATATGACATCCATTGCGACTTTTGCTATACGGTGACTGTTTATGTTCAGTTGTAAACAGATAACACAAAAAATGGTACGTTACGAGAACAACATCATTTATAGTGCAATATCTCCGCCGTTAATCTAGATTTGACACGGCTAAGGATTATTTGATCTGATTTGGATATGGAGCAAAATATATGAACTAAAATTTAAATACATCCAACAAAAAAAAATCATTCACGTACAATATTTTGGTTTAATTTCACACGAGAATGTTATACTTATTTACTTCAAAACAAGAACATGTATTGTATGTTTTAATAATCATTTGTTGGTAAAAGTTCAAAAATTGTAAGAATAAAGTTTACATCAATAAAAACAAATATAATTAGTACAATCAGAGTACAGAAAAACTTCAATGATTTTATTATTGTTACATTGATTTTTTAGTTTTCAATAGCAAAACTTCTTTGACAGTGGAAAACGAGTGATCTATCAACCAGCGCTGGAAGCGGCAATATTGTATGTATGTCGTCATATTTATTAAAGTAATTCATTCTGCATGATTGCACCTTGGCCGCATTGAGCGGGAGCTGAGATAACAACAATTAAGATAAAATTAACTCTGATATTTCAAGACAAGATTGAAGATTGAGATAATATTAATTCTGATATTTCCAGAGAAAGCTTTATTTATTATTCTTCTTCTTCGACCAAGCGGGTGTCGAGAGTTTTAAAGCCGTCCGAAGGCCTCTGACTTTGCCGACTGTTTGTACTAAGACTAACAGCCGGACCTACAATTTAACGTGTCATCCGACCCAAGATAGCGCCTGGACGAAAATACCACTTGAAAAATGACGGTCTTGTGCATGGTCACCTATCCAAACACCGCCCGCTTCAATCGTTGCTTATCATCGATGATCGCGTCAGATCACCTTAGCAGCTTTCGGGCGGCTTGAAACCTCTCGACACCAGAACTTGGCCACTAAGCTCATACGATGAAGAAGAATGTGTTTATTTAAATTAAATATATTCAAGAATAACAAACAAATCATAAGCTATTTTAAAAGTTGGAAGAAAGTTTATATCAACTTTGTTACATATCCTACTAATATTATAAAGGCGAAAGTTTGTATGTATGGATGTATGGATGTGTGGATGTATGGATGTATGGATGTTTGTTACTCGTTCACGTAAAAACTACTGAATGGATTTGAATGAAACTTTACCACAATATAGCTTATACATCAGAATAACACATAGGCTATAGCTTATACATCAGAATAACACATAAGCTACAATTTTGAGGTTTTTAATGTGAGGTCGTAAAAAAAAACCCTTTTTTTGCGCTTACATTGCAAACGCTGACTGAATCCTACAAGATAGATCAAAACAATTTACTACAGTATTGTACAACTTAAAAAGGTCTACAAAAAAGTCCGTGATGGTATATGTTTATCTCTTAGGAATAACCCACAATAACCATTTTTTATCCTTTACTTTGTACGAGAAATAATGGCTTATTTACGAAGCGATTTTAAGCAATACACTATTAATCCTTATCAAAATAAATTATTTCATCAATAAGAACAGTTTGTGTTGATAATATTTGGTCTTTGAATGATTAAAATTGGACGTTTGGTTTTGAAGTTATGGTGAAATTAAAATATTACGATTTCTGCTGCACGGCCCGTTGCGAAGAGGGCGTGTGCGTGGGAGGGGTGTTTAGATCTATGAGTAAGGTACCCGCGCGGCTCAGTCGCGAGGTTGGCTCCCATCGCAGCGGTCGTGCGCAAAGTCTAATAATTTTGGTTTTTTTTTTTATTTCGTTCTTTTAACTACACATACGCAAAAGTTCTTCTCAGAGCTAAACTGTTGTCTAATATATAATACTAGCTGACCCGGCAAACTAGGTTTTGCCTCACTTAAGGGTATGAAAAATAGATAGTGTAGCTTATATGACACGTTCGTAGATTTACCATAGCAGTGCCATCTATTGATTACTTACTCAACCCAGTCGAAAGGTATCGACATCAGTTAGAATCATTTGGAGTTAACAGATAATTGTGACTGTCAAATAATAACAGACAATAATTAGCAGTAAATTAAAATTGCGACTATAATTTGAGATTTATACTATCCTATCTCTCAAGTTGGATCGAACTGCACATGGTGTGCGAATTTTATTATAATCGGTTAAGTGGTTTAGGAGTCCATTGAGGACAAATATTGTGACACGAGATTTATATAAATTAAGATAAGATTATTAATATTATATGTATGTTTTTATTACTCTTTATTGTACACTACGTCCTTCTTTAGTCGTTTATAAATTCCTTTCCATCCAAAGGTTGCCTGGATGAGATCGCATTAAGCGATAAGGCCGCCAATTGTGGTACACTAATTTTAAGTTAATTGTCTTTTACTGTGCCTTTTTTATTTATGTGTCCAATAAAGAATTATAAAATTTCCATGACACAATGTTAGTTACCGTAACTCCTCCGAAACGGCTTGACCGATTTTTACCAAATTTCATATGCGTATTCAGTAGGTCTGAGAATCTTCTACTATATATTTTTAAGGCAAAACAACGTTTGCCGGGTCAGCTAGTCAAACAATATTTACGGAATTGATACAAAAATTTGATACCGATGATAGTTTTTTAAGAAAATGTTTTAGACAACCTATGAACGACCATCGCAGATATTTCAAAATCCGAATTTTCGATTAACGCTATTTTTAACAAAGACTAAGTTTGGCTGTACAACGAGACCTTACTTAAATTGTTCAGTATGTTCATTTTTATTTTTGTCTAGTTTAAGTATTTGTACATAATATTATGTAAGTAAAATAGCTAAAAGTAATATTTAAGCGACATGTTGAAATATATCGCCTAGGATTTTTACATAAGAAATCCAAGCTATATCCTGACTTTAATCAGTATAGGTCTAATTAGACATAATGACATGTAAAAATTCTTTATATAACATAAGTAAAGTACGTACATATACATAGTACATATTTTATATATACTGTTTACATGCAGACTTTCCTTTCAAGATTTTTATTTTCTTGATAAGATAACGAATGTTTCGCAATTGCAATTTAAACGCCTCTCTTTGATAAGAATTTCAAGCCAGAATTTATAGATAATCAATTAAATTTTCCGCTGTTATTCTTTTCAATTCTTCTGACTTGACTTATAAAAATATTCTCGACAGTAATCTGTCCTGTTGCTAATCTGTCCAACTGAGAATGTGTCCATCCCCCAAGTATAGTATTTAAGACACTGGCATCTGTTGCCACTGCCAATGATAACAGCCACTGCTACCACTATCGGACGAGCAGGGAAACGCCAAGGCGGCATCGGTTTACGGTTGAGGTGCCAAAGGCACGTACAAAGCGTTTTGCCTCCACCTTTGTTGTCCGAACCGCCTAACTTTGGAATTCCTTGCCGAATTCTCTGTTCCCCAATGACTACAATCTAGCGATTTTCAAGGCGAGAGTGAACCGGTTCCTTCTAGGTAAGCGCGATCCACCGTAGACCTCAATATCACTTACCATCAGGTGAATTGTGGTCAAGTGCTGACCTATTCAGAGTAAAAAAAAGGCAATATATACAACAATTACTGTGCTGAGTGACGCGACAGTAGTTGAAAATCGCATTCCTTATTATTCGCTGTTTATGTCAATCAGGCCTGTGCCGCTAAGGCAACTTCGGCATATAAAACAAATGAAGAAATGGACAGGGAAGAGTGAAAAGAAAAAATGTGATAAATTTGTTTTATGTATAACTGTAAAATAAAGGCTATTTTATTATGTTATAGAGCGACGACGGTCTGTCTCCATCTAGCAAAGGGATATCCCCCCGAACACATGTTGTGTCCGGAGACGTCCGATTGTCATGCTAGGACCAGTCGTACGCGCGTTGAAAATACCGTTTGCGCGATACAGGACAAGCGCTCTGATTGGTAGCGGGCGATGAAGTGCGACAGAGACGCCACAATGTCAATCAGAATAAATAATAAGATTGTAGACTACTGCGTTACTCAGCATAGTTATAGTAGGTCTATTGCAACTAATAGCTGGGGCTCACTATTGGGAGTAGCTTCAGTTGCCAGTGGCTTAAACACCGGACTTAGAGGGGGAGGGGGTTAGTTGCCACGTAGCCATAACATATCACCAAAGTTTAATGTTTTAATATGTACGTACAGTTCGTATCAATGGTTCTTCATAAACCATAATATTAAATGCGTGTTATCTATTTTGGTTAACACTCAATACCTTATCACTACAGTCAAGTTATGACATGCTCCATACCTACCAAAACAATCGCTCTTATTTATCAGAGCATAATAAACATTTTCGCAAATAGTCTGTTACTGGTGACTTACGCGTTTACTCAATGTTACAGGTAAAAATATTATATAATGAGTACCAAAGTTTTATTACATATATTTATTTGATCACGTAAGAATATCATAAACATTCACGAATCTTCTTAATTTTCTTTTTATATTATGTAGATAAAAGAAGAAAGAAGGCTGACTGTTGTATCAAAGCTTGCAGGTAGGGAATTATATTCCGAAAATCCATGTAAGAGGATTTAAAGTAAGCGAAGACACGCGCACAATCTAGTTTCGGAAAAAAATATGGAACACAAGTACGAACACTTTGAAATAAAATTGCAAATTCTACCCGCACTCTTCTTCCAAAATTAATTCAAAAAAGGAATAAGATCGACCTAGCCGTCATAATCATTTAGCACAATCTCCAAGCAGATGCTACGTAAAATTAGCCATTATTTGGAGCATGCATGTATTTTTAAACGACCCACCTACAGCGGTACAGTAAACTACTTTTTGCGTTAAAATCTAACATAAACTTCACCGCTGTTATAATTGGGTTGCCTCAAAATAAAAAAAGGTCGGAGATCTGGTTGTTATGCGTGTGCGAGACTGCAACTGCAAGAGAGGACTGTGCAGCAAAAAGTTTTTAACCAAAAAGTTTTGAGCATTTTTTGGCTGAGAATCGAATGATACTGTGATTAAAAAGTTTTGATACTTGGGTGAGATTTATAAAATTGACTTACGTTTTTTCTTTGTGTGATAAATCGGCGCACAGAACACAGTCGGACCAGTTTCACACACGACCGGCAGCCGGCCGGCTACGACTAGGGTTATCTTGCGGGGAGGGGCGAAGTTGCGGGGAGCGCCCGTATGCGGTGCACTGACATAGCGTAAATATTTCACTAGTGAGGCGCGTAGCCGCTTTGGCTTCATCACTTGTTTCGATTTTCATACGTCCATCGAGTGACCACAGCGGCTTTGGTACGTGTTATTTTTTTTTATCACATATTTTTGTGACAAAGTGACATTAACTCTTCTTGGTGAGTTCATTGGTTCCATGTACAAAATGTAACTGGATTGTTGTTTTACCAGTAAAAGAGGCATATATAGGCCTGAGTTAATAAACTAGCTGATGATGATTATTACCGAGTTTGTAGTGTAGATGGATAGGAGAAAGAACCAGCGATACATAATTTACTCAAATGGATTTGAGATAATATTCTATAATGATGTGCTTAAAACTCATCTATCAGATTCGATGATATAAATTAATTTCAAATAATCTTGTATCATTTGTTATCATTTGTATTGTTCATATTTAAAAATAGCATAGTATCTAGTACCGAAAAAAAAATAATTAACCAAATTCTACAACACACTTGAATAGAAATACGCATGATTCAACTCTACTTGTCCAAATGTCAGTGTCAACTGTTAAAGAACTGTCAAATTATGCAAGAGTAGCTTTTTAGTTTGAGATTTACAAAATACTTTGAGGTTAGAATTAGTCATAATCGATTCTCGTGCCAAAGAAGTCAGACAGTTGAAAAATCGATTCAACCCATCACTAGGGCCCCACTCCAAGCTCCGTAGGATGTTATTTCTGTCACGCTCTCTCGCTCAGTAGCCATTCACGTCTCGTTCACGCTTGTTTAGGCGCAGCTGACTGATCCTTGCGCTTGCCGATTTGTCGCCAAGTGTTAGACAATAAATTAACAGAAGCGCCACGTAAACTACTAAACATGGCTGGGAAAAATGCAAGGCAATTACTGAAAACTGTCACTGAACTGAACATCATAAAGCCGAGAAATTGTAAGTAAAATATTTTTTATTTTTTTTTGGTTAGATAACCACTGATAGTAAGTGTGTATCCTGCCGGTTCACACACATGCTGTTCGTTCAACAAGTGGTTGGCAATTGCTCTAATAAAATTCTAACTCTCGGTTAATTGACGTTAAATAGTCTATTGCTCTGATGATCAAAGTCCAAGATATTTTATTATTTTTCAGTACTTAGTAGGTACGTGTAGTTTCAGTATTCTTGCTGACGAGTGGTAATGGAGTATGAGGGTATTTCATATTTTTAATCGGTCATGGATGACATAGTTAAATAAATGAATTTTGATACTTGATATAATTATTTATGTACTAGCTGCGCCTTGCGGTGTTACCCGCGTTATTCCGATGTTAAAAGAATGAAAAGAAAGAATATGTGTTAAATTTGGTGCGGATTTACTTTAGACTCTAATCTAGAGTCTAAAGTATATCTATGTCCATACAAAATTTTTGCAAGGTATATCTGTTCAGCCGTTTGAGCGTGAATAAGTAACAAATGAATATACTCACACAAACAAACTTTCGCGTGAATTTATTTAATTTAATAGTTTATTCATATTCATACGTTTAAAGCGGTGTTTGATGCAGTGCTTAAAGTAAATTTTCAACTGACCATAACTTCTTTTTCTCTTAACCGATTTTCACAAAGTAATTTTACTTATTATTTTTGTTAACTCCGTACTAGTCTGTGACCTATGTAACTCACCTGTGAAAAACCGCGTTCAAATTCGTTGAGTAGTTTCGAAGTTATAAAGACAGACAGAGAAAAAAAAACAAAATTGTTAGTTTGGTTTTTGTTCCTCTTTTTTAATCGCCTCTAACATTTTTTTTTAATATTTAATGTTCAGGCACTCCATTTTCCCTGACTTATAGTATATGTATCTATCGATTTACTGGGATATTTTGAATATCTACTTAGCTAATTACGATGTGTTCAAATTTCAAATTCAAAAGTCTTTGTTTAGCAACACAATTATTTTACATTAATTATCAAAAGCTCTAGGCATTTGTGGATGCTGTATAGATACTTGCATTCATATTCTGAACACTTATACTCGTACCATACATGATATATACGAGTATATATTAATATATCAACTAAGGTTGTTAACATGGCAACAGACAGTTGGTTACTGCAAAACCAGTATTTCAAGATGCATGCACTTTCATTTCTTACAATAAATTGGCCAACCAGTTCACTGCAAGTACGTCTTGTTAAAGGCGATTTATTATACAAAAAATCTTTTGAATTCATTGCAAGTTTAATTAAAATCTATGTATTTTTTGTATTTATTTAAGCAGACTAAAATATATTACAATTTTAAGCAGCATTATGATTATGATTAAAATATCATGCAGTTAACCAACCATGACTAAATCCATTTAATATACATAAACCATTTTGAATACGAGCCAATACTCACATCATTTTCCTTTGAAGTTGAATCCAGATGATCGAGATTAAGATAAATAATAATAAATCTCTCATAAAAATACTATCCTATTTGTATCGATACGGCAATTAATAAAACAACCTTTATATATTTTTTATATTTGGAATAAGTTTGCGTTTGACCACAGCTTGCCTGATGTTAAGCAACGCTGCGGCCTACGTTGGAGCACGCTCACCTAGAAGGAACCTTTTCACTCTCGATTTGAAGATCTCATGATGGTACTTCTCAGGAAACAGAGCCTCAGGCAGAGAATTTCAAAACTTCACAGTCCTTACTAAGAATGTCATGCTATGTTATTTCTACTGCACAATCAAAAACACGTACTATGCGTGCCAACTAAGAATAGGATCGCGCTTGCTTCAACTTCACACGATAACTGTCAAAAAGTACTGCTAACAAAGAAAGCGTACAAAAGAAATTTAATAATTCTATTTTTTGGTTCATAGATATAAATTTAATTATTCTTGATTTTATTACTGGATAATTTTGTATTAATTAATTCTACACATAAGAAGTACCTACCCAAGGCAAATAATAACAACACCTAAATAAAATCACTTGACAAGACATTGGTTTTGGATAGTTTCGACTTAAGTGCTGTAAGCAGTATAATAAACTATTTTTATTTGGTTCAAAAAGAAGTGACAACAATGAAAAAGAAATTATAGTTTTATAAATATGCTTTTACTTTCAAATCCTACTCATTTATGATTAATTTGCCTTAAAAATTATAAGAAATAGCAAAACAGCGTATATTAAACATATAAACTGAATATAATTTTTTATTCATAAAAATTTTCGCACACCATACACTTTGGTTATGAAGTTTGCGCGTATGCTTGAGCAAGATGGCGGTTTTGACAGTCCTATTCTTAGTTGGCACGCATAGTATTTACATATTAAGTTTTAAATTTAAATTGTAGTGTGCAGAAGTTGCCTCTTGAATATAGACCTTTCTGTTTGCTTCCATCCCTCTGTTTCCCTCGCTTGTGTCATCCACTATGGGGCACAAATCCTCTGGAACAAGTCCCTCATACGTTTTCGTGGTTGTACCTATCGGTATGGTGGGCTAGTGTTTTTATGAAAGTATCGAAAATAGCGAGGCTTGAAAATTGTAGGGCAAAAGAGCTTACCTACAACCTAATATATCTTGAAACAGGATCGTTAATGCTGTCTCAAGATCTCAGCCAAATAAATACTAAACATAAAAACTCTTTATTTACGAAAAAGTATGTACATTTTTGTATATCGACACAAACTATTACTAAATAAGTACTAGGCTTAAAAGTATAAAATATGTGTTGATGTACACTACGTTGCTCCCTGAATCCCACACGAGGTAAATCCTGTGTTGTGGGATTCAGTGCCTTCCCTTAGCCTCTAATAACTAATTATTACAATTACTTTAATAACTAAATACATAATCTTATATAATTAAATGAGCAATTCTTGTATTTATATAATTGGAATCTCGGAATCGGCTCCAACGATTTTCATGAAATTTAGTATATAGGGGGTTTCGGGGGCTATAAATCGATCTAGCTAGGAATCGTTTTTAGAAAATGTCATATTAAAAAAAACGGTCAATCAGGTACTATAAATTTTAATATATATAAATCTCGTGTCACAATGTTTGTCTTCAATGGACGCCTAAACCACTTAACCGATTATAATAAAATTCGCACACCATGTGCAGTTCGATCCAACTTGAGAGATAGGATAGTTTAAATCTCAAATTATAGTCGCAATTTAAATTTATTGCCACAATTATCTGTTAACTCCAAATGATTCTAACAGATGTCGATACCTTTCGACTGGGTTGAGTAAGTTATCAATAGATGGCGCTGCTATGGTAAATCTACGAACGTGTCATATAAGCTACACTATCTATTTTTCATACCTAAGTGAGGCAAAACAACGTTTGCCAGGTCAGCTAGTATAATACTAAAAATGTATTGGTTGTTCAATAAAACAGATGGAACAGCCAAGAGGGTGGTGGCTGCCAAGCCGGTTGTGGAGATGGATGGTGACGAGATGACGCGGATCATCTGGGCCAAGATTAAGGAGAGGCTCATCTTCCCGTATGTCAAGGTCAGTATTACAGGAAATTCTGTTCGAAATTCAAAATTCAAAATGTTTTTATTCAAATTCATATGTACAATACAAACTTATTCACTAACCCTCAAACTGGACGCATTCGCGCCCGTGCCATGGAGGCTAGTAGTCTAGTCAACAAGTGCCTTTTTGGTCTACTTTTTTCAGCAATCTCCGAAAATTATGATTGAGGTGTCATTCGATTCGGAATGGCATCTAGATAGTTTTCGAAAAACAATAAAGTTCCGCAAAAAAATAAAAATAAAAAATAAATATTTAAAGTTTTTGACCACGGATTATTGTTTATTGATCTGTCCTGTAGGCACCTGAATTTTTTCAAATTTTATTTTTCATATTTTATAAAGTTTTAATAATATTTATTCATTCAAGGCCGAAGGAATGAATAAATATTATTTAAACTGCGGAACTTCATTGTTTTTCGAAAACTATCTATATCAACTACCAATAACGCGTGGCGTTTTACGGCTAGAAACATCTACATCCGTAACATCACAGGCAGGACATGGATGAGAGCAGCGCAAAACCGAGACGACTGGCGTACAAGAAGAGAAGCCTATGCTTAGCAGTGGGCGACTACGGGCTGATAATAATGATGATGATTAACTTATTTCGGAGTACTTACATCGTAGACTATATTGATTATTTAGCCGTAGGTTTGAAAGAACATAATATATTTACGGAGGTTGCATTAACTTCTAAATTCGCTGAATCAATCAGTGTGGTTTAGTGTGGACTCAGCTGAAACAACGTATTAAGGTGCTATGGTAGCAATTTATTTACAGCTTTATTTATTATATTAGTTTTAGTGTTAAGAGTTCCGAAACACGATTACGTAAAAACCACTCGCTAGTCTTATTTTTTTAAATAGCCGTTTAATAATTAAAAATCGTATGCTTCTGTTAGTTAAAAAGAAATTAAAACGAGTCCATCAATCATTTTGTAGGTAATAGATATTATCTAGAATGGTTAGAGCGTATAATTTAAATATTGTACAATGACGATTGTATGTCAATGTGTTTCGTGAAATACCTACTACCGCCCTTGAGGCGCTTCGCTCAAATATAAGTATATTCAATTTCATTTCTTTCAGGATCAAATCCCATATCCAAATATTGCAAAAAAAAAAAATATGTTATAGTAAATAAATTTAATATGATTTACCTAATATTCTTTTTCCGACTTTACATTATTAAATAAACTAAATATAATTCATCACTATTTTTAAAATGTTTAGTAACATTCATAAAATTAATTTAAATTGAATTAAAAAAATATGTCTCAGAATACGGCGCCCTGACACCACTACAACATCGCCTTAGTACGAGGGGGGGTCAAAAAGTTCGCGGAATGGAGGGGTTATCGGGGGGTGGGGAAACTGCCGCTGATAGTTCCTAATAAGGGACTCTTTATGAGTATATATGCCAAGTTTGAACCGAATTGGGTCTATAACCTGTCAGCTACCATCGATCAAACAAGTGAATCCGGAAAAAACTTGGAACATGGAGAACATCGAGTTTCGTGCCGTCATAAAGTTCCTCACTAAACAGAGAAAACCACCTCAAACAATTTTACAAGAAATGTTATCGGTTTACGGGAACTCTTGCCCTGGGAAAACCATGGTATACAAGTGGAATAGTATTTTCAAGCAAGGTAGTGAGTCTCTTGAAGACGACCCCCTCTCAGGAAGGCCAATTGAGACCACCGCTTCAAACATCGTTGAAAATGTGGAGAAACTTATACTGGAGGATACTCGATTGAAGAAGAAACAACTTGCAGAAATGGTTGGACTATCACCTAAAACAACTTTAAATATCCTACACGACCATCTTGGGATGTAAAAAGTTATCGCAAGATGGGTGCCAAGAATGCTCAGACCACCACAGCAACAACTGCGCGTCGAGTTCAAAGGAGTTTTTAGACCTCTGCAGCGCCGTCAAGGTACAAGTTTTTGCTAAACTTGTTATTGTAGATGAGATTTGGGTTCATCCTTATGAGCCTGAGTCGAAACAAAAGTCTATGCAGTGACACAAAAAGGGTCAGCCACCCCCTAAGAAATACAGGGCAAAATCGGCTGGAAAAATCATGGCAACGGTTTTTTTGAGGTATAGACGGTATTTTATTGATCGATTATAAAAATAAGGGTGTTTCTGTAATGGGAGAATACTAAGCTGATCTACGAACACAATTAAAAACAGCCATCAAAGAAAAAAGTCGGGGAA
The DNA here is from genome assembly GCA_035578125.1 of Mellilla xanthometata. Classification (NCBI taxonomy): domain Eukaryota; kingdom Metazoa; phylum Arthropoda; class Insecta; order Lepidoptera; family Geometridae; genus Mellilla; species Mellilla xanthometata. Next base: position 7,974,877 of record JAPUBQ010000020.1, read on the forward strand.
AGTTGACAGAAGGTGTGCTGCTTTTGCATGATAACGCACCGGTACACAAGAGCCGCGTTGCGATGGCTGCCCTTCATCACTGTGGCTTCGAAATGTTAAACCATCTTCCCTACAGTCTAGATTTAGCCCCCTGTGATTATTATTTACTTCCCAAATTAAAAAAAGAGCTTCGTGGGAAGAAATTTTCCAATGATGAAGAAGTCAAGTCTGCGATTTCGGCCAATTTTGAGGACAAAGACAATACATTTTTTTTCGACGGTATAAATAAGTTAATAGAGAGATCTGATAAGTGTATTCGAGTTAGGGTGGAATATATTGAAAAATAAAAATAACATAGTATTTTATTTCATCCCCCTTCCCCGCCGTTCCGCGAACTTTTTGACCTCCCCTCGTAAATGTAATTTTTTTAATATGAATGTATAAATGTCAGTGAACATAACTCGTCTGTTTTGTTTAGAGCTGGCTATTCACCCGAACTGGATCCGAATGTCTTTGTAGATTTTGAATAATTGCATATTCTTGGGGAATTTTCCTCATATCTACTACTTTTGTTTTACGTTCAACTTGTTAGAACTTAAATTCAAACATCATTCAATAGTACAGGATACCAATTAACTTGTCATAATAAACCTTTGAGTTTACAGACACTAGTTATGCAGACTCAAACACGTCATACATGGCTGAATATTATTCTATACTGTTATGATCATTTGTCGTACATTCCATGTGCCTTTTGATATTCTTCCACCATTGTCTATTCTTCTACTAATATTAAATAGAATCTACTATTTTACATATATTCAAAACTTAATTTGAATCAACCTCTAGTCACATCCTATTGAGCTCAATAACCTAATCGTGAAAAGCGTTAACGTCATTAAACCTAATTATCGTAGGTTATCTAGCAATGGAACTATTGCCTTTCTTATCTGCTTGATACTGGGTCAATAGTCTGATCTATTTGTTATTATATTTGCATTTACTTGCTTAGCTATTTATATGAACATACTCGTAGGTATAAAACTTTTCATCAAGCATCAAGTCAACAAGACAAGTCAAGCAAAATTGTCATCAAGCGGTCGGTTGCTATCTACGCTTTTATGGCTGCTCTCCTTAATTTTGTCCTATATTCGGCTGCGAACATGTAAATGATTCGGCGGCATCCCGATTACTTTAGTTTTTATGTTATTCAGCATAGGATTAAGATATATTCTCAATCGTAGAGATCTTAAATTAATATACAAATATATCTATGTTGTAAATAATATGTAAAAATATATACGGTATATTAAAATGTACCACCGTATTATTACTGAAATAATCGTAAACAATAGAACAGAGCTTTTAATTAATTATTATCAAATCCTACCGAATTGGTGCTTTGGTGTAATGACTATCAAACTATTTCATTGAATAAATTAATTATAAATCATACTTATATGACGTAGCGCACTATTGGCTACTTTGCAGTAAGCAAACATATAATTGGCTCAATATCTTAGAATTATTTACAAAGTAGATGTAAATCGAAACTCTGAACAATAAACAATTTATTTTTATTATTTTTCTTTGGGATCAAGAGGTGAGATCAGATCAGAAATAGAATCAATTACTTTCCTCTTGCCAATGTTTGTATTTGTTGCCTCTAGCTGGACTGCCTGTATTTCGATCTTGGTCTACCTCACCGTGACGCGACTGATGATCAAGTGACCATTGACGCTGCGCATGCGATGCTCAAACATAACGTTGGAATCAAGTGTGCAACCATCACGCCCGATGAGCAGAGAGTAGAAGGTAAGATCCTGAAAACTAAATGTATGCTGTAGTACAAATCTTCCCATTGAAGGTATCGTAGAAAGACGTTGACCTAAAATAATTACATTGAATAGTAACAATGACGAGAATACGAAAATAGAGACTAAAGATGAATACTGAAGTAAAAAGAAAGTTGCTGAGCCGTATTCGTCTAATAGAATAAATGGTCAAAGAAATATAAATATCATAAGTTATTTACAAGAAGACACCTTTTGTTTCAGAATTCAAACTTAAGAAGATGTGGCTCAGTCCAAACGGTACGATCCGAAACATTCTCGGTGGTACAGTATTCCGTGAGCCCATCTTATGCAAAAGCATCCCAAGGCTGGTTCCGGGATGGACCCAACCTATTGTTATAGGTCGTCACGCACACGGAGACCAATATAAGGCACAGGACTTTCTAGTTCCCAAGCCCGGAAAGGTAAAATATTTATGTGACATTTTATAGTTAGTATTTGAAAGAATTCTACGATACTTTACATATTTGCCCACACAAATACGAATAATGCATAAAGTCAAACATATTAATATTAAACAATGGCGGCCCCAGGTCATCACCTCGGGGAACACCATATTTATCAGTATTCTCAAAGTGAATGAATTATACCATGTGTGCATGTTGATTTACGTTCCGAATTTATCTCCGACGATAGCAACTTTGTCTCGAATAGCCGTGCTTGAACTGAGATAATTTTAACTCTAGTAACAAGAAAAAAAACATTGTATAGGCTGTTGACAATACTGACTAGCAATTAAGATAATTTTACAGTGAGCCAGATAAGAAAACTTTATTTTATATCGCATTGACGTCTTTCTTTTTTTTCTAAAAGGTAGAGATGGTTTACACTGCTGCAGATGGCACCGTCCACAAACAACTATTGTTCGATTTTAAAACTCCTGGAATAGCTATGGGAATGTATAATACAGATGAATCTATTCGAGCGTTCGCCCACTCAAGCTTCCAGGTAAGTTTCTTACAATTAATTCTCAAGAATAAAGAATTTTCTACCTGACTTCGAAAGGCTAATGACCAACCGTTTATTGACACAGGTTGCACTGCAAAAGAAATGGCCCCTATACTTATCCACGAAGAACACAATCTTAAAGCGATACGACGGACGCTTCAAGGACATTTTCGAAGAGATATATCAGAGGTCAGTGTCTTTTAAATAAAAATAAACAGAGACGTTAAAAATAACCGGTCGACAGTTCGACACACCCATTCTTTGATAAATATGGTGGCAAAATACTTGTTTCTCGATAATAAGTAAAGGATACGAGAGGGAATTGATGCGGATACGGCTTTAGAATCCTAATACGCGATTAGGATTCTAAAGACGACCTTTTATTGTTGTATTTGAAGAATAAGCTTTTGTCATTCGGTGAAAGCAAGTCTCTTGGTATTATTAAACAATAGCAACTTTAAAATTGGTCATGGTGGATTTAAATTTAGAGCTCTCTTAACACAGAACTCAGAAGTACGTATTATGTGTTTTTTTATTATTTTAAAAGCAATAATACATTTTGAAATCTACGTTGAATAATAATATGAATACTATGCTGACAATAGATAATAGGCGTACACACAGGTACAAGAAGGCTTTTGCATAATATGATAGTAGAATGCTAACAAAGATTACGCACCTTAACAATAGCATAATGTTGATAAGTCCTGTTACACATTGAATACTCATCTTACATTGCACTTAGTAACTAAGGAAGGTCATATAACATTTATGAACATCACATTTGTGTGTGTCGTGAAGTACATCTATCATTGATTTCGACAAGAATATAGATCTTAAAAGACGAAACAAGATACCCCCCTATTAGGACTCTTGTTCCTATCAAAGTGAGAGTCCTTGGTAGTTTGCATCTACCATTGACTCTATCATGGACCTTTGAATAACTAGACATTTTTTTTATCTTCAGTCTAATTTAAAGCATCTCGAAATCGCAAGATAGTTTACTTTCCAATATACATCTTGTAACTTTGTTTTATCCATCTTGTAACGCGATTCCTTTTGCAGTGACTACAAGAAGCAGTTCGAAGACGCCAAGATTTGGTACGAGCACCGTCTGATCGACGACATGGTGGCTCAGGTCATCAAGTCTGCGGGCGGTTTCGTGTGGGCCTGCAAGAACTACGACGGTGATGTTCAATCCGACATCGTAGCGCAGGTAAATAAAAAACATACGAGTATATCTGTTTTTCTATCGCATATATTTATTGGCTTTGCGTATATGACATCCTTACTCTTATAAAAAAAGGGTCTGAACTGTCTTCTGAAGTTACGTCCGGGAAATCTCGAATATATTATATTAGTATAACTCTATTCAATAAAGAAAACATTTGAAAGATCGCTTACTCTTACTCGAACTTATTTAGTATTTTGTTTATCGACTAAATCTATGATTAGAGCGTACTAAAAACCCCGAAGCAAGGGTCTTTGCTCAAAGATCTTAAACGAATCCATCTCATGTCGAGCACCAAGCTAGCGATTATTGATCGCTCTTTATTTATTACCAATATTAGAGAAAGAGGAAAAGTTTGATTTTTTGTTTGTTTTTTGACGCAAATTGGCTCTACTAGAAACTACTGGACCGATTTGAAAAATTCTTTCACCATTGACAAGCTAAATTATCCCTGAGTGACATAGGCTATATTTTGTTTCTCTTTGCAACTTGGATTATTTTATAGCCCGCGCGAAGCTGGGACGATCTGTTTGTCATAAAATAAAGCTCAACCAAATCTTTCCCGCTAGGGTTACGGATCTCTAGGCATGATGACGTCAGTGCTCATGTGCCCTGACGGCCGCACCGTGGAGTCTGAAGCAGCCCACGGGACTGTGACTCGCCACTACCGCATGCACCAGCAAGGGAAGCCGACATCCACGAATCCAGTGGCGTCCATCTATGCCTGGACCAGAGGTCTGGCTCACCGCGCCAAGCTGGATGGAACTCCTGAGCTTGACCGCTTCGCTACGTCTCTTGAAGAGGTGAGTCTGTGTATTCTTTTATAAAAAAAATCAGAAAAGATAGAAGTTTTGTGAAAGACAGTTTAAAGTAAGCTTCTCCATGTATCAGGATGGATTTTTTCTGAAGGATAGGTTATTGTTTTACTAGTATCCTTACAATAATATATGTGATTTGGTCTAAGATGTAACAAGCTGCATAGGCAGCTAGAAGGTATATATTATTTTATATTAAAAAACCAAGTTTAGGAATGAGCTCCATTGGTCCCTTTCAGTAGGGACAGCATGACTTCACCGCAACATTTAGCGACCAAAGTGTTTGGTTGGTTTTATTCGCGATTTTGTTGTTGATGTGAAAAGTTTTTGTATGAAAACGTATAATTTGTGCACTGTGCATTGTAGTCTTTTACCACTATGATTTGCTTATCAAAAATAGCGGATTGGCATAATTAAAGGCATACACAGACATACGCTCCTAACTTCGATATTTATTTGTCTATTAAATTTTAGTAGATACATACGTTATTGTTATCAAAAGTTATCTAAATTATTGTGAGCGTAAGTAATTCGCTTTATTTGTACTGTACACAATAAGTCTCTGTATTACATATGATGAATGAAAAATTGTTTAAATGAACAAATAAGCCTTTGTGCGTGAAAAATTTCCATTTCGACTTTTCGTCATTTCACCTAATTCTGTTTTGGGCGTAGAGTATTATGCTACGTTATCGGTCTTTTACCTATTTTTATCGTTATTGGCGGACATGTTTATCACAAATAAAATATCGATTTAATATTGCTGGTCTGATAAATCCGCAATGATGTTTGTCAGTAAACATGTAATGCAGCTCTGTTTTCAAACGGTTTTATGTATAGAGATAAGAATATGAATGTTTAGCATTAGGTTACTGTAATATTTTTGAGCCGTCGCGTCGCTTGTTCGTAGCTGTTCTTCGTCTTAACAATTTAAATTAGAACGGAGCGAAAGAACGTGTTTCCGCCAACGAGGTTGGCGCAATGGTTACCTTGCCGGACTGCCAATCAAAAGGTTCCGGGTTCGATTCCCGGCACGGCCCACATCTTTGTGCTGAACTAAATTTGTTGGCTGTTGGTGTTAAATATGTATCTATATAAAATATGTATGTATATGTAGTATATACATACATATTTATATACTGAACTAGACATGGTTCAGTATGGGGTTAACCAGCCGTGTGTGAAAAGTTTCCTAATATTTATTTGTTTCATTTATTATTTTACAATATCGTGCAGAAATCATAATTTATTATTTATATTTAGATATAATAAATTCAATGAACTATTTTTATTTACATTATAATTAACAGTCAAGTACTGCCGATAACGCAAAAAATGCAGTGGGTGTGCCGAGTTTATTAAACCTTGCCCCCAGATATCTCGGTTTATTGGCAAAAAAATGCAATTACGAGATAATTTTTTCTTTCTAAAGATAATAAGCTTAATGAATTTTGATTACAGGCGTGCGTAGAATGCATCGATAGCGGCAAGATGACTAAGGATCTGACGATTTGCATCCACGGGTTGGCAAACACTAAGGAGGGCATGTTCTTACACACTGAAGACTTTTTGGAAGCCATTGCTGAGCAACTCGAGCGTAAACTATCTAAGTAAATGATTAGCTAATTAGAATGAATAAATACTAAGAATACTTTAAAATCTAAATGCAATACGTAGTTCAATTTATCATTCACATAACACATAAGCAGCTCACTATACGTTCCCACTGCTGAGACTCAGGGCTGTATTAGGGGACCGTATAAAGGGGGTTTGGTCCTATAGGATAAAACTGACTATGAAAGCTAGATCTACGCCCGAGCTACTTATAATAATACTAAACCCAGTCGGTATTAAAAACCTTTTTCATGGAATGTAAGCTTTCTGTGATATTATTTCCTACATTTGGTTCGTTTCTTTACCGATTTTGTTCTTTCTGCGTCCACTGAGAAATGTTTAATTTTGTAACTGTTTTGTAAATACGATAAACCTTGTGAGGTTTCGATTATAAATTCAAATCAATTTTTAGGAAAAGCTTTCGAAAATATAATAAAACTGAAATGAGAAATAATGGCTTAGCATTTTTACCAGTTTAGATTGTTTTTCTAGCTTAAAAATTGTGACATATGCAAGAACAATTTTCGTGTAATATAAAAAATATTATTACTTATACAAAAGAATCAGAGATCAAAGCTGGGCAAGTCCAAATGATTGGTAGAAATAGTTTTTCAATAGCTACTAAGATATTAACAGCTGATTGCATAAAATATGAAATTAATTTTGTAATACGAGACTCGTAATGTAAATCTATAAATATGATTTATTATTAGTAATTATAATTTCTAGTTATCGTTTGATCGCATGTGAATGGCTAATTTACAAAAAACAACTAGCTTCTTTATTAATTTATCTGCAAACTTGCCCTTGTAGTATTTATGTGAAATTGTTAGATTGAAAGTCTTATACATTGTCAGACTGAATATAATGGAAGACTGAATGGTTCCAAAACTAATGAAATTGTACGTTTGGAAAGAATGAAGAAGGTTTTTGAGAAGAAGAAAACTAAATTAGCAATATTTCCCAGTTTATTATATTAGATATTCTTCAGCGCTTGAAGAATATAATTGGTATAAAATTGAGATTCCTTTACAATTATGTAAACCTGCATTTGATTTCTTACAATAAATATTATTTTTAATAATACCTTTTGTTTTTATTTCTTTGAAGAATTCATCTAACTATTTGTACTTATAAGCTAATTATGTTTAAGTTATTCTGTGGTTTAAGTAAACGCAGCCAGAATAGGTACCTTAATCATCATAAATCAATCATCTTAAAATAACTGAGTTGTAAACTTTTTGATAGCATCATAAATCAATAACTGAGTTGTAAACTTTTTGATAGAACAGACATAGTGTTGGGAAATTGATTTTGGCTGCAAATTAATATCAGGACAAATCTGGCAATTTCGCCAGAGATTCTTTAGAACATAAATATTTATGACTATTAATACTAGTCTATGGCTGACATAAATCTAACTTATTATTTTTAGAGATACATAACATATTATGTTAGAGTTACTCGTAAGTCAATCTTTCTTTGACTATTTTAGCAGACTTGCACAGTAGAAAGGTAAGTTATTAAACTCAGTAATACTGTCCATGGACCAAAAAAATATATGTAGACGCTAATCCATCACGTTTTCATGAATATTTTATTTATTTATTACTTCTTATTTAATTTATTGGAATGCACAACTATGATAATAATTAGCAATACAAATCTACTTTATAATAGCAGATTATCACATTTAAATGCTTTTAGTTCATTCCTAACGTCACAAAACAAAATTACAGTGTAAACTCTGTATAAAGACACTGAAGGGACTGCATTTTATGGCGTTATAGAGAGTGGTCGTTTTATGGAGAGAATGAATCATTGTATGAATTACAAGCTAAACCAACTAAAGCCAATTGATTTGGACGCTTTAGAGAGTTTGTCGTTAAATCGAGTGACGTTACATGGAGCTTACACTGTATTCCCATTTTATTAGATCCGCAGACAATATAATTATTTTCTAAATATCACATTAATTAATACACTCTTATGAGATCGTCATCTTTTACCACCTCATACTTCACAAGCCCCCTATATTTGACCAACAGCTTATTCCAATAGCACGTGACATTATCATCAGTCAATCTCTCCCAAATCTCTCGAAATCCACGTTCAGCGATTTCCTTGGCCAAAGAGTCGTTTTCTTTGAAAAAATCTATGTACTTCTTTATATCCTCTCTCTTTGCCGCTGGACTTATTGGCACGTAATGCACCCACGGTTTGAGTAGTGGATAGAAGAATTCCTGCCAATCGTCGCCTACATGGAAAACTAAAGATTTGCAAAGAAACAGATGTTTGAATCTAAAGCTAGCGGCAACGCCTCGGTAGTTGAATAGATATTTGTATTGGCAATGATCTTCGAATGAGACTTCTGAGGCCGGTGGCGCGTATAGGGTGTCCTAAAACAAATGTGATAGTCAGGATTTTTTTATATGCTAAAATGTTATTAGAAAATATGTAGCAAATTATATTTAGACGAAAATAGAAGGAAATGGATTATGTTAGCTTTATAAGAAATGAGTACATTAGAGGAAGTTTCAAAGTAGCACTAGTGAGTGAGAAATTAAAGTGGAGAGTAAAGGTTAGCGTGGTATGGGCATGTGATGCGTAGAGAGGAGATGCATGTTAGTAGGAGATGTCTGAAAATGGAAGTGCAAGGAAGAAGGGCAAGAGGCCGACCGAAGAAGACATGGATGAAGTGTGTGAATGAGGACATGAGAGAGAAAGGAGTGAGTGTAGACGACGGCTGATAGAGGAGAGTGGAAGAGGAAAATTTGCTGTGCCAACCCCACCTAGAAGGCAAGAAAGAAGAAGAAGATGGATTATGTTAGCTTTAGATTGAGAAATAGTATATTTTATGTAAGATTAGTAAACTTTACCGATACTAGATGTTTGGTAAACTTGTTGAGTTTTACATGAGCTCTTTTTAAAGTAGGTAAGCATGATTCCAGTTAATATTTGTATAATGTTATTTTGATTAATATTTATATTTAAATTGTCAATTTTGTTTATAATGTTTGTTATAATATACAAAGCAACGTTATAATATTATGTTTTATGACGAATACAAGTGCTCTTAAGATGCGTGTGGCTAGTAAATACAGTAGAAACTCGATGAACCGGACTAATTATTGTTGTTAGGCATTCATAAGCATATGCAGCACACTGTACGTTCCCATGGCTGGGACTCGGGGCCTTCTCTTACTAGAAGAGAGATATAGGCAATTATCCTCCACGCTGGCAAAGTGCAGGTTGGCGGATGACACACATATAAGGATATTGTGGTCTTGAAACATGTTGGTTTCCACACGATGTTTTCTTTCACCGTAAAGCGAGTGCAAACCACACACACATAACTCTGGTTTTATGAAATTGTAATTAGAATAAGCAGATGTGGTAAAATTATAAGCTAGCAGTAATAACTCACCTTATCAGACTTCCAAGCTTGATTCTTAGTGTACTGAGCATCAACCAGATCTGGATGTGACCGAGACAGTAGAACCAGCGGGTCCCTCTCCTCACTGGTCCTTGATCCTCTGAAAAACGCCTTAGTGATCTTCTTTTCCCATTGCCATCTGAAAAAAAAAAAAAGTAGAAATTAAAGGTTAAAAACCCCCCAATGTGACAATTTGGTACGGCAGATGGCAGGCGCTACGCCTGCCATCTTGGATCTAATATTATAAATGCGAAAGTTTGTGTGTGAGTAAGTGTGTATGTTTGTTATTTTTTCACGTTCAAACGGCTGACCCAATTTTGTTGAAATTTGGTATAGAAATAACATTGACCCTGAATTAACACTTAGGCTACTTTTTATCCCGGATTAACGCGGATAACGCAGGGCGTAGCTAGTAATAGTATATATTATTGTTCAAGTTTTTTAGTTTTTTTTTTATTTCTAAAAATAAATAATATTAAGTCTTATATCCTAAAAAGACTACGTCAAAGCCCCTCGCCCAAACGTACCCATTAGGCTGGCAGCATTTACTCGCTGAATCGCGAGAGAAATTTGCTGCCGCAAGTATTCCCCAGCCCCAGTTATTTAGTTAGTTTATAGTCCCTTTTATTTGATACCCGTTTTGAGGTTGTTGTGAAAAATGTAATCCACCATATTGTGGCGGAGGCCTTTTTGGGCCAATTTTTATATAAACAAAAATTGTCTGCCTGTGTTTATTATTTCAACAAGAAATAAATAGACACAGACCGAGGGAGGGGTTACAGTGGGTACAAATTCCAAATAACTTTACTGCGCCCCATTGCAGGCGGGTATCTTGTTGAAGTTGTCTCCCTAGGAAAAAAATATATGACAACTTACTTCTTATCAGCAGCAGCAGAAATGCTGTCTCGATGTTTGTCCCACCGGCCAATACCACTGGGATAGAGAGATATGGCTGGCCCACCTTCCCAGAAACTCCAAGCTGGGTACATTATGTCATAGTAATCTTCAGTCTAAAATGAAAAAAGATTATTGTAAAGCTGTTATGCTGCAGCTACTCCTTTATATTCAATCATTATTATCAGTAGATTTTCCCCCATTGCTAAGTATAGACTTCCTCTCCAACACATTGAAGAGTAAACTTATACGAAGTTTAATTTTTTTTAAACAATACAGTTAGTCATTTGACCAGCAGGGCAAGAACCACACGAAGTAGCGTCGCTCTAGTGGAGCATGTTTAGTATGGAATAAATGGCTCTCAAAGAGGTAGTAAGAACACACTGATAGAATTTTCAACTTTAGAGTAATAGCTAGCTAGGAGAGCACTACAAAATACTCTACCATCATGCTAAGATTTCCTCCCATAATGGTGTTCTTTCACCAAAGTGTGCGCTGTTTAGCAGGGATCCACAACCTAACAAGACATAAGGGGGCCGCACGACCGACTGTATTGTCATTGCTATAAAAATCGAGCCTGGATCAAAATTACCACCTCTATGCGAAATCAATATCTCAATATCCAAACAAACAAACATGTTGCAAGCAATTACTTCATGTTGCATGTTAGGATTAACTTACACTAGCATTGTTGCTGTTAATTTATATTTTGGTATAAAGATATTTTAAAACTGAAACTGCATGCTTTGCTCAGTTTACTTGGTCAATATGACTAGATTAATATTATTTTTACAAAGTTACCTTACTGAATGATAGTATAGGTGCTTTAGCGTGTCCCCAAACTCGGTTGAACTGTGGCCAGTCCCGTGTGTTGATAGCTATTTCCATGTCAAGGAGTCTGGGTGCTAGAAGTTTGATATAGTGTTCTATACCGTCACATCTTGCCGGAAAGTGACAATTCTTTTCCCTGTACAGTTTACCATTTATTATCTGAAATAATAAAATTTTGTTAAGGTTTGGTTCCTGTGTCACAGATTTTATAGATATAAAAGTCTATTTCAGGCAACAAACTACTTTTTTGTATAAGCTGATATAACTGATGTATTTTATAGCAATATGTACTTTGTAAGACTTACATTACTGTACATTAAAGTTAGATTTCCATAGCCATCATTTATATAGCAACTGCAAATTTTTGAACATTGAAATAATGTTCAGAACTTAACTACAGCCAACATACAGACACACAGTCTGTATGGGGCTAATCAGACATGAGTGAAATGTGTAAAAAAAATATTTTGGCTCTAGTTAAGAATAAAGAATATTTATTTAAAAAAAGTTTTTAGTTAAGTACAAATGAAAGCAACCTTGGTCTTAGCATACTAGTTATTATTCTGTGGTCTTACTTATAAGGTACATGTTACTGTACTTATTTTATTTGTACTTGTATGTTATGCTGCATAAATGACTATAATTATGGCCAATTAATACAGAGACTTCACTCACAGTTCACTCTGTCAAAAACTTACTTGATATTTGGTGCCTTTTGCTCGAGCAGTATCAAACTGCTCCTTTGTGATTCCATCTCGAAAAGGTTTCAAATCATTCTCCAATACTGTGTCATAGCAATCACAGTTATGTTTGGTACATGGAATGTAGTTTTTCACAGCTGAGTTTATTTGTTGCAGAATTTTAGCAGACCATTCATTTGACTCTGTAAATGTGAATATAAATGTGGTCTTGAAACAAATAGACTAATTAGACACACACATCTGGAGTGAGGCCACAGAGAAATTCGGAGAAGCCCTAGCGGTTTCTCTTGATAAATATCAAGAGAAACCGCTAGGACTTTGAGCTACAAGAGTGTATTACAAAACTTGGTGCCCCACTGAAATGATTATCATACTGAGTTACTCCATCTTATAATTATTACTCAGTAATTTAACCGAAAAATTTTCCCTTCAAATGACGACAAAGAAGAATAAGTAACTTACTTATTCTTCTTTGTTCCACACATTAACCAGGTACTTACCTGGTTAATGTGTGGTACTCCCAAACAAAAAACTAACCGGGAAAACCTTATTGAAAATAGGTATTCAAACAAATATAAACAATGGTACGGCGTTTCGCAAATCCAGTGTAGTATGTTGGGTGGCTGATTTATTACCGAATATAAAAGAAATTATGGTGAACTGGAGAGGGTGTACTGTAACCTACCTTTGCTGTATTTATTTGCAGTCTTTTCATCGGCTCCGCAAGGTTTTTCAATGGTACAGACGTCATTACCCACACTTATTCCTAGCAACGTTACCCAAATAAATATACAACCGAAATGAAACATAACTGAACAAACTATTTTAAAGCCAAACAATTTTTATAGGAATTGAATTAGAGTTAGAGATTTTAGAAAAAATCTACTCTACATTAAAATCGTTGAAAATTAATCGAACGTAACGTAATGTCCAAGTCCAAAGAGTAAAATATCATAACAAAAGGGATGTCATAAAAAAGCAAATAAATAAACTTCACTAAAGGATAGAAGGTTAGTTTTCTATAGCTTGAGCCCGTAGTTTGAAGTTCAAACCTTTGAACCCGTAAAAATAATCTGTGTTTGGACCCGTAGAAAAGTATAAATCTGTGCGTAGAAAGCTATGTGTGAACCGTAGGTTTGAACCCTCAGACTTCTGTGTTTGAACCAGTCAGTTTACTATTTAGAGTTCACCCTGTGACCCATCACTACTCTAAAACATTTGACAGATACATTACAATTGACAGTGGCATTCGAACTTTTTTTTCATGCCTTATCGAATGTGACAGACCACAACTAGAAATGTCATCAGAGTTCCATTATTATTCAAAATATGCCAGGAAGTTTAAATAATGATCGAAGTTATTATTTTTAAAGATTCTTAGCAAGTTGTACTTATGAACTATAAAACTATATATGGATCATATAATTTTCCAACAATCCTAGAGAATATCTCTGCAACTTGGAACCCAGAAGGCGCTTTCAAACATGTTTTAGAATTTGTAACGGCTGCTTTATGTGAAATAAAACAAGATTTATGGTCTATGAATTTATTAATTTAAACTTAATTGCACTTAAGTAATAAAAGCTTAACGGGGGCGATAAAAGAAAATTATATTACATACATTTAATTTAAGGTACACATAGATCAAGATTATGATAAAAAAATCAAGCAAGATCTTGAATAAAAATAGTAGATGAGTAACAAAATTACATAAGTATTAATTTCAAAGATGAAGAGATTAATAGACATTGACTTTAGTAAAATTTACCAAAAATAGAAAAAATATCAAGAATAATTTAAAATTTACTTTAAGTATATTTTCTTGGTATTTACTTTGACGCGCCACAAGAAATAACAACTTAAAATGAAAATATGTGTTGGCATTAGATTAAACAAAGTAGATTTTCTTATCTGTACACCAAAGCCTTACAAAGATAAATGAAACAATCAGTTAATGCACTAAACTACAATAAACACTGATTGTTTTTTATTTACAGAAAAAATATCTTAGATGAAAAATACAACTTGAAAGAAAATAAAGGAAGAATCAAAGAACAATGAGAAAAACGAAATAAGAAAACAAATCATGAAGTTCGTTCGTACCTTTGGCGTACAGTAAGGAACGCAAGAATAAATTAAAGTTAATTAAACATTCAAAGCAGCAATAATTTCTGAGGCTGTATCAGGGTTCATTGATTAAAATCCCTTAGATGACACAGTACTTCAATCTACTGGCAGAGTGATTTCATTTGGGTTTCATAAATAGTATCGCAACATGTTTTAACCAAATTATATCCAAACACTTGCTCCAGAATATTCCTTTTCTTCTCTTTAGTAGAGCTACCACAAGTTTTTCCTAATGTGCAAAACTAAATTAGTTTTTTTTCAAGCTCTGTCCATAGACAAAATATATATAATTTTTAATCTCATTGGTACTTGTAAGCACTTGAAGCATTTTTATTTATTTTGTTCGACAATTTTAATCGATTTTAATCTTATTGGTACTTACAACTACTTGAAGCAATGATATAATTTTTTTAAAATCTGTCCATAGACGAAATATAAACAATTTAATCTTATTGGTACTTGTAAGCACTCGAAGCAATAATATAGTTTATCTATGGAGAGAACCTAAACAAAACAAAAAAAAATAGATTTACGCTTTTTTTTTAAAACTAGCTCTACTTCTAAGCTGTTCTAAAGTTTCTGCGGATGATTATAAGTAGTAGACTAGTTGAAGGTCCTATCGGGGAAGATGGCCGGCGCGACCAGGGTCCAGATGTAGAGACCCACGCACAGCCATGAGGATGTGATCTTCACCCACATCGAGGCTACGTTCTCCTTCGTCAGCTGCGAGCTCGGGCTGGGGAAAAAGTAAAGTTTTTTTTTTCATTTATAAATAACATCATAACATTTATTCGTTTCAATACATTATTGTGTCACTTTACAGTAAATTCCTTAAATAATAATATAAGTAAAATGGTCGTTTTTAACTATTATTTTCATTATAAACTTTTTAATTTTATTCAACTCAATTCAATTCAAATTTGTTTGAGAAATTTATAACAAAATAACTGTATATTCAAGATTTTGCCCTCATTATCGCCTTAACCAAAATCGTACATGAAATAGCGAAGGTTTAATATCTCGTCGTTTTAGTGTCTGTAATCGACACAAAACTAGTGCTTGTTATAGTCTTAATCTATCTTTATGCTCAGCAGTTGTCGATAGTGGGCTGAAAATGATGAATGATGATGATCAGCACAGATGGCGCCACCCGTCGCTTAAGAATCGGAGTCAAAAAGCAATCGTCGGCTAGTGGTGAGCCATAGCGGCTAAAGCGTTCGGCCTGGCCTTGCCGGAAAGCGGGTTCGAATCTCGCTGGTCGTATTGTGGTGTCTCTTAACCCTTAAATGGACAATGTTGTTTTTAAATCACACATAAAATTGATCTACATTGATTTTTTTTTTAATTTTTGCGCAATGTTGTTTATAAGCAACACTCAAGTTATTGCAAAAAAGTATAGTAAATTAATGTCTAGATTTTTTTTACTAATTTTTCCTAGACAGTCATATGCACATACACACAAATATATTTTTTAAAAACGTGAAACAAAAATCGTCCATCTACAAAAATAAATTGTTAAGAAAAATCAACTTGACACTCACTTGTACCAGTTGGTAAGCGTCATCATGATGTAGAGTGTGGCGAGAGCGAACACCACGTGGAAGAAGCACCAGGAGTAGGCCACTCCGTCTTCTTCGTTGTCGAACACCTTGGCCTCGCCGCGGCCCGCCTCCCCGCCGTCGCCTTCTATGGAGCCATAGTCTGCGCTCAATGCGCGAACACGCATGCAATAGTTAGAGATATACCCGCTAAGCTATCGGAGTTACACAGTGGTGGCGATTCAGCGGCACACACTTCTTGTCTTGTCTTGTCTCTTTTTGTTAGATTTGACTAGAAAGGGACAGCACGATCTGAACCATAGACAAAACAATCAAAATCACGTCAAATATGGAAAATGTGAGCCATTTTAGAACGCACCCATTTACATCAGCTCTAAAACTACTTACATTTTCCAAATTTGACGTGATTTTAGTTGTATTGTCTGTGGTTCAGATCATGTCGTCTCTTCCTAGTCAGAAATGATGAAAAGAGATAGACCTACTTTAAATTTAGTTTAGTCGTATGTACAACAGAATCGCCACTATTGGTTTTTTTGGATTATAGTAACTTTTTTTTGTTGTTCAGTCTATACCTCCTCTGACAATGGTAGTCAGAGACATTGTTAGACCAAACTTATTCGAGTAACTCCGATAACTCTTAAACTAAACACACACATACGTAAGACATGAAAGGGCCGACTTATATTAGGACACATTTCACACACGGCTGGTTAACCCCATACTGAATTATTTCTAGTTCCGCAGAGCCCATAGTGGTTGCCAGCTGGCGGCAACGGTCAACTGCGTTCATTTTATAACTACTATACTATAATGAAATAGTGATTTTTCATATATTAATAGCGGACTAACTTTTTCGTTTATAATATTGGTAGAATTTTATTATATGGATCTTACTAAGACTTGACAGAAAGTCTAATAAAGTACCAAAAAGTAAAAAGACGCATTAAGAGATTTTGACAATTAAAGATACTTATCATATTATGAATATTATTGAGAAAACTTTGATTGTTTATTTGTATATATGTTATTTGCTTCTAAACTATAGACTATAGTTATACAAACGGTTTCGCCACAATAAAAAACCTAAAGTAGGATATTCACTCAATGTATAGCTAGCTACATTTTTATCGTTACAGCCAACACAGTAAAGAAATGGAATGAAATAATGTATGTGTGTGTTTAGTCCTAAGACGCTAAACTAGTATTAGGATTAGACCAACTAGACAAAGATTAAACCCAGGATAAAAGTAATACACACAGCATAAGCAGTCTATATATTTGTTTTCAGAACTATATGTTCCCACTGTTGGGATTCGGGACTTTCTCTCACTAGGATATATGCCATAATCCACTACGCCGGACCAGTGCGGAATGGCAGATGAATGAAAAGCGAATTACGCGCAAAAATTTGGAAATAAAATAAAAGAAAATGGGTATTTGAACCTGTTTTCTTCTTCATATCTAAGGAACTTGAATTTTTTGTTTGCGTTTCTGCGAAAAATAATGAAGTATTACATTTTTATACTTTATTATTTTATTGTATAGCTCTAAGGTAAGCTTTTGAAACTTCTAGAGTGATTTAAAAAAAAAATCAGTGTAGAAAAGCTACATATGGTGCCGTAGGCTGTTCATATTTAGAATAATAGAGTTTCTATCCATAACGACTATATGCGTCAACTCATACACAAAATAATCGCGCTCTATCTACTTATCTATGTTATTATTGTGAAGTAGGTGAAAAAAT
The DNA here is from genome assembly GCA_035578125.1 of Mellilla xanthometata. NCBI lineage: Eukaryota > Metazoa > Arthropoda > Insecta > Lepidoptera > Geometridae > Mellilla > Mellilla xanthometata. The sequence continues at coordinate 7,992,609 of JAPUBQ010000020.1, forward strand.
GCTATATTGGCAAGTTTGTCACGACTTAAACAAAAAAAAAACATACGTAAGTTTCAAAAACGTCTACAGTAACCATGTTTTATAGCTCGTGCGAAGCGATGACAGGCCGCTAGTGTAACTATACTAGCTAATGAAGTCGGTTAAAAATGACTATGCCATATTTCCAAAGCAATGGAACCCCAAGTTCCGGACACAAACTCATAAAGCCGGTTAGTACGGGAACAAAGCATTACTTGTAACATGTATGAACGGATGAGTCATGGTACGGATGAGTATGGTATGGTATGATTACGGCGTACCTTCGTTAGCAATGAGACCGCCGGGCCCTGCGCCGGCGCCGACGCGTCACCGCGGGGAAGCACATACATTATGGTTAGTGTTTCATTGATCGGGGATGCACATTCATTCGCACCATAAACAAACAAATACTAAAGACATTCAATCTCTTGTTTAAAATCGTATCACTTAAAATAATTGCCTTCTGTTGCGTGAGATGTCGCTACGTGTATCGAATTATGAAATTCAAATTAATCGGGTCCATGAACTTTTGAACCTCGAATCTTAACTACTTGCGCTGGTGGTACAGAATAAATCAGATAGATGGAGCTTATAGAGTTCAACGTAGCTGCACGCGGTCTAGCCAGAGAGACAGATAAAATAAAGGTCTTTTTATTCATTATAAAACTACTACGTTAAGCGCCATTTATTGTTTTTTTTCTTGAAACAACTGCACTCGGGTCACGCAATCTACTATCATCATATACTATGCGACTGCAGCGCGTCTTACGGAATTTGGCGGCAGCTAGGCTACACGCTCGATTTGCAGAGCTCCATTCAAATTTCATCGACAACTTTGACATAATCCCGTGATTTAGGCCATACCTACTACCCGTATTTTTTGCCACAAATGACCAGTAAATTTTGGCCATACCACTACATACTATCCCTATTTTCAGTTTCAAAGCAAATGATTGTGCTCTCCCACGACCAAAAATTACTTATAAATAAGGATAAACGACTGAGATTTTGTTGCATAAGTGTAAGATATGTGTTTTGATTTAAAATTTGTTAAGTTATCTCAGTGAATTGTGTTGGGTAATTATTGTATTGTAAAGTTAGTGCTAAGACTGTATTTTTTTTTCAAAAAGAGGCTAGTATTTACCATAACTCAAAAATATATCTAAGATATTCTGTGTTTTATGTCAATAAAGAAATTATTATTATAATTATTATATCTTTAATTATATCAGACACTGCTAGTTTCTCAAGATTATTTTGTAATGATTACACATTATTTTTACACTAGTTGGGCTTACGCTTGATCACAACTCACCTGATGGTAAGCGATATTGTGATCTATGGTGGAGCGCGCTTGCCCAGGTGAAACCAGCTCATTTGTGCCTTGAAACACTCATAGTTTTCGGAAAACATAATGTTTGGCAATGAATTCCACACCTTGGCAGTTGGCACAATGAAGGTCTCTAGGCAAACTGCTTCTTAGTACGCGCCTTTGGTACCTCCATGGTTTGACGGTTTGATTTGAGATTACTAAGAGAACATATGTAGAACAATAATCACCTGCATTGCCCTCCTTAGCGAGGATATGTTCAGACATGGTGATCTTTGAGGAAGAGGACGCGGTGCGGATGCTGGAGTACAAGACGCTGCAAGCCCAAATGACCAGCCCGATGATCGACTGCTTGTCGAAAGATGCCTGTAATGTACGGACAAAATTGTGAGAATTGAAAACTATTTCACTGGAAGGTTTTTTTTAGAAGGATAGGCTCCCGTTGTGCCACAGCTTGATAATAAGCTTTATTAGTATGAAATTAAAATATAATATAAAAGTTAAACTTTGAAAGTTAGAGATCTTCTAACTCTCATGTGTGATGTTTATATTGTCAGATTGTTAAATAATAAATACACACTTTTAATGATGTAAAGAAAAGTTTAATCTGACAATTTGGAGTATGTCTCCTATACCACTTTCTTTTAGTCGTTAATACAGACCACACCTACGCGGAAAGCTTTTTAGTGGGAAGGGGGTTAAAACAATATAATATTGGTGCAAAAAATGTAGTAATAGCAATAGTGATAACAATAATGTATAGTGACAAAATAAGACATGACAAAGTGAAAGAGGAGATTCAAATTTATTGTATCTAGTTTAACTAGCATTGATTATAGATTCAACGGGAAACAATATTTTCTTCTATTCCGTATGAGCTAAGTGGTCAAGCTCCAGTGTCGAGAGTTTTCAAGCCGCCCGAAGGCTTGTGACTTGGCTTAACTTTGCTTGTACAAGATTAACAGCCGGGGCCTATTTAACGTGTCATCCGACCCATGATAGCGATGACACTTTTTAAATTATAGTTATGTGCAGTCACCCATCCAATCCCTAGTCTCGGTGATCGATGAATAACCGACCGAGTAAAATTCACAACTTTTTTTTAGAAGCCGAGGTACGATTAGCTAATCAATCGTACGACAAAGTTACAATCAATGTTTTGCATTTAAAGTCTGTAATGAAAAGTTAAAGTAGAAATTTTGCGTAGCAGTTATTTAATGAATGAGTTAGTTCTAACGTTCAATACTAGATATCGTGTGAGAAGACATACACATAAACAGATCTTTGTTCCTGATATGTAAAAGGCGTTATGCTTTTTGTATTTCAGTTGTGCTAATTCGGCACGATCATAGACCATGTTATTTCCCAACGAACCACATACTTTTTTCTGTTACTCCTGGTAAAAACTGTCCCTTACTACCAATGTGATGGAAGTGACAAAGAACTCGCATGACAATTCAACAGAAATATAAAATTAAAATCTAACTTGGATACTTATGAAAATTTGAGGGGTGATTTGATTGATTAACATACCCAATACATATCTTCCTTCGATTCCTGGCGAGGCAGTTTAATTGTAAGAAGAATTCATAAATACATACTTATAAATATATATATATGTAGTACACAGTTAAGAAAATTATATAGTTGTAAGGTATTAAATAAATAAATAAAATATGCAAAGTCAACATTAGTAGGCATTTTCGTCGTAGACCAAAGGAAAGGTATACATACTCGTACATAAAATGCCGCTCAATGTCAGAGGACATCCTTTTACACAATACAGTCGGTAGTGACGGTCCTCTGGCCCTCGAGCCCGACTCCCCCAGTCTTGTGGCGGGAGATGCGTAAGATGCATTCCGTCACGTATTAAAAGGCATTTGACCAGCAGAGCGCGTAACTAAAAGAGTCAGTAACATTCTGGCCGAAGGTTGAACATCAGGTGAGTTGTGATTAAACACAAGCCCGTACAGTGTAAAAAAATGCCTAATCTGGAACTGGCTGTCAAGGAAGCGAAGACGGACGCGGAAGGTGGATGGAAGCCAGGTCAACACGTGTTTTGATCTACGCGTATACATTTCTTATGCTTGGTGGTAGAGCATTTTCTAGTCCTCGCCTGGCTAGCAACCACCCTCAAGTTGAACAATCTGTCGCCAAGAACTTAACGATGTAGTCTGGCTTCCTTATTCCAGCCAGTTATTCCAGGCTAAGCATGCTCCGCTTCAGGCCGGAGTGTCACTAACTCGTGGGGTCACGCGCCTGGCAGGTTCCTATACTTAGCTGTATTATATAAACAAAAAGGAAATAAAATTAATATTGCCAATAACATACCTGATTACTTCCCCCGGTAAGACCGTTACACTCGGCGTCAGCGTTGGACAGCGCTGACCAAGTCAAGTACATGACGTATAGAGAGACCACAGAAGACTGGAGAAGACCGGAGCGCGGCTGGTGTTCTTGCACCGCCGGCAGGATGGAGATGCCGCTCGCAATCACCACCAGGATCATGTTGATTGAGATGAAGAACTTGGACAGGTCGCAGCCGCTTGACTGTGGAAACAATATTACTTTCGAGTTATGCTTGGCAAAAAAGAAAAGTGTGAAAACCATTATGGTTTTCACACTTTTTTGTAGAAGCCGATGTATGGCAAATCTAACGACAAAGTTAATATCTATGATTTGCATTCGAAGACAGTGTGAAAAACATTATGGTTTTCACACTTATCTTTTTAAGTTTCCAACGAACGTCTACCATTATATTGTTAATATTACATTTTTAACTCAGTCGGGTCAGTTTTTTAATCTTCGGACAATTTTGTCTGACATAACCCCTTCTCGTGGGGCTAGTAGTCAGAATCCTAGACTGCAAGCATGATAGCCCAAGGTCTAAGTCTGAATCTGGGTGAATGTGCATGTACATATGGTCTGTATGTCTATAAAGTTAATAGACATACATAACCATAAACGTCTATGGTAATAGACATACATTACCGTAAATGTCTATGGTAATAGACATATATTACCAAAGATGTCTATAGTAATAGACATACATTACCATAGATGTCTATGGTAATATACATACATTACCATAGATGTCTATGGTATTAAACATACATACCGATCTCCTATACAGGTTGAAAGAACTTAAAGGACCTAAGAAATGTGCCCGTGTCAAAAGAAAAGAAAGTTAAATTAACCAGGGATGTGACATCTACATTAATAGTAAACGATAAATTAGTAGATTCCTTAAGTCTCAAACGCTCCAATTATTTTGTGTGACATATGTCCTAATTATTATTGGAATAAGTACAAGTGTAAAAACACTAAATAAAAAGAAGACTAGTTAAAAATAACTTACTTTAGTATAATAGACATAAAGCAGCACAATCCCAGTAAGAGCTGCAGCGAAGCAAGTCAACATCGCGAGCAGTAGAGCAGCGTACCATCCTCGCGACTCTGTCTCTTCGTAGTTCGCTGGAGAAGTGAAAGAAAACATTAACTGAAGAATAAAACTGATACAAGCTAGCGTATATTGTGCATTCAGCAAGAAGATTCTTGGCAACCTATTGAATTTTTTTTTGTTTTTTTTTCACATTCACACACGGCTGGTTAGCCCCATACTGAACCATTTCTAGCTAGTATTATGGTTGTTAACACAACTGATATACTACATATACATACATACATATTATATATAAATACATATTTAACACCCAGACCCACAGCCAACAAATTTAGTTAAGCAAAAAGATGTTGACCGGGCCGGGAATCGAACCCGGAACCTTCTGATTAGCAGACCGGCATGATAACCTTTACGCCAACGAGGTCGTCCAACAAGTGACTCTGGCGTTACTTTGCGGAAATCCATTGCAAATAGAAGACAAAATTAAATATTTAGTGTACTTCCGCTGTGATGCTGGTCTCCTTACACCAGGAGACCAGCCACGCGGAGTGAAACTTCGTTCTGTTAGGAGGGTAGTTTAGGGACTACTTTACTGGTGTGAGTTGTAGTGGAGGTGTGGTGGTCGGTCGGAGGAACATACCTAAATATATTTTAATATTTCAATTTTTCCTTTGCTTATCTTAATTTGGGTTTCAGATAGTTAACGACTTAATAACAAAACTTAATGCAGAACGCTTTTTCACTGTGGGCTATGTGGACGATCTTGCTATACTGGTGTCCGGGCACTTTGCCAGTGTGGCCTGCAACCTTATGAACAATGCCATGAAAATCGTTGAAGCATGGTGCATAGAGTTTGGACTAACAGTCAACCCAAACAAAACAGAGTTAGTTATGTTTACAAATAAAAGAAATTTTGGTATGTATAAGCTGCCATCTCTCTGCCAGCAACAACTATCACTGGCAGGGCAGGTAAAGTACCTAGGGGTCATTTTAGATAGTAAACTAAACTGGGCAGCACACTTAGAAAGCAAAATTAAGAAAGCTACAATAGCATTCTGGCAGTGTAGGAAAATGCTCGGTAGGACATGGGGTCTAACTCCGAAAATAACTCTATGGCTTTGTAACACTGTTATTAGACCTTCCATATCCTATGGAGCACTAGTGTGGTGGCCTCGGACACGGCAAACCAACGCAATCAATGATCTGAGGAAACACCAAAGACTAGCTTGCTTGGCGGCTACAGGTAGTATGAGAACCACCCCCACAGCCGCCATGGAGGCGTTACTAGACCTAACACCCTTACACTTACACATACAACAGGAAGCAGCAGCTTCTGCCCATCGTCTTAAAGTCCTTGGATTATTAAGACATGACAGTAGAGCACTACACACCACTATTGTAGACGAATATAGTAGCTGTGACCCTACCATACATTCAATATATGATAGGGTCCCCTGAGAATACATTTTCTCCAAGAACTATAAGATACAGCTTCATGAAGAAAAAAGTGACAGCTCAGGGCTGAATGAGGTAAGAATTTACATGGATGGCTCAAGAATGCAAGATGGAGCAGGAGCGGGAGCCTATTCGGATGAGTTAAACATACAAATAGCTACACCTTTAGGTGAGAACAACTCAATCTTTCAGGCAGAGCTTGTAGGCATTATACAGGCAGCAGCGGCAGTGCTAAGCAGAAAAATCGAGGACCACAATATCAGATTCCTCACCGACAGCGCTGCAGTCCTAAAAGCTCTACAAAGGTATGACCACTCATCAGGTCTTACAATCCAGTGTCACAAACTTCTTGAAGAGGTATGTAAGCATAACAAAGTCATCCTACAATGGATTAAGGGACATAGCGGATCAAGAGGGAACGACGCCGCCGACGAGTTGGCGAGGAGGGGTTCAGGTATGCGACCAATAGGTCCCCAGCCTACTATACCTCTTCCGTTCAACCAAGTTAGAAGCTGGATCAGACTACGTACCAGAAGACTACATAAAGAGTACTGGGAAGGTACGGTAGATTGTAGACAATCCAAAGAGGCGTTCCCGGAGCTTAACTCCAGATATTCCCGGAAGCTTAGGAATCTAAGACGGGATAAGCTACGACTGATTGTAGGAGTTATTACTGGTCACTGCAATCTCAGTAAACATCTACATATGTTACAGCATACTGACAGTGCTCTGTGCAGGGGATGCATGGAGGCAGAGGAAACGGTCAAGCATGTGCTTTTGGAGTGCAGGAGCTTGACGAAACAGCGAGAAGAATTCCTCGGGACACCGAGGACGCTGCGGGAGGCCTGCGCCGGCGTACGCGAGCTGCTGGCCTTCTTCAGCGAGATCGGCTGGCTGGATTTGCGACCGCCAGTCGGCCCCTACGCACAGTGGAAGCCGAAGGACTTCTAGTTGCGGAAAGGAGCCTGCACATCAAGTATCAAGTAGTAGTAAGTTGGGTTTCAGATCACAGCGGAGTACAGAGTATAGTAGTGAAATGTCAAATATATCTATTTTTTTAATACAGTGTAAACTCCATGTAATGTCACTCGATTTAACGACAAACTCTCTAAAGCGTCGAAATCAATTGGCTTTAGTTGGTTTAGCTTGTATTCCATATGATGATACATTCTCTTGATTTAATGAGCACTCTCTATAACGCCTCTATATAAAGCGGTGGTAATTAACGTGTGTATTTCAATCAGAGGGTCCCTGGTTCGATCCCAGCCCTACACCAATGACTTGTTTTTCAAGTAATGTGTGGATTTGCACTCGCTTTACGGTGAAGGAAAACATCGTGAGGAAACTGGCCATGTTTGAGGACCACAACATCTGAAGACGTGTGTCACCCGCACTTGGCCAGCGTGGTGGATTATGGCCTAAATCTCTCTCCTTGTGAGGGATGGCCCCGAGTCTCAGCAGTGGGAATGTATAGTGGGCTGCTTATGCTTATGCTATAACGCCATAAAATGCACTGCTTCCTTCAGTGTCGTTATATAGAGTTAACACGGTATAAGAGTTTTCTCATAATATTGAAATTATACTTACAAACCCATCTCTCAGCCCAAGTGTGAGCAAAGTCTATGATAAGTATGAGCTGGATGATAATAAAGCCGAATCCCCCGATCATGCCGAACACCATCCAGGTCGATGCGAACGAGCCTTCCGGAATGAAGAACGCTCCGATTATACCGCCGATTACTAACAGGTACTTGATGCCCCAGAAACTAGAAAAAATAAATACATTACAAGTTTAAGCTTAAGATTAAAGATAAATAATTTATTGACCTTACAACATCTCGTCGCATTTGGCAACTCATATTTACTTTGGATTTAAAATTAAATTAAATGTACCTAATTATAATCTATTCAGTCAACTTAAATAAAGATTCCACTAAGTGCATAGTCATGATTAGTCATAGTCATTCCTTTAAGGAGTACAGTGGATGACCTTGAAAAAAATGTTTCAGTGTTGTTCTGAATTTGGCGTGGGGCAATTCAATTACTTGACGGGGTAGTTTATTAAACATCATTATTTTATTATACATTCCTTGTTTTTGTACTTTGGCTAATCTGACACCTGGTATTTTTAAATGGTCCGGTTTCCTATAACTATATTTATTACTCGAAACCAGTAAGTCCTTCTCATCATATATTTCTAGTAAACAGTTATAAATATAAGTGATACCATAGTCATTATTTTATTAGTTTTGAAGTGCTTAAGCTACCCATTGTCAGGAAAAGGTCGAAGGCCAGGAAAAAGTGGAAGTGCATAGTAAACAGAATGATCGACAATTCATGCTTGATACGACCTTCAATAATGAAGTTGACGACTGAGAAGAAGACAAGATTTACGTTATGTATCTACTTTTTTCTTTGGCTTTGTGCTTGATCGCTTCTTTGCCTGATTGTCTGATAAGTGTACTTTTGTACCTTACCTTAAATAAACTGAAACTGATATCACATTGTATTTTAAGGCGGAGCGCGCTTACTAAGCTGCAATGTCTTAAGAGTTTTGGTACCAATCAGGATAAAAATTAAAACAATATCATTTTTTCCTTGAAAATAGTACATAAGATGGTATAAATATTTACATAATTAATTCAACCCTCTACTATATTTTATAGCCAGTGACATATACTCCATGGACAGGGACAATCATATAAAACAAACCTATTCCGTTTTGGCGCACTTTCGTAGGAAATTAGAATAAAATAATTAGTATTAGGAATATGGACAGCATTTGTATGCAAAAGTATGCCAAATATGAACACAGTTTACTCCCTTAATTTCTTAGGAAATAAAAAGACATTTACATTGTAAAGCGTTTATAGTTTCAAATATTCTCTGGGCTTGTTCTATGTTTATAACGCAAGAACTCTATGATCTCAAGATTTTGCATGTGAATTAAAGAAAATAATATATAAAACTAAATATGTAGTTACCCATTCTGTATTCCGGCTCGAGGGTCCTTGGATGATTTGACGCCGATCGTGATAAGAGCCATTACTACGAAGAAAAGGCATGTCGCGAAACAGATTCTGTGAAAGACCAAGGGTGTAAATCATTTATACTATAATTCTAGCTGACCCGGCTAATGTTGTATTGCTTTAAGTACAGTTAACACTATAATGGATCAGTTATCGAGCGTGATGAAAAATTTTGCACTAAATTATTTTAGCTACTTATATGTCTATTGATAAAGCAGTCAAATACATTTTATGTGCTCAAAGAAGTATCCCACAACATTAAAAAACCTTTCTCTTTGTCTTCACTATTTTCACTTTAGGTGCAAAGTATAGAGTTATATCTTCTTTATATCACTACTATTCGTCTATGCTTACTATTTCTCATAATTTACAAAACATAGTATCCATATTTAAAAAAAAACATATTATTTAGCTAAACTATTCTTATTTTCACATTTTTTTTAAGAAAACAAATTGTCTTGTTTTTTTTTAATAACAGACTTCAAAAGAAGAATATCTTTCTCTTAAAATCTCTGTATGTTTTTGTTTTATGTCAATAATTTCCTATTGATTGCGGCGTTATTTTGCGGAATCCATTGTAGATAGAAGATCAATTTGTTGTTACCTGTAAACAGCTAAATATCCGACAGCCTGACTGCAATCCACTTTCAGAGTACCCGGCACAAGTTGTGTTGAATTCTCACAAAATGGTACCTGAAATAACAAGTGTGTCTTTATAGCTGGTTGCAGAAAACTTGCTAACCTGTGATCAGTGTATCAGTGGACTTGGTTGTAAAAACATTGTTTTTGGACTGTGGACTTTAAGCAGACTATTTAAAATATAAAATTGTTTTAAAAAACAAACAACCGACTTCAAAAACACAACTAAAAAGGGAAAAATAATTTTAAGTTTTAAAATTTTAAATCAAATCAAGAATATATAAATAGAATAGGAGAGTTTATTTCATGTACTTATAAAAAACTATTTGCAATTTTTACTAATCCTGTATTCTTGGAGTCGGTGCCAGCAAAGAAAGACAATTGAAAATAGTTTTAATTTGTTCTTATTAGATGGCACCGACTTCAAGAATATAGGATTACTAAAAATTGCAAATAGTTTTTTATAAGTACATGAAATAAACTCTCCTATTCTATTTATATATTCTTGATTTGATTTAGGCTTAAAATTATTTTTCCCTTTTTAGTTGTGTTTTTGAAGTCGGTTGTTTGTTTTTTAAAACAATTTTATTTTTACATTTTTAGTGGTTGGTAATGATATTTTGTTTAAGTTTTAGCTATGGAGAGCCAAATAAACTTCACGATGAAAAAATTTGGCGTGTGCCAAGCAGGCAACCAATTGGGAGCAAATCGAGCTGGATGCGAGCGAAGCGAGCGCGAAAATTTTCACCGTATTTGTTCCAACCGTTTGAGCATAAAGAGGCGGATGCGAGCGAAAAGAGGCGGATGCGAGCGAAAATTTTCACCGTATTTGTTCCAACCGTTTGAGCATAAAGAAGTCCAAAGCAGCACAAATTACATAATGTTTGTTGTGCTAAAACTTACTAGAACCAAGTGCGAGCGAAAAGAGGCGGATGCGAGCGAAGCGAGCTACGCGCGAGCGAAAATTTTCACCGTATTTGTTCCAACCGTTTGAGCATAAAGAAGTCCAAAGCAGCACAAATTACATAATGTTTGTTGTGTCAAAACGTACAAGAACCAATTTCGAGCGAAGCGAGCTGGATGCGAGCGAAGTGAGCTATGCGCGAGCGAAGCGAGCGCGAAAATTTTCACCATATTTGTTCTAACCGTTTGAGCATAAAGAAGTCCGAAGCAGCACAAATTACATAATGTTTGTTGTGTCAAAACGTACAAGAAGTAATTGCGAGCGAAGCGAGCAGGATGCGAGCGAAGCGAGCTATGCGCGAGCGAAGCGAGCGCGAAAATTTTCACCGTATTTGTCCGAACCGTTTGAGCATAAAGAAGTCCAAAGCAGCACAAATTATATAATATTTGGAGTGTCATAAGCCCAGAACATCCTGGGGGAAATTCGAACGAAGCGGGATAACTCCTAGCGAAGCGAGCGCGTAAATATTTTCCTTATCCGTTCGAGGGCCTTGTCTATTAATATATCAAATTTTACAGTTCCTTCTTCCACTAATTATGACTCAAGTGGCCACACTCTGGCGTCGAGAGTTTTTCAAGCCCCTGATTTAGTTTGACCCCTGCTTGTACTAAGAGTAGTGGTCCAGGCCCAACAAATTAACGTGTTATCCGAAGCACAGTAACGCCCAGATGAAAATAACATTTTTTTTTTATGGAAGTCTTGTGCATGGTTACCCATCCAAAGACTGGCCGCATGGGCCGTTGCTTAGCCTCGATGTTCGCGTCAGATTACTTTTGTTAGCCAGGCTGCTAATTTTATGAGCGAAATCTGTATTGCCGTATGAGCGCGAAGAAGTAAAATATGTTATCGAGTTATTTGGGCTTCCCACGGGAATAGCAATGACTTTTAAGATAAAAAGTAACCTTCGTGTTATACAAGGTCTAGTCTACCCCCTATATCAAATTTTAGCGAAATCAGTGTGTCATGTGTTATTTGGTGCATCCCACGGGAACAATAATTATTTTCGGGATAAAAAGTAGCCTATGTGTAAACACAAAGTCTAACCTATCTTCATTCCAAATTTCATCAATGTCAGTACAACCGTTCGAGCGTGAAGAAGTTAAAAAGATTTATATGTTATTTAGTGCATCCCACGGGAATAGTATTTATTTTCGGGATAAAAAGTAGCGTATGTGTTAACACATAGTCTTACCTATTTTCTTCTCAAATTTCATGAATATCAGTACAGCCAAACGAGTTAGAATCTCTCTTCATGCGTAAAAATAACCTAACTTTTTAGGTTTTTCTTCGATTTCCCTAGGAGTCCATCATCAGAACCAGTTTTGGTGACAATGGGACCAATTCAGAACCATACTCTTTCAATTAAAAAAAGAATTTTGAGAATCGATCCACAAATGGCTGAGAAATCGGAAACATACATAAAAAAAAAAAAAAAAATACATACACGTCGAATATATAACCTCCTCCTTTTTGAAGTCGGTTAAAAATTTCAACTAAGAGTGATATAGGCACATCAGCATAATAAAAAATAATGTTCAAGTTCTTTAGTTTGAATTTTCCCGCCCATCGCACTTGAATCACCTTTCGGAGATTCAAATATTCTCGATACTTGGCTCATACAGAAAATATTTACTAACTTTACGAGTTTGTATCTTGATTGATAGGGAAAATTTTTCGAATTTCTGGCATAACCGTTTCTTTATAGTCGCAAGGGCGATTGGATGAAATGGATGCAGATAGTTTTAACTCACACAGCTTATTTCATAAACCCTTCAATAAAACTTTCTTTCATTCATATCTAAACAATTTTGTTTTGAGACTATAGTAATCAAGACAAACAACATAATCATAAGGTGATAAGATTTCACTGTTTTCTAAGTATAAACTTGTTTTCACATCTTTATCAATCGAGACCACATGACAAACAATTAACTGGCATATGACTGAAAATCTCAACTAGGGCAAATAGCTTTAAGTCGTAATATTCATCGTTAAAAGGAAAATTATCTGTGGACCTACAGTGGATCTTTATCTGTGAGGCCTTTGAGACCATGGCTAGTATGGAATTCGAAGTACAACATCATTTTTAATTGCACTACATTTCTAGCTCCCCACGCATTTGATCATTGATTTTTCATCCTGTATGTAGTATGCCATAGATATGTACACAACACATACTCATAAACCCAAATTCTTGAAATAAAATAACTTGAAAAAAAATTGTCTAGGTTTTAAGGGTTGGTTTTTTTTTATTCTTTTACTATATGCATAAATAGCCCGATATATATGTTCCCAATACTGGAACATATAGCTTTTTCATGAGGAGATTAGACCTCAATCCACTACTTATAGCTAAGTACAGGTTGACAGATGATGACATCTTCGGATATTGTGGTCCTCAATCCTCTAAGTTTCCTCATGATGCTTTCTTTCACTGTAAAGTGAGTGCAAAACCACACATAACTTGAATTGTCCTTGGTGTACGGACAGGATCAAACCAAGAGTTGTCAGATTGATAACTAGATGTTTATCCTCTAGCTTTTTATAGTCTAGATGACAAGATAAACAGATAAACAATTTTATTGGTAAAATATTTCATTTACAAGTCAAAAGCAGATATTAAATGTCACAATTCAATAAAATATACACAGTGTTAACAAAAAAATACATTAATAATGGCAATATCATCACAACATCTGACGCAATGACAGTGGAACAGGTACAGGTACAGGTGCTCCTTTACTAAGGAGCTTGGATGGCTTGGGTAGGCTGGTAGGGGGAAATGCACAATATGCCTCCTGTGGTTGTGTGGTAGTGGTTGTCAATGCAGGTCTGATCACCCCCATTAAAGAATAAGAATAATGATAATATCTTATCTATCATCTATTTCTCTTGTATAGTATCGAAAGCATTTCATTTGGCTACAAAAAAAATCGTCAATTGAGTAAAACATACTTTAAATGAGCCTAATTTTTAACTTACATTAAAATATATTATAGGTTGAGACATTAGTAATTTCTTTTGGGAGACTACACCTTTACCTTCAGCCTTATTACGTGAGTAAGGTTCTCGGCGCGAGTGAGGCGCACGCTCGGCGGCACCAGCACATCCGCGCGCCGGCAGCTAGAGAGCACAAAATGTAAACTGACCTTTTTCAACTCATCCTGCAAGCCCGGTGCTAGTGTGATGCAAGCTACCACCATCATGATGAGCAGCATCACGGCGTACATGAGACGAGAGGAGGTGGAGTTGGCACATGATGGGCATGCTGAACAGCACAGTGAGCATGCTGCACTGCCGCAGCAACACGCCAGCTGCAGATATTATTGAAGTTAATCAATAAATGAAGTACAGAGTTCTCGAAATATGTTTGATGATTTGTATGGTATTTTTATTTATTTTGAGTGGTTCACAATTGGAATAAGTTGTTTCAATTGGGGAATTGGTTACAAAGAGAGGTCATTTGCTTTAGTGGTATTTACAGGTTGATTTTAATGACATTTGGTTGAGCGAGTATTAGATCAATACTATATTCTTAAAAGATTTTGTTTTATTAAATTTAAATTTCTACTAAACAATTATAATGTAATGGTGCTTATTTATTATATTACCATTTTAAAACATTATTTAGTAATTGTTTTTGGCTATGCCCTAATAATGTATTATGCACGGTTAAAATCTACTTCACACATAAGTTTCTGGTAAGTAACATTGATTTGTGTCACCTTACATAAATGCTATCTATTTGTGAAAAAAAATTAGGTACTACACACTTGGGTGTGTAAAGTTAAACCCATCTGTGGTGCCTGGGCAATGCATGGAAATAGAGGTAAATACAATAGAATGTCAGTATAAAGTAAGTTACAATACTTACACAACAAAATACATTTTTACAATTCACAAAAACCCACAAAAGGAAGCTTAGGTTCAATTGCTAAATCAAGTTTACCCTTGGTAGACTAAAAAACTCATTAGAGTCAAGTTTGTCTGCTTTGTTTAACAAATATTTTTGAGTCAAATCAAATCAAATTGTTTTTTAATCAAATCAAATTGTTTTTATTGGCACATCGGTAAATTTGGTACCCCTAAGAGTATCACTAAGCTGTGTGACCACTAGTTATTTAGTAAGTCAAACAACATAAAAATATAACTACCGTAAATGGAAGCATTTATTAGCTTTTATTGGTTTAACTAGGGTAGAAAAGTCATGGGTATTTACATAGAATGGTGAATCATCAACATTGCATTATCTTACTTCCTAAGACTAATTAAATTAATCTATAGTTCAGTTCTTACGTAGAATATGCAATTTATGATGTAGAAAAATCGTTAAGATTATGAATTGTAGAAAAATGGAAAACAAAGAAAGTTGAGGAAGGTGCGAAGTGGATAAAGACAAAATGGTTTCTTACGTTTGCTGCAGTGCATAGCCCTAAAACGGCTCCCATAGCGACGCCTGAGGTTTGAACTTGTGTCAAAGGTTATTGTAATTTAATTTTTGTATTATTCCAGAATTGTGAAACAAGAAGACAATTTCATGTAAACTAAAATCGATACAAAACACTTTCCTTTTTCGCCTTTGATTACTGATATCATAGAGTAGACAATATTATTGACTTGAATAGATGGATGGAAAAATGTTGCCATTGTAATTTTTATATATTTTCTAAAGTCAGTATGTATCATTTGTCGTTTATCGTATATCGATTTTGTCATCATTTGTCGTTTGAACGCCTTATTAGTTGTCCCGGCAAAAGTTAATATTGTGTTTTACCACGCTAAAAGAAAAAAATAAAAAAACGTGACAAAATACTTTCAATTCTACGGAGATTATGTTGGAAATAATGATAATTATTGAAAATCTGTGACTACCAGCTTATACAGTAGTAATGTAGAAACTATACCGAAACAACAGCAGGAGTAGTGGCAGTCAAAATGTAAGCAATAATTTTCATTCAAATGCTATATATTTATTATACTTAAAGAATATTTTTTAGGCTGAAACTATACTTCTCAGTTACATGTATATCATCACTTTTATAATATTAATGGGTAATTAATACTTTGATCTCAGTAGTGAACGGTAAAAAAAATATATTTCGTACTATATTCCTCGGTAATCAGAAGAGGTGGACGATGGGAAATAATTTATTTATTGGTGTAAGTGCCTTAACTAAATATTTTCAAGCACCACTATGCAGTCGCCTTTTAGAGTATAGCCAAGCTTAGCTAAAAATTGTATAGCTTAACAATACTTTATAATCATGATATTATCGACATTGACAGCCTGGTAATCATGACAGTTACATTAGATCGAAACTCTTCAAAATGAGTCCATAATGCGAAGCTAATAAAAAAGAAAGACCATAATGATTTCCAGTATCAGATATATCTCAGAATGTATTGATTTTTCGTTTCCGTGTATCCTGTGATTGGTGCTTTTGTGGCGGGTAAATTTGTTCAATTCTGAGAGTTTTAAAGTTAAGAACGTATTGACGAAACTGTTAACGTCTTGTTATATTTATTCAGCGAAGAATATTTGTTTCAATATATTTAAAATGTCGTGTGTTTTTAAAATATAGATCTCTGATCCGGCACAAAAATAATTAAATTTTAGTCCATGTTTTTCCTGACTATATTTTATTTTTTCTGCTATATTCTGTGATCCATGATGTATCCGACAACCCGCACTTGGCCAGCATGGTGGATTATGGTCTCTACAAGCGAGAGGAGACCCCGAGTCCCATCAGTGGGAACGTATAGTATTTTTTTAATATTATGACTCTTTTACACACGGCTGGTTATAACCCCATACTGAACCATTTCTAGTTTGTATTATGGTGGCTACCACAACTGATATACTACATATACATACATATATTGTTTATATAGATACACGTACATATTTAACACCCACACCCACAGCCAACAAATTTAGTTAAGCACAAAGATGTTGGCCGTGCCGGGAATCGAACCCGGCATGGTATCCATTGCGCCAACGAGGTCATCGGGTACTAATGCTTATGCTTATCTGTGACCTATTTAAGTATGCGTGTATGTATTTTTATTCCCTTGTAACTTCTAGAAGGCTGTATATATTTCAGCAACTAAGGTGGTATAAAGATTGGGATTCTTTAGAATAAAAGAAGATATTGATTCTAATAATTGAAGTATATTTTTAAGACACACAAAATCCATACTAAACTTATTGAGGTATAATATTTCAGGCAAATAGACTACTTGAAGTAGCTCGTAATAAAATAATAACATTTTTTCTCTTTTAATATATTTCCATAAACTGTTTTCTTGTTAAAATAATTTCATTGAGTAGACAGGTATAGTTATAGGCTTCACAGTCAAATTTCGTTCGCTAGAAAATGCATTAATAATAGTGTTTATTATTAACAGTATATTTAGAGAGCTTAAGATGCGACACGCTATAAGGCTGTTACATACTGCTGTCAAATTTATACTTTATTTTCCAGATTTATTTTATTTTATAATTTTTAAAATTCACGTTCACAACTTTACAAATATTTAACACATTACTTAACAAAACGTTCAATAAAATTGTAATATTTATAAAATCAAATATTTGGAACACCTCTGGACCTTTCACGTAGTATAGATACACTATAATATTATAAATTAACATCGTCTATTCTACGAAAATGTATGTAAAATATAATATATTCACATTAAAATCAAATTAATACATAGTAAAGTATAAATAATTTAGAAAATAATAAATATAATTATTAATATCACAATAGAGTAACTGCCAGCGATTTTTGTAACATTAAAACTGCTTTCTCATGATTGCTTGTAAAAACTTGATGTACTGAAGTTGTTTTGGACCAATCAGATACGAGTATATTAGGTAGATTTGATAGTTGAAAGTTTGAGGTGACCACCGCTGGCAGTATTGGGTAAAACTGCTGTGATATTGACAATAAAATAACCATAGAACTTAACCAATCGCAAACAACATAATATATTTGATCATGTTGCATTCTTAACCTACTGGTAACCATTAAACTCAACATGATATCGCTGCTCTCCGTCTAACAAGAAACAATATGTCTTCTTAGTCTATAATTACTTTATTGCTGACATGTTGAGTATATATAACTCTATTCTTCTTATATAATATTTATTCAAAGCCAAATGAAAAAATATCATTAACTTATAGCGTAGGTAATAATTTGTGTATTGGATTTTTCAGTTAAATAATATGTTAATTTGTAGGTGATGTATTTCAGTACAGGAGATTCTAAATGGGCACTTTTTTACTGCCATAACGAGTAAGGCCCAAAGAGTTTTAGTAAGAGAGAGGCCCTGCCGACCACTGCGTTGCCATATATTGCAGAAAAATAAAGCCCATTGAAAAGCCCCTTAACAGAAACAATATTACAGACACAAATAATGAATACATTTCAATGGAAGGTAAATATAACGGTTTGGCCTTGGATCAAAAATTAACTGCTATTGTACTTTACAAAAATCAATTTATAATGAAACACATATTGCTCATAGACTTAAAAGTAGATTTAAAATTTAATACTATATATCTAAGTTTTATTTTATAATAATAATATATGCTGTCTTATTGCAAAAATAGTACGTTAACACGGACCGCAGCGGTTAGATATACATCTATTACAAAGAAAATATAATGCCTAGTTTGGTATCTACACAGTTTTATCCAGGAGACATATTTTCTATAATGAAATTGCCCACATAAATGTTAATAAACTTAATTATAGGTACAATTAATGTTTGTAAGTAGGTACCTAGTCTAATATTAAATTATTCACCGTAATAATATGTTTACCGAATTAGAGTTTTGTTAACTTTAAATTTAATTTAATGTCGAATGAAAATTACGTAAGTACTTATTTTAGAAAAAAAAATAAACAACAAAAAGGCGAAGGTACCTACCTACTGAAATAATTAAAAATGTGTTGAGAAGATGTTTAATAGATATGGAACTATGGAGAACATTTCATTTAACTTTCATGATTTATTTAGTGCTTTTGTTAGAGAAAATATGTACAACTAGAAGTACAGAAATTATGGCATGAGAGGTGATACTGTAGTGATACATTATTCACTAATAGCTTATCTGCGAATTTACATACATATTTACACTGATGCATGGAAATAGGTCAATAGCACGCGTGTGATAAAACCGAGTGATAGGCATTTAAATTATTATACATCGGCTTTAAAACAATACTAAACTGTACTTTCATGTAACTATTTTAAAATAAATAATTTTGTGTGAAAACAGAACTTTGAATTTTGGATGGCTTTATTTTTCAATAGCGGTCGAAAATTTGTTTGGCAATAATATTTATTAAATGTTGAATATATAATTATGTAGCGAGATGCATGTATCTAGGTACATATATATATGTTTTATACACCCGAAGACAAAAGAGACAGATTTTGAAACAATTTTTTTGAAGGTCAATCTTGTGTTTGTGCATATGGTATAAAGAAGTATCGAATAAACACAGGATATTAAATCTAGTTGGAGCTAAGCAGCTTAAAAGGTTTATTTAATGTAAGTACGTAATTTCTCATGCAGGCCGATCACTTGTAAATTCTTTTCTTTCCTAATATTTCGTAAGACAGGTCATAATATTGTAAGAAAGAATAAAGAAAAGACCAAAGTGACAGGAAAGATATAAATCTTGATTTTTATTAACCGTTTTACAAAAATAAGACTTAGATTTCCGACTAGTGTCCATGTAGCCAGAATAATGTCGCCGAGTAACACAGCATCTTTATGATAATAATAGAGGCGATTTTCGAAACTATTCAATACTTTGCATTAAACAATGAAAATGAATGAAATGGCTGTTTCAATTATGCATTTTGTACTGATATGTAGCAATTTGTTTAGTATTAGTTTATGACTTTGGTGTTGAGTGAATATAAAATTGAGCAAAATTTTGGCTAAATAAATTAATACAGTAAGTAAACGTATTTACAAATAAATCACTAAAAGAACAACGTGTCTTTATTTTAAATAATAATAATAAAAAATTAAACTATTCATTTCGCTATTACAACTAAACTTAAAATAATAAAATAAGAAAAACTCTTTAATAAATCATTATTATTATGTATAATTTTATACATAAAAATCTAATAGCTTCAAAATAAATTGAGATCGGAATATTTTCACAGTTATTTATTATGATGTTTAAGAAAATAATGTACCTAACTGGCATGCCTTGCGCGAGGCATTGCGCGCCATTTTATATCTGATCTATGAGAATCACAGTTCCATATCAAAATAGAACTTTTGAAAATTATCAACTATATCAAAAATAGTATGCCTATCGAGCATGTCTGAGATTTGTATCGCTACAATTATAAAACTAAACTCAAGTATACGACGCTAGTCTTACTTCAAAAGCTGCATATGATAGAATAGATCGATGTACGCAAAATATGCCAGACTTCTTAACTAGCTAATTCATAGAGGCAGCTCATAAATATCACTCAATTTTGGTATAATGTTATTTGTATAGCTCTTATTTAATTAAACTTATTCAATCTCTAGATAAAGGGAAGAGTAACCAATAAAAGTTTCTATTTAGTCACACTTTACCATATTGATATACTTTAATTAATAAACTTACGTCTTCTGGCTAAATTGAAATTAACGTGAAAATATTCCATTTGGCATATTTCCAGTATTGTACCTTACGTTATTAAATACTATTATTATGACTTCAAATTATTTATATCTAAGCTGCTATACGTAAGCCGTGGTTACTCCTAGATACTTACAATATGGCAGTTGTATCTAAGTTAGCTGAATTGTATCACCTTACGAGCTAACGTGATAATTTGGTTTACTAGAGCGCGAACTGACTCCCAGTAATTCCTGAACAAACTAGGGCGTTTCGTTTCAAAAAGACAACTTCATGATGTTCTATCACAACCATTATTGCAATGAAAACGTTATTATATTTTTTTGGTAATATTCGCAGGTACATCACGTATTAACAAATCAAAGAGCCAGATATAATAGCACCTTTCCGAATGCGGAAAGTGGCAAGAAAATGATCCATTGAATCTAGCAGATATGGCATAGATTCTTTTTATAATTAATAAAAATAAATAAATACTTAAGGTTTTTTTAATATTACTGTTACAGAAATTGAATAATAAAACTAATTAGTTACCTGCCCAGTTAAATACTGATGATATTTAAAATGTCTCAAATTAAAAAAGGAACCATCCAAACAGAGAGTTCCTTTTCCATTAGACTGTTAATTTACGAGTACCATTTATTTTTTATTAAGTCTAGTTATACTACATTATTTCAAATTTATAAATGGTTTTTATTTATTCTAATGTTTTTTTTTTCTTTACGACTGAACAGGCACGGTCTGGCTAATAATATTAAAAGTGTGCGTTTCACAAGCCAGGCACTAAGGTTGTGATTGCATGTGTTCCAGAGCATTATCGAAAAGAGATCTAACGTATTCTACACTTGGCACGATATGAGTAACTAAATAATGTACCTCGTTTACATTTATCTCATTATAGTTCGTAGAAATTTAAGAGTATATTCATTTGGATCATTGCGCTGTGATGTGATGTATCATCAAACAAAGCTAAAATTTCACAAAAAAATGTGAATCGAAAACATTGTCAACTTACAAGTTAAATTCATTACGTTACCGTATAAAAACTTTCCGATTTTCAACGATCACTAAATAACAATAAAAAGTATACAGGTATAACATTTCACTTAACCGATAAAAATATGTACACGTCCAATCATTGCTTTTATTCAATATACATATACCTACAATATAAGTATAGGATAAACTTTATATAATTTACTATTTGTAATAAAAGATATCGTATTTACAATTTTATTTAATCAATAATACTTATTCTTAATTTTAATATTGCAGGTTGCAATCGCCTTCACATATATTCCCTCTCGCCTCATAATGCCTCTATCGCTAATCCGAACCACCCCGGAAGAAATCTCTATATTACGGAGGTCTCCTGGACTCTCGCGCTGTTCATATTTGAAGTTCAGCTGAAGCAGCTTTTTAGGTAGAAATGATTCAAAGTCAAAGTCGCGTGAAGCTGTAGAACAACCAGCATTATAGACAGGAGTATATTTTAGTCTATGCCGGTTTGACGCACGCTCGGATGTAAGTCGCTGCCGACCTCGGCGAGGCAGTGGTGTGAGAGCTGGTTGGACCAGAGCCTCGAGCAGATTACCTTCCCTCCGTCAAGTCATAGCCAATCCCAGGTGGAAGTCGCCGCAGAAGCTGCGAACTTCAACCGACTCATGAGTATTGTCACCTTGTTCTAGTCGCTTCACAATTTGTATACGACGCCGATATGTTAGTAAAATTTTAAAATCTAAACACGTTTTAATAGTCTTTTAGTCGAATCTGAGATAGCTTACGAGTCTAATTTCATAATATATTACGTGGTTTTCTTTTATTATCTATTAATTCAGTCGATACAAATATAATTTAGTGATTAATATCACTGAAGTATTCTCAACTGGAGCCGTACCTACGCGTTAATTATATTTTGTATATCCAGTCGGTATTTATTAAAGTACGCCTTCAGTGGCATACGAGTCGAGATATAGCAACAGTGCGAAATCATTTCTTTGCGATACTCTGCGGTCATCATTTTTGCACATTCGAAAAGGTGGACGGAATAACTAATTTCATTCAATTATAAATTGTACAAAGTGCTTTAGGAGCGGTGGTTCGCATTCAAACTTACACACTGTTGCATTCATTCCACGATTCGATTGTGCACCTTCTGTTATTGAACGAATTCTGTACACTTCGGAACAGACGTGGAAGCATTTGATTTCTCAAGTATACTCTTACAACGATACATAAGTGGGCAGTAGTGCAAACCAATGGTTTCACACTGTTTATGTCAGTCTATCTTACACCTAGTCAACTTACAACTAATATTCACAGTCTCCGACTGACATGTCGCTACTCCGCTTCCATCTCACAGTAGGTAAAGGCGAGTCTACTGCGCTACAAAAATACGTGGGCAATGTCTATCCATGTAGTCAAAATACCAGCCACAATTAAGAGCAAAAATATGTCTCCCTCGAAGTCGTATTCCTATCATAATAATCTTTCTTAATTTAGATAAAATTCTCATTCATTATATACTCTGTTAAAAGTTCTACGCACGACACGACCCGCACTGTGAAAAGTCTCAGCCGCTCACTGCGAAATGTCTGTCTTTAGTTCAGTTCTCGTAATGCCGTTCATTACGAAGTGTTTACTTGAGTAGCAGTGCCCGCGCGCCGCCGGGGTGCGGCCGGCGCGTGCGCTAGTCTCCGAAGCGCGTGCACGCCTTCTTCCATTTGCACTGGGTGCACCAGAGATCGCGTTGGTCCATGCCGTACACCTTGCGGCACTTCTTGTTGTCGGAGCGCGGCCGCCGCCCCGGACTGCTGGGCGAGCCGCCCGCAGCCGACAGCCGCATGTGCTTCTGCAAACAACACGGCCTTTTATAGCACAAGCAGGGGACACATATAAATTTCTCAGTAATGCATAATCACACCAATTTGGTTCTTTGAGATCTATGGACTAGTGCCCAGCACACATAAAATGTCATTAACATACATAGGTACTACGAATTATTTGAATTGTTTCACAGAAGATATTTAGATCACAATGAAATCCTGAAAATATTTTGACTAGTGAATGTCTTACCGGAGAATGTGAGCTGGACCAGGAATGCGTTATGGGAATGCTTATAGGCCTCGCGGTCCCATTCTGCATGGTTGAGAGCAGCCCTTGCCTGAAAACAATGAATAATAATTTGAGAAATCTACCAAAATCACAAATTTAGAAGGATGCCTTAGATGACATAGAGAAGGGCCATTTGGAAACGTAAAATAAAAATACAACTGAGAAAGCAAATAAACTATAAGTGATTGTTTTTTGGTTAGATCGGCTATACATATTAAGATAGAGAGAGTACATAAAAACTGGATCATGAATATTATAATGCGTACTTCAAACCGGTTACGTTACTCTCGAAAAGTTAAACTAAGTGTGGTTAAAGCACGGTAAAATTTTGAAACAAAATAAATTTCCTTCAGGGCTATGAAAGTAAGAACCACTGATTTACGTTACTCCATAGACTAACAAATATAATAGACGCTCAACCTCTTGTTGAAAATCTTACTACGTGTATCTATTTAAACATCTATTTAATATTTTCTTGAAACGACTTCACTCGTGTCACGCAATATAGTATCGTTATATCACTATGCGACTGCAGCCTTACTTTACAGCCTACAGAATTTGGCAGCAGCTAGGCTGAACGCTCGATTTGCAGCGCCATCTAGGTTTCATCGGTAATTATGGCAAACTTTCGCGCCACGCTTTACTGTATGGGAGTCAGCAATCCTTTCTAGTATTCTGATTCTTGGGTAAGCCAACTGGATGGTCTACGACAAGGTAGAAATTTTGAAACAAGAAACATCTTCCTTTACGTCTAAAAAGATGAGAACCACTAACCTGTAGGATCCCACGAGTTGTCGCTGGTACTCCGGGTCCTCGTGCGGCGGTCGACACATGTCACGGTGGGACAAGGTGGGGGGCGGCGCAGGCGCAACCATCTCGCGCTCCGTGTAATAGAACTCTTCTTCGTGGTCGTTGTCACCCTCTTTCTTTGGCCTGGAAAGTAAACATTTAGTTTCATTAGATCTTACTGCCTTTCTTCAATGTTTAAGTGGCTGAAATCGCGGAATCGAGGGACTTAAAATTAAACATAACCTAACCTTTAATAGCCTGATAACCTATAGTCTGCAATAAATGATTTGACTATTCATTTGAAATCAGGTTTCTTAGTACTCTTGGTAAAAGTTTGTCTTATTTTTAATTGAATGAGATTAAGGTCGTGATAGGATCGTAGGTTTCATTTTATTCATCAATCTAAATAATAATACCCCGTTAAAAAATCCATTAGTTAATTAAAAAGTTCTTAAATTCAGGGAATCTTAATAGTAATTTGGAAATGAGTGTTTCGTTTCAATCAAGAAAGATCTGATATTTCAGAAAGATCTTAGTAGATCACATTATAATTGTAAACTTTGAATTAAGGACCTTCAATAATTCATTTACAAGTTTGTAATTTAATTTATAAGCAGCTTATCACTATTGAATGAAATTGGTTATAAAAATACACATTTATTAGTCTCATTTGTCTGAAGTAACAACTACAGCACATCGCAAAGGTCTCATACATTGCTGGGAATTCATGGTCCCTTCAACCCGAAGTCAGAACTATTGTTAAGCAATTTATCCCTGACCATCATTCAATTTTATGTTTCCTTGTTGTGCTGTTCCCTTCAGCATATGACTACTACATCTTTTATACCTTATTCTATTATTCTTACAGGTTATATAGCTGTACAATTGTGTACATGTACGTATTTCATATAAGTATCAGTGATATAGGACGGGACTAGAGGGATAGACTTGACCATTTTGGTTATAGCATTACTGATAACATTTAGGAGAAGATAGGACATTTAAAATTTCGGCACATTATAACACATTTTTACGTGAGTTTAAAGCTTAAACTGAGAAAACACTGGATTCAGAACAGGCTACTTTTACCAGCCCTCCACTCACATAGCTATTTCTAAACATTACTCTATGTACCTAACTCTAAGATGTATACATACAATAAACGAATTTGAATTTGAATTGAATTTGAACTAGTACAGAAGCCAGGACTACTTTTGTTGATCCATATATAGCTTTTTACTGTATCAAAGAACATTACATAGGTATTTGATCATCAAATTTCCAAGTTTTTCACTATTAATAAATCCTACGTAATGTACAGGTAGTAGGGTAATACATAACAGGGGATTTAACTGGATGTTTCATGCACCATCATCGATATTATAAGAACAGTAGGGCAGAATTACGTAAGCGGGCGGTGGCAACCGACCTTGTCGAAGCGCGGTCGCGGGCGGGAGTGGGTACGTAGGTACGCTGCAACCTTGCCACGACCGCTTCCGGGTCAGTAAGGGCCGGCCTTTCAGCTCTAACTACTATCCAACTATTCAGGGCTACCGTTTTTTTTCACAGTATACCGCTAGGCATTTGATAAGCAGCTCGTGTAACAACACGAGTCTAGGACACTGCCGAAAGTTGAGCATGCCAAGGCTGGAATGTTTTTCATTGTAAGAACTACCATGAAGAAGAACAGTAGAAAAAAGACGGGCAACCAAGAGTGAGTGATAAACGGCTGTGGCTGATGATGATGAAGAAGTACCAAGTCTAGCCTGCCTGGAAGTGAGATGCTTTCGTACCAGTGGCTAGTCTGGTAAGCATCACGCTGGCCCGTTCCATTCAAAGTAACACACCGAGTTTTAGACTAAATATTTTGGCGCGTCACCGAAATATGCATGTCACCATGAGATTAAGTCTTTTATTTATTTGAGCTCAGTAATTTCGCCGGAAACAATGCCCTTCATATTGGAATATTATTCGTTTTTGTTCACAACTGCTTGGCGATAGAATAGATGGATTAATTACATCTAGACAAATGACTTGTTTTGCGACTATTGGAAATACGAAGGTTATTATGAGTTCCAGGTAAGCCTGTATATATGTATAGCTGTACTATAATATGTATCACTACCTACTCACTACCAATGAAAGGCCTCTACAGTTTTATTGACCACCTTTAAAATGTCAAAGCGTTTCTTTGATCTGACTGAAAAGGTTTCGCGACATATTACAAGGTTTCTGATATTCAACTTGTCTTAGCAACTTTGTCTGTATAATTATGATTTTCATATCTGTTTCTGTAGGGTCGGAAATCAAGGTTGGGTAGATTGTTATAAACAAAGGAATGTTACCGTATAAGTCCATAGTTAGTTAATGTTGAGCTACGGCTGTTTTCTTCCGTAGGGTTTTAAGAAATTCGTGACAGTTTCAAATGTAAGCTATGCGTTGAAAAAATTAAATATCCTTGATCGCCTTGACACCTTTTCACTAATACATTAATAAATATTTTACCAATATTTTGAAATTACATTTCATTACAGTTTGTGTATATACTTACAATGGTTTTTTTATGAAAATTTTAAATTTAGTTACCTAGGCTTAGATAAGAAATTATCCTCCGGCAGCCTCTTTAAGAGTAATTCCAGACTACGCATGCTCTATCTTACCAAAGTAACCTTAGAGTATCGCTGACTCGAGTGATTACGCGTCCCGCTAATCAAAGGCCGAGCCAAGGTGAAATAAAAAAAAAACTAGCCGTAATCATGTAATAACAAATTACCCATAGCAATAATAATAACTTTCTTTATTGAAGCAGGAAGTGCAAAGTTTCCAGTGCATGCGGCCAACCTTGCCAGCTGGCTAGCATTGCACAATTACTCGTACCTAGGCATATACATATACAGTCGGTAGCACGTGCATTTATCTATGAACACGTGACTCAAACGCGCGTGACCTTACAAATAATGTCTCAGTTATCTAAGAATATTACATGTCATATCTAATATCTATTCTATCGATTAAATCGTTAGGACATCACTAAAAATTTGTGGAATTTGAAATGACATAATTGTGTTAGAAAAATTTGAATATCAATTAGTCAGTTGTTTTTTTGTTTTTGTAAAATAGTCTACGTTACTAATCTTACTAATATTATAAATGCGAAAGAAAGTCTGTAAGTGTGTATCTTTGTTGCTTCAAGCTCAGACGATTTAACCGATTTCGATTAAATTTGGTACGGAGAAAGTTTAGACCCGGATAAGCGCGGTTAAGATCAAAGTCAAAGTCAACACAAACTCACCCTAAATGTGTGTTCCTGATATGCGCCTCTATGGCGTGGCATGTGTTGATGGTGTACCCGCAACCTCGCCATGTACACTCGAACATTACACTGTTCTGAAACAAACAAACAAACAATTATAAGCATTTTTTTCTAGCATGTCTAGCTTAGAGTTACATGTTATTGGGTCTTATATTCCTAAATCCCCTGGGTGGGGGACGGAGGGCGTCCACAGCGACTTTCCATTTCGTACTGTCTTGGGCTTCATATTTTACCTCTGATCAGGTCTGGTCAATTATTTTAACTTCGTCATGTTACTAGGAGATGTATGGAAATAGAAGTAAAGGAAGAGCAAGAGACCGACCGAAGAAGACATGGATGGAGTGTGTGAATGAGGACATGAGAGAGAAAGGACTGAGTGTGGAAATGATAGAAGAGAGTGAAAGAAGAATATTTAAAGAAGAAGACTAGCTTAGAGTTGTCGGCCTAAGCCTCTCACGATGGTATATTGTATGACCTGATTCTAGATATAAATTTTTTCAAATTTAAGAAGCCCACTATACGCTTCCACTGCTGAGATTCGGAGCTTTCTCTTACGAAGATAGATATATAGACTTCAAGGTAAGGCACAAGTCTTAGGTTTCCTGTAGGTTTCCTCAAGATGTTTTCCTTCACCGTAAAGAACCAATGAATTGTTTCCATACATAACTTAAAGAACAAGTCAGTGGTGTAAAGCCGGAATCGAATCAGGGGCCGTCAGATTGAAAATCAGACGATTTTTCACCGAGCCCCACTCGCTATATTAAATACCTTGGAGTCAATAAGTAAAACTTTTCAAAGTTCGTTTTTTACTTTAGATTGTTCTATCAGAGAGTGATATTGGTAAATATTGTCGCTCAGTATTTGAACAGTTAATCTCGTTAGCGTGGAAGCAAACGCGCGAGGCCTCTGTCGTAGCTTGCCAAAGATTCTGCATCGACCTTCTGCCCAATGCCGCATTATTTCGAACCTGCACGACTGAGTTTATTTTCTTCTGTTGCCTTGAATAAGCGGTATAAAATTATGAACACGTTATTTTCTTCATGAAACGGTTCAAATGAAGCTTCAGTTTGTGTTCTTAAATTGAAAACTTATAGTTTAGGTACTTCTTTTATTTCTTCTCTTTAAGAATGGCCTAATTGAAGAATGTGGAATCGAGATTTAAAAGCCGTTCTAAAGCCTGTGACTTGGCTTAACGACTGCATGTACTAAGACTAACAGCCGGGATCTAGAATTTAACGCGTCATCTGACCCCCGATAGCGCCTAGATAGAAATGCCTCTTTTCAAATGACAGCCTTGTCATCCAAAGACTGTCCGTTGACACTTGTTTAATCTCGATGATCGCGTCAGATCACGTTAGTTAGCCGAGTTATAGGGTAGGTTAACTGGTGCAATATGTAGTTTACGAATGATATAGGTTTAGTTATTCGCCGGCTACTTGGCCTAGCTAGTTGCTCGGAAGCGAGGTTCCATCAAGTGCATTCCAAAGTAGGTCAGGTCACGGGAAAACGAGGTGATGCGGGGAGAACGGTAGGGGGGGATGGAGAGTCAGAGGGGGGATAAAGGCCGCGAACTAGGTCACACCACCACGGCCAAGGGTGGTCCGCGAAGGTTGCGCTTTGTCTTTGCTGAAGACCGTCATTGAAGTTATTGCATCACACGGTATATTCATTGGAGCATTTCCTTACCTAATGGCGGACAAAGCAGAACTAAGGATTCCGTAGAACAACTGGCAGCGCAATAGGTTACAAGGTTAGTGCGTAATGGATGCGATTTGCGGATACTTATTCTGGTCGCCACTAGTCTATGAATAATCGTATTTTGTTTGAATTTGTTGTTCTTTTTAAGTTTGTTACCTAATTATGCTTTTGAATGTAAATGAAAAATTTTTATTTACCTAAAAAACATATTATACTGAGTGTCTACAATAAATAAACAAATTTAAGTACAGATTTCACACACGGATGGTTAGCCTCATGTTAAACTAGCTTCATTTGGTTGGCCTGTATCGAAGCAACCTATATCGAGTACATACTTAAAAAATAAGGACCAAACCAAATTTTCCTTTAGCTTCGCCGCAAATAAATGCACTAATCCGTACTTCCATACAATTCGAGGAAAGTTTTACTAGGTAAATCAATTTGATATGCATTATATGTATTTGAAAGGACTTTGTTTACTGCTGTCCATTTTCAGTTCCAATGTCCTTCAATCCTCTACCTCGCTGGATCGATACTGCGGCATTGTCGCTGAGTGCTGTTTTCGCTACAAGCCAAACGGAAAAGGGCAAGGCTAATGCCGGAAAATATAGGAAAATCACTAATGGTATTTAATACTACAATTGTGTCATTTAAATCTATTATCTATAGCAGCTAGGACATAGCGTACGCTGGCATTGTTATTTAAGTGATTTGTTATTTATCAATAAAGATATAATTAAATTAAAAAAAGGTCTTTATTTTTACATTATTAGTGTCATTTTATGTTTATTATAATTTTTATTGTAAAAATTATATTATCTTGCTACCTCCAAATGTGGCAACAATAATAGAATACAAAAAGTCACCAAGAAATAAAAATGAACAGTTATCTATTTATTACATATTCATTTCATTACTGCATTTTATTTTAAAAAAGGATTTTTGATTTTTCATATTACTATTGTAAACTTAACTTGCACTTGTGTTTCGTTTGTTTCTTGCTATGCCCGAATGTGCCAACAATAATAGAATACAAAAGTCACCTAGAAATAAAAAATAACAGTTTTCTATTTATTACATATTCATTTCATTACTGCATTTTATTTTAACAAAGGATTTTTGCTTTTTCATACTACTATTGGCAACTTGACTTGCACTTGTGTTTCATTTGTTTGATTGCATGAAACTGGGGCATTGTAGGCAAATATTATTAATAGCTAGTAGATAACCTCCCCTATAATGTAAAAAGGGAGCGGGGGAGGAGAGACGCGTTCTGGAGGGGCGCTCCCTTCGCTGCACTGCTGACCTAGTTACAGCAACCTTATCTACCTACGTGCTACGAGATACTGCGGGTTCATTTATTTCGGAAATATGTTTTGTATAACGTTTAACTAGCTATAACATGACCTACGCTAAAATGTTATACTGCAAGAAATTTGAAAGTGATGTACAACATTTTCATTTTATTCGTAAGAATATATGTATTTATGTATTCAGTAGTTTCTGTTTAACCTACTAATATAATAAATGTGAAAGTGTCGTGTGTGTGTTTGTTACTTCTTCACGTTGTAGCAGCTGAACCAATTTTGATTAAATTTGGTGTGAAGTTCAGTCAGACCTTGGATTAACACATAGGCTACTTTTTATCCCGAAAACAATTGTGGTTGCCGTGGGATACGCAAATAAATACAAAATCTATGTTACTCCTCCACGTTCCAACGACTGGGTCGATTTTTATGAGATTTACTATGAAGATAGGTTAGACTTTGGATTAACACATCGGCTATTTTTTTCCCAGATTGACTTCTTTTTGTATATCATATTTTTTACATCAACGAAATACTCGTGATAAATTATACTAACACATGTTTTATATATTAATGTATATTCACGTAACTTAGTAATACCTGATATCTCTACCTATTTTCCTGAAAATCGTTTAATTAATAAAAAAGTCACGTATGGATTAGAGATAGATCACGTAATTCCAACAAGTATATTTAGTTACTTATTTCGAAAGTATTTCTTAGCACGGCATAAAATACTTTTGAAATGAAGCCTATTTTATATACATAGGTGTCGAATATTCAGGAACTACATTGAATATGTAGATCAGTAATAATAATTACTACTAATGAAGAATATTTAACAGATTCTCTTTGGAAAGTAATGTGCAAATAGAATTATATCAGTTACAATAACTAGCACTAAAGTAGAGTATATTAATTTCCCTTGTCATTCAAAGAGGCAATGTGGAAAGCTTACGATTGGGTGGCATAATTTTGTCATTAATTTTTTTTTTTTTAAGTTAAAAAATTTCGTTTTTACTAGTCTTTATAAATACTCTGAACTCTATTATTCTCAAGTTATGTTTATCTCAATCTATTTTAATAATTACTACTTCGTTTTGTTTTATAGCTAATTTACCTTAAATAAATATAAGGCAAATGAAAAAATGCATTCTATTTATTACAAGTATGAAACCTTTAATATCCGATCTCGGTTCAGAATAGGCCTCCGTTTTGCTTGTGTGCGTGACCTGTAGACAGCTTACACGTGCCGCTGGGTTTGTTTGTGTGCGTGCGATGCAACGGCCCTGCCAGTGTGCAACTATGCACTATGCATACGATTGTTTGTGCATTCGGGAATAGACTGAATACTAATGCACTGGGGATTGAGACTTATTATTGTAATATATAATTAATAGCGCAATTTATTAACTTAATTACACCAACGGCTTTGCAATTAGATGCTTGTTTTTATTTTCGTGATATCTAATGTTATTTTGTAGAATGAAATTAATTGTTAATCTATTCAATACGTGTATCTAGTATTTTTTTTCTTATCTTTATTTTCTATTAGGTAAATTTAAATGTTTCTTCCACGTAAATAATCCCAGTAATATTATATATAAATGCGAAAGTTTGTGTGTGTTTGTTACTTCATCACACTTTAACGGCTAAACCGAGTTGTATTAAATTTAGCGTAAAGTTGTTTAATATCTTGGATTAACACACAAGCTACTTTTATCCCGGATTAACGAGGGCAATATCGCGTGTCACACCAAGTTAGTTACTTGCTGTGCCTTATGTGGTTAACAAACAAAGAAATTCATTACCACTTTTTTTTTCGCAAAAGTAAATAACTCTTGCTGTTATGGCTGTAAAATGTACACCTGATGGTTTACAAGTAGCATAGAGTTTGAATTTTTCAGTACGTAAAGTGTAGTGGGGGAGAGGGTGGCAAAGGGAACGCGCATGTGTCACAAAAGGGGGATATGCCACGCGAAAATATAGCACCTCACATTGTATGAATGAGAGGGGTCCTTAACCTAATGTAGGCATTATTATTTTGTCACGCTACTTTTTGGTTTTACTTTGAATTATGTATAATATCTACTTATAATTGCCAGCTTTGATAAATAATTGACCGAACGATTAAAATCTTATTCTGTACGTTTGTTTCGTTCTTTATTATTTAGCATGATCATGCGTTTAGTTATGATGACGTAAGTGATTTTAACAAGTTCTAATTTAACTTGCAATGTAATTATATTTGTTCGGACGAAATCTTAATAAACAAAATATATTTAAATAATTATTATAACCTAGAAATATAGTGTGTCTTTTATCTTTTATAAAAGAAGACGTAAGACTACGTTTTTTTAATAAATTTGCTAAAACAATATAACTGGCAGCCCAATCAACACGAAAACTAATGGAAATTTACATTGTACCACAGTTATATATTTATAGAAGAATATATAAGAAACGCTGTGCCTTTATTCTGTTAATAGCACAATTCAAATAATGCTAAACAAAACTGCATCTAAGCGAAACGGAATAGAGTTCAAAGTCAAACCAGACGCGGCAAGCTATAAAACAAGCCGGCACAAAATGTCGGTTTGTTGTTGCGCTGTCTCGCTCTACCGCGAAACGAGGCGAGATGATATTGATTTGTTTTCATTGCGTCTCTCTTTTGCCCACGAGCGCACATGATATGTCGGTTTCGGCCGCATGACCTTCTTGTTACACACACGCCGGCTCGGCCGCACACACCGACCGCCGGATAAGTTGTTTTCCTGTCATCTCCCTCTATCTCAAGCCGCGAACGAGGAAGCCGCTAGAACCAAGATGTAGGGTCGCGTCGGTTGTTGCCGGCCGGCACATTTTACGCGATGCTTCTCGTAGATTACGATTAACATTATGTAGGCCAATGCACAAGACGAGAAGCTGAGCCACTCTATTTGAATTCTCTTTGTTAATAAAGCTCTCGCCATGTAAAAGCTTTGTTAGAAACTGTTACAGTAACTGAATACAGACTTTGTGCATTGTTCTCTTTTGTCAGACTGTAATAATTTGGGTATTTTGTAAATGGAACGCGCTCACATAAAATTGAGAACGTAAACAAAAACAAAGTTTTGGGTAATGATTATATTATTTATTTATTGTTATGTTGACTATGTACCTAGTTAGTCACTTACCTAATACCTATCCTAACTCCGTAAATATATTCACGAACAAAGGAAGCCAGTGAAACATGTCGGGCTAATACCGATAAAATAAACGTAAGTGATAGCCGGTTTTACAAACATTATTGTAATAAGCCTTACGGAAGTTTTAATACAGTGAAACCGTTTAAAATTAGAATTTTCTCGCTCACCATTGTCAATCTGTCTTAAACAAAGACACAAACGAGAACGAGTAGCCACAGAAGCACAAGTACCTACTTCTCTATTGATACAAGTAAAAACTTGGCTAAGAAAACCTAAAAACTTTTTGGTAAGGCCGGTAAGGAAAACCTTTTTACACGTGAACTTGTTTTGTAAAATTATTTTGTAAAAATCACGTGTCCGAGAGCGGTGGGAGAATTTCTAAACATTCTTTGTAAAGCATCGTGTTTACAAACAAAGCGGCTCTAATGGACTGACGGCGACGTGTTGTATTCGTACACCGGAAGAAATGAACAAGGCGATAGATGCACGTTTTCGCAACAAAAACATTAAGGCCAAAGTAATTTTGACCGAGTCTTTAAGCATGCAGTTTCAGTTTTATACAACAAGACCTGAACCTACTCATTGAATTTTTAATGGATTCCCAGAATCTTATAAAAGTTTTAAATTGAGTAATAAAAACTTTTCAACTCAAATTAATTCAATTCCTGCCTTTGTTTCCAAGTTCAAACTTTGGAATGTTACATGAGGTCACTTAAAAACTTGTACCTAATCCGAGATGTATCACCTTCCTCGAATCTCGCCACACAAAGAAATTAGATGAGATGGCACGATGCACCGAGCGAGAGGGGGCAAATGCGCCATGCGGCGTGCACCCCATGAAGCCAGGGAACTCTGTGGGTCACTGAACTTTTGATACTCCTACCCCTAATGCCGCGAAGTTCGTAAGACACCATAGAGTCAATGTAACGTTGATTTTGAACCTAACGAACGGTGCGATCGTTCTACGTTTGAATTCAACGGTTGCTTTGAAATTAGAATTTAGGGCACGTTCAATCAAGATGTAAGTATAGTTATACGTTTGCGTCGGGTAGTGCGTCGAGTGGCCCACAGGTGGAGGCGTGGATGCGTTGAACCCGAGTCCAAACATTCCCCGCACCCTCTCGCTTGACGTTTTTCACCAGCCGGCTCGACGCACACAGACACCCGCACTGTGGACCTAACATATGAAAACACCCGGTGGGTGGAGGCAAGAAACTACGCAGTTCGTTCGCCTCATCTCGTAAGAAATAAGCCGCGTTCGCTATTGTTCGCCGAGATACTGTCAAGATTATCGGAATCTTCGGAGATTGCTCTTCATAAAAAGTTTAATGAAAACAGAAGTTTTACATTTGTGTTTGAAAGTAACTATCTACTTTAGCTTAGAGTTATCCATTATCCAGAGGCAACATAGACAAAATACTATTCCAACGAAATCCGGAAAAGATATTGGAGTTGTAAACTTTTGCTTTCTCAGTATGTTTATGGGCTATATATAATGTTACGTTAGGGCCTGTATTACTACTTAACCCGGCGAACTTCGTTCTGCCTAGCAGTCTTTTATGAATGTTTATGCTTAGAACAGCTAGACTCTTTCGAAAAATTTAAATTACTTTTTTACATCTATCTATTATCCTATTCCGGACGATGACAAATCCAAAATCACACAATCATAAGAATTGGTTCAGTAGCTCTTGAGTAAGTGGATACAAAATATACATATATTTACATGTGTTATTTTGTATGCTTATTTTGCTTTTGTTAATTGTAATGTAATTATGAAGAGCTACTCTACGTGGTCATGGCACGTGTCTCTTGTCCGAGTCAAAGGGGACCGACGTCAGAGATCAGTGAAATATTGTGCGTCATTTCTGACACTAAATAGGTCATACACACGTTTTACGGAGAACAATTACTTACCAGAGTATGAGGTAAATTGTCATCCATAGTACAACAGTAGTTACTATCTTCTTATATATACAATTTCCATGTCACAATGTTAGTTACCGTACTCCTCCGAAACGGCTTGACCGATTTTTATCAAATTTTATACGCGTATTCAGTAGGTCTGAGAATCGGCTACTGTCTTTTTTTCATACTTCTAAATGAGGCAAAACAACGTTTGCCGGTTCAGCTAGTAACCAAATAAAATAAACTTCAAACTATTTGAAAATCCTAATGTGAAAGCCAGCTAATTCAAAACCAGCGCTGGAGTACCTGATACTCTCAGCATTATGCTGAATTTGCTCCTTTTGTGCATATAGGTAATAATTAGTATGTTAGTTAGTTAGTAAGTTGTTTAATTGTATACCTATATGTATTTTTGTGTGCATAATGTTTTTCTTTCTTTCTTTGAAGGTTCAATAAAACCTTATGCCAAAATAAAACTGGCCAGTTCTGTCAGAAGACAATGTTTTTGAAATAGGAATGCAAAGGGATTATAAAGATTTAAAGAGGTCGATAGGATAAGAAACCTTCTTAGAGTTATTGATTCATTTAATAAACAAATGTCAGTGTCAAGTTCTTTCAGTATGAGTCAGCGAATGGAGTGAAGAGTATCTCCGAAGGTGGTTATATGAGTAATCAGGCGAGGGGCAGCCGGGCCGGGGCTCCTGGTCACCGACCTCGACAGGTTCCAACTTGTTACAATTTCACTTTTTCTTTCAACGGGATCAACGACTAGATATGGGAGGTTCCCGACTTCATTTAACTCCTCTTCTTCTTCTTCTTCGTATGAGCTAAGTGACCAAACTCTATGACTGACAGCCGCGACACTACAATTTAACGTGTCGTCCGACCCACGGAAGAGCTCAGGTGAAAATGCCACTTTTTAAAAGACTCAAGAAAAAAGGATCTTGTGCATGGTCACCTATCCAGAGACTATGCGTATCGACCGTTGTTAAACCTAACCTAATCAATGATCACTACAGGAGCCACATTAACTACTTTAGTTCATCAATCAAAACCAATATTTCATTTGAATTTAGGTAGCTCTGTAATCTTGAGACGAGATTGCAAAACTGATGTAAAAAGTGCTTTTAATTCTAAACTAAAAAATAAACAAGTGTCACCAGATAGAGATTTGGCACATCACCAACGCGTGCGCAAGACAATTTAAAGCACACACAAGGCACCCAAGAATTCCCCGTTACAGTTCCTGACATTGCAAAGCAATAAACATTATTTTGCGAATAGTGAGTTCGTTGAACCCGCGGGGCTGGTGCCTACTCATTATCGCGTCTGATGTGTCCGTCACCGCCATTGTTCCACTCTTTGATACCTAACAACTTACTAAATACATACACGACATACATATTATAGACACATATCAATATCAAATCGTTCGGGTGTCAACTGCGGAGGCTTATAAAAACCAACAACATTATTAAATGAATAACCGAATGTATAGATTAGTACGAATTTAGAACGTCTTCCTTATTTTGGAAGTCAGTTGTAAACAAAAAATTACGTACCACTTTCCATGGCAATTACCTATTTCTCATAAATTACGTTAATGGGACAGATAAGTCGCCGAATACTAGCTCATTCCTGCGGAGTTACTGTCCTCTCACTAACGGTACACTCTCCTCTCAGTGACTCCCTCCGAGGTTCTATAAATGTAGTGGACAGGTACTGAGCCCTAATTTGGAGCGATCTGAAGTGTACAGCGATCCACCACGTCTAAAGCATAAGTGTAAACAGTTGAACTGTCAAGAACGGGCAGTGAACCGAGCGCGGAGTCATTGCCCTGCCAATGCCGGTTAAAAAAAAACGCATTGCCTCCATCTATCTATCCGACTGCGATGACGCCAGACGTGCACTTATATTAGGAAAACCCGCCTCCGCCGGCGACGGCTTTCCACTTATTCTTATTCTCGATAATCGCTGCAATTGTACCACGTTCATACCTGTTTAAACCGAGCAATTTAATCAATTTTAGTTTTTATTATTACCCGATTCTCCGCACACGTCTTTGTTAATCGTTTTATTGGAGACCCATCATGAAACGATTAACATCTTTGGGTCTTAATGGAGGTTACCCATTTGTAAATGGCATACGTATAAAATATGTCGCAATAAAAAAACCTATTGCAAAAGATAGTGCCTTTATAAAATCGCCATTGCCACCCATCAAGTGTCGTGTGACACGCAAAACGGTAACTATAGCTTCCTTTGTTCATAATTAATCGTTCAAGGTGGTAGAAATAATTGCCCAATGTGGTTACACATTCATAATCACCGCGACCGCATCTGGTGTCTTCCGACCGTCCGGTGCTGGTCAATGTCTTGCCGCCGGAGTTTTTGACCGCGCCAAGGCCGCCAGGATAAGGGTTCGTGAACTTTATGGCGGCAACGCGTTTATTTTGCCCATTTTCGCCCAAAACCCGGTTGGAGTTATGAATACGAATCATGTATACTATTTCGCACATTAGATAGTGTAACCTACCGATAAGTACAGGGTTATTAGAACGGGGGAGTCGATTCGTACGAGGACGATGACCTGTAGAGCGAGACAGCAAGACAACAACTGTGAAGTTCGTGCGGGAGCTAGCAAAATGAACCATTTTGTATTCTTTATGCATCGTAGATGAGACCTTTATGAAGCGCTTTGAATCTTTACGCTCACAGATACGGGCTATTAGTACATTTGCCATTTACGAGAA
Organism: Mellilla xanthometata; assembly: GCA_035578125.1. Lineage (NCBI taxonomy): Eukaryota > Metazoa > Arthropoda > Insecta > Lepidoptera > Geometridae > Mellilla > Mellilla xanthometata. The sequence continues at coordinate 8,031,188 of JAPUBQ010000020.1, forward strand.
ATATTAGATCGTCAATTCGTACAAATGCGTAGTTAGAGAAGTATGTTAGAGTACCGGTTTCAGTTTGCTGGATAAATAACGGCAGCCGCGTCCTCTGCAAATAGACACTACCTACTTACTAGAATAGGAACCAGTAACAAGTGCCAAATATTGAATATGTAGTACTGTGTTCCAAGTTTAAACGAGTTCGAGTGTTGCTAGACTACGATAGAGCTAAGTAGGGCGCTGGCGGATGGTTACAAGACTTACAAGTGGCTGTAACCTATTTTCGTTATTGCACAACTGAATCCTACCTACTGAGTACGTTGTACGAGCCACTGGCCGTTCCAGTTACTCGCTCGATCAATAATTTATGAAACACGTTAGCTGGACCTGGCCGGTGACCGCTTCGGGCATTTACGATACAATCAATGCAGACTTTTTAATGAGAGAACAAAGCTAGCGGTGTCCACCCATTGTTTAGCTTTACCCTTTCAAATATGGAAATGACTCGCAGTACAAGTAGTAGTTTTATTCTGACACGCTCGTGTAAGCGACTCCTTTAACGGCAGTTTGTAACTAAAGCAACAAATCACTTATTCACTCGGGTCAATCCAATTAATGTAAAGCAGGTGGCTCGAAAGGCGACCGACGTTGGCAGTATCTCATTATATGTCTCGAGTATAAATCAAGAACGTAGTTTAAGTTGCAATCGAAAGCAGTAACATTTGACAAATTGCCATCGGGTCGCTTGCGTCACATCCTGCTTCTATAGTTCTACCTCGTAAAAACCGAATGCACCGTGTGTTTCCCCAATCCACAGGGATTTATATCGGCCTCAATTCCGATCTTGACATGTTTGCTATATTCCGGAAGCATGTAGACTTAAACAAAAAAGCGAACACGTCGAATATTGGAGCAATTGGCCGTATCAATTGTAGGTTTGTCACAGCGGCCTACATTCGCGACCCACTTAGATATCGTAATCAGTTTGGAGACGCGCTCCATTTTTCAATTCACTGTCATGTTTTTCAGCTACGATGCGGGCCGCCAACGTAACGCCAGCACACTAGCTGATAAATTATCGCAAACAACATAATAACAAGCGACCGGTTTGCGGAAACGTTTGTGGAAATGTTTTGAATCACATTCTACGCGTTAGAATAACGTGACGTACACGCAAATAATCTAAGTAATAATAGACGTTCATAATTTGTTAGGTATTTGAAGAATTAAACGCATAGTTACGGGTCGTTATGTCAGTGATTGCGTAACTGGTAAATTGAGGCGCAATTGGTGGACAAAGGGCACGCGTGGCGGCCCGGCCGAGCCAGCGGCGCCCGCGCACTGCGGCCGGGAGCGGACCGTGACGCCGGCCGGGGTTGAGGGTCGCCGCACTGCAGGATGCCGGCACTCACACATTAACACGCACTACTAACGCTACAAATTTCCTACCACTAATACTATGCAAACGTATGCAAATTTTATTATTCGAGTCGTAGTAAAATGACAACCATTAATTAAATAACACCACAAGGTACGACCAGATTCTAGTATCGAGCGATCGCCATCCGGTTCGGGGTATAATTAGCTTTTATATTCGTTCATTAATTCGATGGCTTAGGAGTTGACATGTGGGAATATAGAGGTCGCATCACAGTTGGCGCGCGGGGGACCGCGGCATTTTATATTGCGGCCGTGGCCAGAGGTTGGACCGCAGATTAGATAACAGACAGTACTAGTCCTGCTAATATAACTGTTTAGCGAGCTACTAAGCGGCCGCGGCGCGGAGCGAGCGATCCACGCTTCAACTAGCTGTCTTCCGCGTTTGAAAATAGACCCGCGAAGGTCGGCCATTATTTGTGTTTGTTGAAACTTACCGCTATCATATAATGCCGCAAACCTTGGACGAGACGAGCATACGCATTATTTTTTTACAATTAACAATATAACGGGGCACGGAACGAATCTGCGAGCTAGTTTTTGTTGGGCTTACACGTTTTCGAGGTTTACAAATGTTGTGTAAACAATAACATGTAGATTTGTAGTTGTGGTTCAGGTATAGTCACGTTGCTCACGCGTTTTGTTTCTTAACTCACGTGAGCCGTGACTGTATGGATTTACAATCGAATGGGTGTAAGTATACACCTTTTTATCGGCGCGCTACAGATAGGTATCGTTTGATATTCACTCGTATTGTGTTCGTAGATAGGACACGACTCCTAAATGCTTGCCGATCTCGTGACTGTGCGATTTCGCTGTCTTTCGCGAATACTTATCGCGTGCTCGGATATAGCTACTTTAGATACAGTTATGTAATTTAAAACTTTTCAGAATCAGATAGGTGGAAATTAAAAATCTAAGCTTAAATAATACAACATAAGTAGGTAAGTAAGATTTCCATAATCAATGCTAATATTGTTTCGAGTACTTAAAAATTAAACTAAACAAATATAACTTAATAAATATGTAATGCAAATAGTTAACCTTGAAGCGTACCTATATAATGAAATATATTTGTTTATGTGTATTGATTGTACGAGTATTGATTGCAGTAATACGCCGAATTCAATGAACAAGTAATATGTTCAATAGCGTACAATATTTAAAGACGAAACATATTGATTAAAAAGATAAAGAAAAAAAATATTGCGTCTTGACTTTTGAGTCGTGCGATACTAGAGCATTGCGCCGAAATGTAGGTTTCATGCGAACCTGTATTAAAAAAAAACAAACGAGAATATTTCACGATTGTCTATTGTCTATGCCCTATGTCATTGTCACAAAATTCATCTTCATAATTATCGGCAAGTGGTAGTAATTGGCGACCGTGAACACACGGAAGTCTCAGCCACAGATAACGTTCAGTTTGTTATCAGAACGATAGAGTGGCCTTCGTGCTTCGTGCTCGTACAGGCAGCTACAGAAAGGAGGTTCTAATACCAAAATTGTAAAAAAAAACTTTCGATTAAAAACTATGGTCATTTCGATGAAGGTTTTTTCAGTGACGTTATTATACATAATACATTCTTAGTATATGATATTAAAAAGCAAAAAGATAGATTTATTAATTTTTTTTTCTAGATTAATACATTTATTTGTGTTCGTAAAATTGATAAATGAAACACTTTAAAACGCCAAAAATACATATTTAACATTAGTTTATGATTTTTTTGCGGTTGCATTTAAACTGTCATTTACGTCGCTTATTGTACCTGCCCGTATCTAGCGCTTGTCGCGTTGGTGGATTCATTATCATTACGACTGATAAAAAAATGCTATGGAAATAATAAGATGAAAATGGAATGCTACAAGGGCATGTGCAAAAATTTATTGCTACGACGTGCTACGTGATTTGCTACGTCATTTGCTACGAACGTAGGATATCTAGATTCAATACACTCTACGAAACAAACGAACAAATTTATTTAGGAATGATATAGGTAGTATAAAGTGGTAAGAAGATGCATGTAGGATAGGCAATGCAGTAGAAGAAAGAGGTCGATCTTAAAAGACGTAGATGTGTTGTTTGAAAGTGGATTTGAAATTTGATACAGAAAAGCGAATGAAGAAATTACAATGGTACGATTAAGACAGGAAAACATGATGTATATACATCTAGAGGGAAAAAATGAATTATATGACAAATTGAAGTCATATTTTTATCTTATTTACTTGATTTGAGCTCATTTACAATATTAATAGGGTGAAGTTGCGTGAAGTGTATAAAAATATCAGAATTATGCAACAAAATAATTAAACTACTTCTATTTCTAAACGTATAAACTAATGAATACCGTTTTGTAAATGCAAACTCTATTTATAATTCAATCCATAATGATCTATTGTTCAAACGATCATTCTATACTTACATAGAGAATCACAGTATCATGATACCGCATTACGCTATATATCCCACTAATATTACCAAGCGCCAAATTTTGTGTGTGTGTGTGTGTGTGAATGTTTACTTCTTCACGTTCAAACGACTGCACCGAATTTGATTAAATTTGTTATGAAGATAGTTATGACCCTGGATCACTTTTTCTATCGGATTAACCCGGGTAAATAAATAAAACTAACGGTTAAGAATCTGCTATTTATTTGTCTCCTATAATTGAATATGTTAACAGTAAAAAAAAAGAAACAATAGCTAAAAAAATTATAAAAATAAATCACATACTTTCTAAACTGAGGTAATAAATATTTTTTTTAGCATTTTCATTCATCATCATCATCATCAGCCTGTGTCTTCCCACTGCTGGGTATAGGCCTCCTCTCCAACACGCCATATATTACGGTCTTCAGCCAGTTTCCACCAGTTCTTTCCAGCGTGCCTAACGATGTCATCTGACCATCGGGCTGGTGGTCTGCCTCTCTGTCGTTTTCCGTCCCTCGGATACCACTCGGTGACTGCCCTGGTCCATCTAGAGACTTCCCTACGCACCAAGTGTCCTGCCCATCTCCACTTCAACTTGGCAATCCGTATCCCCACGTCTTCGACTTTTGTACGCCGTCGAATTTCAACGTTGGGAATACGGTCTACCAAGCGTATTCCTAACATGGCCCGTTCCATTGCCCTTTGGGCTACCCGGATCTTATGGATATGCTCCTTAGTAAGGGGCCATGTTTCGGAACTATAAGTGAGGATGGGCAGCACACATTGGTTGAACACCTTGCTCTTCAGGCACTGAGGGAGTTTGGATTTAAAAACGTCTTCTAGTTTTCCAAAGGCAGCCCAGCCCAACTGGATGCGCCTAGTTATCTCCATCAGCTGAGAGCCCCGATCAAAAGATAAACGATGACCAAGATAAATGTAGTCTTTGACTTCTTCGATGTTGCACTCAGATACGGCGACATTAAGTCGTCGCGATCGGTTGGTCATGATCTTGGTCTTGGTCATATTCATCTTAAGACCGACGCTCTCAGACGCTTCGTGAAGCTCATTGAGCATGAGCTGGAGATCGGCTGCGTTCTCAGCTATTAGAACGAGATCGTCGGCGAACCGCAGGTGCGACATGTTTCGACCATCGATGTTAATACCTCTTTCATCCCAGTTTACGGTCTTAATTATGTCCTCTAAGACACATGTAAATAACTTGGGTGAAAGAGTGTCACCTTGCCGCACGCCTCTTCCTATTGGAATGAGATCGGTTAATTTTCATTACTTAACTTTTTTGTATACTTACGAGTACATACAGTATATGTATGAACCTATATCCGAAATTCTAAATATCGATGTCTTCTAACATTGTGTGCGCATTCACGTATAATTTTTAGATCTAAAAAAGGCCACCTCTTTTGTGTAATAACTGTTTTGGCTATTTTATTAAAAGAATTATGAACATACAACAGTGTAACAGTGTATCTGCGCATTAGTAGGTATACATGTATAGAGCATTGTTCTACGATTTACGACGGAGTACATCTGCTATATGCATATTACGCCATGAAGGTTACACGTGGCTCAGACGATAATAATAATTATACTCGTGCACTCCAAGCTATTAGTTCCAATCTCACGATATACCTTATTGCGAAAGTCTTATAATTCTAACATTTTTTTTCAATTATTCTTTACCTACGTATATGTTTTAAGTTGACTAACCCGTCAACTGGCAAGTGGCCAGAAACTGGTTCTTTTAAAAAAGTCTTCAACTGCCAAGCGACCAGATACTGGTTGCTTGCCTGTGTGTTTATTACTATTTGGCGTTTTTCGCCTGCCAAACGCATGAAAGTGCAAAATGGGTCATTGCCACATGACCGTTTAAGTATTGTATTGGTGTTAACCGTTATAAATAATAAAATAACATAAATAAATAAATCTATTCTTTAAGGAAGTAAAGTACTATATAGGGTTACTGGTAACTAATGCAAAACATTTTATGGGAGATTTTACTGTGTCTAGTAAAACAACTATTGTTTAGCGATTTTTAGGAATTTCGTAAAACACAAATCAGCTGTTCCATACAAAGAGTTCGTCGACGCGTTACAGAATGTAAATTGAAACAAATATTTTCCAAAAGGTTTAGAACAACTGTTGTTTGTCCAGACGTTCTAAAAACCGCTGTTTAAAAAAATTGCGCTAATTACCTGTTGTCTTGATAAGAACAATAAATTATTGATTGATTGAAAAAGTAGCTTACTTCTTACTAATATGTATTATAAATGCGAAAGTTTGTGTGTTAGTGTGTATGTTTGTTACTTCTTCACGCTTAAACGGCAGAACCTTTTTCTATGAAATTTGGTACGAAGACAGCTTACACCTTGGATTAACACACAGGCTGCTTTTATCACGGATTAACGGGGCAGAGCTATAAAAAATATAGCACTGAAGTGCAGTGACTACATCCAAACACGAACTAGAGGCCACTCGCTGACATTTCCGTAATAATTTTAATACAAGAACAGAAAACACGCAACAAGGACGTTGCAACTGATCGCGATTTAAATCTTTTAAATCCGCGTTCTTATCACTTCAATAATGTATTTTATTTGATTGCCGTAAAGAGTGCAACGAAATTGCTTCCTTTTTTGCAAGACATTTAGCAATTGAGTTGGAGCTGCTTCCTGGCAATTTAACTTACTGTGATTAGAATAAGTAATATAATATATTATGCATATATATTTTAAGTATTGTGTTGTGAGTGTTATATTGTAAGAATCAATAAATCTGCTCTCTTTCTTTCATTCAATTATTGATCAAAACCGGGGCGTTAGGCGTTTTGATTCGAGATATTAAATCGGACATACGAGTACAATATGCCTCAATCCCGTGGTTAATCCGCGACAAAAAGTAGCTTTTGTTTTAATCCAAGGTATAAACTGTCTAAGCACTGTATTTCATTCAAATTTGTTCAGCCGTTTGAGTGTGAAATGTATCAAAACACACACACAAACTTTCGGCTATACATATTACACCATTGCATAAGCAGCCCAATATTCATTCCCACTGCTGGGACTTGGGGCCTTCTCTCACAAGGAGAAGGATATAGGCCATAATCCACCACGCTGGCCAAGTGCGGGTCGGCGGATGTGGTTATTGTTAAAACTTTAAGTAATATGCTATGATAATATGAATTGAATATGCAGGTGGAACCGCACTGACTAAAATGCTGTGGACAACGCGTCAGATAAAAGCCGTGCACACATCGTCATTGGCTGCACTGCACCGGCGAGTCAGATAGCGGCGCGCGCGCACTCAGAATGTTCAGATATCGTGTGACGTCATTCCTCAGCGTACTCGTAACATATTCGTTGCATCACTTTGCGCGCACAAAGCGCAGACCGCTACGTACGTAGCTACCATCCCGGCAGTCTCCACTCATCCGATTCAATCACGATTCATACTAATTAAAAAGGCTTTGTTTAAGATTTTTTTTCAAGGTTCGAGATTTGAATAACAGGTAAAATAGCTACTCTTTGGCTAGAGCTTTAAGACTTGCTTTTGTTTTAATGTACAATTAGTTCGAATTATAAATCGTGCCAATCTTCTCGCTTGTTTGACTTAATCGAGCTTTTAAATGTTTTCTTTATTGAATCGAGTTACACTCATTCATGCTTCTTTGTAGTAGTTATTTTCTATTATTGACAAAAACCTATTTGAAAATAACTATTTCTCTATAAACGTATAGGATACTTTATACTTTGCTATACGTTGTTTCTTATACATACTATATCCCAGCTGTTAGTCATACTTGTGTATAGGTCGTTAGGCGGTATCAAAAGACCTTAAAGCTTGGCTATTAGAAATCACGTACAACACTGCGAAATACAACTAGTCAACCATAGGCGGTACCAATTTATGTGTGATGCTATACCAACGCGCACCTAACAAAACTCATTAGCGTCTTGCGGTGCAAATTCTCGGTACAATCGTGAATGCAATAAAATTTGTACCGACATGAGGACATCAAATGGACTTATAATTGGCGGAGTAATTATAGCTGTTACAGTTCACTTGGCTTTTCTTAGAACGGTATAATGAAGCTAGGAGCTGTAAGCTGTTGCTATGTACCTTTACAGAACAAAGGGCTCCCTGGGAACTGTTATCACGCCTGGCCCGGAATACATTTCCACAGCTAATTATACATTTGCAACGGAATATGATGTGGGTGCAATTATTCTGACTGAGCCAATAATAAATTTCGTCTTCGCAGAACAGTGACTCGACCCATCGCCCGCTCAGCGACGACTTATAAATAATACTGCATCCGGATATAAAATAGCTCTGCAAATATTTGCATTGCATGCAGGCAGAATGCTGGCGAGGCCTTGCTTCGCTCTAATAGCTGTGTCCTCAGCCAAGGTCTGCGGCTGACGTCAGGCACCTACGCTCGGTAACAAGAGATTTGCACCTACATTATAACTATTTGTTATACCCACTCTATACATACAAATAGTGATGCGCCGGTTGCTAACGCGAGCTATAAACGATGCGCCTTTGAACGTTAGTAATGAGGTGTGCGTGAATGTATTCAATGTATGTCCAGGTTTAGTTTTTTTTTTTTCAGTTAGAGCGGGCAGCGGCCGGCCGGCGTAAGTGGTGCGCCGGCGCAAGAACAGGTTCCGCACAGATCACATGTGCCGGGTCGCCGACCCCGGCCGGTCCTCCGAGCCGGACAACGCTCGCCCGCACGCCTGCTCGGCGAAAAAAACCAATCGATCACGCAAAACGCGTTAGTCCCGGGAATCTACGCAATTATTCAATCGGCCGATACGTATCAATGTAGTTAACATAACGGATGGTTAGAATAAATCTTCTTCGCAGTACAGATCTTTGTGAAACTGCCCTCGCGCCGGTACGGATTTAGAAACGCGGCATGGATACAACTGCGAAATATTAGGAGCGAGAGTCACGACGCTAATGAGCCTCTTTTTTCGTAACAAAAAATAAGTTCTAGAAATAGAGTGCGGTTGTCGTCGGTGTAGCGTCGCAAATGGCTAATATGTGCTAGGACGGTTGGCAGCACATTCGATGTGATCATTCGTTGGGCGACGCCGCGTCTGGGGCCATGCCATTGTATTTCGCTGCACCTATAATAGTCGCTTGGAGAGCGCAAATCGTTAGCGTAGGCGGCACCGCATGCATTCTAATGTTGTGTCCTCGAACTACGGACGTGTGGATATACAAAACTCTCATTTGAATTAACGGAATCACCATTCTGAAAGACTTAGAAGCCTACATTGTACAATCGAGGTCGTCACCGGCATAGTTCCCTATATCCTCCATTGATTACACAGCTGGTTAAAGCTACGTACGTGTAATGTGCGATATCACATCAAGGAAACATAACACCTGAATCAATTTCAATTTGCTAGGTGTTTTCAGTGTGTTTTTTACGCTTTCAGTCGTAATTTAAACAATGTATTTATTTTAATGTAAATTTGTGGTTGTAAGGCGTGAATTATGATTGCTTTTCTGAATAAAATATCTTCTAAAAAATCGGTGTTTCGTCAGTACAGTGCAAAATCTGCGTCATGATCTGTTGAAGGCTATTATTACATTATGTCTCGTACATGTAACCGACGCTAGGTCAAAAGAACGAGCATCTGAAAGTTAATGACGGACGATGTTCGGGTTGGTCAGTAACATTTGGTATTGCAATTATGTTAAATAAGACAACGTCACGGCAACTAGAAATACGAAATTATAGTATCATTAACGAGTAAATAATATATTAATCATGTGAATCGATTGATCGTTAGCTAGTAATCACATGGCATGACGAGCGAGCCAAGTCGATCTCTATTCAGTGTTGCCATGCGTATGAGAATCTCGTACCTGTACGGGAATTCTATATTTTGTACTATAGTGACCCGATTTCTTTTTGCAAATTCTCGTAAGAATTTGATGGCGATAAATACTAAAGAAAAATGGCAATAAAATAGATTAAATTTTGAAAATTACCTAAAAAGTACTTTTAAAAATGATACAAATCTTTCAGACATAAGGTTGGT